>JAQQTP010000071.1:21012500-22212500 GCA_029884605.1 Ormosia emarginata | reverse complement strand
GTGTTATCTCATTTGTATTAATATAAAAATTCAAAAAATAATTAAAATAAATAGACTAAAAGTATCTAAAAATATTTAAAAAATAACAAATATAATATATATCAGATACTAATACAATAATAATTTTGAAGGATTGATGTTTCTTAACTTGAAATAGGCTCCTTTTTCAACTTGTCCCATTATCCTTCTTTTTTATTTTTTCAATTTTTTTTTTTTATTGCAAGCAAGTGATGTCTTGCATGCACCGCAAAATTCATTTCCTTGATATAGTTAAAGGCAAGTTATTTACATTACAAATAGGAAATTTATACAGATATTCTTTGTAACATGACCTAAGTAATTAACACAACTGAAATTTGAATTTGTGACTATATATTATTTATACATCACATGTTTGTCTATTATTAAAGCAATGCATTAGAATTTTGACCTAATCTTAATGATAACATAAAAATTTAACTTTACCTAAAAATTTATTTAAAAGTTTGATTAAAGTTGAATAAAAAAGAAGCATTAACCAATAATACTAGTGCCAAGTGGCTAGAGATTGTGTTAACTTATAATTCTATGAGGGTTGTTGGCACCTTAATAATAAATTCAAACTCCAAAATAAATCTAATAATTAACTCATAATTTTAATGTTAAAAAATGAAAATTGAAAGAAATAAAAAATAAAGAACAAAATTAATTTGAATTAACTCAAATAGGACAAGGAAGGCAACCTAAATCTTCTTAAAATATTCAATAAAATCCTCACTATCATATCATTTTTTATATGCATCCGCAAATTTAAAAATTAGAAAACAAAACTTAGTTCTATTTTTTATGTCTATTATATTTATTTTATTAATTAAATTATTATATGTGTATTTTTTTTTTAAATAAGATAAAGAATATTAATAAACGTATGTTATAATTTAATCAGTAGAATAAATATAATTGACATAAATAAATAGAACTAAATTTTGTCCAAACTAAAAAGCTTCTGATCAAAACATAAAGCTTTTTCATGTCCATTAATCTCAAATAGAGAGAAATCACATTTATGAAATTACAAACACAAACACATATTGGTAAGAGCAAGTGGCCAAGTGAGATTTGAGAGAAGGAAGAAGGAAGAATTGTTAAGACATGCAGCGACTGAGTGATATATAAAAAGATGAGATCATAAAATGATGGGGTTAAAGGGTTAGACTAAGAAGGTCTACTAAAGGGCTAAGGCCTAATTTATTTAACGAAAAATGTTGTATTTTCTTACACAATTTTTTTATTAATTCTTTTAATATTAAATAAAAAAATATTAAATATTTTTTATGTTCTTAAAATATTAAATATATTTATTTTTTATTTAATATTTTTTATTTAATAAAAAAAATTATTATGAAGAACTTATAAAAGGATATAGTATTATTCTTATTTAAGTAAATAAGTTTTCTTAAAAAAATTAACCTATCTTAAATATTAAATAAATAAGTCAAACTTAAAATAAGTCAAGTCAAAATGCCCTATTATAGAGGCGTATTCCCATCCCTACCCATGACTTCACCATGCTCCTGGCTTCAATTCTCGCAGTTCATGGTCCAAGTCTATTGACATTATAAGGACCAAATTCAATACTGGGTTTTGCTTTAAGATTGTCAACACCACCATAGGCTGCCAAATATAGCCATTGTCTCTGCTTATAGTTATCACTACCACTATGTGTCTTGTGGCACTACAAAGCACGGGGTAGAGGGGGAAAGAAGTAATAGAATGACCAAGCTAAGAATTCTAAAGCAGTGTTCGTATATGGGTAAAATGGCTCTAATATCATTTAAATACAACTCGAATTCGGATTATCTAAAGTGAGGTAAGTACTTTTAAGAGTAAAGTGTAAAATTGTTAACTGTGGATGAAAAATTCAATGATTTAAAATTTTAAGTACAAGTATAATAAATCATAAACATGTGAGAATCTACTCCATTGATTTTTCCCATCAACAACTATTACTTAAGCTACATTTGATATTAGCTTAAAAGTTAAGGGATGAAAAGTTAACGGAGCAACTTTTATAGCTAGAATATAATTTTTTTTATTCAATGTGTTTGGTTATGAGAAAAGGAATATCAGCACCCATCGTCCATGGAAACTTGGCATATTCCTTGATTTTACCTATCATCAAAAGCTTGGCAAATATTATCATCCTCGCATCTTTATCTTTGTCTTTCAAGTTCTAGTCTCACATTTCAATCTTTGTATTCCACCATCATAGGATTTTGGCAACATCGCCTCTATTGTTTTTCTTTCAGCTTACATGGCAACGCTTTAACTCGTGCCATCGTCCATGGCAACTCTACTTAAAAAATTTTCGTATTTCATCAACTCTCTCTCTCTCTCTCAACCGTAGTTGGCAGCACCATTTTGCCATTTTGAATAAAAATAGGGTGAAAAGAGAATCAGAGAAATTTTACCCTAATTTTAATTGGTTAAAATTTACCCTTAAAATGAGAGAAAATATTACTCCCTTGAAATCTTCCTTTTTTAACAACCAAACATACCTATTCCCACAAAATTTTATTCCCTTAAAATTTCATCCTTTTATTTATCCTTGTACCAAACATAGTCTTACACTTTATTCTCTAAAATACATTCTCACTTTATAGACAATCTAAATACAACTTGAAAATGTAACTATATCTATTGTTTGAGATTAAGATTGTTCAGGATTTTGTGAACATATTTGGTTGCTAGTCCAAAGGAATCTATCTGTCTATAATCTATAACTATATATAAAAGTTGTTCCATTAAAAATTGCCACATGGCATTTCCGTAATTTTTTATTTTTTTAAATTTATTTTAATTATACTAATTATGATTAACTTCACTTTTTTTTTTTTTCATTTCTCCCCTTCATTTCTTTAATGACTTTTCACCTTTTTCAACCTTTCATTTTTAATAAATTAAAAAATACATACTTTATTACATATATTAATCTTAAATAGAGAAAAATAAAAAACATTTGTAAAATTCCCTTTGAATACTATCATTTTTTACATTTATAAAATCTATTGTCTTTTAATATTAATCTTGCAAGTCTAATGATAAGACTATTTGAATAATATTTATGATTTTATTTAATTGCTATATATTTTATTGATAATATAATTCTTATATTTATACTAATAATATTAACATAAGATTTTTTTAAATTTTTATAAATAATAAATACATATAAGATAACTGATAACATAGTAATCATAAATCTTGCTTACTGTATAATGTGTTAAATTTTTATCCCATTTTTTTAAGCTTTTGTCGAGTAACAAATTATCAATAATTTTTAATATTTTATTTTTCATATTATTTATCACTATTAATATAATTAATCTATATTTTGTATAGTTAAATTGTTTCAAGAGGAATTTAATAATATTATCAATTATATATGAATCTTGAAAGAAGATAATGAATAAAACTTAAAAAAGATAAAGTGTAAATGTGTATAAGATAAAAATTAATCATGTAATAGTGATAGCATATTGTAAAATTGCATGGAGAATTAAATATTTTATTTTTAATATAAATAATAAATATTAAATAAAAAATAAAGATTAAGATAACTTGTAAAAGAAAATAATAGAATAATGAAATAAAAAAGGAAAGGATATTTTTTTATTAGCAAAATGACAATATAGGACGGAGTAAAGCTTCCAGAAGACAACATCTAAATTGTATACACCTAATTACATGACATACAAAACTCAAATTTCTTCTGTTTAGGTTGCATAGAATCATATAGCTAATCAATTGGAGCATATTATTTCATGATTAGCCTGTTTGCATAAATAAGATGCTCATTAAAAAAAAATGATATCTAATTTATGCATAAATGTATTCTTCAAACCTTGATGGGCTAGCTGGTGAGAGCGTTACTCTACCATTATGCAACTGGTGGTTGTTGGATAGTAAGCTTGCATTATATACAGTAGGGTTTGAGAAAAAAAAACACTACAAGAAAATTGGACTGGCCATATGATGTTTTGATGATGTTTCAAAACAATTATGTGTAATTTTCTTAAGAACATCACTACTACATCTTATAGTTCCTCTAAGGAGTTGTCAAGACTTTGGGGTGGCCATGGCCTCCTCAAATCCTATGAAGATTTGTCCTATGCTTAGTAAGGTCATTCAATATGTAGAATATATATATTGAAAAAAAAAATGTGGCAACACATCATTTAGTAAAAAGAAATATATTTTAATATTTTTCTATGATTTTATCCATATGTTTAATATAAAAAAGATTTTTTTAAAGCGAATTTATTTTTAAAGTGAATAAGTAAATGTATCACCCTTAAATCATTTACTGAGTTAGAATTTCAATACATTTTATCAAATTAAGAATAGATGTATCATTACTTACTCACTTTAAAAATAAACTTATTTTAAATGAATCATATCTGTATATGTATGTTATATTTTTTGCATAATACAAGTATGTTCAAAATCTCAATTTAACCTAAATTTGACTTCAAAATATTGAATCTTTGTGTTTTGAAAGTTTCTCTAATTCTAATAATGTGAGATTTGAGTAAATTACATTTTTTTTGTTTTTAAAATATCATCATTTAATAAATAAGAGACTAATCTCTTGAAATATTATTAGACATTTAAGTAAGATTTTTTTTAGATATTATTTCTATACACATAAATCTTGAGATTAAATTTAAGACAACATATTTAAGAGAATTGAACTTCTTTCGCTCAAACCAACACACGTTAATAAATAAATTACGTGTTTGTGTGTGTGAGACTTTAAATGACATTTAAATATATGTGTGTGCCCCTGCGTGTAGACTCATTCTTGTTGGTTTAGATAGCAATTGGATGCAATTTTTTTAGAAGAAAACATGTACATTCAGAGAAAAGTAAGAAAACAAGAGAAAAAGAATTGAACCCATCCTTCTCGGGGAAAAAAAAATGTGAGATTGTGGGAGAAATTTTTTTTTAGTTTCTTTTGTCTTGGCCAAAATTATATGTGGAAATCATTTTTTTTCCCTTTTGATTATTGCAAACCTTCTATGACTTCTCATTTTCTCTGAGAAGAATAAACTAGGATTTGATTTCTTGACAAAACATGAGGTTCTTTCTATGTTCTCTTTTTTTTTTACGGGTTCTTTCTATGTTCTTAATGCATTATAAATTGATATGATGTGTGGAAATGGTTATTTTATCTACCCCTATATATTATTTTGGGTGTTCCTTCATGAAAGTGGGTTAATTTGTTTATGATACTCTCTTTTTTAGTATTTATGATATTTTTTTTTGAATTTCATATGTCTATTCTTTAAATATAATTTACTTATTTGAAAATGAGTTAATTTGTTATGTTACTCTCTTTATTTAAACGACACGTATTTTTTTATAAATTCAATTTTTTTCTCTCTTTGAACTTTAACATTTGTATTTATCTTTTAATTTTTTAAAAATCTTATAAATATATATTTTTAATATAAATCCTATTCATAATATATAAATTATTAAAAAAAATAAAATCTGATTAAGAACAAATTTCAAAAAAGATAAAAAAAAAAAAAAATAAGTTTGTTTTAAATATTTATACATTTATAGTATCTACATAAAAAAATAAAATAGTAATAATATATATAATACAATATAATTAAAAAATTCTTAAAATATCCGTACATAACCCACTAATTTTTTTATATTCAAATTCTAAATCTTAGCATCTCTCTTTCTTTGAACATTATTCGGAACATTTTCCAACTTACTTTTAATGAAATGCATGGAATAAATCTTTATTTTAGTCCCTAAAATTATATGCATCATATCTTTGTACATTTTGTATTTTAGTAATTGTGAACAACGTAGGCTTCAAGTTTAGTAGGTGGACCAAAGTAAATATGTCTTCAACGCAAAAGATATTCAATTTCAATTTCCTATGTGTTGTAATGCCCAAACTGATATTTGGATTTAGACCCTACCAAATTATAAAGTGGTTCGGTATCATAAACTTTTACACTCCACAAAAGGATAAAGGATTTAAACAACAAAACATGCTGTTAGCCAACAACACCTATACCGCTCTGGACTTTCCACCTTTGTAAAACATTTTTATATATAAATATCAAAATAAAACCTTGATAAATTATAAAAATAGCGTCAAATAATTTTTTTTTATAAAAATAGCGTAATTGATTATCCTCTTTTTGTATATACGTGCATGTTTAGAAACAAATATACAATATATAAAATTCATTTTGGAGCTTAGAATTTATTTTTGTATTTTTAGTATTTTCTTCATCCCACTTGATAATTTGTAAAAGGGGTCTAGAATACATTTTTAACCTCCAAAATAAAGAAGAAATTATTTTACGCAAAATGCAGTTTAAAAAAAATGGAATTTGGGCACAATTTTGATAATTCAAAATCTAATGTATTATTTTTATCTATACTAATATATAAAGAGGATTGTCCTCTTTTGATCTCAAAGTTTTGATTTTTTTTTTTGTCATTTGATTTTACTAATACACAATTCTAACAATTTAGTGATATAGATAAAATGGTAAACATAAACTCAAGTAATTATCTCACCTCACTTTTCACTATTATAAAATAACTATCATACTCCACTTTCTACTACTATAATATGTTTTTGACCTCACTTTTTTATAATTTATATAAAAATGAGTGATTGTAAAGAAATAGACGATTATAAACAAAAAATATGGATTAACAAACACATTGGTACATATCAATCCACTAGTTATAATAATTTTAATTACAAAATACTTTTTAAATTATAATGACTAAAGAAGTAATTTTTGTAAAAAGATCGCATAGCTCTTGTTAAAGTTCACAACGTTGATTATGCACAAATCTAAAGGCTGACATCTTTCCTAGTTGTTAGCTTTTCTATTTATGGATTTGGGTGCTCATATGTCCAAGGCAAATTTGTTATTTTGTTTCAACCATGGCAAATTTATTATACAATCTATAAAAATTATCTAAAGCAAAAGTTTACAGAAACTGCAACCAAGGCAAACGAAAATCCTGTGAGCCTGAGAGCCTTCGTTTTTCTAAAAGAAAGGGGAGAAAGTCACGTGAGATATGTGGCAATTATTATTGGCCGTTAGATTTGAGCAAAATTAACATTAAGGATTGAGAGTAAGTCTTTACACTTACTCTTGGAGTAATAAATTATATATATAGATTGGGAGTGTCTCAGGTGAGAGGAGTGTTTATTGTGAGAGGGTAAAATGAGTTAATCTTAACCATTAGATCTTACATGAATAATCAAAATTAAAACATAAATGCATATGACTTTTTTAAGTAGTTATATGACCTTTAAATAATTTTTAATCTTGATCATTCATGTATGGTTATATAATCAAGATTCATTTATTTAATCTTTTTACAATAAACACTCTTTTCACTAGATATATTTTCTATATATCTTCTCACAATAAACACTCTTTCATCTCACTATATATATATATATATATATATTGCTAGCATGTCTTATATGGTAACTTTGGTCATAATTGCATTTATGTTATTTATGATAGTTTTATCATTATTGCACGTGTCTCATATTAGGGGGAAAAAAAGCAATGCATAAATATTTCATCTATTTTATTTAAGGACTGATTCCTCAATAATTTGCATGCTAAATTCATGAGAATAGTTCTTATTCGTAACTTCATATTATTTAGGATTTACTTTTTCTATTTTTGATTGTGGAATGAATTGGGTATTTATCTGATCTGTGTAAGGGATTACGGGCCTAATTTATAAGATCTGTAATACAAGAGAGAAGTCCATTGGGTTGGACAGGTCAAAATGTCTAACCTCTTCATACATAATATGAACTCATCCTTTTTTATTTTGTTTTTTAAAGAATATGAACTCATCTTTAATTCCATGAGTAGAGTTTTGAGTTCTCTACTACTACTACTAAGTGATAAATTTTATTGTTCTTTTTCTCTTTTTTTTTTTAGAAAAGAATTTTATTGTTCTTTACTTTTAATAAAATAAGACAGTAACTCAACGAAAAGAAAACTAAATAAAAAGTGATAGATTCAAAGTGGAGGCCTAAATACCTACAAAGGGTGTGTTAAAGTGATAAACAACAACAACTCCCTAAAACGAGGATACAAGTTTAAATTTTAAAAAAACAACTCTTGTAGAGAGATTATATAATTCTCGTACTCTTACGATCGAATTGAAATTAATTTCATAAATAATTCAAATAAATCGAATATGTGAGAATACTTTGTAGTTTGAAACAATAAATAAAAAAATAAAGTGGAGGCCTAAATTCTCATGTGAAGTCTAAGATGGCCCACGTAGCATGTATTTGGAGGGAAATTACTAAATTAGTGGATAATGGTATGCATAGTAATTCAATAACTCTGGTAGATCGAAAGCAAAATGGTTCCTAGTTCCATTTGAATGCTCAAATTATAGTACTGCGTACCATGTTTTCCAGGTTTTAGATATAACTTAGGTTATTTTCTTCAACCAAAACATATAACATGACATAGAAGAATAAAACAAAATGTGATCTGACTGGGCATTTTAAAGATAGGCCAACCAAGCAAGACTTCAATTTTCTTTTGGTTGGAAAAGCAATACTTTAATTTGAAGAGTGGCAAGGTAAATTAGCAGTGGATGGACCACCTCTAGAAATCAATTAGATAAAGTATTATATGATCTTAGATTCTAATAAGATGGTTCCCATGTCCAAGTCAAAGCGAATACCTAATCAGTTATGATTAAATTATATACCCAAATTTATAATGGAATCAGTTTGGATAGATTAAAATCTGTTGGCTTAATCAATGAATCGTCTAGTCAATATCTTTTTAAGAAGGAAAAACTATTTTCTTTTTCACGTTTTATGAATATTTTTATAAATTTAACATTGTTGTGTGCTAATTATTTTTATGATGTCATCCAGTTCAATTAGCCTATTTATCCAATTGAACTTGAAATGGAATAGCCTTTCCTTGCTATGCAATGCTGGTGCCAATATTTTGGACAATAAAAATTAAAAAAGAATTAATAAACTGCATAATTTTCAGAAAAGAGACAAAGAAATAAAATAAAATAAAATAAAAAGACAGGGCATGTAGATAAGAGAGCAAAAGATTTAGGCCGCACTTTGCATTTTCAGATCTGAGACAAAGCAACTTGTGTTGTCCCTACTCTTCTTCTTTCTTATCATTAAAAAAACTCTTGTGCCCACAATCATCATTAAATGTCTAACGTTACTATTTTCGAAATTCTTTGGAGCCAAACGGCTTTTAAACTTGTCACATGTTCTCTCCTTTGACTCTCTCTCTCTCTTTCTCTCTCTCTATCTGTGGCATGCAGTGCCAGTTACTGATTGAGTTGCTTTCATTATTATATGCCACCATATATCAACAACATTCCTCACCCTCCTCCTTCTCTTCCCACTAGAGGGTTCTAGACATGGGTTGTTTTCTGGCATGTTTTGGTTTATCCAACAAAAGAAAGCGTAGAAAGACTCTCTACAAAGTTCTAGCTGGACACCAAGTAAGTACAACCCATCTTCAAGTATTTCATCACATCATTGCTATTACATTCTTTTGTTCTTAATTTGTGCTATTTAAGAACAACCATGTTCATATTTCAGCTTCATATTATCAGTTAAAAGAAATGTGTTCTTCATCTTGCAGAAATATGGAAACTATGAAGTTCTTGCCATCACAGAAAAATCCATTGTACCATATTCTGATTTCAGGTTAGTACTTATCTTCTCTCATCCTTTCCCTTAATATTTCATAAGTGCATATGATAGATTATTTATTTTGTGAGAAACCAGAGAGATATAGAAACGAAAAAGGTTTTCTGTATTTCTGAATTGTATATGTACAAGAGCTTTTACATCTATTTATAGTCCTAGAACTGTACGGATACTAATAATACACTTAACATATTTATTTATTTTATTTGTTAGAGACAGAAATGAATGCAAGGAGAAGAATAGTGTCAAAAGCAGGAAGAAGAAAGTTACCTTTAATTTGAATGTACAGATATATGAGCCAAACCCCACTGCTTATCAGGTATTGGATAATGAGGTAGAAGAAAATGACAACACCACTGCAGAACCAGAGGGAAGGAGCTCACTTTCTTCCATCTTGGGAGAAGGATCTGCAGCCTTGACAATGAGATACCCTTCCAATTACAGATATTACAACTGCAGAGATGGCTATGATGAGGAGGATGAAATAGAATATGAGGAATCTGATATTGATGACTATGGTGATGATGAATTTGATGATGAATTTGATTGGGATGATGGAGGTAGTGATGAAAGTTTAGAGAATGATGAGGCTGAAGTTTATGATCAAAACACTAGACAGAAAGATTTGTTAGAGTCATGCTATTCTTCTGTGGCAGAAGACAGGATAAAGAATCAGATGCCACTTGCTACAAATGATACTGAGCTGAAATCCAATTCAAGTGGACGAGGCAGAAGCATGAACATGCATTCTGTTCTGAGCCCTGTAGAGAACCTCCATCAGTGGAAAGCAATCAAAGCAAAAGTTACGTCAAGTAAGCACAGGAGGAAGGAGAATGTTCCATCAGAGCAAAACACAAGCATGCCCTTGGTATCTGAAGCAAGCTTGAATTTCTCACCTTGCAGCTTAGAATCAAATGTCCTTCAGTCCAAGCCTCTATTGCCAGAAATTGCAGTTGATGCTAGTCTTTCAAACTGGTTGATTTCTTCTAATTATAATGTCTCAACGACCACAATTCATTGTCAATGATGCGGCCATGACATTGAAGAAAAGAAGACTTAAGAAAATATTAATTCCATGGACTTGACAGAGCAATTTTTAATTGGTGAATAATCACACACAAAAGTGAAATATAAATACTACCAGCCTATTGATGGACACCCATTTTAAAGGAGGACGCAACAAAGTTTGATTCTTCTGTTGATTATTCATTCAGCAAATCAGTATGAGCCAGTTGGGATGATTTCATTGTATTTGTGTGCCTAATTCTTATCCTGTGTTTTGTTTTGTTTTGTGAATGGTTATGTTGTGATCAATGGAGAGTTTATTTGTATCTGTTTATGTCTTCATGTTGCAGCTATACAATTTGAGGTGTTCTCAAATCTCATGCTCACAGTATATACATTGTCGTCTTAACTACATTCTGCAAAGCAATATTTGAATCAATTAGGAGAGATTCTTGTGTAGACAGTCTACGCATCATAGGCTGATATATAAAAAGTATAACTGAATACAAACTCCAGGACCACATGCTGATTCTACGGCAATGGCACAAGCAGAACCAAAGAACCCTTTTCAGCAGAATTACTTGAGAATAAATAATTGAATCATGAAAATTTGTTCCACATATTGAGTAATTGGCAAGAAAAAAAGGAAACAAGACCGAGGTATCTACTCTTAATTTGAAACATAACGATTAAAGCAATCAAGTGCCTAATTCTTAAAGAAACAGTAGATGTGACTAAGCATTAAAAAGCTCATTTACATGGAAGCCGTGCTACAATCAGCACTGTTCAAATCATATTGCTGGAAGCAATGTGTGTACTTTGATCTGCATAGAGAACTCACACAAAAGTCCACCAAACGCAAGGAGCTGCTTATCTTGGTTATTGGAGAGTTGATCCCAAATCAGAACAAAGATCAAACATGCTGATTCATCATATTTACTTCAAATTCAGGTTTTGCAAGTCCCAAGAATGCTCCCTCGATCAGTCCAGCAGAAAGCTTGAGACAGCTTATCAAGATGATCTCTACATTATTGTACAGACACAAGAATCCTCATCCTCACCCTCATCCTCTGAGTCACTGACATCACTGCACACGCAATTGGGAGACCAAATGTGAGACAATTCTGGATATATGACACATCTAGGGTTTATTATCATACTCAATTTTGTTTTATAACAATGAAGTTGTACTGCAAATGCTTTGGACTTGTATCCCAAGTAGGTAAGAAAACTTTGTTTATTTTTTACTTCCTTCTCTCTTTTTTTCCGCCAGTATACTTAGGAGCAGCTCTTATCATTTTTAACCTTGGTATTAACTACACATCTAATTACAGATTTATGTAAATCAATAAAAAAAAGAACAGATGAAATGAGTGCAATTTTTCTCAAAAGTTCTTTATTGGTCACCCTTACATGGTTTGTATGATATATCATTAATGCAATGGATTAGTAAGCCTGAGCAAACTTTTAGGATATGCAATAAAGGAATGCAGGACAAAAATTATGACATGGAGAGAATCAATATACTTCCGATACTTTTTGCTCACTTCTCTTCAAGCATCTAACATCATGCATAGACTAATCTTCACAAACATTGGACCACCTTGACTTTAAAAAAATCTAGTCTAAAGCTAAGCTGTATCTTAAGGCCGAGTATCATGCATCTCCTAGTATCATTTGCCAAGGTGTATTGCACTACAGTTATATGCTAAATATAAGTCATTGCAAATGTTAATGCTCACGTGGTCAAGAGAAAGTAAAGAACATCCCAGGACCCTTTTGAGAGGACCATAAGAGAATATTACCATTTTCAATTTTACACCTCTTCTTCTCTCCATTTTATGATTAGTCCAGGAATGTGAAAGAACACAGTGAAAGAAAAAGTAAATGAATCCATGAAGGAAAACATTGTAGTCTGAGAAAATGATGGAAAATTAGCAGGCAGCTTATAGGAATAGCAGGAATGGATAACATACAATAGATCTAAAAAAGGAGTCAAATCTATAGGGCAAACTACCCTAATAGCCACATTGATACATCCATAAAAGAAATCACCCAGATATAATAATAGAGGAAATGATTTAAAAAAAAAGGAAGACCATTTTGTAATTCAGTGACTCACCATTAACATTAGGCATATAAATAATAAATTCAAAGGAAGCATACATGAACTTTCTAATTAAAAGAGAATAGAAAACCCTAATAGCCATCAAGAAATATGCTTGAGTTAGCTAATGAGTCTTCATCATTGCCTTAAAAATGTGGTCTTACTTACAATCAATGCCAGAACAAGAGCTTAAAAGGCCTCCATAAGTCTTCTCTGGTTAGATCTAACCTATGGAGGCAAAGGTCTTCTCTGGTATTTTACAAGCCTGCATAAAGTCTTAACCAATGCAACTTCTTTTTAAATTTTCATATGTTATTTTAATGTTCTTTAATCTTTTTTACTTTCCCATAAGTTCTAAGATGCAAATTAGAAGTGTTCACACTTTTTTTGGAACTGTCATGACATAAGAAACTTGTTAGCATTCAAGAGAGAGTAGCACTCAGCAGAGGACAAAATATCCTCCACTTAAGAAGAATAGTTAGTAAATAAGGGTAAAAAAGGGAAAAGAAACACCAAACTGCCTTCCAATCCTATTGAACATTTGTCAAACAAAGGCCTTCAAAAGTAGCATTTGTAGATTACCAAAAAGATGCCCTATAAACAGTCCTACCCAAAGCAAAATTGGTGGTAGAAAGTGCGAGGACTTCAAGTTTGCAGGTCAGACTAAGATTTGATATAAACGCTAAGCCATGACATGATACAAAGGCCAACTTGTATGAGGGTAGCCAATAGTTCTAAAGAGAGCCAAAGGCAAGGTAAGCCATTAATTAAGTTGAAATTGATTTTTAAACAAAGGACAAAAATCAAGTTAAAATTAGATAACCTAAAGGCTAAAGCAGAAAGAGAAGAGGGGAAAGAAAAACATATCTTGGAAATTTACAGCACTGCCAGAAAAGACCAAAAGTAAAGACACAAAACTAATTATCACCGTACAAATATTATAACAAACAAATAGATACTACAAAATGAAGCAAGCCAACCCAATCACTTCCTTATTCCCATTTTAAATTGTCATTTCAGATAGAGACTTGAAAGCTGTATCAACTTATGTTGATTCTAATTCTGATTCCGATACCCTTAACAACAAAATTTAGGTAATTTGAAATGACAGATGATCATCAGAAACACAATTGCATGCTCTAACCAGAGCTAACTCCCTTTGGCCGAGAATCTTAACTCAGACTTCAGAGATAATGAACATGAAGATGATAGACATGAAAGTTTCTGCAGACTTTTAACTTATTGCAGAAAAGTAGCTTATTTACCAAAGATTCCATATGCAAAATTAGATTAACAGACAAGTCATTATTACTTCTCACAATACAAATTTAGCCAAAAAGATCCTCTATAATTTCACCACTTGCACTAAATAAGGAAAAACATAACTATTTCAACGGTTTTTTTTCCTTTCTTTTCTCATCAATATACAAACAACTGAACTGAACTAGTACACAATCAAAGTTTCAGTTATAGCAAGTAACAAAATATGGAAACAAGTTAAAAAAAGAAACCAAACCAAAACAAAAAATCAAAGGAGAACAACAAACATTCAAATTTCCAACGAAGAATTATTATGTATTATGTGATTGACCAAAATTTAGCACACACAAGTTACCTTGGCTCGTATTCCAACACCTCAACAAGCTTGTTTCCATTCTTATCGTTCCACTGCACTTTCCTACGTGTCTTATCTGACTTCCGTGACATTCCTCCTCTCCGGGGTGGCAACAAAGAATTGGAATCACTATCATCTTCTCCATTGGCATGATCTTCAACCTTTACAGCGTCTAAAGAAGCCACAGCCACAGGCTTATTCACACAGCCATTAACATCCTTGGTGGACTCAGTATCCATCAACAATAACACTCTTCAGGGAAATAAAATAATAATCAACCCAAAATTCAGGGAAATTCTGAATTTTGAAAGAAACCCATTTGACCCATTTGCCTCAAAATCACACCCCAACTCCTAAATCCGACCAAAAATAAAAACTTTGGAGGAACCAAACCGAGAGGTCAACGCAGAGAAAAACAGGGGAAACACAATGGAAACGAAACAAAAAGTTAACCAGACCCAGAGAGTGCTAGATCAGTGAGAGAATCTGTGTGTTTAGAAAAAGAAAAGCTTTCTCGAGAAAGTGACGGAAAATTTTATGGTTGCAGAGTGAAAACAATCCACAACCAGAATCGGAATTGATGCACCACGTACAGTACAGCCAACCGACACGTTGAAAAAGAGAAAGAAAAACAAAAGTGGATCACTTGCAGATGGCACAGTTCAGAAAACAAGGTTTCTGCAATTAAAAAAGAAATCACCACATACTCTGAAATTGAGTCAAAGAAAGATTTGCAAGCAAAAGCAGTATTAACACACACTATAAGGAATGGTGAACGGCGTTTACACTCTTTTATTTTAATAGTAAAATCCTTTCCGTTATTAATTTTATCCATTTAGACCTTCAAAAATTTAATCTCTTATTATTTAGTTTCAGATTAAGACCATGTTTACTTGTGATTATTTTTTAATTAAATAATTTTTTTAAAGAAAAAATTATTGTAACAATATTTTTATATATTTAGTAAAATTAATTTTAATTTTGTAAAAAATTTAATGTATTATAAATTTTTTTTAATAATGTTGAAATATTTAATTCTAAATTTTAAATTCTAAATTCTAGATTATTCTTTATATTTTGAAATGTAAATACTATTTTGTCATTAATTAAATAATTTTTTTAATTATTTTATATTTATTTTAATAATTTAATGCATAAAAATAATTTTTTATACTATTTAAATAAAATAAATTAATTTAAAATCACTTTTCAACTAATATATTTAAATATAAATTAATTTTATTATAATCGATTATAATAAAAAAATTATATAATAATTAATTATTAAAATAATCAATTTTTTATAATTATCTCAAACATGCACTAAAATTAATAACAGACATTATATCATAATATTTGAATATTTAAAGATTTAAAGATGATATTTCCAGTAAAAAAATTATATTTAAATATTTTGATGTAATTTTTTTATCTCAAATATTTTAATGTAACTCCATATTCAAGTATCTGTACAACAAAGTATTACTCTATGATATTTAAATATTGTACTCTAAAATATATAAGGCAACTAGGCAAGTTAATATTTGTATATAGGCCTAACATCCAAAAATTTAAATTATTAATAATGTTAGACTAAAATGAATGGATTACATTATTGATAATTTAAAATTTAAAAGATTTGGTTGAGATTATTTTCCAATCAAATAACTTTTTTTTTAGAAAAAGTTGTTATAATAAGTATTCTTACACGTTCAACAAAATCAGCTTTTAACTTTTATGACAAAATTTAATGCATTATAATTTTTTTTCATATTGTTAAAATTTTAGTTTATGATTTTATATTATAGATTATTTCTTACACTTTGATATGTAATTATTATTTTATCTTCAATCAAATAACATTTTTAATCATTTTATATATATTAGTAATTTAATACATAAAAATAATTATTTTTTCTATTATTCAAATAAAACATATTAGTTTAAAATCGTTGTTTACCTAACATATCTAAATATAAACTGATTCCATTATAATTAATTATAACAAAAAAATATACAATAATCGATTATTAAAATAATCAAATTTTAATAATTATCTCAAATACATACTAATAACATGCTTGATTCAGATGTTTTTCACCCGTCCAACAATTTTTTTGTCAAAAAATAGTTTTTTTATTGTTAAATCGTGTTTGGATAATTTGATGGAAGAAATTAAAAGTTTGTAATCGTTGTAAAAAGTTATTTGCTCATAATATTATGGTTGAGCATTATTTTAGAAAGCTTTTAGCTTTCAAAATTCTTACCCATTGAGCTCCTATTTATATGTTACTAAAGAAAAGTTTATATGTTACTAAAATAAATATCAAATTATCTAAATAAATAATTTTATATCTTTTTTAATAATTTAATATATAAAAATAATTTTTTTACATTTAAATAAAACAAATTATTTTTAAAATTAATTTTTAATTAAAATATCTAAATATAAAATTAATTATAATAATAATTAATTAAACATATAATCAATTATCGAAATAATCAAATTTTCACAACTAACTTAAATATACACTAAATTAATAAAACTAATATTTGTAAAAAAAAATTAACAAGAGGTATTGTCAATTTTGGGTCGTTGGATTATGTTGGGGAGATTCCAATCGTACGGTTAGGATTGGAAGGGGACAAAACGTGGTTCAAAATGGCAAGTGGCGCACGATAGTTAATCTCGTTAAAACGTAACGTTGTAATGGGTTTCTGATACGTCACAGACAAATGGTTGCGAACATTAGCTCATAGAAAGTACAAAGTAGGGGTTAACCAAAAAAAAAAAAAAAAAAGAAGCGCGGGTGATAACTGATAACTCAATTCCTGTACCGTTAACTTGTCTATGTTTATGTTTTGAAAATTGGACTTTTGTTTTTTCGGTCGTGTTTAAGTTACATTTTTTGGATTATATAGACTTAGTCTTATGTTATATATATTTTATAACATAATATCCTTAAAAAATTAATAATAATTAATAAGATTTCTAAACTTCAAGTAATACATTTTGTCTAATATGATAATATTTTTATATTAATATGACTTGTATCAAAATATATATTATAAAATATTTTTTATATTTAATTTATATTTTTAAATTTTTATAACTTAATTATATATAATATTTATACATTTTATTAAAATATTAAGTTAATTCAATCTCTATTTAATCATTAATCGAACTATAATTAAATTAAATTAAAATCCAAAATCAAGATATCATAAATCGAGTTAAAATCCAAACTCAAGATATCGAGTTTGATCGGATCAAATTAAACTCATCCATGACACAGCTAGTAGAAAGCGAAACTTTTGCAAAACGTCCATTGTCGTAGTGTTTGCGTCATTGGAAAAAAAAAAATCCTCTATCTCTCTCTGTATACTCAACCTTAGATAAGGTTTTTTAAGTAACGTTTCTTTCATAATTATTAACTAGCAAGTAAGTATCCCACCATCCCATGTATTACATAGGTTATTCTAAATTCAAGTAGAATCTAAAAAGATATAGATTAAAAAAATATATCTAAAATTGTAAAGAAGATTAGCATAATTATTTAAAAGTGAATTCAAATATAAAATTTAAAATAAGAAAAATTAATAATGATATGTGTCATTTTTTAAAGAGATAATAGAGTTGTAGATTAAGTCATTCTCAATATATGATGTATTCTAATTTAATATATAAGAGTGGATAAGCAAACATTTCATAATTAAAAAAAATTAATTGATTTTTTACCCAAATAAGTTAGCATTATTATCAATTAAAGAGCTTGAACAAAAATTTTAGAAAGGTCTGATAACATATTTAAAATAAAAATGTATTAGTTCTTTTATTTTTTATTATTAGATATTTTTAGATGAATTTTTTATCTCCAAAATAACTTGAAAACTTTTATCAAAATCAAAGAAAACTACAAGTACTACAACGGAAACTTTTTAATAGGAAAAAAATTGATACAACATAAGAAATAATAGACAATAAAAAAACTTAATACAAAAGAAAAAGGATATGAGAAAATAAATGGAACAACTTAATACATTTATGTTGCATGATCACATTACAATGGAACAACTTTGTTCAACTACAACAACAGATGATATTCTAGGGCCATCTGAGGAGTCCAATGAATAAAGGATGCGATGTGGAAGGAGGACTGAGTTAGCAAATATTCAGACATGACTTCGATATCTTGATGACTCCGTTTCTACAAATCAACACACGACTCGGCTTCTTCCAATGCATATAAGATTTGCTCAACAGATTCTGGAAGGGTCGCCATACTAAAACTTGATGTTGCGTCAGTAGTCCAATCAAACTGTTGCTTTACAATGTCTAACTAAGAAACATATATAATATATATCATTACAATTAATACAAAATGTCACCCTTTTGTTCATCGTGTCATTTTTTAATCTTTTTTTTTGTCTACATAGATAATGTCATCTATATTGACACTTCTCTGTAGATAACGCTAAAGCATTTGAAGTTATTCACTATATAACGTCATCCACGTTGGCGCTTCCATGTAAATAACGTCAAACATTTTGGAGTTATTTATGCAGACAGACAAAAAAATAAAAAAATGTCACATTAGACAAAAGAGTAACATTTTTGTATATAGTTTCAAAAAAATAATATTTTGATAAATAATTTTGTCATTAATGACAGTTTGATAAAAAAAAGCTCACATGCGTTGTGTTCTACTCTGCAAGTGTAAAGAAAAGAAATCAAGCAAAAAATGAGACAAAAATGGAAGCTAAATGTGAGCCAAGGAATAAAAAAATAAAATGAAGAAGGAAGGACTACCATGTATCATAAGCAAGTTGGCAAAGTAAAGAGTCCATATGTTTTATTGATTAATTAGTACACTTTCTTATGATTTTAGTGAAATGAGAGAAAGTTAATTATGGACATTTTAGTAAAGTGAAGTCAGCCTATATATATATATATATATATATATATATATATAGAGAGAGAGAGAGAGAGAGAGAGAGAGACCAGGTCTCCCTTTGTCTTAATGAAACTTTGATCATGATTATTGATTATTGGATAAATAAGCATTTCTTATCATTTTGACTTATGCGATAATTGAATCTTGATAAATTTTGATTGATTTTTGTCAAAATTTTAACATACAACTCATTAGTAAATTAACAATTCAATAAACACAAGACTTGAATTGATGAGCATCAAATTCGAAGTAAATATATAACATGATAGATCAAGATTTTTTTAATTTTTTTTCTTTCAAGTGGTTAATTATAAAAAAAAATACAAAAAAATTAAGTGTAGAACTTAGTTAAAATTTGTAAAATTTCTTTTATAACTTTATGTATTTCTCTTTCTTATAATTAATCATTTAAGAGAGGAAAAAAATTGAGAGAATCCTGATCCATAATATGACAAACACAATGCTTAAATTGACTTGTGATATTTTCCATAATCATATTAGATGATTAAGACTTAAGAGATGCCCTCAAACATTCTTAGATTTTCAAGGCACTTTGTTCTTGGTATATCAAGAGTATCAAACCTTTATATATATATTTTTTCCCAATCCCAAGCTAAACTTAGCATGGGGAGGAGCAGCTCTCGTATCAGTGGATTAAATCATGATATACCAAGACTAACAACAGTTAATGTTAATTGTAGTGTTTTGACAAAGTTTTCTCTAAAACAAATCAATTTTGAAAAAATACTAATATTTTTTAAAATAAATTTTTCTAGTGGAAAATTTTTTTAACTATGCAAGACAATTTATTTCAGAGAGAACATATTCAGTTATCATAAAATTCAAGTTAGGCTAATTATAATTTTCATTTCATACGCATAGCAACAGTCCATAATAAATACCATCATTGGTCTAAAATGTCAACATAAGTGCATTTTAATAGCAATTGATGAAAATCAATATATTTCATAATAACAAAATTATTAATTCAATCACGAAATTTGTGTTTCATTCTGTTATTATATGTTTTAATTTAATGATTGATACTAGATAATCCACGAAATTTGTCTTTTTTTGTTGTTGTATGTTTTAACGAAGAATACGCATGAAAAGAAAATAGGAAATGAAGGGAAGAATGATGGAGTCGCGGAGCGGGAGCTCTTTTTTTATTTATTATTTTTTAGAATATTTTCACTTAATATAAGAAAAACTATTTTTTTTTGAGATAGTGCTCTTATTGAATGGGTAAAAGAAGAGTTTTGGATTTTTTTTTTTTTAGTTATATAAAGTGGTCAAATGTCAAGTTTACCTTTTAAACAAAATACTCTTAACCCTTGTTCTTTTTTATAGTTACAGCCCGTTATGAGTGGCTTAGGTCTATATTAACAAGGATCAATATGTTAGCTTAAATTGAAGGTTATTCACTTTTGGAGAGTTCCTAATTTCATGCAACTGGAGCTCGATGATCTTCTTGAGATAGTTTTCATGGATGACAGGGTATTCTTATGAACTATCTTGATTGTTCTTTTATCTTGATATTTGAACGTTTTGATAATTAAACTACGCATTTTTTAGATTGAACCAAATTCGATTCAGCCATTTAGAAACGTTTCTTGATTATGGGGTTTTCTATATATTAGGATCTGCAATTACAATTTTTTAGTATTTTTGGTAAATTAATTACAATTTTTTAGTATCCTAAAATGTGTTGAGTTTTGAATTTTTAGTTTTGTCTAGTATATAATCTTTGTAGGATTGTTCACTAACAATTATTAATGCAGTATAGGGTTTGGCACTAATGCATTTTTGTTATAATCTTACTTCTTATATGAATCCTTGACAACACCAATATTTTTTGTGACACGTCCAACTGTATAGAATTATTCATGCAGTATAAAATTATTCATGCGTAACTAGAGTTGCTGTACCTACAAATCATTATTATAGGAGGGCTTCAATCAGAATTTACAAAGAACCTATACCATCCGGAGTTTTCCATTCAGAATTTAAAATCCTGTGTACTCTATGCACTATATCATTATTGGTTTAGGGTTTGTTATATAATAAACAGATAACACTAATAAAGTGAACGATTCATTTGCAGCTACCAAAATAAAAAAACAAAAAAGTAAGCTATATGCATTAGCAATAATTTTAAAATTATTAGAATTATAATATAAATAAATACAAAAACATTTATTCCCTTATTTTCATATGGTTATTAATTACTTTCACCAACTGTATTTTATATAAATTTCATTATTATAATTGAATAATAATTTTGAAGAATAAAGAGGATCAAAAAATAATTTTGATGAATAAAGTTAAAATCTAATTCAAATTTCACTTATAATTGATTTTTTTTATTTGAGTGATAAAATACTTCTTATTTCTTTGATAAGTGATAAAATATCTCTTTAAATATTATATTTATGATTTTATTCTGAAATACAAATTCATATTACTGTAACTTCTCTAAGCTATTATCCTTTATTTATTATTTATACATTTATATTCATTATATCTTTTTATATTATCTCATGCATTACATGTGTGTTAAGGTAGTTTCCTTACAAAAGTTTATGCAAAATTTGAGTGTTAAAAAAAAGGTAATGTTCAATTATTGTTAAATGAATTATAAAAAAAAAATGTGTGAAGAAATCTTACTATATACATACTAATAATACTCTTTTAAGAAAGAGTTTTGATAAAGCATTCGTGAAAAAATATTTAATGTTTTTATTAAATATTTTTATTATTTAAAATAAATAATTCTTAATTTTTTTATAATTTTAATATAATAAATAATTTATTTTTTATTTAATACTTTATATTTTTAAAGAGACTAGTTAACAAATCTCTAAATACAAAAAAAAAAAATAAAAAAATCAATCAGAGACCATCATCCATCACTAAAAATATGGAAGCTGCAGGATATTTCCTTGGGGAGGGGCACTTCACTTTGTGTCTGATATGATTTTGGCCGACACAAGACAAGAATGTGTTTTCCAGCTAAGAAAAGCACGGGGGCCGTGTGTCCTGCAAACTTGGTGGCTGGGAAGAACTTTAAACTTGAAAAATCATCACAGGATTATCTGCTTCATTGATCAATCAACTTACTTTAAAAAAGTGTAAAATTAAAGTACAAAAAAAAGAGTGTAAAATTATAAATTATTCGCATAAATCATAGTTGTTTGACTGTGATCCGAATCAGCCCAGGTGATCAGATCGAGAAAACCGTGATCCGAACTTTGGATCGATATAGTTCTTACTAATTACGGAGTAATGTAATGAACCCGTCAAATACCTATTTTAAAATATATAAAATTTTTATTTGTAAGATTTAAATTTAGTACATAAAAGACTTTTTTGTATATAAGTATATTATGTCATTAGATTATGCATTTTTATCGAGTTATATTTTTATTAGTTTAATTTATATTATTAACCAATCAATTTAATTTTTAAATACAATATTAAACTATTATCATTATTAGGTTAAATACATCATATAAAATATTTTTCATATATTTTATTTTAATATATAATTTTTTTATATGAAATATTTTTTATATAATATTTTTTTCTAAATTTTTAAGTTTGACCGTTAACCCAACAATGATGACCCAACTTTTTGATTATACTCATTTTCAACCGTTAGATAATCTTTGATCTGAATTTTATATATATATATATATATATATATATATATATATATATATATATATATATATAAAATTAACCCGCTTCAACTTTCACTTTGTGCTAAAAAATTGTAATTTTAATTTGAGAAATTATTATATGTTTTTAGAATAGTAATAAATACATATTCCATCATCATTTTCAATATCATTTATTTAAGTTAATTTATTTAAAATTTAAACTTAATTGCAATTTAGTTCTTTTATTTTATCAAAATAAACTATTTGGTCCTTCTATTTTTAAAATAAACTATTTAATTCCTCTATTTTTATAAAACAAATAGTTTTAGTGCCTCTGTTAGTATGTCGTTAAAAACTTAACCAAAGTTGATGATGCAACATTTAAAAAATTATTTATTTATTCCAAATAAGCAATTTACATGTAACATATACATAACTTCTAAAATACTTATAATAACCTTACGTACCAAATTAAATAATAATATTACTCAACTTAAAATCTCTCATTATTTAAAGACATACATATATGATAGTTTTATTTATACATTCATATATGATTATTTTTAAATTTTATTAAACTCGCATAAGCTTTAACTGAATCCACTTTAAAATAATTTTTAAAAAATTAAATAGTACTTAGTACACACTAAATTATAAAAAAAATATTTTTTATTGACAGTTGTTCACCCATTTTATAATTTAGGTTATATTTGTTATTATCATCCGATGTACTTTCTTGTAAATTTTTTGCTACTTTCTTCACTAAAAATTTTATTGCTACTATTGTTTTGGGATGGTCTAGTCGTATAGATTTATTAATCTAATTTGAAATTTATTTTTGCCAAAAACATTTTTTTGAAAAAAAAAATTTAACATTTTTATATAGAAATAAATTACTTTTGATTTATAGACATAATTTATAATAAATTAACATTTCTAAGTTTAATTAAAGTTATTTTAGGTATTTGGAGAGTCATGTATATATTATATGCACTTAAATTACTTATTTGAAATAAAGAATTAAGTTTTTAAATATTACATCCACAACTTCCGTTAATTTTTTAACAAAATAGTAGGAGTATCAAAATAAATTCATTTTCGATGGATAATTTAATAAATTTCAAAGAAAATAGGCAGTTGAGTAAGAAAATGTCAATATGAAATTTACATAATGAATGAAGGCCGAATCAACCGCTATTTTTTTAACATTACATAAAGTTAAATGAAATGAGTTGAACTAAGAAAAGCTAATCCAAAAACTTTACATGACTCGAATGGGCCAATTCCAAAAATAGCCCTTTCGAATGGATCTATCCTACCCGCTTTTGACACCCCTACAAAATAGTAACGAAGGGACTAAAACTGCTCATTTTGTGAAAGTATAGGGATTAAATAGTTTATTTTAAAAATAAAGGGACCAAATCACCCGTTTTGCCAAAATAAAAGGATCGAAACTACAAATTTACAAGTGTCAAATGAATAGATTTGTTTGATTTTGGATTGGATCATAATAGATGGATAAAAAATAAACTATTAATTCATTTAAGATCTATTACAAAATACTTAATATTATCCAATTCATCTATGATCTGATTTAACGGATGGATATTCAATACATCAATTAAGCAATTTTAATAGATTGGATGGATGGATATTCAGTCCACTCATTTTAAAAAAATATATATCTCTAAAAAATTTCTTTCTCTCTCTAAAAGTTTTCATTCTCTCTCTAAAAAATGTTTCTCTCTCTAAAAATTTTTATTCTCTCTCTAAAAATGTTTCTCTCTCTAAAAATATTTCTCACTCTAAAAAATGTTTCTCTCTCTAAAAAATATTTCTCTCTTTGAAAAATGTTTTTTTCTCTAAAAAAATTCTTTCTCTCTCTAAAAAATTATCTCTAAAAACTTTGGGACTCAACACTTTATATTATGGGCTTTTGGGCTTTAGTGAAAGTGAAAGTATTGAAATAAATAAAAAAAGATAAAATACATTGAATATTCATTAGATTAGTTTTTAATTGGACATCTAACAGTTATTCAATGGATATTTTGGTTAAATTACTAACTATCTATAACTAAATTTAATCCATTATCAATTCAATAAATTATATTATTCTAATTGAATAAACTAAACTAATTTTAATATTAGATGAATTAAAAATTAATGAATTTTTTTAGCCTAACATGTGAGTATACTTTAGCATGCAATAACTTCTATTTTAATTTTGACAATTAATTAGTTTGAGCTTTTAATATATGACAAATTATTCCTTATAATTTCAAATAATTTATGTAGTTAATTGTTAATTGAAAACCCCCGGAGGATAATTTGTCATATATTAAAAGCTTAAGTGAATTAACTGTTAAAATTGAAGCTAGAACCGCTTATTAAAAGTTTCATGAATTAATTTTCAAAACTGAAATCACTTAAAGCTATTTGCTAAAGAGTCAAATTAAAAAAAAATTATAATTTCACAAAAAAAGGTAGCATAAAGATAGTTTCAAAATAAAAAAAAAATAAATCGGATGTGGCTCAAATAGTCCATCCAATCCATGTATGCACCATGAACAATGTGATCCAGTCATCCAGAGATATACATTCTTGTTCTGTCCAAGATTCAAGGTTAATATGTGCCTAGCTTTAGACATAACAAAATGAAGTTGAGAGTGCTCCTAGTGCGGTTATAGAGTGCGGGGATGTACTTACAGAAAGCATTTCGATGGTAAAGTTAAAGGTGACACTAGGAAGTTGAAAGAGTGCAGTAGAAGATCAAAGGGTACTTTTACCTCCCTTTTATATAGTAGATGGTTACTTACTAAAGAAGTAACCCTATGGGCACCATTATTTAGGGTTTGAGAAGGGGATTTTATCTATTTATTCCAAAGATTTGGTATTATCTTCTTTAGTTTCTTGAAGACAGGGTCATTATTAGTGGGATTGAGTGTGTATTTGAAATAATTGTAAAAATTTGATTATTTTAATAATCGATTATTATATAAAAGTTGACAAATGATAAATCACACGAAAGGTTTTTTGAACGACGCATTTTAATACATTACGTTTATTTTTGTTTTCATGTTAATTTCTCCCTCCTACCGTGATTGGTTAGTTAGATTCGTGAATATCTTTCGTGTGTAATGCTTCGCGTCAAATAACAATCCTCATAATTTTTTTTTGTTACAATCGATTATAATTGATTCATTTTTATGTTTGGATATATTAATTGAAAAGTAATTTTAAGTTAATTTATTTCATTTGAATGATATAAAAAAGATTTTTTTTTTATGTATTAAATTATTAAAATTGATATAAAATGATTAAAAAAAATTATTTAATTGATGACAAAATGATATTTACATATCAAAATGTAATGAATAATCTATTAGAATCATAAATTTCAATATTCAACATTATAAATTTTTTTTTTATAATGCATTAAATTTTGTGTAAAAATTAAAATTAATTTTATTAAACATGTTATAACAATATTAAAATAATTTTTTTTTTTGTTTCAAGCTGAAAAAAATGTACCAAACACACTCAGATAAACAGAGATTTGTAGGATTTAGCCATGGTGGTCCCAAACCCAAGATTTTAGTATGGATCAATAATAAAGGAAAATGTACTTTATAAATAAGCAAGAGTATATTTTTTAAAAATTTAATAAAGTACATACATCCTTTTTTATTCACTTTAGAGAATTTTTTTTTAATTCTAAACATATAATTAACTTGGGATTTATGCATCTGTCTGTAATTTAGAACATTTTATTCATCACGAATACTGCATATTAGGTCCATTCAGGAATGTCTCCCGTAAATGTCCAAGGTTTCTAGCATTAGCATTTATTTTAATACAAGAAACCCAACTTTCACAATTTGTTGGCAGTAAATGCGACCATAGTGTGTAGTGATCACACTCAACTCGTCAACACACAGTTTTTGTTACTTATTATACCCAGTCTTAGTGTAGAGTTTTCATTAAATTTAGCAGAATCAACATATAGCTCCCTAGAATTGCATACTAGTAAACCAGTAATGAAGATAATTATGTTTGACAAGAACTTTAGATAGAACCTGCTACATGACAGAAATTAATATTAGCAGAGAGATAGAGAATGTAAGTTTAGTTGATGTGCTTCTCTGTGCAATAATATATTTTTGTGTACAAAATTGTGGAATTTTCAAGGATTTCAGTTTGATGTTTAAACAACAAATTCGAAAAAATATGATTATTTATTTGTTATATACGTTTTACAGTGCCAAGCCTCTAATCTGCTAGTAACCTAATTGTAAATGTCAACCTCGAACCTCTTGCCGTGCGGTCCTACCAAGTGGTTTGGTTATATCATATAAAATATTTTTTATATAATTTATTTTAATATAATATTTCTTTCATATGATTTTTTTTATATGAGACATTTTTTATATAATATTTTTTTTTTTGTTTAGATTTTTTAATTTCATCACTTGACCTGCGATTAGATTATTAACCTGACATTCTAACTGAATTAACTTCTAGTTTAGATTATACATCTATAGTCTAAATAACACCTAAATAAAAAAATGAATTTATTTCTTTTTTAATAAAACCGGTTCAAACTAATTTACAATTGATTTTATATATTTTTGACCAATTCTGACTTATTATCTCACAAGCTAGTTTCATGAGTTAAATGAATCGGCGGTCCAATCCAATTTTTTCCACAGTGGTCCTACGCAATTCATCGATAATTAGGACTTAAGCTAAAGGTAAAAATTAAGAGTGTTAAAATGGGTCAATTTCGATGGGTCGATCTGAATAGTCCGATAAAATAAATAGACTGAGCTAGTAAAATATCAATCTGAAACTTACATGACTGTAATAAGTTAAGTCCGAATGGACTGAGCCCGAATAGATCGAGTCAGCCCACACTTTTAACACTATATAAGATTAAATAGACTGAACTGAACTAATAAAATATCAATATAAAATTTACATAACCTGAATAGACTAACTTAAAAATGATTCAACTCTAAATGGGCTGACCGGTCCATTTTGACTCTCTTAGGTAAAACCCACAAACTTAGGAATTTATTACAGTGTGCGAGTTAGTTGGCAAAAATAAATTTTATGCAAGTGAATCTTATTTGTTGCGGAGGGTTCTAAAATTCACTAAAAATATCTTGTGACTAGAGCTACATTTTTTTTTTGGAGTACAAACTAAAGAATTTATTTGGATGTGAGTTAATTGGTAAAAATAAATTTTATGCAAGTGGATCTTATTTGTTGCGGAGGGATTTAAAATTCAATAAAAATATCATATGACCAGAGTCACATTTTTTTGGGTGCAAAACAAGGATTAGAGCCACATTTAACTCAAAATAAATCTCACACCCAAAAAATATAATGACATCTTATAATCTTTAAAAAATTAAAGAATCCAAATTCAAAAAAATAAAATAAAATAATCCCCTTTTAAAATTATTTAGCTGCCTAGATAGATTTGTATCGACTCTACCCAAAAATGTGTTATGAGGTATGTTTCATTTTTGTAGACCCCGCTTAAAATGTGGAACCTACACCCTTTTTAAACCATCCTAACTCCTCCATTTCCTAGCTAGAGCATCCAGACTCCTTAGCAAAGCCCATCCTCTTTCACTACTAAAGTGATGATATATATATATTTTTTAAAACAAGAGTGATGGTAATTAAAAGGTAGAAAGCAGTAGTCTAGCTTTTACCTTAATTAACTTGGGTTTTAATCTTTAAAATAAAGGTGTATTGATCAGAGGTTTAAAGTCTTAAGCCTCCATCGAATTATTTATTCCTCCATACACTTCTAGTGTAAAAATAAAAAAGCAGTATAAATAAAATCAGATAGAACAGTGTACCAAAACTAAAGAGGATAAACAATCCTTTCGGTTCAAATTCAATAGTTTAAAATTTTAAATTAATTGATTGAATTGGATATTATTATAAAAATAATACATACATTATAACAAAACTTACGAAAATTTTCATAAAATATGAAAAATATTTCATTTTGGAAGGATGAATGGAAGCGGCTTGAATCATTCTCAGATGCCCTGAGAGGCATCCTTTCCTTGTTTGTTGGGTTGGTTCATGTGTACCTGATTGATTCAAATTTTTTTTTTCATAAACTTGATTCAATCAATTTTGACTAATCTAAATTAGTCTTTGTCATAAATCTAAATATAAAACTTTTACTTTTTATAGAAGTTATAAAACTATATTAAAACCAACTAATATTTAATATAAAATGGCAACGACTATTGACATAATTAATAAAGACAAATCGTGTTAATTAAATTAGCCAAAGTTCGATTCCTACTAAAATCTATTATTAATAGATTATATATCTACCAAAATCTATTATTAATAGATTATGTGTAATACATCCTTAAGTGCTCGTTATATCTACAAATCTATCATAACTTTGAGATATATAAAACAGCCACCCTTAATATTAATTTTTTATTAATTAAAAAATATCTAATATAAAATGAGACTAATAAAACCGCGTCCAATCCAATTCAATCAACAATGTTATAAAAGGATAGAGATCTTTTTATATTAAACAAAAACAAGAGAGAATCCTGTTGGTGTTAGTTAAAAATACAAATTTTTTCACATATCAAATATGATATGTATATATATATTTTTTTACTTTTCATTACACATACCACATGTGACTATGTGATATGTGCAAAAATACATATATTTTTTATTAACAAGATCTTATCTTGTTTTTGACTAACAGATCCGAATTCGTTGTAAATTAAGAAACAACAGAAACACCATAAAAATCCCTTAAGAAAGCAAATACAAACCTCCTCTGAATTGAATACTCAGGATGGAATGCTAGGACAGTGAGAGAGGACAAGCAACCGACAAAACAATTACATGCTTCACCTCCTACTTGACACAATATATGCACACCAAAATTGTGCATGTATGCCACGTAACTTGGTGGACCTTTGCTGGCTCTTGCTACTGTGTCCATCTATTTTTCTCTCTCTCCTTCTTGCTTCCTCTTACCCACGTCACTCCCATCAAGTTATACTTGTTTTTCCATTTAAGTAATGCTGCTCCTCTACGAAAGCAGGAGTTGAAATTTGAATAGAAAACTTGGAGAAGATATCAGAGTAAGAATCATATCAAAATGGCTTCAGAGATTGAGAGGGAGTCTTTGATAACTGAGGCTCATAATGCACCGGTTACTACACAGAGAAGGGTCAGAAATGACTTGGAAAACTCTCTTCCAAAGCCATGTAAGTCTCATCTCCTAAAAACTATGGTAGTGTTTGGGTTTTTTTTTAGTTAATATATTTTTATTTTTATTTCTTGTTTTTAAGATTTTGTGAAAGAAAAATAATGAAAACGACTCAATTTTGTTTTTATCATTTTTGTTTTACAAATCTTGGAAATAGAAAATAAATTGATAATAAGATGACATTTTTATAATAATAAATAAAACCATATTAATAAAAAAATAGAAAACAAATTAAATACCCTTTAATTTTTTTTAATTCCATTACCTCAAAATGAGGTGAAAGTTTTAACTTCTAACCCAAAAAAGTAAAAAAAAAAAGAGAGAGATGAGAACTGAAGACCACGCCATATGATCATTACCAATTTTGTGCAATTTCTAATAATAGTCTGTCATTATGTTTTCTGTATTTTTTGTTCCTACAATTTTTTGGATTGTTAATGCACGTGGTACATACATACATATCAAAGGGTCATGCCATGTACTCTTTTTGTCAATCTCAGTTCATATCTGATCTTCAGTATTGGATTTCTCAAATATCAGATTTAGATGTGTTTTTCATGAATTCTCTCCTTTTATGTTGCAAAGGCACCTCATCTATCTATATATATACTACACTTATAAGATGAATAAACTTGAAGGGGTTTGTTTTAACTTACATGAAAAGCTGTTATATGTCCTGTTTGTGAAATAATTAATATCAAGCCGGTGCTTAAGTAAACAATTGCATTTGAATGAACAAGAACATACAAAGCAGAAAAAGGACCTTTCACCAAATGACTTGTTTAAAAAATTATGGATTAAAATTTCCTCTTATTGTATAACAAAACCATTTGTTTTTTTTTAATGTGACGTGCTCAGACATGCCCAGAGCATTGAAAGCTCCTGATACAAGCCACCCACATGGAACACCAGGCCACAGGCACCACAACTTGACTGTTCTTCAGCAGCATAGTGCTTTTTTTGATCAAGATGACAACGGAATCGTTTACCCTTGGGAGACTTACATGGGTAAGAGTTTTGATTTCCAACAGGCTCCTCAGTCTTTATTATCTTATCCAAAGTTCTTTACAGTGAGGCTTCCAACGATATGGCTCCTGACCTTAGGAAATTTTCAGGGCTGCGTGCTATTGGATTTAATGTCATTGCATCTGTTATTATGGCTGTTGGTATCAATATTGCAATGAGTTATCCTACTCAACCTGTGAGTCATTCTTCTTTTTACCTTAACAAAAGAAGGAAGAAAAAAAAAATGACAATCCTGCTGTATACATTCCCTTTGGGATTCAGCTCTTCTTAAGCATATTTTGCATTTTAAGGTTTATGTTATTAAAATATTGAGAATTTGTGCAGTTATGAGCTTGTTGATTAAAATCCAATACCTATGTGATTTTTAAATTCTGATTTAACATATAAATATGCAAGCACAATTTACTCTTTAATAAATTATCTTTTCTTCAGTTGGATTTGTCATGAAGTTCCAATTTTCACACATTATTTTCATTACACTTTTCTTACATTATTTCTTTTTTTAATCATAAAATAAGAGAAACATATTTTTCAATACATCAACTCTTTTTACTAAAATCAAATAAAGTGTAAAGTGGTGTAGGAAAAATAGTGCTCGATGATTTTTTTTTTTTTTCAAGTGACTAAAGTTGTTAAAAGCTTTTCCTATTGTTCCTATTGTTCATTAGGTCACTCTAAAAATACATATACATAATAAATTTAGGTATATAATAAATACACATATATTTAAGATAATCTAATGGACAAAATGCTCAATTCTCCATACTGGTCCTTTTAATTCTGTTTCTTTGCATGTACCTTTCATTGGTAGATTACTGAAAATTATTGGTAGATCACAGAGGCACCTCCCATCCCCAAAACTTTTATTTACCACAAAAAAAAAAGCTTTTGTTGAGCGAAAATATCCCACTTGGAATGAATTGTAATTTTTCAGAATTGGTTTCCTTCTCTCCTCTTTCCTATCTACATACACAACGTACACAAAATTAAGCACGGGAGTGACTCTGGAGTTTATGACACAGAAGGACGGTAAGTGATGCCAATGAATAACTATGTATTACAACAATCTTTCATGTAACTATTCTTGTTAAATGAAACCACAGTTATGTACCAGCAAATCTTGAGAACATGTTTAGCAAGTATGCTCGTACAGTACCAGATAAGCTCACACTTGGAGAGCTATGGGACATGACTGAGGGAAACCGAAATGCATTTGACCCATTTGGCTGGTGAATTTATTAGTTCTAAAGTTACTTTATTGTAGAATCAGTTGATTGATTTGCTCAAAATTATGTTCTTATTGAAATAATGATATATAACTAACATATCTGATGAGAAAAATGTTTATTATAAAAGGTAGATATTTAGTGAATTTTGATCATCAATTTTATATGAATTCTAATATTAAAACATAAATATATGATTTTTTTTTACGTAGCTATATAATTTTTAAGTAATTTTTAATTTTGATCATTCATATATAATTGTATGGTCAAGATTTATTCTTCTTATCTTCTCACAATAAAAATTCTTCTCACTAAATATGTCTTGTGTGTTTGAAGGTGTGCAGGTAAACTGGAATGGGGGATTCTATACATTCTGGCTAGGGATGAGGAAGGTTTCCTGTCTAAAGAAGCTGTGAGAAGATGCTATGATGGGAGCTTATTTGAATACTGTGCTAAAATGCAGGCTGGTAAAGATGCCAAAATGGGTTGAATCATCTGTATGTGTATGGTTTGAAAATCTACTGTTATGTTTACTGTGACAGATGTTAGTGATGTAATAGTCTAACCAGGAAAAACTTATTAGGACCTTTAGGTCTGGGATTGACCCACTAATAAGGTGTTTCAATACTGCAATAGCAGCATGTGACTGTCTTGCATATGTTCAAGCAATGTAGTTCTTTTTACTGTTTGGCTTCTACAAGCACAAAATAAAATGATTTAATTACACTTTTTTTGGTCTCTTAATTTTATCATCACTTGGAGATAAAAATAAAAAATAAAAAATCTACCATCACTTGTTTTTGTTCCCTTACAACACTAATTATAACGATTTTTAATGAGCTGGCAATAATATAGAAACATATATATGAACATTGGCAACTGGCAAGTCACTTCTCTTCTCTCTCCTGAAACATAGACACATTGGCATTTCAATTCCATATTCTCTCAAACCAAAACATTGTTGAGTGCTACCTTGATGACTTGGTTGTAAATCGTGTTGTGGACGTTCAGACCGTGAACCGGAGTCGTATTTTGTCAGTCAATTACTTAAAACCAGTTAGAAAAAGTGTCCCGTTGAATCGTTGGATTAACTAATCATTAACTTTTTAATTAAAAAAATCATTAATTTTTTACATTTCATTAATGTTTAATATATCTTTAGCAAATCACGAGTATCTTTGATTAAGTTGCAGTGCAAACCAATCCGTACATTGGATTGTAGGCCTGAGTTCAAGAGATTCTTATGCAATGAAGAAGGATTTGTGATAAGGTGCAGGTCTTGGTTGGGTATTGATGGTTGCCATTTAAAAGGGTTAAATATGAAAGGAGAAATATTTGTTTAGTTTTTGTCTATATAAATTGTGTAGATTAAATTAATTAAAATTTACATATTATTATTTTTAATATAAAACAATTGTGTGACATAAGAATTTATATAATTATTAAGTGTTGATTAGTTTAATCAATACAACTATGTGGACAAAATTTATCGTATGGAAGGATTCTACTGTCAGTAATTGCAACAATTAGGAAGATAGAGATATGCTACCAATAGCATTTGCGATTGTTGAAGTTGGAAAGCAGTGACAGCTAGAAGTTCTTATTCTTTTATCTTAAACATGCACCACTATCAGAACATGGATGGACTTATCATCCGTTAGTTATCATGTCAGATCAATAGAATGTGATTATGTTCGCTTTGTTTATTAAGTACAGCTTTTTTGGTTAGTTATTTGTTGTTTTTTATTTTTTATATAACTAATATTTGGTTTTTCGATTGACTAACATGACTTAGGGAATTGAAAATGTTGTGGGGCAATTCATGCTATATGCTATTCATAGGTAGTTAGGTGCTGCTGCAATCATTTACTTAACAATTTTAAGGTTAAATTTCCAAATTTAGTATTTCGGACTTATTTCTGAAATGCAATTATGGCATACAAAAAATTGTTTGAAAAAGTCATAGGCCATATTAAGAATTATTCTAACCAGGCTTCTGACTAATTATTATCTACTGAAAGGCCTAAGGAGATGCGGGTTAGGCTCACACTTAATGAAAAATTTTTTATTCGCACCTTTTATGTTTTAAATAATTCTGTCCTTGAAAAAGACTATGTCGTCTTTAGTTGAATATTTAATTATGAAAATGATGGGTAAGATAGATAGGAAGTTTGAAAGAGATATATATGTGTGAAAATATGTAATATCATCTAGGGTTAGGATTGCGGTTTACAAAGCAATGCAAGATGTAAAATTTTGCAAGGTCACATATTCTAGTGATGATAAGTTTTATATGATGGATGTGTTTATGACATTTATAATTAATCTTAGAATTAATACTTGTAGCTATATGGTGTGCCATGCAACAATGCATGTGCTTGTATTTAATACAAGAGGGTTGATGTTTAAAGATTTGTGATACATATTACTTACCTATATGAAAGAGTTACCAGCAATGTCACTCTTGATCATTTGAATTCAATGGTAAAGTTTTCTCATTTCAAATGGTACAAGCTTCTCTCTTTAATGGCTCCATTCTTTTCGAAATAATGTAAAAACCATTTCTTCTTGTAATAAGTGATAGTTTTCCCATGTATCTCGTAACAGACTTGCTCTGTTTTTCAAATTGGGATATGAGTAAAATTTCTTTGCTATTTTATTGGGAAAATAGTATCAGAATGTGGTCCATTTTATGCTTCTATTCAATCCATTATCACATTAACATTCAGAAATGGTTGCCTGCGAAAATTGTGTGCTCCCATGCCTCCACGCCCTGTTCCACGTTCGTTGAGTTCTGTGATGGGCATAACTCTATAAATTGAATGTGATTCTCTCCGTATTGGGTCACTAAACCTGCTCATATCTTCAGTAAACAAACACCATCGAGTTTGAGCGAGTGAGGGTTTGGAAAGGCAAGCCAGAAACCGAGTTGACGTAAAGCTTGTAAAGCAGAGGAAGAGTGAATCAAATAGCAATGACGGGAGGTTGGTTTTCTTGATCCGTTTTACTTCCGCTGTGTTGACCTAAATGTGTTGTTTAAGTCCTTAGCATGTTTAGATCATTTTTTAAGTATTACATTTGGTATCAGAGCCAGTGTATATACCTCTGCCTTGCTTGCTCTTTTTATCTGTTATGAAGTTTGATTTTTTCAGAATATGGGTATTATGTTTTTGACGTTTTAATCCAAACTAAAAATCAGAAATTTGAATGAAATCAATTTTCTAAGCTTTCTATGATTTGAAACGTTGTTTTTGATGTCAAAAATTGCTGGAAACCGTCGGGTTTTTCATTCGAGTTCGCAGGTTGCAACCGGATCATAATAACCTGGCTCAAGGTTGAAGACGATGTGTCATTCTTAAAGGACTCATATCTTATGAATACATATCGATGTCAATGTTAATCACTCATACTGAAGCAGTGTAGCGGTAGATTGCTTTTCATTCAACAACATATGCGAGAAGTCTCGTGTTCGATTCTCAGAATGCCCCGTTTTGAATTAAAAAAAAATGGTATGTTGCAGGATAGAACCCGTGACCTCATTAGTGAATGTTAATTTGGCTACCACTATGCTATCAACAATTTCTTAAGAGTTGAAGTGCTACAAGTTATATATATGATTAGTTTACGTGCTGAATTAAAAATTATGTATGATTTTGCAATTGTATTATTTTAGCACATGAATTATTTAATAAATTTTAATGTGTATAGATTGTCTGTTTATTTTGTTAAATTGTATGTTTATTTTTGGTACTTACTTAAACATGCAATATTAAGTTAAATAATTTGTGCACATTAAAATTAATTATTAAAGAGCTTATATAGTTTATTTTATTGAATAATTATATGCATATATTATTTATTTCTTGAAATTTGTATGTATGAATTTATGATTATTGTACATGCAAAATTATGTTAAATAATATCTATGCATTGTTATTCAATTTATTTGTATTATGTTATGCAAATATTTAGCTCTTTATTAAGAATTAATTAATGTTAAGTGATTGATATAATTTTAATTAATTAGGGAATAGCCACAACATCTTTAATTAATTAGAATTATATATTAAGTTTTAGAATCACATTAAAACATTACTTATAATTAATCATATGTGATGTAATAAGATCTACCCACAAGAATTTTGTTATATTTGTATGATTAATTAGGATGAAATATCGGATTATATTTCTTGATATGCCCACAGGAATTAAGAAAAGGAATATAATTTGCTAGTTTTGTCATAAGGATACAATATGAATCTAATTGAGTAGGACTTTAGCCCACAAGCAAGTTTTATGTCGCTAGATTCATAGATTAAGACATGATTTACATTGATAAAATATGACATTTATTTTGTCTAAAATTATGAATAATGAGCATGTATGTTTGAACTCTGCAGTTATTCAACCAGTGAACATTTCTGATATTAAGTGTGATATTCTTGAATTAAGAGGTGACAACTATAAAGTTTGGAAGGAGAGAGTTCTTCTCCATTTGGGCTGGATGGACATTGATTATGTTATTAGGAAGGATGAACCACTAGGTATTACTGAAACTAGCACTTCGGACGCTGTTGACCTTTATGAAAAATGGGAGAGATCTAATCGTCTCTCCATAATGTTCATAAAGACCAAAATATCTGTTGGTATCCATGGTTCTGTCAATCAGCATACTAAAGTCAAGGATCTTTTGATTGATAAACAATTTGCTACATCTAACAAGGTCCTTGCTAGCACTCTAATAATACAGTTCTCATCCATGAAGCTCACTGCGATAAGAGGTGTGCGTAATCACATCATGCGCATGAGGGATATAGCGGCTCAACTGAAATCCTTGGAGGTAACCATGTCAGATTCTTTCCTGGTTCACTATGTTTTGTGCACTCTGCCTCATCAATATGACTCTTTCAAAATCTCTTATAACACACATAAGGATAAATGGTCAATTAATGAGTTATTGACTATGTGTGTCCAAGAAGAGGAAAGGTTGATGATGGAAGAGGGCGAAAAGGTGAACTTGACTATTCATGGAAAGAAAAAGAAGGATCATACCAAAAATAAGGGTAACATTCCCCCTCAACTAGTCATAAAGAAAGAGTCAAAGTATTTCTTCTACAAGAAGAAATGGCACATGAAGAAAAACTACATAAAGTTTAAGAACTGGCTCGACAAGAAAGGTACTCCATTTGCATTTGTCTGTTATGAATCTAATATGGTTAGTGTTAATCATAACACACGGTGGATTGATTTTGGTTCTACAATCCATGTTTCTAATACCTTACAGGGTATGAAAAACCTAAGGAAGCCAGTGGGAAGTGAATAATACATCTATTCAGGCGGAAAGACGAGTTCACATGTGGAGGCCATTGAGACATGCAGTTTAGTTTTAAGCAGCAGCTTTATTTTACGTTTAGAAAAGACCTTTTATGTTCTTAGTTTTTCTAAGAATTTAATTTCTGTTTCAAGACTTGCACCTTTAGGTTTTTCGTTTAATTTTTTGGATTCTAGTTTTACTTTGTTAAATAAATCTGAAATTGTTGATTTTAGTGAATTACTTGATGGTCTTTGTTGTATTAAATTACAAAATGATGCTGTTTGTAATTCTATGCATGTTACTTCTAGATTAAAACGATGTGTTGTGAATGAGGAATCCTCTATGTTATGGCACTAGAGATTGAGACATATCTCCATTAATAGAATTAAGCGATTAGTGAATAAAGAAGTACTTAGTACTTTGGATTTTGTTGATTTTGAGACTTGTGTGGATTGCATTAAGGGTAAGCAAACTAATAAGTCTAAAAATGGTGCAAAGAGGAGCTCGAACCTATTGGAAATCATACATATAGATATTTGTTGTCCAGACATGGACGCAAGTAGTCCGAAATACTTTATCACTTTTATAGATGATTATTCACGATATATGTATCTCTACTTACTTCATTCTAAGGACGAAGCTTTTGACACTTTTAAAGTTTTTAAGGCTGAAGTAGAGAAGCAATGTGAAAAACAAATTAAGATTGTGAGATCCGATAGAGGTGGAGAGTACTACGGTAGATACACGAAGAATGGACAAGCACTTGGTCCATTTGCAAAGTTTCTTCAAGAACATGGGATTGTTGCTCGGTACATTATGCCTGGTTCTCCAGATCAGAATGGTGTGGCAGAAAGAAGAAACCGAACCTTAATGGACATGGTAAGAAGTATGAATAGTAACACAAAACTTCCTCAATTCTTATGGATTGAAACGCTAAAGACGATTGTGTATATATTAAACTGAGTTCCGACCAAGGCTATCTCGAAGAAGTCTTTTGAGTTATTCAAAGGTTGGAAACCAAGTTTGCGACATATACGCATTTGGGGATGCTCGTCTGAAGTGAGAATTTATAACCCACAAGAGAAGAAACTAGACCCAAGGACTATTAGTGGATATTTCATTAGATATGCTGAAAAGTCCAAAGGGTATAAATTCTATTGTCCATCACACAACACTAGGATTGTGGAATCAAGAAATGCCAAGTTTCTTGAGAATGGCTTGATCAGTGGGAGTGATCAGATTCAGGACATTACTTCTGAAAAGGATCACTATGAGGTTCAACCCTTTGAATCAAGTGACAGACTGATTGTCATTCACGCCCCTCAAGTACAAATGGGTGTTAGACGACTAGTAATTGAAGTTTCACAAGCTGTTGAAAATGATCCTGTAGATCAAGTTGTTAATGAAGAACAACAAGATAATGTTGAACAGTCGGTTGGTCAACAAGTTCCTCAAGAAGATAACAAGACAACATTACGAAGATCTACTAGAGTCAAAAGGTCAGCAATTCCTAGTGACTATGTAGTGTATCTGCAAGAATCAGACTATAACATTGGAGCCGAAAATGATCCTGAAACGTTTTCACAAGCCATGAATTCTAAGGAATCAAATTTGTGGTATAGTGCCATGAAAGATGAGATGGATTCTATGGCATCTAACCGAGTCTGGGATCTCATTGAGTTGTCTAATGGTGTAAAAGCCATTAGATGCAAATGGGTCTTTAAAACAAAGAAAGACTCACAAGGCAACATTGAGAGATATAATACAAGGCTTGTTGCCAAAGGATTCACTCAAAAAGAAGGAATCGACTACACAGAGACATTTTCTCCTGTATCTAAGAAAGATTCTCTCCGAGTAATTATGACATTAGTAGCTTATTTTGACTTTAAGTTACATCAAATGGATGTGAAAATAGCGTTCCTCAATGGTGATCTAGAGGAAGAGGTTTACATGAAACAACCAAAAGGATTCTCCTCTAGTGATGGTGGGCACTTAGTTTGCAAGCTTAATAAATCCATCTATGGATTAAAACAAGCCTCTCACTAATGATATTTAAAATTTCATGAGGTTATCACTTCATTCGGTTTTGAAGAGAACATCATGGATCAATGTATATACCAGAAGGTCAGTGGGAGTAAGATTTGTTTTCTTGTGTTATACGTGGATGATATTTTGCTTGCGACTAATGATAAGGGTATGCTATATGAGGTGAAATAATTTCTCTCGAAGAACTTTGATATGAAGGATATGGGAGAGGCATCTTATGTCATCGACATTAAGATCTATAGAAAAAGATCTCGAGGCATTTTAGGTTATCTCAAGAGACCTATATCAACAAAGTTTTAGAGAGATTTAACATGAAAGATTATTCACTGAGTGTAGCTCCCATTGTGAAGGGTGACAAACTCGATTTGAGTCAGTGCCCGAAAAATGATTTCGAGCAGGAACACATGAAAAATATTCTATATGTTTCAGCTATTGGAAGCCTTATATATGCTCAGGTTTGTACCAGACCTGACATTACATATGCTGTTGGAGTTTTGGGAAGATATTAGAGTAATCTAGGTGTTGACCATTGGAAAGCTACAAAGAAGGTGATGAGATATCTTCAAAGGACAAAGAACTACATGCTCATGTACAGACAGACTGATGACCTGGAAGTGATTGGCTACTCCGATTCAGACTATGCTGGCTGCATTGATACCAGGAAATCAACATCTGATTATGTTTTTATGCTAGCTGGTGGAGTTTTATCTTGGAGAAGTGCAAAGCAGACCTTGACTGCTACTTCCACTACGGAGGCCGAGTTCGTTTCTTGTTTTGAGGCTACCTCGCATGGTGTATGATTGAAGAGTTTCATATGTGGGCTTAGAGTTGTGGACTCTATTGTAGGCCATTTAAATTGTATTGTGACAACTCTACTACGGTATTTATGGGTAAGAACAATAAGAGTGGAAGTCGAAGTAAGCACATCGACATCAAATATTTAGTCATAAGAGAATGTGTTAAGGAAAAGAAAGTGGTCATTGAACACGTCAGCACTGAGTTGATGATTGCAGATCCTTTGACTAAAGGCATGCCACCAAAGAATTTCAAGGATCATGTAGTATGAATAGAACTTGGTTCCATGATGTGATTTTCATTGTACGTACATTTATTGTTTTCGATGAAACTCTTATTCAGTTTGATGTTTTCTTATATATTTTGTGCACATAATTGCTTATTTTCATAAATATCATTTGGTTTTGACCTAAAATAAACATATGGTTTATTCATTAAGTTAAAGGCTGGTATTGAGAGACTTGATATATTGTGATACATGGAAGATAATACTCGCTACTAGAGGACTTATCGCCATGATTCATATATTTTGTTTCTTGTTATGATTGATGATGGGTTAAATGGACCAAGTGGGAGAATGATAGTTTTCCCGTGTATCTCATAACAGACTTGCTCTGTTTTTCAAATTGGGATAAGTGTAAAATTTCTTTGCTATTTTATTGGGAAAACAGTATCAGAACGTGGTCCATTTTCTGCTTCTATTCAATCCATTATCACATTAACATTCAGAAACGGTTGCCTACGAAAATCGTGTGCTCCCATGCCTCCACGCCCTGCTCCACGTTCGTTGAGTTCTGTGATGAGTGGAACTCTATAAATTGAATGTGATTATCTCTATATTGGGTCACTGAACTTGCTCATCTCTTCAGTAAACAAACACCATCGAGTTTGAGCAAGTGAGGGTTTGGAAAGTCAATGCAGAAATCGGGTTGACATAAAGCTTGTAAAGCAGAGAAAAAGTGAATCAAATAACAATGGCGGGAGGTTAATTTTCTTGATTTGTTTTGCTTCCACTATGTTGATCTAAATGTGTTGTTTAAGTCCTTAACATGTTTAGATCGTTTTTTAAGTATTACAATAAGTTTCATTGTTTTCTTCAAAATTTTCAAAATGATAAGGGTAAAAAATATATTGAAAAATGATGTTTTTATATAATTTTTTTAAACATCACTTTTTACATTATTTTTTAATGATTGTGATTAAATGAAAAAAAATTATAAAAAAAAGTAATATGATTAATGATAAAAAGAGTAGTATAAAAAGTGATGTGAGAAAAAATATAATAAAAAAATCATAGTTAAAACATATTTTAATCATAAGGATCCACTCAAGTATTACATATATTGCATGTGTTGAACTTGCTGTTGATCACTTAACCTTATCACTAATAAGGGAGGTATGTTTAAAATTAAGGAGAGATTTAGGTTGAGAATTTTGCTATATCCAATGAAAATAATTTTGTGAATAGATCACGAATGACGTTGACATCCCACTCAAACTACTTCTATAAAATATAATTTGCAACAAACTTAAAAAAAAAACTAAATATCAAATAGGAGATAAAACACAAATATATTTATTTTTTTTATTTGATTTGGTGCGTCATTACATGAAATTACTTTACTAAAATATAGTATTTTCTTTAAATTAATTCTCAAAATAAAAAGATATTGAGTATAAATATACTAAACCTCCGAAGAAGTTGAAATAATTTGTCCAAAATTCAAAAATAGATTAAATTTTATAAGGTTAGTCTATAATTTATTCTATTTTTATAAACTCAAATGACAGAAAAGTTGACTTGAGAATGTTTTTATAATTAAAAAAAATAATGTAACATTTAACTTCTAACAATTTTGAATAATTTTAAAATGAAATAAAAAAAATAAAAAAAGAACATAGTTAAATAAATAAAATTTTCAAACATAACATTTAAAATATGTATTTTTCAAATAACAGAAATATGATTTATATATATCTTATCAACCCTTAAGTATTTATTTTTAGAATAAAATATCTTTTTATTGTACTCTTTTTCTTTGAGAGTAAAATATTTTTTATGGTATTTCCTTTCTTATTATGCCACATGATATTTATTTTAAATTAATTTTTTTTATGTTAATTTTTTATATTTACTCTTATTTACTCTATTTCTTTTTTATGTTAATTATAAATCAAATTTATTTAATTAATTTTCAAATTTACTTAATTAATTCTCAATTTCTAAATTTACTTAATTAAATTTACATATTAAGATTTTTAATGAAATACAATTTAATGACTTTAAGATTTATTAAAAAAAAACCATACATAACGAAAAAAAAAAAAAAAAACTTGCATTGCGCATGCTTATGGCTAATTACTTAAAATAAATTAAAAAAAAATCTTAAAAGAAAAAGTTAACAGCTCTTGATTCATTCAACAAAAAACAAAAAAATAAAAAACAAAAAACGAAAAAAAAAAAATGACGGAAAGTTAAATACCTTGTTGACTCGTTGTTGGCCTCGCCGAGGGTTTACGCAAAAGAAGCAAAGCAACTGGCTGCGCCGCTGTCGGACCCCACCACCCACCGCTCGTTCTCCGCCTTGCTCCACCGCTGGTAGTACTTCCTTCTTTAATTTAGACAAAGAGAGATTCATATGCTTGATTTATAGGGGAAATTGAATCTCTTTTTTCTGTATTATGTTAGATAGGTTTTTCTTTTGATTTGGATTTCTCTCCGTTTTAATATTTCAACGTGTTTATTCTCCTCTTCACTTGGATTGTTTTTTGTTTTCGTTTTAAGTTTTGGTGTTCGTTTACGTTTTTTATTTGATGGAATAATAATGAGTAGGTGCAGTGGAATCAGAGTTTCTAATTTATTAAAAAAAATAACGGAATTTTATTTCTTGTTCTTATGAGCTTAAGGAAGCAATGGAATTTGCAGATTTTAATGGAAGATAGCCGGCTTTTCTCTATTTGTTTTGATTTTTTACATAATTGATAATGTCTTTTTAGGAATAAAAAAAATTGGGGGAGTTCGATCTCTGTAGAACTTTTTCTATATACAATAATACAATAGAATAAGGTTCGGATATTGTATCATATTTGTCATTTAGTTTAGTTTTAATTTCGATTTATGAAATTTTCAATTTTAAAAAGGAGTCTTTATGTCACGTTACAGAGGGCCTCGTTTCAAAAAAATACGCCGTCTGGGAGCTTTACCAGGACTAACTAGTAAAAGGCCTACAGTCGGAAGCGAACTTAGAAACCAATCGCGCTCCAATAAAAAATCTCAATATCGTATTCGTTTAGAAGAAAAACAAAAATTGCGTTTTCATTTTGGTCTTACAGAACGACAATTGCTTAAATACGTTCGTATCGCCGGAAAAGCCAAAGGGTCAACCGGTCAGGTTTTACTACAATTACTTGAAATGCGTTTGGATAACATACTTTTTCGATTGGGTATGGCTTTCCTGGCCTTTTATTAGAAATGGTTATGGTTAGCTTAGCCAGATATAATTACATTATTCATTCATGAAATTCAGAATTCTAACTTGTGATATATAAAACACCACACCTTATCAAATACTTGATAAAATACTTTATAAAATGCTTGATAAAAAGAAAAAATATGTTTGCTACATTGAGATATGGAATGTGAATCTTTGGTGCACTTAATTTTGCTAAATTTGAAAATTTTGATTTACATGAAAGATTTTGGTACTGGGACTTATCTTGTATTTGTTAATTTTTTCTTTTTATGTTTTCATATTGTGTGGATTATCTTTGATTAACATCTCAAACTAGAAATTTCATAGTTTTCCTTGTTTTGTTAAGAGTGTGGAGCATATGAATTAGAAGAAGGGCAGCTGAAGTTGTATATCAGAGATGGGGGAAATTTGGTGGTCCCTTTTGGGGGCTGCAATCCCTATGGTTGTTGCAGGACAAGCTTTTAGAGTGAAGAAAAGGCGTGCGGAAGAGCAGAGGTTGAAAAGTGCAAGGGGAAGAGAAAGGAGTTCTGATGAAATTTTTGTCTGTGAAAGGGTGTGTACGTCAAAGAGGATGTTGAAAAAGGTTGGCTCTTTCTCAAAAGACCCCATTCCTGATACCTGCGTCACTGTCTGTGGTGTATCTGACCTTGATGCATGTGCTGATGCCTGTGCCCGCACTGTTTGTGTTAACCAACATCAAGTACCTAATTGGAATGACATATGCCTTAGGAGGTGCCAGAGTGAATGCCTGAAACTCTCTTCTCAATCTTCTTAGCAGCTAGTTGCATTAAGGCAATTAAATGTGTATGTATACTGAGTTCTGTCATGATGGTTAATGTTTTGTCTCATCATTTCAACTCCAGTATCCAGATTTATTCTATGGAAATGAAAATGGGGTATATTCAACTGGGTGCTTGTTCGTTTATCATTCACTAACTTGAGATCTAAATGCTTCTTTCTTTTGCTGCCTTATTGGTGCATGAAATTTACAAGCTTTGTGGAGGATGGAATGGAATATAAAAAAGGGTAAATTATACTTTACCTCCACGAAGTTTGAATCAAAATCAATATAAAATATTACATTTCAACCTCTACGTGGTGTACAAGCATACATTTTATTACTGTTATGCTGCCCTTTCTTCCTGGTGTACACCCTAGTAATAGGTGGACGCCTAACAGAAACACTATTTTGAGAGTTCTTAGTCAAATATTCTTTTGTATCGTTGTGAGCATGCTGATTAGTTTCTTGAGTCAATATAGGATTTCTAGTTTTGAGGGGATATGATCAAAGAAATATTACTCGTTCTAGTTTGCAGAGGCTATGATTGATTCAATACCACATTCAATTGCTATAAATATCTGGTTACCCTTCAGACTAGATGTAAGCACCAAGTTTTAGCTGAGCTAGTTTGAAAATGTGTTCTGACTTCTCTTTTGTTACTCTATTTTCATCTTGCTAACTTATTTTTCTGCATAGCGTTCGCATATTTGAGTGCGCCTGTGCACGTTTAGCAAAGTGTGTACTAAGTTTGATCTTGAATAATCCAAGTTTTTGAAAGCAGGTTCATCTCTATTTTTCATATTTTACTTGTGTGCTTTCTTATTCTTGCTATTTTGTTATAAATTTGTTGATAAAGCTTGTAGCTTCAAAGTTTGTTTTACTTGGTCTTTCTCAGTTTTGAAGCTCTAAATGATCATTGAAGGCTTCTGTGTAGCTGAATGAGAGTTTTTGAAAAGCTCCTTTGGATATAACCAAAAGTGAGAATATTGGTCTATAAACTATTATTAAAATATATGTTAATTTTCATATGTATTTATTGTGGGCTGAAGTTCTTGTTTTCAAGTGTAGGATAAATTGTGATTAACACAATCCAATCTTCCTTCTTGTGTCGATTCCACCTTCAATTAAGAGATTAATGTTCTTACATGAGGATTTCTGAGAATTCTCCTTTCTGCTATTTATTTCTTCCATAGTGTTTCTAGGGCTTACTTTTTCTCGTGTCTGTTGATCTTTAACGTCCTCTCTTCGCCTTCGTGGCATTTGAAACTTCTTCTGGTAGGTTTCTATTAGCACGGATTGCCTGTGGAAGTCCCACATCTTTTCTTTTATCCTTGGTTTTTAGTTGTTTCTGTCCTCTTATTTTTGCCTCGGATCATCCAATTTATGGGAGTTCCAAAGTTATATGTGTTAATTGGTTTTTTCTTTGGGTCATAAAAAAAAAATAGAGTATCTGAAGAGATAGCTTTCATTTGGATCCCTTCATGGTCAGTCTTTATAGTCTAACAGTTAGGAGCAAAGCTAATATGGGGCTGTGTGCAAATAAGATCTTTAACTCCTCTTTCTTGCCTATGTTAATCCCCTTCAAAGAAAATGCACATGAAAGCTAATGGCATTTGTCAATAACGGTCAACTTTTTAGGAATGACAAGATCTGAAAGATGACATGTAAGGACATCTTACCTTGGTATCTGTTGGTTAGCTTTGACGATGAAAATCTTTTACCCTTAATTGTACGAGTCTTATATGAAGGACATCGTACTTCGGTGTCTATTGGGAATCCTATTTTGCAATTTGAATCATACGGTCGCTTTTGCTCTTGTTCTTGGGTTGTAACCCTTTTAATAAATTTTTTTTATCAATTATGTAAAAGAAAATACAAGAGGATTCCTGATTATTTGGAAAGGATAATCGATTCATACTATTTTTAGAAGGATGTTAGAACTTGAATGCTCGAGGGTAGTTTTTCATAGCAATTCCATTTCTATAAATTATGGTTGGAAATCTGGCTTGGTAGGATTGGTTAGAGTCCATTCTGGTGGACCTCACTTGGGAGCCACCACTAAGGGTCAGAATAGCAAGAAAGTTGAGGTTGTGGGATAAGTGTAACTTACCAGCACTCACGGTTTTGTTACTTACTCAACACCATTTCATATAAATAAGTGACCTACTTTCTGTAGTTATGGGAAACAATAGATTATATGACTTTTGAGCTAAGTTGCTTGCATACGGGTACGAAAACTGGTATCGGTAGATATACTGGTACGGGGTGCAACAAAATTTCTAAAAATTAGAGTACGTGTATGGTAAGATATATTATATGGAAATATAAAAAATATAAATTATAAAGTAATTAAATCATAAGATAAATACAATTTTCATAATGTTCTAACTATAAAGTTTTAACAAAACTCCATAAAGTATTTTTAATATACATAAATATATAAAGAAGGTGCTTAATTTGAAGAGAGTGAAGTAGTAATTTGTTTCATTTAATAGCAAATCAAACAACTTAGTAATAAAACTTGGTGTTTTGCAAGGACTGATCACTTGTATTTGAGTTATATCAGATACCTATTCATTAACCATCTGGTGAGTATTAGATAAGTACTCATGTGTATTTAATAAGTATCGGTACGGATACGCAACCATTTCAAATTACTAATGCATCATAGCTTTTGAGCATTTTTAATTAATATAAAGCTTATTTGTGAAACTGGCAACACAAGGATGAATAAATCTGAAAAAAACATACTTGACTTGCTAGTCACTTGTTATTCGAAGTTGATAATCTTTTCGGATTGATATTTGATACTTTTATAGTGTAAGAAAAAAAAAATGTTTACACCAGTGGTTTCAAAATTATGTTTAGAAGAAAAATAAAAATTTATGAAGCATGAAAACCTTTCAAAATTAAGGCAGAGTAATGCTATTAGTCTGTTATCAGAGTTACAAAGTTCAGCAGGCTGGCTTCTGCTTAGTTGAGAATTCATTCCTTAAACAACCACTTTTTAGAAGTTTAAAATGGGGAAGAAGTAATGCAGTTACAATAGATTACATATTAGGCAACATAGTACATTGGATTTGGAAGTTTACATGCTCTTATACCGCTTGGGGGCCCCTCAATACTGCTGTATTGGTCACCTAAAATTCCCCAAATGTGATAACCATTACTAATTAATTGTTTTCTCACATCAGACTTGTATTTTTCCACTGATACCAATTCATCAGCAGGATCTCTACATGGAGAAAAAAAATGGGAAAAAAAAAAAGATTTAGCCAGGTAATGAGGATCGAAGAGAACATAATACTGAAAGATAAATAGAGGAAGAGTTGGATTGAACTAACCTCAAGACAAGACTGGTCCACCCATGATAACCAACCTTGACAAGGTTGTCAGTCGTGGCTGATCTGAGATGCTCCCTCCTTGCAGAAATCAAAATGATCTGAATTCCTCTGGATTTAAGGTCATTGAAGATCATCCATTCTTCCAAAGATGTCAATTCAGCTTTCCCCTAACTTCAAGAATGCTAAGAAGGGGGGGGGGGAAGGTAAGAGTGATATTGGGGTTAAGCAATCTATCTATTATGTATAACTAATTGGATTATCTCTAATTGTCACATGTCATCATTTGGTTTCAACTAAACCAAAATTATTCTTACCAAAGTTGTTATAGTTGTTGTTATTATCTCACATCTTCTCTTGTTAGCAACACCTGCTGTCTTCAGTGCATTCTTCAGGCACAACTTCAAAGTCTCTAATGTTATGCAGCTCAACATTCATTCTCCAACTTTCACAATAGTTCTTCAAGCTGATCTTCAATCCATTATATGTCTTCTGATTTAATATGTTCCAGTCTGCAACTGTCAAAGGAATCAAAAAGCATATGAAAACCAAAGAGCAGCCAAGTGCTTTCCCCATTTTTCTTCTTGACAGGTAAGAGCATGAAAGTAGATGTGTAGAATAGTGGGAAATAAATGGACCCAAATATTCCTTTTATGTCTGCAATGGATCCAGATTGAGACCAGGTCACATGGGTCTGAGGGTACATAGTTGCTACAAACCTTGACCTGCACCCCCACCATTGCTGCCATGGCTGGCAAAAGCCTTAAATTAAAGGGAAACGTCTATTATGAGGGGAGACATGCCTATAAGATGCCTCTGAAAGCCACAAACTTGCATATAAGATGACAAAAATAACATGTTTGCTTTCTCCTCTTACATGATTATCTGCTGAATCATATATTTTATATAACGGATTCATACGTTCTAAATTTGTTTATTATTTCAATTAAATATATGCGAACCAGATCAGAGATGACCCAAACTTTTGTGCTCTGCACAAACACAATAGTTAGTGTTGTGAATATTGGCTTAATATTATTGTGAATATTGTTGTGGAGAAATTCAACAATAATAACAAAGCATTTTTTTCTATGAAATTAATTATATGAATTAAATAACGTCATTGTATTATGTCATCAACCATGAATCACATTATCTATTTATATCATACAAATTTGAAAAAAAAAATTATGTTGATTATCGACTGATTAACATAACTCTATTTTTTATCTAAATTTAATACTAATTATGTAAAAATTTGCAACAAATCACGATATAAGCAGAGTTTGTGGACAAATTCCTTTCAGAATAATAATTCAACAGTCTAAATTTCATTATTAAATATTAAAAATTTATGAGTTGTATTTTAATTCACCGTCAGCGTTTTGTTACTAAATCATTAGTAGAGTTGCCGATGAGCTGTAGTGCAATTCACACTGGCCGAAATATTTGAAATCGACCACTTTTTATTATTTTTTTTAATTTTACTATCATAGTTAAACTTTTTAAATGATATGTGGACGATAGTATAAAAAAATTAAAGTAATAATGAATCAAAATTAAATTTAAAAGTAATTTAATATTAATCTTTTATGCCAGATGATATATTTTAGATGATCCTCCAATATATATTCGACATCATGTTAATCCTTCATTTGTAAATAAGTTAGATTGATCTTGCAATATTAAATTAGTCTTTTATTGTACATTTTTGCTATCAAATTGATACTTGAAACAAAACTAATAGCATTAAATATTATTAAAGGACCAATTTGGTCTCAATGATAAATAGAGGACCAAGGGTTGCAAATGACCATTTTAATCCTCACACGAGCTTTTGGTATTTCAAATCACGTGGCCACAAAGCGATTAAATACTACACTTGCTTTGCATTAGTTATAAGTTGGTATAAAGTTTTCCCCTCTTCTTTTTTTCATTTTTCATGCTTTGCACTAGTTATCTGACGTCTGCTATAGATTGAAGAGGTTCCAACAAAAATGTAGAATGCGGATATAATAACTTGTTTGGCAAACTTATTATTCTTGTTGATGTGATTTCACTGAGAGTCTCATTAATGTTTTATAAAGATTTCTTGATGCACGCTCCAAAATAGTTCACTAAGTATCAAATAAGAATTTTTAACAAGGTCTTGGTTAAGTTCCTTAAATATCATCATACTCCTAAGGAGAAAATCTACAAAATCATAATGGTGAATAATGTGGTTTCTGGTGATGGTTTAAAGTAGTGTTTTAAAAATAAGATCAAACTAGCCGATTAACCTGGTTAAACCTTAAATTAGTCATGTTTCCTATTCGAACAATATTCAATTCAGCAACGATTCGATCATAAATTTAATTAATTAAACTAATCAAATTATAATTCAGAAGTCTAGTCTAGTCAGTTCAATCTTCGATTCTGATTTTAAAATATTGGTTTAGAGTCTAGTGTTGCCTTCATGTTGTGTGACTCACCCTTCAGAAGCCGTAGCAGGATGCATAGCTACTAGCTACTACCTAACGCATCAATCAGATTCCTATTGACTGCTTCAGTATCTAATTATCTGATTTTCTAGTTCTGAGAACCAAATTCTTGGAATAATTCCATAAGAGAAAATTGGTAGTCAAATGATATAACATCTCAAGATGGTGACTTAAAGGGTTGGCAGAATTGCAGTTTGAACATACTGTTCAAGCTTACGTAAGAATGATTCGAGCAAGAAAACCACAATGCCTCTCTGTCTCACTCTTGATAAAATAAAAGGGAATTTCATGCTGAGTTAAACAAGAAATGAGGAAGCTTGTCTGCCTAGTAGAAATCTACGAACGAAGGACACTTATGCCAATTTTACATCGTAATTAACCACTTTTTTTGTTTTCAACCAACTTTTGTTTCTATCTTTCGTGAAAAAAGTTGGTTAATGAAAAACAAAAAATAGTTAATTACGTCATGTTAATTAATGACACAAAATTTTTACCACATGATTTTTATCGCCGTGAAATAAGTTAGTTAACGAAGAACAAAAAAGTGGTTACCACGTTGTTTTGAATGAACATATACTAAAAAAAAAAGGCAGAAAGCATGATTTGATATTGTTCACGGATGGGCATGAACATGAATACTTGAAACGGGTGTAATTCGCATACAGAGGATTATCGGGGTTGTAAAATAAAAGGGAATTTCATGCTGAGTTAAACAAGAAATGAGGAAGCTTGTCTGCCTAGTAGAAATCTACGAACGAAGGACACGCCGTTTTTTGAATGTGTTTGTATATTGAACATGTATCTATGTTAGACACATAAAAATACTCATATGACATATGTATTTTGTGTATTTGAATATATCTGATTAAAAAAATTATTATTTTGGATATATCTCGAACACACTTGAACATGTATAAGATACAACTTAGACACGACCTATTAATATTTTTTTAAAAAAAAATTAATTTCCATGACTAACATTTAATTAATAAACTCATAACTCATTCAAACTCAATCATATGACTGACGTCCTAAATTATTATTTTTACATATCAGTATTTTAAATTTTATTTTTTCACACGACACTATTAGACTTTTAAGTTTTATCTTTTCACATACTACTATTTTTATTTGTTCCTTCTACATCTGTTTGTATCAAACCATCCACTTCGCCGTCACCAAAATTTGTCTCACAACAATATTCCCTTTAGTAAATATTTTTTTTGATACACATGTACTTATATATGATTAGTTCTATTAAAAAAAATTAATTTAAGATATTTTTTAGAATATGTCAATAGAAATTATGTTCCATATTTTTTAAGATAAACTTATTAGGTAACAAATATTGACACATATAACATATATTAAGATATTATAAATTTTCAAACTTATAAAATAATATTAATGAATTATGAATCTTTTTTACTAAATTTTACAATTATATATATATATATATATATATATATATATATATATATATATATATATATATGGAGATAAATCTAGTGAGAGAAGTTTTTATTGTGAGGATGAGAGAGTAACAAATCTTGACCATATATATATATTTAAAAGATATTATAAATTTTTTATGTTTAAACTTATAAATCTAATATTAATATTTACTTTAATTCTCACAATAAACATTCTTTTTTAAGATCCATATATATATATATATATATATATATATATATATATATATATATATGTATGTATGTATGTCGTATTGTGTCATATAATTTTTTAAATTTAATATATCTTTGTCATATATTGTGTCTGTATCTATGCTTCATAGAAATCAATGTCAACGATGTCCCCTAGTATGCTATATTAGGCAAAGTTATGCATTTCCCAAATCCTCTCAAGGATGAGTATCTGCCCTATGACAATATGGAATAATGTAAAGAAACTGCAACAGTTCTAGTTTCATGGTATAAGCACGATAACGATTCAGAAATTAGTGCAACAACGGAACAAATTAGTAGGAAGACCCTCATGCTTTTGCCAGATTACTTGCTGCAGTAAAACTGAAGGTATTCCTGCTTTTTTGTTACAGAATTGCCGCAAAACCTCAACACAAACACTTACCTTAAGAAAACCAAAGAGCAAAAAAGAGAGATCATAGATCCAAACAATCAGAGGGCAACAATTTCAGTACAGAACGGATAGAAAAATAAAAGCACAACTTCTATAAAGGAGGCCTTATGTAGTTACCAATTAAAATTAAAATAATAAAAATTGAATGTGATTTCTAGTATCAAGCCACAACACTACACTGGACCAAAATATGCTTTATCAAAAGGAGTAGCCAAGAAACTACATTGTCATATTCAATATTAAAGATTCATTAGTTGTCTACTTTTGATAATATGTGATCCAGTTTAGAAGTTGACCCTGTGCATATCTTTCTCCCTGGGAACCGCACAAGTATGTAGAAGGCAAAAATCATGAATTAAGTCAATGACTGCAGGGTTTAAGATTTAGGAGTCATTTGACCACTACAGCACCACTACAGGTAACTGAGGCAAGAACCTTACTTAAGTTACGATGTTCTAAAGCGAAAATATAAAATAAATCATTTTACCACACATAAAATTTTTTATGTTTTACTTATTTTGAATGAAAGGGAGTTTTGGACTTGAAGGTCTCAGGTTCGAATTGTGGAATCAGCCTCTTGTACATATAAGGTAAGGTTGCTTACTATAGACCCATATAGTGAATCCGACCCTTTGCTAGACCCCGTGCATAATAAGAGCTTTATAGTGCTAGGCTGTCCTTTTTTTAAAACTTATTTTGAATGTGTATAATTAGAATCTAAAAAGACGTTTAATATTATGTTCTTTTTCTTGATAGCACGAATATTCATCATGCCTTTACAATTTTGATATATTGTAAATTATATATTTCCTTTTCTTATTTTTATCTTGGGGGGAGAGGGAGAAAAATTCTTGCCTAAACTTAGAGTACTCAAGTTGGGTGTATCAGACTAATCATCACTTAACATTTTCATAAATCTTTGTGCTTTTGATTGTGTAGTACAAAGTTCTATAAAAATATTAAGTGTTGATTGGTCTGGTGCATCCAACTGGATGTTCCAGATTTATGCAAGAATATCTCGAGTGGGAGATGCTAGCATTCCACCAAATTACTCAATCCTGCATTGGCACGTTTTAAGCAGAGCGGTGATTGTCAGAAGAGTAGGCAAGAAAGTAATAATAAAAATGTTGGAAAAAACAAACAGATTGTTGTCTGCAAGGTGGAAACATGACACACAGAAACAAGTAACAACTACAGCCACAACAAAATAAGACCTACTTTTTCAAGCTAACCTTTGGGTGCAACATGATTCACATGAAGGAAAAAAAAAAAGGGAAGAGCTCACTGCCACATAAGTAAATCACCTGCTCACTTGCAACACACATCATGAAACTGGTAATGAGAGACTTTCTATTTAATTTAAGCTTAAATGATTGTTTTCATAAACTTTTGTATTTGACAAATTTAACTATCTAATCATCTATCACATTCTTTTTTTGCCTTTTCTTTTTAATTGATGTGGTGACTAACCAGGATCATTTGTATTATCCTTCTGTCACCACCTGCTAGAAAGTAGAAATTAAATAACCATATTAATCTTAATCACATTCTACAGAAGGTGTCAAGCATTTACCTCACTGAGATGACCATGAAGTGAACTCTCCATGCTTGGTCCTATCAAAGGATAGGTTTCTGGGAAAGAAAAGCTGTAAGACGAAGATAAAATGTGCATGGAGTCATTCAAGTAATAGAGGTGTATCAGCATTGTAGCTAAACATATAAATTTGAATACAAAGTACATAGAAATTATCCACATACAAGTAGCCATTGAGAGATCCTGCTTATAGTCATCTAACAAATGCTACATGGAACAGGTGCTGCTATACAGGTAGCAATTGAATCATGCAGCATCTTGGTAAATGAGTAACACTGCAAAGAGTTTTCAATCAGAAAAGTCGGAACTACCATAATTCATTCGCCGAGAGAAATTAAAAGAACAAAATCTCCAATATGCTTCATAGGTTCATATCAAAGTCTCATGAGTCATGATCCATTATCGAATTGCTATCTTCAAATAGTTATTCTTCAAATTAGGTGTTAATTCCACTTCCATCTCATCAACAACTATAACAAACCCAATCTCAGTGATACAATTTACCAATTTTTCTTCAACAAACCCTTTTACATTCTATCACCTTCAACAAAAAAGAATGAGGAAAAAGATGGTTACAAGAGTTCTTGCCTATGAATTGTAAGAAATGACAAACAGACCTAGTTCTCCTAAATAAGATAACATCTGACAGTATGAAAAATAACAACCCTAAACATAGGAATGAAAACCTGATACATATATAAAAACCAAAATCTTTTCTTCAATTGCTTTTATAATACAGTAAGAAAACTATGACTGCTAAGTAACCTCAATTTTTTACTTTTTTTATCACAGCTCCTGTGCAATATTGGGCCGAAGAGTAGGACTTTGCGCATGAATTATTGCCACAGCGATGGAGAAAGACTGTAGTGCAGACAGAGGTGGTTGAAAATGAATAAAATATAAACCATCGTGAACATTTACCATCCTCAAGGTGGGGCTGAAATCACTTGAACCCTGAAATTTGAGGGCGATGGTCATCTGATTGCATACTTAAATAAATAATTGTTAATTGTTTAGTAAGCACAGAATATAAATACGAGATTATAGATGCATGCGTGTCTAGAAAATTAACAATATAAAATGGCTTGAACTTGAGAGAAAGACTGCTGCAGAATATTAGTGTCAATTACAGATTATGGAATTATTACATTTAAGCTTTGGGGGCCATCAAATCTAGCAATGAACAAAGTCATTTCCCTGTCACTAAATGGTGGAGGAAAACCGAAGAAAACTATAGAAAAAACCATTAAAAAAGACATTACACTAAATGGTTTTATGGAAATTTTGGTTTCTAATAGAGCCCAATGGCGTCCAATATCCATGTAGCCAACCCCACCCAATGAGATAAGGCTTGGTGGTTGTGGTTGTTGTTGTTGTTGTTGCATGTACTATAAATATAGCAACAGAGATCAAATATGAAGATAATCAAAGAGGAAAAGAATTTGATGTTTGGAGGCACACAGATAAAAAAAAACACATTTTGCAAAAAACAATGCTTACAGTTCCCATACTGTTTGCCTCCCATCCAATGATTACATGAGATCACTAACATTGTTTAAAGAGAATAGAGAAAGAAGAGTAATAGAATATGAGATATTAACAGACCTGAGTAACTAAATTTACTGACTTGCACTCGCCTTGTGTATCTACTTGAGACAGAACCTCTGCTTTGCTAGATCTTCTCTGAAGTACTGTCAGAGGACATCCCTCATCCCAACCACCACAGTCACAGTGGCCCCCAGATCTCCATCTATCTATCAGACTGGATGGGCCACCATTTCTGGTTCTTGGACCACCATGAAGGCCTGCTGGAATTAGAATGCTCATACTAGTTGAACAATCATCAGTACTTCGATTACAACTTTCAGAAGGCCATTTGATTTGATTTACTCCAGATTTGTTGAGAAATTTTAAACCCCAGCCTCCTATTTTGTCCGGCCTATTACAAGGAAGATGGTCTTTCACAACAACGGCAGCCAACTCAAAATTTGGAGGAGGAACATCAGTCTCTAATAAATTGGTCCCACCATGAGCATGAGGCTCCCATGGACAACTTTCGACTAAGGCACTTGATCCACCAAACTTTGAGAGTGTTCTGCGTTTTGATGATGGACTAGTTCTGAAAACTTGTGACACCTTCTTTGACAGCCCCTTGTTCTTCCTGTGAGAATAGCCTGACGTGTACATTTCTTTGTCATAAATTTCAATGTTACCAAATAATGTAAACTGTGTCTCCATTATTCTACAATTGTTCTGGCAGAGGGTGAAACTTCTTGATACATTCATCTTACCAACAAGTTGCTCACTGAGAGGAATCTCACGACCCTTTCGGCCACCCTTGTTCAAGTGAAACTGGTACACATAGTCCAAAGCCTTATCATCTGTCGAGTCTACCTTCCTCAATTTTGCTGCATAGACCTCCTGCTGTTCATCTGCAGAAAAAATAAAATGAGGAATCCCTTGCTTCCATGTACATTGGATCATTCCCTGAGATAGAGTAGAAGAAGCCGAAGACAACCAATCAGAACAAGTAGAGTTGGTGCTAGAAGTAGACGCAAGATATTTATGAACAGAAATGGAGCCATATTTATGACCTTGCACCAATGGTGTTTCCTTTTCTAGTTTATATGATGAAGAGATATTTAAACCACTAGGAGAGTCCATAAAATCATAGCATATCAATCCTTTAGCATCAGTAAAGTCCATCCTGTTCAAGTTGTCATTTCTATCTGAAGCACCAAACTGCTGAAGCAGAGCACTATTCAATATATTTATCATACTCTTGCTCCCCATTACTGTACCTAAAGTCCATCTTTCTCCGCCATTAGCACTTATAACTACCCTCCCACTCTCATTGGCTACAGGACATTCAAAGACAAATTGTCCTGAACCACATGCATTTCCACCAAAAAAATTAGCTGTATTCAAGCTTTCTGATAAAGTTCCCATGTTTGTGGCTCTTAAGCTCACAGGTATGTTGCATTGAGCTGCTTTCAATGCACTGTTATGTACGAATTCCAGGCAGCGACGAAGATATTTCTCATCTACACTCACCATATGCTTTGGAATCCTATTGTCTAGTCCATGAACACGTCGGAAGAATAAATCCTTGAAGAAAACTTTACTAATTTGTGATTGAATAGCATTTACAACTATGGCTCGATGAGAGTTTGACCTTTTAATCAACTTCTTTAACTGTGATTTTGAAGAGTCTTCATCTGATAATTCCCTATCATTGCACAAGCTATGAAATGAATCCTTTTTCCTGTGGCCCTCTTCTTTTTGAACCCATAAGCCTGTATTTTCCATCTTCTACCTCTTTTAAATTACTCAGATTTAATGGTAGAAACCTTCTCTCACAGTCATCTTCCTTCAACTAAAGACTAAGAATTATAAGATCATAACCTGAAGAACACGACAAAAAAAGAGGTAATGTACCAAAAGAAAGACACTTTGCAAAATAATAAATTTGAAGGTAGCCCTGTGGCAGTTTTGCTTAAAGAGTCCACCTATGTGAGCTCTAATGATAACCAAAACTTATGGAAGTCTACTACATGTCATGACATACTACTTTTAAACATTTAAAGTAAACATAAAAGAAACAAAAAGAGATATATGCTAACAAAGAAACTAGCAGCCCATATACATACAGATTGCATATGGACATGTTCATGATAAAGAATAAGAATTTGCAGAACAAATTGCTTATATATTTATGATTTAAGCAAATTCCTTGGGTTATGAAACTGATAGAACATTAATTTAACCAATAGTATACTCAGTTATACTAAAACAACAGTTTACTCTCTACTATTTGATTTATTTATTAAAAAAAAAAGAAAAAAAAAAGAGAGAGAGAGAAAGAGCCTTTAAAAGAAGTGAGGATTAAGAAAAGAGCAAGGTTCAATCTTCCCGCATCTTACAACCTTAAATCCCAAAAAGGATGGTCAATCAACATCTTATAACAGAAATTAACTGAATTAAATCCACACAAACGGAAGCCCGGAAAGTGCTCCAATAAAAAAATGTAGAAGACAAACACAAGCAATAATAATAATAATAATAATAATAATACCAAAAAATAAAGAACAACATTTTTATTACCAGATAAACCTGGATCCGGGAAGAGCCAAGAGCACCTCAACGAAATGAACAAAACCCACTAGCAAGCTGAAGAGAAGTAGCTGATTTTTCACACATCAACACTCTTCAATCCTCAAAATTTGAGCTTTTCAACCCCAAAAGCAAGGGAAATAGGAGAGCTTAGAAAACCCAAATGGAGAAAGAGTAAATGGACAGACACAACAACAAAAAAGGGTGAAGAAAACCAAGTTAGCACTAGCACATGGAAAACAAAGATCAGCACACCACAACCACCACAAGTAATGATAATACTGGGTTCCAAAAAACTGTTTTATAATCTTTCAACAAAAAGGTGTAACTGTATTTGTATTTGACACCATTCTAGAGAGATAAAGAGAGAAAAAGAAAACTAACTAAACCAAGCCAAAACAACAATGGCATAGTGGACTGTAGCCTGGAGGCATGAACATGGGGTTTCGTTGGACACGTTTAATGGTTGAAAATTAGTGCACTAAGGTGGGAAAATATTTGAGTAAAATGAGTGTGTTTTAAAATAAATAAAAAATATATATTTACCTTTATATCATATATTAATTTATTAAAATTTAATAATAAATATATTATTATTTATTTATTTTAAAAATAAATTTATTTTAAAAAATTTATCTAAAAAAATACATATATTTTAAATAATTATTATATCACATATATATATGTGGACACTTCACATACACATTTAATACTTCTCTTTGTATTTTTTATTTTTTTATTTTTTATTTTTGAATTTTTATATTTATATATGTGAAAATATCATAATAATTAAATAAATAATAATATTTTATTATATTTATATGAATTAATATTATTTTGTTATCTGAATTTTTTAAAAATTTTAATGTACTATAACTATGCTGTATTTTATAATTTTTAAAACTTAATATATCTCTATATTCATTATCATATAATATCCGTGTTTCATATCATATTAATTTATTATCTCTCTATATTCATGTCATATGTTTCGTATCATATTACGCTATCTAGTGAGGAGAGAGGGTGTTTGTGTTTCACACCTAAAAATCAGGAAGCTCTTAGAGGGACCCACTTCCTTGTTGTTGCATCCCCTGGGCCAAGAGTGTACCCAAACCATTCCTACATGGACAGAGAAATTAAGGGAAGGTAGAGAAGGTCATTGAGACTCATGAGCTGGTGCGCATGATAGCTATGTGACTCCACTAAAGCCAAAGGTGGTGCCACTTGCAGATACTCAGCTATTACCATTCCCTTTTTCCCACTTTTTCTCTTTTCCCATTTCTGATTCTCATTCAGACACAAGAATTTATTGAATTTTATATTTTCTTAGGCATGTGATGGAGAGAGAAAATGGGGGGTTAACGTGGCATTTGGTCAAGTACATATATAACTTTGCATACCTATTGACCCAACACTTGATCATAGATAGAAGGGTACATAGCATTGAATAGAATAAGATGCTCAGTTGCACTGTTACACACATGACATGACAGTGTGACACATTCTTATTCTTCTTAGTTTTTTCGGTTAGTTTATTTATTTCTTGGACGGCGTTACAACTGAATTTTTTTATTGGATACCTAGTTTATTTATTGATCTTGGTTTGATGCAATCACCTTCATAAATTAGCTTTTAGAAGCCGAAATTATAGAATTATAATTTTACTTTTATCTTCTGGCCTACAGCCAAAGATGAAAACCTTTTTCTTTTGACTTGACTAAATATGAAACACCAGAATAAATGTTTCTCACTTTCTCTTATGTTTCCATTTTTTTTTCTGATACTGAATTACTGACTTTTTTATCTTTTTTTTTTCTGTTTTTATTGATTTTTTATTAAACCAACTTTGAAATCAACTCAACATATTTGATTCACAAATTTGTTAGATTATATGATTCTTTTAAGGATTCAAATTTAATCTATTATTAGTATATAAATTTTTAATCCTAACATTTAATTATGTAATACTGTATCATCAAAAGAATTTAGCTTCTCAGGTAATTGTTATTATAGTGAATTTTTTTAATGATATAATAATATATTATTGAAATATAAATATAAATAATTTTACAGTGACATTAAATCAAAATTATTGAAACAGTCATAAAAGTGAAAAAAAAAAAAATGTTTCAACATATTTTAGTAAACAAATTCGAAAATAATTAGGGAACCAAAATTTAAAAATGTATAAAATTTGCAACGTAACAAATTGTTTTTAAGCAATATAACTTACGACTTATTTTATGTAATTAATTGAACTCTGGTAATTAAATAAAAAATAAAAAATTGAACTGTATTTTGTTGTTACTCTGGAAGCCAGCCATGAATGGCCCCAAAGGGCCCAGTGAGGATCGTTAACTGAAATTGTCAGGTGTTGGGTAAGACTTTGACAATAATTCATTACTTAAAAGGAGTTGCGCATTCCCATATCCCACTTCCCAAATGTCCTCTTCAATCTTCGTCATACACATATGGAACCAAGGCATTCAAATGAATAATTTTATGAATAATGCTACTGATATATCATGATATTCAATTTTATTCATAAAATTTTTATTTTTTTATTTAATTAAAAATTAAAAATTTTATATTAAATAATATTTAATTATAATATTTTAAACACATAATATTTTTTTAAATTTTATTTATTTTCATCTTATTTAAATTATTTTTTTTTTTATTTGTAAAAAAAAATAAGGATACACTTTTAATAAAAAATCATAATTTGATATTCTTCAAAAATAAAATATGTTTTTAATAAAAATTATGATTTGATTTTTTTTAAAAATAATTGAAGGATGTGTTTTTAACGATAAATCATGATTTGATATTCTTAAAAATAAGAAATATGTTTTTAATAAAAAATAGTGATTTGATTTTCTTAAAAAATAATTGAAGGATATGTTTTTAATGAGAAATTGTGATTTGATATTTTTGAAAAATAAGAGATATACTTTTAATAAGAAATCATGATTTGATTTTCTTAAACAATAATTAAAGGACTGCTTTTAGTGAGGAATCGTGATTTGATACTTTTAAAAAAATTCAAGATTTAGAAGGAAAGACTCGAAATAAAACATTGTGATGGTTTAATAAAAAAAGGAAATGGAAGAATGTGTTTTAAATGAGAGATCATGATTTGATTTTCTTAAAATAAATCATGGGATAATTTAGGAGGCTAATGTTGAATGAAGAAGAGAGTTGGATGAAGCTCAAGATAGACTACCTCCAAGATGACACACTTCCCTGAGACCCTAAAGCAACCAAAAAGGTAATTCAGATCTCAACTCGATATGTCATAGTGGGAGAATGGCTTTATCGGCGCAATTTCTCTACTTCAATGTTAAAATGCCTTACCCCAGATGAAGCCCAATATGTCATTGTTGAGATTCATGAGGAATGTTGTGGACAACACTTAGGGGGGAGAGCCCTAGCAAGAAAAGCCTTGAGAGTAGGATATTTTTTGCCAACAAAGGGATCCGACGCAATGAGTTACGTGCAAACCTGCGATAAATGCTAAAGATTCTCCGACATCAAGACTGCACCACCCGAAGAACTCTCCACCATATCAGTACCTTGACATTTTTGTAAATGGGACCTAAACCACTTAGGGCTTTTCCCATAGGCCCCAGGCCAGTTGAAGTATATGATAGTAGTGGTAGATTATTTCACCAAATAGATCTAAGCAAAACCCTTCACCACTATCACGGTTGAGAGAGTGAAGAAGTTCCTTAAGAGAAACATTATCTATCGTTTTGGAATCCCATAGTCAATCGTGACAGATAACGGGACACAATTCATTGACAAGAAATTCAAGAAAGCCTATTTTGACCTCAGAATTAAACAACACTTCACCTCGATTGAACACCCTCAGGTCAATGGGCAGGGTGAAGCCACCAATATAGTTATCCTCTGAGGTCTAAAGAGAAGATTAGAAGTTGCAAAAGGAGAATGAGTAGACCAATTGGGCTACATACTGTGGGTGCAGAACAGCCCCCCATTTAGCAACAGGGGAGACCTCCTTCAAGCTGACTTATGGTTGTGAAGTCTTGATCCCAGAAGAGATTGGCGAACTAAGCTGGAGACGTGAGAACTTCTCTCAAGAGCTCAACGATGGGCTATTGTGTGAAGAGCTCAACCTCGCTCAAGAACAACGTGACTTGGCTCACATCAAAGAAGTCGCATTCAAGTTATAAATTGTCAGAGGTACAATAAGAAGGTTTCCACATGAAGTTTCAAAATTAGAGACCTAGTTTTGAGGAAAGCTGCCATTGGAGGGTGAAGCTTGAAGGACGAAAAATTTGCTACTAATTGGCAAGGCCCTTACAAAGTTACCAAAGTGCTAGATAATGGCCCTTATAGGATCGCAGACCTCTTCGGAAAGGAATTGCTTAGGTGTTGGCATGCCACCAATTTGCACAAATATTACAGTTAATGGCCCTAAATGTTCTTTTCTTTTTGAAGTAATTGTAAAGAAAAAGATGCAGATTAATGAGAATGAGGCGCATTTAGTCGAAATTGCTTGTTTATTTCCCCAAATACACCACTACGAAATTGTTAAAGAAGCGTTGGATCCCTAAAGCAACAACAAAAAAAGGCTAAGTTAGTGGATCTCAGATCCTAACTTATGCTCTAATGCTAAGTGAAAGGATCTTGGATCCCCAGTTAAGCTTATTACTAAAGGATATAAGCTAAAAGAACGTTGGATCCCCAAAGCAATAACAGAAAAAAAAAAACTAAGTTAGTGGATCTCGTATCCCAACTTATGCTCTACCACTAAATGATAAGCTATCATATCACTGTTTAGTCCAACTGCTGAAGGGATGTTGAATCCCTAAAGCAAGCTTACAAGAGGACGTTGAATCCTCCGATATTAAAGGAAGGCAGGCAAGAAATAAGTAACTCGAATCTTGACTAAATCTAAAAGCAACAATGAGAAGATAAGTCCCATGAACATGGGGCACATCGAGAAGGGTCATCACTTCGCTAGAGTCTGAGGAAATTAACTGTTTGCACTCAAAGACTTTGCGCTTAGACAACACTTGGAGGATTTTGAACATCTCCTGCTCCTTTTCTGACATCTCTGACCACTTTCACAGTAACCTGCTTCTTACTGCGAAAGTGTTGGTTCCAATATAAATGAATCTGAGGCTCGAAGTTACCGTCCAAATAGAAGAGGAAAGCCCTGAAGTGTTTCACCTCGAAGAACATGTCATTGATGTCTTAGTAAGACTCATCAAAGAATTTGAACCATTATAGTGTGTGTGACTCTAGATGGTGATCTAGGAGGGCTTCTTGACATCCGTTTTTTAGAGAACGAAAAATATGTAGAAGAAGACGTTTATTGAGAGAGAAAGCTCAAAATGATCACAAACGATCTCAAAGTATGGACAAACGCCCATGCATTTAGATGAAGCTGAGACGGAGCAGCCTAAAGGGTATTAAGGACAGCCGTATAGAATCAGGAAAAAAGGGAACCAAAGTAAAAGCCTTGTGAAAAAAATCTCGTACATGTACATGAAATGATCCCCTGAAGTCTTTTGTAAACAGATCCTGTCGTTCTTATCACAAGGGAAGCACTATGAAGCTGTCCTCTGGCATCTCGTACTGAGTTATGTTCATATAAGTAGGAAGGTGGACAACTTTATCTTGAGAGTCGAACCATGAACACATACCTAAGGGCTTATAATGAACCCACTGGTGCTCATCTACATTCGAGGGCAAAGGAAACTTCCTTTGTTGCTCCTAGGAAGAAAGTCTCGGCCTAACCATGATCTCAGCAGCCTCATGAAGCACCGAACCTACAGAAGCAAAAGACTCATCGGAATCACTACTATTAGACCCTGGGTGTTGGCGCATATTCCCTATCATTTCAAAAATCTACAAATACCCAGGAATAATGCTTTTGAACATATTTTCTAACTAAAGTCGTCAAAGTGAGCCGCAACTCGTGAACCAACCAGTTTAACCCACTCAAAATGGTGGATTAAGTTGTTAAAAAATTAATCCACAATGACCTTGGGCTGACCTAACCCAACTCACTTAACTTGTAGGTTAGCCGGGTTAAGCCGAGTTGACTCACAGGTTGCAAGATTTAAAAAAAAAAATGGAAGAAACATTGGTCAATACTCTATTGACTCTAACCAAATCTCATATTAAAATTACAAAGAAAAACCCTAACAACTAACCTACCACCACTCTTTACCTCTCAGATTCGTCATCCACCATAGCACTAGTGAAGGCGATGGCCAACAAGCCACCACGAAACGTGATGAGCATGAGCTTTTGAAGCTGAGTAGCTAGCAAACCACCACGAATGACAGAACGTGACGTCCACCCAAGCAACCAGCCCCTTTCACCTTTTCTCCCTTTCTCTGGTCTTCTTTCCGCCACCGACCACCACGACACCACCAATAGCAAACACTGAGACCCAATCTTCTGTCATTGAATAGCCGACCCCTTTCACATTTTCCTTTCTCTTTCCCTCTTTTTGGTTTACCATAAAATTTGGGTTTTTTTTTGCTAATGTAGTGTAATGATCTAGTTTCCCTATTTGGTTGCTAGGAAAACCTTTCAGAAAAAGAGAAGCAACAATAAGAGAAAAGTTTTCCCTTTTTCTTTAGGTCTGGTCAGTGTAAGTTTCGATTTGGTATTAGAAAGAGTGTTGTTCAATGACAGGTCTCTGGTACTAGATTAGAATTTTTTCATCATTTCTGCCATTGATACAAATGGTATAGATGTTGGTGTTGGTCTTTCTCGAATATAAACCTTTCTATCCTCTTTGTGAGTTTTATTAGTGAGATATTGGCGTTGCTAGTGGTTGAACCCAATTTTGATTTATGAGGCAAATTTTGATGTTTGACATTCAGAATCTATCTAGTTTTCCCTCTGTTTGGTTTCCCAGAAAAAGAAAACTAGGATTTTTCTTCTTTTTTTGTATTTCTTTATTTTTTTTAAATTTAGGTGGACCAACCAGTTTAACCCACCAACCCACCCGGGTTGAGCTGGGTTGGTCAAATTTTGGCTCACCACTAAAGTGAGCTAACCTGACCCCGACTCACTTTGTTAGCAACCCGTGGTGAGCCAACCTAGGTGAGTCGGGTTAACTCACTTTGACAACTCTACCTCAAACCACTCCATTTCGTGAGCGCGGAATTCGGTGATAGAAGGTTGCCTATGCACCTTAAAGGCAGGAACGCCCCTGAAGACCCTTCCTCGCCATGCATGACGCGACAGGGAAGCAGACCACTCTAAAATCTCCAAAGACACCTCCCCATCTCCATCACTCCCTATTTCCCTCACCATGGTCATAAACAAAAAATGGAAAGAGAATGGAAGAGAATGGAGTACCTGAAAAATAGGAGGAGGAAACCGAGTGCAAGCGAGGAAAAAACCTTTGAATATAGTAGCATTGCCACAAAAAGGACAAGAAGTGCAACAGAAAATTTTAGCAAGAAAGATGGCTTGAGGAATTTGTGACTCTTGAAGTTTCTGTCTCTGGAATTTGAGAGTGAGAAGACGTAGAAAAATGAAAATCGCTCCTCCTTAACCCCTATTTATAGGAAAACCCAAGTGTAACTGTCACTCCAACTGGGGACATTTTGGGAACAACGCTTCAAATTTGAAATAATGATGAGGCACAAAAATTGAACTCCTACTGCCCGCTCACCACATGGCAAAAAGGTTGTTGTAGCATAGGCCAAAGGACAATCATTTAGAAGAATGAAATGTTCCAGGACAAACCAAACGACATCCACCTATAAGCATTATTAGATGGCAGACTCCAGATGGGTGACAAGGCAAACCAGTGCAATCGCGACTTCTGAGCTCATCAAGCATTAGGAGACCGAATCTTGGTAGACTGTGAAAGTACACTCTAGTTCTTTATGGCCTTGCAAACTTATTTCGATCTCAAGGGCATCGCAGAGAGTGAGGACAATTGGTAGCCTAGAGTCCCAAAACCCCACATTAGAGCTCGACACTCTGGTACCATCAAAGTACCGACCTGGGGGTCGTGTTTAGTACTGGGATTTGAGCCTTGATGGGTCAAGCCCATAGACAAGGTCGACAGTGACCTCTTATATGGAACAAAAGGAATGTCCCTTATTTAGGGACATTTAGGACACAACGTGGAGGGTCAGCTCTTGGTTGAGAAGGTGTTAGGAAGTTTCCTTCTCCTAGTTGAAATGACCTCCTTACCCTCCCCTCAACCTAATGGTACTTGTGTACCTCCTTCTCATATAAATAGGACATTGTACTTTCATAGTAAGGATCTTCTCCTTGTTGTCTCACCATTACAACCCTAGCTTATTTGAGTATTGGAATATCTTTATAGGTACCTAACCCCCTTGTTCCAACACTTAAGGTTGTGTCTGGATGGAGCATTTCAAAATTTAAGAGAATTTAAAATGTTAAGTAATTTAATTGCTTCATTTAAATTTCTTTCATTTGTAAAATATTTTGTTTGGATGAAATAATTAGATTTCCTAGAATTTAAAATTCTTTGTTTGGCCAAAACAATTAAATTTCCTTCATTTATAATTTATAATTTTTTTAATCAAAACAATTGTAAAATATCCAAACAAACATATATATTTGTGATTATTATGTAATCACAAATAAAAAGGGGTTGGGATTATAATCGGGTCAGGTCTGCGGTGAATATTGGGGAGCGGTTGTTCCTGATGGTGCTAAACGTGATCACGAACATGATGTGGGGTGGAGCGGTGGAAGGGGCGGAGATGGAGAGCCTTGAGGCGGAGTTCAGAGAGATGGTGGCGAAGATGACGGCGCTGCTGGGGAAGCCGAACGTGTCAGACTTCTTTCTCGGGTTGGCCCGGTTCGACTTGCAAGGTGTGGAGAAACAGATGCATGCGTTGGTGCCGAGGTTCGATAGGATCTTTGAGAAGATGATTGGTCAACGAGTGAAGACGAAGGAGGAGAGGAAGGGGAAACATAACAAGGATTTTCTGCATTTTTTTTTGAATTTGAAAGAGGAAGGTGATTCCAAGACACCGCTCACCATGACCAAACTTAAGGCCCTGTTCATGGTAGCTGCTGTCACCGCCGCTACTGCTGTCACCGTCGCCAACATTGATTCGTCATTGGTGAAGGCTGAAGGCATAAACTATGACAATGGCATCCCACTTCCCTCCATGGCCTATGTGAACTTGAAGTCTAAACTTCATTGAGATTGGATTGATCAAGAGAGAAAGTTGATTTCTAACAGAGAGATTTAACAAATTCCACCTATTTTGGTGGGATTTCAAATTTTTCAATTTTGATCTACAAATTACTAGATAGAAATTCCTTATAATTTTTAAATTTCTTTGGTTAAATATCCAAACAATATATTTTATCACAAATCATTTAAATTCTCTATAAAAATACATTCTCTTCTTAAAATATTTTATCCAAACACATCATAAAGTTGCTAATGAGAAATTCTCATCTCAAGAAGTCTAATATCATCCAAAGTTCAAGGACAGAACAAGTTATATATGATCACTTTTATATATATAATGTCTCTACATTTTTAATTTATCTGTGTTTGTATAAACTCCCCTTAATTTTTCTTATATAGTCATATCCTACCTTTCTATGTAGTGTATCAACCCAAAGGATTACCTCAAGTTACCAGCAGCAGTAAGTTATTTTTTCATAAATCCTACCTCTTTATTTATTGCAAAAGAAATAATCAAATCATTTTTCTTAACCAATTAAGCACGTGATTGCAAATCAAATCACTATAATTATTTCATTTTATAAAAATAAAAAAGTAACACATGTTAAAAAAAGATAATTTAAATCTGGACACTTTATTTTAGGTTTAAAAAATTGGTTAAGTGTACCAAAAAAAAATTGGTTAAGACAAAAAAAAAATTAAATTGGGCGCCAAGAGATTTTTTTTTATGAATACTTTTTATTTTTTCTCAATTTTTCAATTTTTTTTAAAAAAAATCTGGTCAAACTTGGGTGCTAACCATACGTAATTGGTATAAATTTATGTTTAAGATCTTTAACATTATGTTTAATTAAGCAAGTGGTATATAACGTATATTGGTAACTTTTTTTTTTTTTTCAAATGAGATGTTATTGGGATGGTCAGTCTATGGCATATTTTTTTTTCTTAAGTAATTGGCAAAGGTTCGATGAAATAGTTCTTCTAAAAAAAATAGTGGAAGAAATTATAAATTATTGTAAATAGAGAAGAGAAATATAAAGAGATCAAGATAATAAAATATAGATTTAAAATTTAATTTTTCAGGAACTAGTTATATTCTATCATTTTTTTTTCATAAAAAGGCATATCATTATATATATAGAACTCTAAAAATATAAAGAATGAGAGAGTTATTATACTTCTCAATACAATGATATTATTATGTACAAAAGTTATAAAGTATGTTCAATGGTTACAAAGTGATTAGACATACTAAATATTATAACCATTAACCGTTATGTACTAATACACATTCAAAATCAAATTAAGATAGTCATTCATAACATACAAGATATGCATATTTTATAATATTAATAAATTTTATAAATAAAAAGAATCAATTTTTAGATTGCAAATAAGAACAACATCTCTAATAGAATAAAATAATATATAATCAATTAAATTATTACTCATTATCAAGCTTTATGATATATATTCCTTCAATACTTTTGAATTATGATAGAATAATATTATTTTCCATAAAATAAATACTCCCAATGTTTGACGGTTTTTTTTTTTTTGGGTCTATGAAGTTTGTTTTCTAATACATAACTCTCTAGAATTTTGTTAAATTATGAAACTATTAAATGGGATATTAGATTTAACAGAAACATCCTAAACCCTTATAGATAATTCTCAAGATGTTTAGCAAATATTTTTCACATTTAATATAAAAAGCTTAATTTTTAACATAATATTACTTCATGTATTATATATGTAGTGTGGATAACGCTACGTTAAATATAATATTCCATTTCACAGTTTCACAATTTATCAAAGTTAATAAAAGTTCATAAATTTAAAAATGGGTCGAACTTGGTGATGTAATAAATAGTTCACTCAATAAATATAACTTCTTGTAAACTTGATAGATTCAATGGATTTTTGGACTATATTTTACAATAGTAAGATTTACTAGAGATAAAAGAAACTTTTTACATATCCGAACGTACAATGCCCTTTGTAAGTCATAGATGTTTGTTTCTTTCCTTAGTCCCTTTTCCTCGCTTATATCAAAGTCCATTTAATTAAGAAGTTCTTAATCAAGAATCGATTAGGATGAAGCTGTGCAATTTCGTCCTTATCTTTTTTGTTCAGATTCTTATGTTATCTTTTCGCTATTGGCTGTTGGTAGATGCAAGTCCACACTCCTCACCCACGTAACTATCCATAAAAGCAAAAATTGAAGCACTATTGAAGAAAATGGCATAAAACAAGAACTTTGAGAATACAAAGATGTAATCATGACCAATTAAATTCATCACAAAATGATAACAAAACAGAATTCAAGATAGAAATAATGATAACATAATCAATTATATTAGGATAAAACTTAAATCTATTTTTTTATATCTATTATATTTATTTTATTAATTAAGTTATAATATATGTGTATTTTTTTAAAAAATAATTAAAAAATATTAATAAATATATGTTATATTTTAATTAGTAAAATTAATGTAATAGACATAAAAAAATCAACCTAAGTTTTATTAATTATATTATACCTTTAAAGAAGTAAAGTTGTTTAGCATGTTTGTACAAAAAAAAAACAGTTGTTAGGCACGTTGATATTAAATTAAATTAAGTTATGCGCTTTTTTAAATCTTTTTTATGTAAAGTGCATATTTTGATTAAGACTAAAAGGAGTGAAGCACAGTCCATCTATGTATGCATTGTCACAAATAGTTTTATATGCATATAGGAAGAAATTTAGAGTATTCAATGAAAATCAGAAAGAAAAGACAGATAAAAATTAATGATATTATTGTTTTTAATTATTTTATTTTTACCCCCATCACATGTAGCTGTAGTCATGCACATGATTAAGATATATATTTTTCTGGTATTTTCTTTTTCTGGAGGTACATACGGTTAAGATATTTGTTAACTTAAAAATTGATATGTCAAACCAAAATTTTGTACATTTTTTCTATGCCACGTGTGTGGAAGGATTAAGAAGGAAAGGAAGATAAATGGCAGAGAAAAGGTATTCTTTTTCACAAAAGTGATTGACACATAATCTCTTTGGCCAAAATTCTAAGGGTAGAATTAGATGCTATTTCTTTCAAAAGTTAATCCATGTGAACCCTAACTACCACTACTACCATCTATAATTAATTAAATTAAAAATGAAATTACACAAACATACATGTGATTAGGCGCGGCAATGAAATTCAAGCCATGAAGGCTCCACGTGCTTGTAAGAATCGGCTTAATTAGAAATTCGTTAATGTATCCAATTCAAATATTATATAAAGCTCGATTATATAATTGAGTAATATATTAAGTTGATATGAGATGTGCTTTTAAGATTGTTTAGGGAGAGATTTATATAATCTTGATTAACATAAAAATTAACTCAATAATACTCTCGATTACTGTATGAAAAAAGGGTTGTGTTATGACCATAGACAAAGACAACACAGATCATTCACACACAGGATTATGTGTTTCTCATAAAAAAAAAAACAATACTTACATCAGGTAACTTTTTTTTATGTCCACGTGTACATTGTAATGAATATGTGTGATTTTTTTTTTGTGTGAGTAACATTTAAAAAAAAATACTAGACTATTAGATCTTACTAAATTATATCAAAGTGAGGAGTAATTTGGTTTTGAATTAGACAAGTGCAGGTTAATCACAAAGTGTGACTCATTTGATATCATAAATTACATTATGGAGAGACTTTAAAAATACTTGTGACCAAGGTCACACCATTACACACCCGAACGATCATTCTCCTGCACTAAAAGAGAGTAATCACATCTCATGCGCCAAAAAAAAAAAAAAGAAAAGGATAAGTGCAGGGAGGCTGGAGTATATATTATATGAAACGTTCCTTTTTTTCTTTTCTCTTTTATAAAGTCCACAATTGTTGCTTTTAGATTATGATTGACAAAGATATGTTTATTTCGGTCCGAGCCGTCTTACCAACAACCATTTTGAATGTTGAAACGTAGAAACTTAGTTAATAAGAAAAAAATACCTAACTTCTTGGCTTCCTCTGTTCAATTCATATTTTTTTGTCCGTTTCACAAGAGCTCATGCCTTATTGTCATAGTCCAAGTCTAATAAATATAGCATTGATATGTGGAGGAGGCAAATTCCAAACCAAAGACAACAACATTTCACGAGTTAGTAAACTGTTTTTATCACGTTCTCCTGCTTCCTTGAAATACATTCCTATCAATAGAATTTGATTATGAAAATGTCAATCAAACATAGTATTTGTGACTTTACGATATTAAAGCAACTTTTCATCTCAAATACGTTGTACATTAATTACGTAATTTTTTTCATCTTAATTATGTAAAATTTTAAACACAGTGTATATATATATATATATATATATATATATAAATAAGGAGGATCAACTTACACCAATATAAATGATTTTCTTACACTCATTTTCAACCGTTACTTTCACTTTCATCTAATGGTTATCTTTAATGAAATAATCTCAACCATTAGATGAAAGTGAAACTAACGATTGAAAATAAGTGTAAGAGAAAATTAACTTACACTAGTGTAAACGGATCCCTCCTATATATATAAAAGACATATCTAATAAAATGAGTTTTTATTGTGAGATGAATAAATATTGACCATATAACCATACATGAATAGTCAAGTTTAAAAATTACTTAAAAGTCATGTGATCACTTAAAAAAGTCGCATGCATTTATGCTTTAGTCTTAATCATTTCTATAAGATCTAATGATCAAAATTCATTCCTCTCACTTTTTGAAAAAGTCGCATGAATTTTAAATATTTTTTTTATGGGAGGTGTCTCCGGTATGTATATGAGGCTCCTTGGTATTTCTCTTTGCGTGGAGTGTTGGTCTTAGTCTCCTTGATTGAAATATGGGGTCTGCCACTGATTGCTAGGTCTTAATTAAGTAGCATGATAGTGATTGCTTTGTAAGAATTATTGTGAACACATGTATATAAGTTATGTGTACTAAATTAATGTTATTAATTAATTAATTAATTATTAATAATTTAATACACTTAATTTGAATACACTAACAAGTATTTATCAATTGCTTTGTTGCATCAAATAAGTCTTAGTATGTGAATTTCAGAGCTGGGCCTCGATTTTTCAGTCAAATTACTTGTAGGGCTGCGAGACCCTATACTGTACAACAACAATTAATACAAGACGGCGGTCCATAGGGCTGCTCTCGGTTCCACCCTAGTTGGATAATACAAAAGACCAACTTGTATTAGTACAAATATTTTCAAAGTGATTATATATAGAAGATGAGTACAGTTATGAGATTGATGAGTATGCTAGCAGGAGACATGCAAGCTTGAACTCTAAAAGCAATTAGACGTCGTAGCCTTCAATATAGTGGGTGTAGAAAAAACTCAAAATAGATAAAATGAAAAACATAGCAAGTTGTTGATACTGACATGTTAGAAAGCTAGCTTAATGCAACTTAGATGAACCAAGGACAAAAGTAAATACGCCAAGAAATTAACAATATGAGTAGCTAAGATAAATTAAATAATGAATGAGCAAAACAAAAGTTTTGTGAATGTTTGGCTTTATTTTTGTGTTTGAAAAAAAACTGATAACTTTATTGAAATTAAAGCTGGCAACTCGATATAGGATAATAGTTTAAGAGATAACATTAATTTTAAAGATTGTAGTAAATATATTATTTGAAGAGGAAGGGAAAATTTTAAACATGCACGATCAGTTTATCTTTATTTAGCATGAACATACACCACGTGATAAGCCACTGCATATGAATGGATTACGTTTCTTTATCAGTTTTGATGATGTGTACTCTTGATGAGATTGTGTATATCAGGCTTCCATAGCCTCAGAATCAATAGAGATCTCGTTTTTCACTTATACAAATTCGTTTTACATTTCGACCTATAACTTTCTTAAAGGTTTTTCATTTGAGAGCTTTCAGTTAAACCTTCATACTCAACCAAACATAAATAACGGCTAGGCTGAACCACATGAATGGATTACTTTTTTTTTTTTTTGTAGTAATAAGGTCTTAAAGCATGCATAACGTTGTTAAAAAAAAAAACAAGCATGCATAAGGTTGTCAATACCTCACATATCTAATGCAGGCTTGGACATCATGATCTCCCCCACTCAAATAGCTTATATATTTGTTAGGCCCAATAAATAACCCAAGGCCAGGATCTACGCATGGGATGTTGGATACAACTACAATATTAAACACTCGGGGTTTTTTTCTTTTCTTTTCTTTTTTTTAATACGACCTAGGTCTCACTTAGTGAGACCAGACCCGGTTGAGGGATTCTCTAGTAGGATCCTTTAGTGGCCCCTACTGGGGCTAGAAGTTGGGGAAAGGATAGATGAGAAAGGGAGAGGGTTGAAAAATATTGAAGAATAATTTTGATTATTTTATATCAAATAGTATATATATTTATTTTTATATTTTATTTAATATTATTTATTATACATATTATTTTATTATTTTATTTTATTAAATTTGACATATTTAAAAATAATATTAATAATATTTATATTCTTTTTAAAAAAATAAGATGATCTTTTTTTTTATTGTAAAGTGATTCTCCTTACTTAAATTTTTTTAATGTCTCCATATCTCTTAATAATTAACTACAACATCGGGAGATACTCGGCTTTTTAACCCAAAGGTGTGAGTGGGAAACAATTTTTATTTTTAGGATATTCTTTTTATATTATTTTAGCTAGACCAGGACTCACCATTTTTTTTAAGATTATTTTAGGTAAATCGTGGCTAAGGTTAATTTTTTTTTTTTAATTATACAAGTCTTAGTTAGTTATTGGTCACAACTTGCTTAGAATTTTTTTTTAATGTTATTTTATGCATGACTTGGATTTTGTTAATACTATTTTATGTTAAAAATTAGTGAAGTTAAAGTGAAGTGCATCTTTAGTTGTAGGCTTAAAACATAAAAAAGTTGAAGTAAAGTGGACAAGTGAATTCAAAACGAACAACTTTATTTTTCTATATTGGGTAGTTTTAATTGGAAAACCGAATCAAGCCAAATTAATCACAACTGATTTGGTACGATTTGGTTTTTGTCAAGCATTTTGTTTTAAAAAAATAAATCACGCACAACTTCACTTTTTTCTTTTCATGTCCTGATTAACAACAACAAATTGAATTAAAAACTTTCGTTGAAACAACAAATTAAGATCTAATCATTAATACGGGTAAGATTATTGATACTTCTAATTATTTATTCATATTATCTACTAATTAATCATAATTTCAATTTTTTTAAAAAATTATAAATGACTAATAAAAAGTGTGGATAAACAATTTAGAGTGCTAATAATAATACTCCACTAATACATATGTAAATTATATAAAAAAAAATGAAATTGTATGAGTCTGGTTTAATTTGGTTTGGTTCATTTTCATAAATAAAAACTGAAATTTGAGCTCAACCGACAGTTTTCATAAAGAGAGAACCAAACAAAACCAAAATTAATAGGCTTTTTTTGTTTTTGGTTACTCAGTTTGTTTTATTTGGTTTAGTTCGGTTTGTTCAAGTATGATCACCGAGATACAAAGAATCAACGTAGAATTCAATTAAATTTGATCTAAATGGCATGAATGCTCCACATAAATAAAGTTAATTGTTTCATGTATATCTTATATATGTAACAATATTCAAGTTTAATTTTCTTGTGACAACAAAAATATTGTTGCTCAGAAATAAAAAGCAAATGTTATTTTATTTGAAAGAAAAAAATTGAAGCAATTCACCAAAAATAAATAAATAAATGAAGTAAGTACTTTGTCATTTAAAACGATGGTACGATGCAGGCATTAAACTTCATGCCTGTTCTTTAAATAGTAATAGTAATAACGAAGGTTTTGAACACTATATTAGTTATTGAACTGGTTAAAGGACTGATTTATAATTTAATTATTCAGTTATAATTGAATTATGATTGAATTAAAGTATAATAATATTAAATAATAAATAATAATAATAATAATTTATATACATATAAATTCTAAGAATTTAATATTTTAAATACATTTTATATTTATTTAAATTAAAGATGATATTTTATTAATATAATAACTTTATATATATATGAGAACATATCTAGTGAAATTAGTGTTTATTATAAGAAGTGATGTGAGTAAATTTTGACCATTGAATCTTACATGAATAGTCAAGATTAAAACATAAATACATATAATATTTTTAAGTAGTTACATGACCTTTAAGTAACTTTTAATCTTGACTGTTTATGTATAGTTATATGGTCAAAATTTATTTATCTCATTCTCTCATAATAAAAACTTTTTTCATTAGATATGTCGGGTGTGTGTCTGTTTATGTATAGTTATATGGTCAAAATTTATTTATCTCATTCTCTCATAATAAAAACTTTTTTCATTAGATAAATATGTCGTGTGTGTGTGTGTGTGTGTGTGTGTGTGTGTGTGTATATATATATATATATATAATGTTAGCATTTTACACAACTTGCAATGGTGGCTTGATGGTTGGATCTGTCTTCTCCAACTTAGAGGTCTTACAGTAGAAACCCACAAGCTACCTTTTCACCATTTTAAGGTTAAATATTAAAATTGGTTAAACCATGATTGATTTATCAATTTGATCAATTCGCAAGTGATTCACTGGTTCTTAACCCAATTTTTAGAAGATCTATTATATAGACTTAACCAAATTGGCCTAAATTGGTTAAACCGTGAAACAATTCACTGGTTCTTAATAACCCAATTTTTAGAAGATCGATTATATAGACTTGACCGAACTGGTTTAGAGATCGGATCGGTTCACGATTAGACTAGTCGGACTAACCAGACCAATCTGATTTTCATAACACTAGTGATAACACCATACTTTTTGTTGAATCCTACTCTACGTTATATGCATTGAAAGGTTATGTAATGGTTAATTGGGTTATGAAGATAAATAAGAGTAATAAGTAACTTTGATTGTATGAAATTAAAGAGGGTATATTGTTTAAAGAAAATTTCAATCACATTTGGTAGAACATGGAATCCATTCATGTTTAATTTGTTGGGAAGCGTTGCACAATTGTTGGAAAAGAACAAATTCAGTATCTAACAAGAACAAAATTGCAAAACATCCTCCCAATAAAAAAAATGTCAACCATCCTCTCTAGATTGTGCAATAAGCCCTAAGCTACTCTCTATGTGAAGGTGATTTTATTCACAATAGCACAGGTTTATCTATAGGTGATTTTCCTCTTTGAGTTCAACACAAACAATGTGAGACTTGAGACTTAGGCTAGAAAACTAACACAATTATATAAAATGAGGCATAAAGTAAAATTACCATTTCATACTATCTTTTACTAACAAATATAAGATCCTCTCATTTCTTAAAATAAGAATGGAATGGATTGAGTATTCTTGTGCATCAAACGGTCACGTTAGTTGAGGTAATTATTATTATTGATTACATGTGTAAGTATATTTAGTATTACCCATGTTGGTATATGTGCAAATATAGAAAATTATTAACTCGCCAGCAAGTATACTGGTTCGTATAAGTAATATACAAAATAGATATCGTTCTCACGAGAATTAATATTAACACAATTTTCTTCACTAATTTCACTACTTAGTTACAATCAAAGTTTGATAGAGTTTTGTTCAAAACAGGAAACGTAAATTGAATGAAAACTACTTGTCGGAAGTAAATCACAGAAATTATCAAAATTGGAGTTTTCAAATGGATAAAAGCGGTTAGGGTTTGATTTCACTTAATCTCCCTATGAGCAATGACAATTGATTAATTCAAATTCTTCATTCATTTTGGTTTACGATTCAATCATGAAACTAATTCACATTCAATTCCTTGAAATATGAAACCCTCTTTAAACCCACAAACATCAATTAATTCCTTAATTCAAATCTACAAGAATAAGGATTTTACGCTTTATGGATGTTCTAAAATTACATACTCATGAAATTCTATTCCTAGATATTCTACAAATATGGCAAGCAGACCAAGAAACATAACTTATACTTCATCTTCCAATTTCATATGGATTCTTCATGTAAAAAAAATATGTGATTAGCTACTTCACATACAAAATAATGATATAAAATAGGGTCAATTGCTAAACCATGAAAGAAAAGCTTGAATTAATATCAAATAGTCATTACATCATAAGTTGAGAAAGATTCATCATTATAACCAAAGAAACTTAGCAATACATAGTGCAAACAAAGGAAACAACAAGAAGAAAAGAAAACACCCTAGTCATATTTGATGATTTGGAGAGATTCCCTTTCTTCCTGGTGGTTGAGCAGCCGTTTTCACACTTCCCAAAGTCAATTCGTCCTTTTCTCTGACGTTTTTGACGGCTCCTTCCTAATTAGGTCAGAATTAATGTATTTATACTTTGGTTTGAGCGCCTAGGCGCTGCGTCTGGGTGCTGATGGTCTAACACGCAAGTTTCTGCTATAAATATAAGTGCCTAGGTGCTTCGTATTGGGCGCCTGGGCGCTGATAGTCTAGGGAATGTCTTCTGATGCACTCGAGGGCGCCTGGGCACTAAGTGTCCTGAGAATTTTTCTTCTGATTTGTTTCCAAGGCTCCTAGCTATCCTTCCTTGAGTGTTTTCCTGCACAAACACATAAAAGTGGTGATGATTCTTTCTTTCACTCAATTTTTCTTAATAAAAAACTAAAAGAACTTAAATCATAATCTACGTCCACTATTCCAAGATACTTGGACCAAAATGAAATAAGTGAACAAGTTCAGGGGAAACAAATCAGCTTATCAAGCCGTAAAACTATATCTTTTGCGTGCTTATCACTCCCCCAAACTTAACTTTTGCCACATCCTCGAGCAAAGAGACAAAATTGACAAAGAAACGAGCAACTAAAACCATTTTGTTTATTTCTAAAAGAAAGAACCTGTTGCAAACAAAAACAATGTTACAAACCATGAATACAGAGTTCATATCACCGAAAGATGTAACAAGAAAGATCATTTTACTCAAACACCACAACAACAAGAGCAGAATAACTTTGCATGTACACAACTTCACACGCAAACAGATTTAACATATTTGCTCTCTACTCAAGCGTTTAGGTTTGTATGTTCACTCCTTCATAACATAATCACACCTTAACATAGGCTTGATTTCCCTCTACTTATCCATTATCAACATGTATGCATGCCAAGAGTCATGAGGTCTTTTGTTCAGGGTTGTAACTGGGCTGAGGTGAGGGGTGGACAAATAAGGAAAGGTTGGGTAAAAACAAAGGAGTAATAGATCAAAAAGAACTGAAATCTAAAGGAAGTAGCCCACATTTTTTGCTCCATCTTTTAAGCCCCGATAACCACCTTTATTATGAAACCCATTTTTATTTTCTTTTTCTTCTTTTGGTTTTTGAATTTGATTTTGATTTTCTCTATTTATTTTTTTTTTCAAAATCTCACACCTTCTTTCACAATGAACTCTATTAAACTCATCATTTCCCAATGTAAACTTTCAACACCCTTTTCATTCCCAAATCAGCAATAGTCTATTAACTCCTTTGGTGGTTAATTACCATAGTTTTACGCTTAAGGGTTGCATTGAGCAAAACAAAATGAAATGGTATTCAGGCTCAAGGGGTTACACTAGGGAAAATGCATTAGGTATTCTTTTTGGCTAGAAGATTATCAAACAAACAATATCTCAATCATTCCTCATGTAAGCATACATGCCAATAATTTCAAAAAGAGAGAAAACAAGTTCTGAAAGGCATTCCTATGAGTGAAATGCACACAATCAAGAAAAATAAGCGGGTGAATGTGTTTCTTTTCATATATCAAGGCTCAAAACTCACTTTGAGTTCTCACTAACATATGAATTGCACAAACAAAGCTACTATATCCTCAAAGTTGTGGTGAAGAGCAGCTTACCCCCAAGTTTATCCCTCAGTTACCTTTCTCCTTCTTCATGATTGGCAACCAAATCAACTTTTTTTTTAAACCATGAAAGAAGAAAAAAAAACTGAGGAAGGTCAAAATGGCATTGTTAATGGCATGAAAACAGATTAAATTCTCCCCCAAACTTATTCTCGTGCTTGTCCCCAAGCAATTGAGTAGTGAACCAAAACAGTAACTATGGTAATGTGAAATAATGAAAACAAAACTAATGAAATTAACTAAAATAATAACAATTCAAAACAAAAGAAAAGGAAAAGAGAAACTCTCCCTTGTAGACCATGGTAAAAGGACACTCAATCATTGTTGTCCTCGTTATCATCTCCATCAGTGTCAGCGCCCTATGTATAGCGCCTGAGCGCTTAGTAGGCAGCAAGGCATAAGGTGCAACGCCTAAGCGCTTCATTTACAGCGCCTAGGTGCTGAAGTGGCAAAAACATGCTTAATTATAGGTTGCCTTGGGCGCCTAGGTGCTTTAGATGCAGCGCTTGAGCACTGAATGACATTGTTGATACTACTGAAAACTTGCCTTCTTTTCTGAGTTAACAATAAACACCTCAATCAAGCCCCCATTCAACTGCTTTTCAATCTAAATCAATCTAATAAACAACTACTAATAAAAAGGGATAAAATTAAGAAAATATAATGAAAACGAAAGAAACACCAAACCGAACTTAGGTTGCCTCCCAAGAAGAGCTTGTTTAACGTTATTAGCTCGACATTGCCTCTTCAACTCATCAAGGTGGCTTGAAACATGAGAGATAGGATGACACTTTTCTTTTCTCGGACCAATGCTTCCTTCCTTGGTCTCTGGCCTTGGGATCCCTTCCAAAAACATCTTGAACTTGAGTTGTAGTTGTTTGCTCAGAGGACGCCTTAGCATTAGAAATTCCACTAGGCCATGGGGGTTTCAATTTGTCAAAAAAAATTAGATCTTTTTGTAATGAGGTATGAGATATATGAGGCTTTTTTCTGTTTCAACATTCTTAAAAGTAGAAGGATTGACATTGATTGATAATGGGGGATCTTTGATAACCAATGTTTCTTGCCTCTTAGCTAGAATGTTATGGACAAGGGCATAAAGATTTGACATTGGGGAGGGCTTATTGTAAACTTTAATTGTCACTTGATCTCTATCCACCCTTAGAATAAGTTCACCCCTAGGGACATCAATCAAAGCTCTGGATGTTGCTAAAAATGGTCTCCCCAAAATAAGAGGGATATCAGTATCCTTCTCCATATCAAGCACCACAAAATCTGCAGGAAAAATGAATTTATCAACTTTCACAAGCAAATCTTCAACCACTCTATATGGATGTTTGATTGACCTGTCAGCTAACTACAATGAAATCATAGTTGACTTCACTTGTTCAATGCCCAACTTGTTAAAGATGGAGAGAGGCATCAAATTGATACTTGCTCCCAAATCACACAAGGCCTTTCCAATCACTAAGTTCCCTATATGACACAGAATGGTGAAGCTGCCCAGATCTTTCAATTTCGGAAGAAGCTTCCTTTGAAGTATGGTGCTACACTCTTCTGTCAACATCACCTTTTCATCATGCTTGAGCTTTCTTTTGTTGGAAAGGAGCTCCTTCATGAACTTCGCATATGTTGACATTTGTTCTAAGGTTTCTGCAAAAGGTATATTGATTTGGAGCCTCTTAAAAATGTCCAAGAATCTCTTAAATTGCTTCTCATTATCTTGTTTCTTCAATCTTTGAGGGTATGGAATCTTGAAATAAGGATTGGTGATCAGATCATAGTCCTTAACTTGATTCTTCCCTTTTTTCCATGGCCCTACTGTCCTTTTGCTTTACTTCTTCTTCAATCTTCTTGTCTTGCTTGTCCTCCTGTTCCTCTAACACCATATCTTCTCTTACACCAGTATTGCTCCTTTTTACCACCTTGCCACTCCTCAAAGTGATGGCTTTGCAATGCTCTTTCAAACTTGTTACTATGTCACTCGGTAAGCTTCCAATTGGTCTTTCAGAAATTTACCTTGAGAGTTGTCCAATTTGTACTTCTAAATTTCGAATACTTGACTCTTGGTTCTTGAAATTCGCTATTGTCTCAGTCATGAAACTCGTCGTTTGTTACACAAAAGAGGATGTTTGTTGTGTAAGCTTCTCTAAGGCCACCTACAATGATGATGGTTTGTCTTGAGTGAGTGGAACATGAGGTGGTTGGTAAGGAGGCTATTGAGCTCTTTGTCCCCCTTGTTGTTCCATGCAAAATTTAGGTGATTCCTCTAACCAGGGTTATATATGTTGGAGTATGGGTTATTTTGATTCCTTTGTGCATTACCCATAAAGTTAACCTACTCATGTGAACCAGCTTGGTGTCCTTGTAGACCCTCACATTCTCCATTAGGATGGTTAGCACCACAAAAATCACAAATTAAAGGAGGATTAGGAGAAGAAGTACTTACTGATGAACCAATTTGAACATTACCTAGCTTCTGTGTGATATTGGTGAGCTATTGGGAAACGAGCTTGTTTTGTGCTAAAATTGCATTCAGTGTGTCAAGTTCGAGTACTCCTTTCTTACCCATAGACCTCTCACTGCTTGTTTGGTAACTGTTCATAACCATCACATCAATCAATTGTTGAGCTTCTTCAACCGTTTTATTGTTCAAAGAACCATCAACGGCTACATCTACCATTGCCCTTGTTGAAATGGTCAATCCATTGCAAAAAGTCTGAATTTGCAACCAATCAGGCAAGGCATGATGGGGGCATCTTCTTAGCAAATCTTTGTATCGCTCCCATGCATCATAAAGTGATTCTTCATCTTGTTGAGCAAAATTTGTAATCTCACTCCTCAGTTTAGCAGACTTTGATGGAGGGAAGTATCTTCTCAGGAATTTGGATACCAAATCTTCCCAGGTGGTGATGCTACCTTGTGGTTAAGATTGGAGCCAACTCTTTGCCTTGTCTCGTAATGAGAAAGAAAAAAATCTTAGCCTAATTGCATCTTCACTTGCGCCATGGATCTTGATTGTGTCGCATAGTTGTAAGAAATTAGCAATATGCACATTAGGGTCATCAAGCGGTCCTCTCCCAAACTGATTTTGCTGCACCAAATGCAAGAGTGAGGGCTTTATCTCAAAATTGTTCGCTTGCACATTTGGTTTGACTATGCTTGTGATACAACTATCAAGACTTGGTACTATATAGTCCCCAAGAGTTCTTCGAGGTTGCTAATTGTTGTTGTTCTCCTCCATACTTGTACTCACAGTAGCTTGTGGAGGATTAGTTTTCTTAGCCCTTGCTGCCTTTCTTTTTGCAGCTTTTTTATTTCTTTTTGCAGTCTTATCTATCTGTGGATCGAATAGTAACGAGTTCGGGTCAACTATACCTCGCATAAACCACAACAATCAACTAGTGAGTATTGTAGTCAAGTTAAGCACAATTAACTAAAAAAAATAAAATGTAACCAAAGCAATAAAATCAGCTACTTTTGAATGTGTCAAAATTCAATCCTCGGCAACGGCGCCAAAAACTTGTTAACTCGCCAGCAAGTATACTGGTTCGTATAAGTAATATAGAAAATAGATATCGTTCCCACGAGGATTGAGATTGACACAATTTTCTTCACTAATTTCATTACTTAGTTACAATCAAAGTTTGATAGAGTTTTGTTCAAAACAGGAAACGTAAATTGAATGAAAACTACTTGCCGGAAGTAAATCATAGAAATTATCAAAATTGGAGTTTTTAAATGGATAAAAGTGGTTAAGGTTTGATTTCACTTAATTTCCCTATGAGCAATGACAATTGATTAATTTAAATTCTTCATTCATTTTGGTTTACGATTCAATCCTGAAACTAGTTCACATTCAATTCCTTGAAATATGAAACCCTCTTAAACCCACAAATATCAATTAATCCCTTAATAAAAATCTGTAAGAATAAGGATTTTACGTTTTATGGATGTTCTAAAATCACATACTCATGAATTTCTATTCCTAGATATTCCATAAATATGGCAATCAGACCAAGCATAACTCATACTCCATTTTTCCAATTTCGTATGGATTCTTCATGTAAGAAAAATATGTGATTAGCTACTTCACATACAAAATAATGATATAAAATAGGGCAAATTGCTAAACCATGAAAGAAAAGCTTGAATTAATATCAAATAGGCATTACATCATAAGTTGAGAAAGATCCATCACCTTAACCAGAGAAACTTAGCAATACATGATGCAAACAAAGGAAACAACAAGAAGAAAAGAAAACACCTTAATCATCTTTGATGATTTGGAGAGATTCCTTTTCTTCCTGGTGGTTAAGCAGCCGTTTTCACACTTTCCAAGGTCGATTTGTCCTTTTCTCTGACGCTTCTGACGGCTCCTTCCCAATTAGGTCAGAATTAATGTATTTATACTCTAGTCTGGGTGCCTAGGCACTGCGTCTAGAGCGTTTGGGCACTGATGGTCCAGCACGTAAGTTTCTGCTATAAGTATGAGCGCCTAGGCCCTTCGTATTGGGCATCTGGGCGCTGATAGTCCAGGGAATGCCTTTTGATGCACTCGAGAGCGCTTAGAAGCTGCTTCTGGAGCGCCTGGGAGCTGAGTGTCCTGAGAATTTTTCTTCTGATTTGTTTCCAAGGCTCCCAGCTATCCTTCCTTGAGTGTTTTCTTGTACAAACACATAAAAGTGGTGATGATTTTTTCTTTCACTCAATTTTTCTTAATCAAAAACTAAAAGAACTTAAATCCTAATCTACGTCCACTATTCCAAGACACTTGGACCAAAATGAAACAAGAGAACAAGTTCAGAGGAAACAAATCAGCTTATCAAGCTGTAAAACCATATCTTTTGCGTGCTTATAAAAAATCTGAGCATTTATTAAATTATAAATTAGTTTAAAATGCAAGAAATCCCTCCAATTATAGGTTATTTTATTTTCTGTGTTGTTCAAAACTCAACAACTTGGCTCTTTCAACTTATCAAATGTGCATATTGACTTCTATATGGGGTTTTTTGCACATGCATTGGGGGTGAATTTTACACTGCGTTGTGAAATTTGATAAGTTTAGGAAGTCAAGATGTTGTGTTTTAAATCACAGGATGTTTTTGAAAACTACCTATAGTTAAAGTGAGTTCCTTGTATTTTAACCTATAAATTACACTACTCTATGGTTTATGACAATGTGTCAACTAGGTAACTATTGTTAAACATGCATAACTCAGCAAACAGAGGTAGCTCGGGTTCAATTCTAAGCAGGGACAACTTTTAAAAGCTATATATGATCCTCTTGATTTCATAGCAAAAGAAGGTGGTAGAGAAGTTTTGCAATCCTTGGCCTACTCTTGCAGGGTCAACTTGTTTCTTTCTTCCTTTCCTCCATCAAGAGCCTCCCCCTCTCTCAATAAAACTTGGAACTTGATATTTGTATGTATTAGAGAATGAATATATAAGTGTTAGATGTACCTCTAGCTCTAACTAAGTTCACCTACGTATCTTTAGCCTTGATTTATGAACATGCCCCCTCAAACTTTTGATTCAAGTTCCTCCAATGAGTTGACATTGTTATTAACTCTCAAATGAATGAGTGATAGTTATCACTTTGACTTATCTAACAATTATTCTTAAATATTTACAAATTCTTACTAAATTTTGTCAATTTTTTCTGACTATATAGCATTATTCTTGAAGTAACTGTTTCTATCCAGTGTTTATCTATTCTTAAAAGTTGTCAACTGTCCAAACAGAAAAAAGAGATCTGTTACTAATAAGGCAATATGCCATGCCAGTTTGAACTGGTTTAGCGGTACTGTATGGTTTACTGTTTGTTTACTTATTTTTAAGCATTTACTATAATTAATAAAATCCTGGATTACTCCGATACATTTTTTTTTACCAACCAAATTAGATTCAAGAAAAACATATTTAAAGCCAGTAAAAATACTTAAAAGCTTGGGCTTAGACCCTTCAAAGTAACAATAAAGAAGAAGCTAGTTTCTACTATTATATAAGAAACTACATTAATGAGCTCCACTAGTATGTGGGGCAACTGAAATTTTTTATGGGTTAATACAACTTGTGATTCTTAGTAGGTACAAGTAATGAGAAAGATAGTGTCTGCAAAAATTTATACAGTTATTTTCTATATGTTCTTCATTCACTTATTGGTATAGTATTAGGACCCCAATTATTCAGTTTCCTCAATCCATCAAACCCAGATAGGATAAATCTGGGGTGGAAAAGGGCCCAGCAAAAATCTACCAAAGCTAAATGTAGGTATACTATTCAAACTATTGAGTCAAATCCAGGACTGGATGGAATAGTTGCATTTGAAGGAGTTCACCCCACTGATATGAGCAAAGATATCTGAAGAATCAATCATATCATCTTCATCTTTCACAACTACCTGTAAGTACAAATAAAAAGGGATGTGTGATTAAGGAATTATTCCAACAAATAATTGTAAAGGTATAAATGTTAGGGAATTTTTTGACTTAGCCAAGTTGAATAAAAAGTGTCCTGATATGGGTTTAATAATTGAAAAGTGCTCTGGGAATCTTACTTCTTCTTCATCATCTTCTTCATGATTGCTAGCAGGTCTGTGAGTATCTCCAAAGTCATCATTCTTTGCAAACCTTCCTCTAACCCGAGGTCGGCTATCTGCCAGAGTTTTGCGGCAGGCATACTGCATATTTGTTTGCATCATTAGTTGAACTTGAAAATATGAAGTAAGAAGTGTTTCATAAGCAAGGAAATATCTTGCAGATTCATACATAACATGATAAGATTTCAAGTTTGTTTGATGATATATCTGTTTTGAGGCAGTACCTTAATTTTCTTGCTAAAGTTTCTTTCATTTCTTTTCTTCATGTATCTATGAATCTTTTCTTTCCTTTGCTCAACAGAAAGTTTTCCAACCTTGAAGGTAGAGTCCTCCAAGTTTGAGATTTCTGGTGTCAAAGTGGCAGAACTCCCAGCCCCAGCAACTAGTTGCTGAGTCTCAGCACTAAGTGCCTGGGAAATAAATTTACAAATAAAATTAACAGTTATTTTCTTGCTCAACACAAAGGGAAAACATGGCATTACAAACTATTATTAACTTTTGTTAGAGATTCTGGAAAGTGATATACAAAAAGAACCATCCATGAAGTGGGCCTTTTTCTAATGATGATGCTTTTCATATAAAATTTTGTTGAAAGTAGTGATTCCTTCCTGCTACGGGCCCAAAATTGTGCTACTTTTTACAGGTGACATTAGAAAGGGACAGATATGCTAGCTACTGTTTTGATGGATATGGGCATCTATCTTCTGTGGGGACAGAAATTTGTGGACTGATCTTTTGAAAAATTTCCACCTCTGATAAATCCTCTCTTAATTGTTAATAACCTTATTGCTGCAACCTTTCAGTCTTGAAACTTGAAAATAGTAAGCTTTGCAGCATAAAAAATTTTCTTTGGACATTGGACTTCTTTTTCCTTATTTCTGAATATATTGAACATTCAAACTGAACATTTTTCATTTGGTTTGTAGACTGTTAACAGAAAGCAATGAAGAAAAACTTAACTAAGTAGTTTGAAAATTGGCCATACCTGAAGGTCAGGAGGGTTAAACACCCGCTGCATTGAATCTGTACAATATATTCCACCATTTTCTCCCTGGTATTCCAATTCTTGTGTCTGAAGTTCAGAACCAAGAAGCATGCTCCCAGCAAATAATCCAGAACGATCAGCTGATAAGGCAGTACTAAGGGGCCCAGGAGGCATGTATGCTGCCATTCCAGGACTGAAATAAGTGCAAGAAGGAGATGAAGGGTTGAGAGGCACATAAGAAGGGACAGAAGAAATGCAATCCTCTTCAAAAACAGAAGGTAATGGAGCTCCCATAAGAGGTGCAACAGGGTCAGTGGGATACTGAGAGAAGCCCTCCACAACTGAACATGCTGCTAGTTGCACCTGAGGCTGCACAGAAGAGAAATCAAACTGTTCTTGCTGGTTTGTGACTGGGAGAAATGGTGGAACAGTGAAAGCTGGGGATGTTGAGAAGTCTATGGAGGCAGATATGTCATTGTCAATTTCTTCTTGGGAGTCAAAGATAATAGATAGGTTACTACTGTTGGTTGTGTTGTTGTTGTTGGTGGTGGTGCTAGTTGGGGTGGTCACTGTATTGCTATTGCTATTCAACTTATTGTCTACATCAAAAGCTAGAGATATATTTGTGGCATATGAGGAGTTCTCTTCATAGCAACAATTTGAGCTGGAGGTAACCTCAGAATTCTGAAGAGGCTCTGGGAACAATTCAGGGTCACAAAGTTCGAAAATTTGAGCACTGATTGGGCTTGAAATTTCATCCTGCAGCCAGTGATACAAAAGAAATGTGAACAACATGACTATCAAACACTTCTAAACACACACACAATTTTTTGATAGACCCTTTATAAAACACAAGTAGAATAGAAGACTGATTCTACACAATTCTTTTTTTTTTCATTATCGGCCTGAATCCAATTCCTCTTTTTGTTGATAGAAATGAGTCTGATCTGATCATATAGCTATCCCATTGTTTGAACTTTCAAAAGATAGTATTCTCTTATCAGTCTAAACTTTGGTTTATTACATGTCTTCAACAAATAGTGAGCATTCTAAAGTGAGTAACATGCCTATAAGTATCAGTTGTGTTCATCAATTCAAGTCCTTTGTCTAGAAGAAAACGAAATAAATCAATGTACAAAACCCCAATGGGGCATTCTACATACAAATCTGGTTGGTTGCATCATGCAGTCAGTTGTGTTTATATTTGGTCACAAACAGATAATAAATTCTCCAAAAGGGTTGGCTGTTTTTGGGATATTTATTGTAGAAAAAGATGTGCATCTATGCCTTCATGTGACAATGTGACATGTAGGAGCCAAGGTACCCAATGTTTGTAAACAAAGAAGGAACCTCATGCTATGTTTTTTTTGTTCAGTGTATGGAGACTATGCTGCAATGGGAATTAAAAGGCACTTAAAGGAACCCATAATGCTATACACGTGAACTGTTGACATCAAGTCCCTTCTTCCTATCTAACTGAATAAGAATATCAAAATTAGCATAGCTTACACAAGCACAAAAAGGCATATATTCCACAATAATCGAAAGCTGTGTTTAAATGGCCATCACACAGAAAATTATGCAGAATTTGAGAAAACTGAACAGTTTATAATGTTGCCCTCAGAAAATGACATTTTGGTGGCATGGCATTGCCTTGGATTGGATAGGATAATATCAAAAATGGGCAAAGCCTAATTCTTATGGAATCTCTGATTTGTTCTTATTGCTAGTCAAAAAGCATTATGCTCACCAATTATATAAATTGAGAGAAAAGAACACGTTCTGTACTGCAAATTGTCAGGGAACCCTGGAAAATAACAACCTTAATTTTCTCACATTATTTTTTTACACCACTTTTTATACTGGTTAATGAAGTACAAAATCGTAGTTAATTATATATATAAATTAGTTAATGGATATCCTGTTAACCAATCAATACATGTGATTCTCGTTAACCAAATAATACGCGTGATTAACTACGAATTTGTATTTCATTAATCAGTGTCAAAAGTGGTGAGATGATTATTTTTGAGAAAAGAATTTGAGAATGGCTTCTAGATCTCTATAATAGCTAATAATACTAGCTTCCTGTTAGTTCTGGGAATAGCACTAATATAGGGAAAATAATAGTCAGACTTTGATGGAAAAATCAAACTTGCAACAAACATAAACAAACCAATAATTCATGCATGAAAAGAACAAGTGCAGGGCAGGATAAATTTAATGAGAAATAGAGGATAACAATATTGTACATCCACAAAAACAACTTAGACAGTTAGACTTCAATTATAATTTATGAGAAAAATTCCAAAAGAAAAATAACCCACTTTCAAAACAAACTTGTGAAAGTTCTATAAATTCTATCACATAACACCCAAGTAAAAACCATTTTGGGTTAGGATTACATCATGACATGACACAAAGGTAGCTAGAACACATGCATCATAACATTATAATTGAGACTAGCTTGAGGTTATTACAATGGGAAGTTGCTGCTCCGCCTTTGGTGGCAGTGGCTGATCAAAAACATCCTGCAACATGGTGTGGTGTGTATCCCGTCGCACAAGAAACGAGGCAATATATCAAGGCACCCCAGAAAAAAGAAAAAGAAAAGGTATATATTTATATATATAGAGAGATATATATATATATAATTATACTATGAAGTGCAAAATGTAACAATTTGGTGTTGTGCCACAGTTCTCTTGGGGACTAAAAACAATGCACAATAACAACACTCCATGCATAGAAATATAAGGAAAAAAACAGAAAAAGCAAAGAGAGAGAGAGAGAAGAGAGAGAGAGAGAGAGAGAGAGAGAGAGAGAGAGAGAAGGAGAAGTTAAGAGTAGTTAGCTAGGATGATGGAGAGTATGAGGGTGTCAAAGACTCAAAGGAATTAGTTATGTGGATATATAGGGGCAAGGGGTTGTCCATAGAGCCGTCAACCTGGCACTCGCGGGCGTCAACGCGAGACTCATGCTGGGCCATTAATTGACTCTCGCTCTCGGGGTGCCCTGCCACTGTCCTGAGTTGGATTTTGGGTTGACCAAGCCTTATGCTATTCGTTCACTTTCACAATCATTATTTTTTTTTTGTTTTTGTTTTTGTTTTTTCTAAATACATATCATATTGATAAAAAATTCATGGACAATAATAAGGAATATTGCAAACAAATGGAAATTATGCTTTGATTCTCCACTAACAATTGATTTCTAAACTCTGTTTGGAAACTCTTTGGTCCCATGAAATGTTTTAGTTGTCCAACCTTTTATTAGGAGTCACGTAGGATATATGACAAAGTGAACTAAATGAGATTAGTCTCCTAGCAGATTTCTCTTTACCCAAATTTTATTTATATTTTTTCAAAATGCCCTTCATTAATTAGTGATATTTTTTTTAAACTTTTTCGTATTTATATTTAAAAGTCGCATTAGACTCTGACTAATTTAAAATTTAATCGAATCAGATTATTAAAATATAAATTTTTTTTAATATTAATTTTTATTTATTTATAAAACTCGAATTCAAAATTTTATTTAAATGAAACAGATGTAGAACTTTTTGAACTAATTAAACATTGATATTGCAATGGGCCTTGGGGGATGCCCACAAGAGCCCCGTAGAAGGGGGAGGGGATGTGAAGGGGGGATTGCAGGATTCGACCTTAATTCTGTTCTTGCATGTCCCACAGCTTTGTCAAGTCTTTGACCTTGCCTCAGTCATATAAGTTGTTGGCTGTTGACATCTAAAATAAAAATTGTTCGCATTTAAATTTATTATTTTGCCTTGTGTCATCTTTCTTTAATAGGTTTGGTAAATGTTTGAAGTAGTTCTTAACAATGTAAATACTATCTATATGGTAAAGAAACTCCATTTTGATATAATTAAAAATATGACAATCTTTATGTTAATTATAATTATTGACACCTCTACTTGAACATTTTTCTTGTTAACTATTTAATTTGCTTACGTGAATTATGTTCTCTAGTCTATGTAGAAGTTTCTTTTCAAATCACACCAAAAAGAAAAAAAAAAGAAGTTTCTTTTAAGAATAAGTAGGAAATGGTAAAAAAAAAATTGTTTTGTCTTTGATTAGGGTATCTTTGCAATTATTGCTACAAGATTAATCATTCGAGCAATTTAAAGTCCTTTCCTTAAGGGGATGACTCCTTTATCACTTTGTAAAAACTTTTTTCTTTTAGTTTAGCATGTATTTTAGTTTACTTTTCTTCTTTTCATATCAAGTCATAGACTTTTTTTATTATAAAAAATATATTAAATAAATTTAATTGTGAAATGAAAAAAATTAATTATTTGCATGTGAGTAAATGTTGTGTATATATTCTTAAAATAAGTGTGCTTGTGAATGTTAAAAATTTTATACCTACAACAATAAAATTAATGGATCTACATTTTACCTTAATTCATAACATGTATATACACTAACTAATAATTAAGATTTAGGGTATAAAATTACCTTATACTAAAGAGAAATCACATCTTTGATGAGACACCATAAGAGAAAGATAGTTAAAACCCTTGTGGCCTCAATGCGGCAACTACAGTACATATATGATGAGAATAAGAGTCTCTTCTTGTATTTACAATATGAGTTAAGCTATATATCATAAAAAACTCATACATAAAGCCCACAAACTCAAAACAACATTATCCACATGGGTTTAAGTGTTTATAAGATCCTAATAACAAAATTGAGTACAAATAGACTAAATTAATAGATATTCTATAACATTTGACATTCAATTAATCTGAGTTTTAAAAAATTAGTGACTATGCTAGTCCACACTTAATAAAAAAAAAGTATAACAATCTCCTACTTAGACAACATTAACACTTAATTTTAAACAAAATAACTCTCTGGATTAATGTAACCACAAGAATGTCAACTATGAGCAAACACTTTCAACCATCAGTCCAAAATGAAATTACAAGAACTTTAACAATGAGAAAAATCATATTCGATAGGAGTATTAATATCATACATATAAGATACTTATAACTAAGTGACTTAACAAAATGTGAAATATGGATAAAAGGAAAAACACAACAAAATTACATGTCAAAATTGTGATCAATGAGCAATTCCCTACAAAATGACTCAGACATATGCTTAGGATGCCTATTGAGATTCAACAAAATACCTCAGTATAACAAAAAAGAGACTGAATACTAAAGTTTTCAACGATATGTCATATCATCACAAAAGCGTGCACAATAATTAATAATATATGATAACAACAAATTCAATAAGTCTCGAGATAATATAATTACAATTATAGTATATACTCTTCCACTAATCCAACATACTAAAAACCCAATGCAAACAATCTCGCTAGAGTCCAAAAGTTTCAAAATACTCTAATAGTAATATCATTATTAGTAGGATTATAAGCTCTATAGTAAAGTGAGATGGACGATAGAAGTGAGTCTCACCTACCCACCAAAGGCGTTGTCATAACATTCAGGCGTGTCCGAATTTGTGATTCACCATCAGCCTTACTTTCGAAGGAATGCAGGGATACATTTATATTAGATATAAAATCATTCATAAACATTAATTTATCAACTTAAATTTTTGATAGAGTTAATAATTGATAATTTAATCCCACTAAAAACCTAGCTCAAGCCTGTCCACCAAATGATTGATCAAAGGATCAAACTTGAGCTCCATAACTTAGCGTAGACTAGGGCCACATCTACCACAACCCTTGGGGGCTTGATGACGGGTCTTTATTTATTGACAAAGAAAACAACTTCCTTAAAACAAAAAGCAAACATAAGATATATATGTACGATGAATTTATGGCGCTCATGTGCACTGTTGAGCTGCTATATAACAAAAAGATATTATGTAACGAACAAAAAAATAATAATAATTTGCTTCTTGAGACATATTCCATGACCATGCATGTGTACTAACTTGGTCTTTCAGGGATATATTATTTTCTCGGCACGTGTTCTGTTCTTTTTTTTATCCATTTATTTTCTCTGTTAGAAGTCAAATACCAGGTTTTGATTGGATTGATGACGAAGGATAAAATAGAATAGAATTGTATACTATTCTATTCTTTGAATTTTAAAAATAAGGATAGAATGGAATAGTATTGAATGGAACTAATTTTAGTTTATTTCATTTCATATTTTACTTTTTTTTCCCCTTTAAATTAAGAGGTATGAAATGGAATGCATTTTTATTTTATTAATATTTATTATTCTATTTTATTATGTTGTCATTTCAAACAATAGAATGAAAATTTATCTTCATTCTATCATAAATTATCCAAATGATATTATAAAATATTTATTTTATTCTATTCTATTTTATTTAATTATATTTCACTAAATATTAAATATTCAAACAAAGCCTAAGAGAAAATAATCTTAAATCGAAAATAGGAAATATCCTACTTACAATTAGAAAATGGCAAAAGAATTTCATTTTGAGTAATAACTAATAGGAGTGATCATGGGTCCGACCCGACTCGTGAATTCGATCAATCTGAACCGACCCGATATAATATATCCGAGTCGGGTCGGGTCATCAGGTTAGTTCAAGTCAAACTCGATTAACTCGATTTTTAATTAGTTCGGATGACAAATTGAGTAATTTAACCTGATGACCCTACCCAATGACCCGATTACCGGAATAATGACGTCCTTTTAAATAATTTCTATTAATAAATGTTTACAACCCGATCAACTCGACTATCCAACTTGACCAATTTGACCACTCAAAAACAAAAAAAAGTTTTTTTTGAAATTTATTCAACTCGATCCAACCTGATTACCATCAGGTCGGGTCGGGTCGAGTTATCAAAAAAATTTGTCTAAAACTAACCTAACTTCGTTTAATTAGTTTGGACATTTTTCTTTTCAAATCTGACTTAATCCAATCTGTGTGCACTCCTAATAACTAAAACTAATTGAGTCGAGTTTATAGAAACACATTTTTTTTTATCTGATTTGATAGAAGCACATTTAATGTAAATGCAAGTGAAGATTTTAAATTTTGAACAACATCAGTATATTTTATAGGTGCGGGTTAGGCCAATTGGCCCATTAATGAAAAACAAAAAGCAAAAGGCCTGGTTATATTTTGTCTCCATAAAATTCTTTTTTTTTTTTCACTCCATACATTTTAAAAATCTCCTTAAATGAATGTGCGAGTTCAAATTATAAAAAAATAATTTTTGTAAAAAAATTGTATAACTCTTATGTTCTCACAATCAAATGTAAATTAATTTTATAAGTTATTTATATAGATCAAATTTATAAAAATATTTTATAATCTCATCCGAAATAAGTTTTTATAAATACCAATTCCTTCTCAATTTGTCTTTCCATTACACTTTCATTTAAGAAGTAGGCGGGTGCTATTATATTATGCAAAGTTTAGTCTTTACACTATGACTCAAATTTTAACTGCAGTAGCAGGTTTTTTTTTAAGTTTTTTTTTGAAAATTTTTTTTCAGGCAGGAAATCATGGCGAAACTACTACCGGAGGCCGCCATAAACCACTATGCCGGACCACCGCCGCCGCCGCTGGCCACCACCACCGGCAACCACCACGGCCGACCACATCGCCTCCCGACCACGCCGGACCGCCGCCGTCGACCACCCAACCACGTCGGACCGCGCCGCCGACCACCCGACCACCACCGGAGGCCGCCGTAAACTACCATGCCAGACCACCGTCGCCGCCAACCACCGCCGGCAACCACCACCGCCGCAGCACGACCGCCGTCCGACCACGCCGGACCGCCGCCGCCGACCACCCGACCACGCCGGACCGCCGCCGCCGACCACCCGACCACGCCGGACCTCCGCCACCGACCACCCGACCACGCCGGACTGCGCCGCCGACCACCCGACCACCACTGCCTCCGGCCACCGTCCACCGTCGTCGACCACCGTCGACCGCCGTCAACCACCGCTGGACCACTACCGGATCCGACCAAAAATCTAAAAAAAAAGAAACCTGCTCAGCAGGTTTCTTGTAATTAATCTAAGCTATTGATTTATTTTATGAATAAATCAATGACTTAGATTGGATGGTGCACAATATACCCTCTTTTAGAGAGTGTATATTAGAAATGGCCCTAAGAAGTACTGTTAACTTGCTACTTGGAATTGTCTGTGGCCCAGTGGACACATTAAAGTTTAGGTTAGGATTTCAATCATCTATAGTAAATAGTGCACTTTTAAAAGTAAAGTATACCGCAGATAAAAAAACTAAGAGAATTAATGAATCATTATATATTTATAATCTATTAAGCAAGTAATTGTATTTTATAAAATTTGAAACCCTTAATTTTCTATCATTGATTACAATCATGTACTTTCCCTCATAAAGTAGTTATCTCCCTTTAGAAAAATCAAATCCAGGCATATATTAGTTGAACAATTACGTGGAAAATTATGTACGGTTGAAGTCGGCTTTCTCGCGTTCCTTCATGATTCGTTCTATTTTTACTTAGTATATTACAAATCCATTTTAGTTGATTGATTAATAGTGCCAGTGTTACGGGCTGCATTTGCATGTGATCTTCATGGGTTGTAGAGTTTGGGGTATATGATAAATTATTATATAAATATAGTGTATTATAATTAAGTGTCTTAAATTAATCAAAATTTAATATTTTTATAAATTTTTGTGTCTCATAATTAATTTTATAATACTCTATGAAAATATTAAGTCTTGATTGGATTATGTTTAGGTAAGAAAACGTGACCTAAAATAAAACAGTAAAAATCATGAAGTCTGTAGCGTGCAAAGCACCGCTTTCAAGGATTATTTTGATATAAACGAAAATCTCTCATGGTACAACAAACTCTTCCTGTTTGACAGGGATTCAAGAACTACCAAAAATTCTATAATAGTAAGTAACCCAAACAAAGAAGGAGAAGGAAGTGTTTAAGTGTAGAAGTGGAAAAGCAGTACCTAAAACAACATAAATGAATAGTATTTATAGAAGAAAAAAAAGAGACATTTAGAAATAGAAAGCAACGTTAGGTTTGTTAAAATATGACTGTTGGAATAATAACGTTGGAAATATGACTGTTGCAAAATAGATTTGTCTGTTGAAACTAATTTGTTCATTAAAAACAAATCTGTCTATTTAAGAAGACCAAGTCAGTTTTGACTTCTTCAAAAATCTCATTTTTCTAGTAAGCTCAAAATTAATTAAATATTTGACAAAAAGATTTAGGCCTCAAGATATCACGCGCAAGAGGGGCAAATCGATGATTTGCACTAACCATGAGTTTTCTAGCCCATTTTTGTGCGCGCGAATCCATCACCTTATTTGTTTCTTACAAAGTCCAAAACACAAGTTGAAATATAAACTCTTCCAAAGACTTACTTTCAACCAATGTGGGACTTATTCTTTTCGAAAATACACTTTTCACAACAATCCCCCACATATTTCAAAAGAATATTAAAATAAAAATAATAAATAAAAAACAGAATCTAGGTTACATCATCAGTGCAAACATTTTCAATTTGGTGTCTTATAGACTATGAACCAGACCTAGATAAATAGGACTTTAACTTACAATGTAATTAGTGAAGTTTAAACTTCTATGAACCAAAATATTTTTCGTGTAAATTAGAATCCCATTTGATCACATTTACACCCTTACTTATCTCTTGTGTTAACGTCATTTTGCACTTTTCGGCCATGCGTGTGCCTGGTTGTTCATGAGTGCTCTAGAGACTATGTCATTATCTCATAGGAGTGGCCCCACTCCACACTCGTATAGGTGATTTCATCAAGTGTATACTGCACTTTATATACCACCATAAGGGATATGAAATTCATTAAAAACATTTAGCTTATCCTCACAATAAATGTAGTCTAGCACTTCTCATGCTTCTCACATCATAGGAAGAGACAAACAAAGCGCTAGCAGTACTAACAAGTGACTTGTTATTACCCATAAGAACTTTTTCATTGGATCTCTACTCATAAAAGTCAAGTTATCATCACTGTTAGTTTCAAATTAACTTAAGTCATATTCCCCTCGATGTGGTATATATTAAGTTCCTTCCCAAAGACTTAGTCAGAAGATCGGCCAAGTTCACTTCTGACTTCACATAATCAATGGATATAATTCTATCTTTCAACAATTGCTTTATCATCTTATGTCTCAACCTAATGTATCTGTTCTTATCATTAAAGGTTTTATTACTTGCAATAGATATTGCCGCCTTGTTGTCACAATACACAGACACAGAAGGGGTTAGTTTTATTCCTAATAGAATATTTTTTAAGAAATTTCTCAACCACTCGGCCTCATTACCGGTTTTCTCCAGAGTAATAAACTCTGAATCCATGGTAGATTTTGCAATTATTGTTTATTTGGTTGATCTCCAAGTCATCGCACCACCACCAAAGGTGAACACATAACCACTAGTGGATTTAATCTCATCTGAATCTGAGATCTAATTAGCATCACTGTATCCTTCTAATACAGCAAGAAATCCACTATAAACAATACCATAGTTCATGGTACCTCTCAAATATTTCATTAGTCTAGCCAAAGCAGCCCAGTGATCATTATTAGGATTATGAGTATATCTACTTAATCTATATACAGCATACGCTATGTCAGGTCTAGTGAAATTCATCAACTGCAACAAACTCCCAATAATCTGTGCATACTGAGATTGGGCAACATGATCACAGTATTGAGTGTTAGCATCATAAAGGGTACTCACAGTATTGACATCAAAATGTTCAAACTTCTTTAAAAGTTTCTCAACATAATGTTCTTGTGATAGTATTATACTATCACACTTCCTTATGACTTTAACACCGAGAATTACATTAGCTTCACCCATGTCTTTCATGTCAAATTTAGATGCAAGAAAATATTTTGTTTGATGCACTATGTCATGGCTAGTACTGAAAATTAGCATGTCATCCACATATAGACAAATAATTACACATTCATCATTTACTAACTTTATATATATACATTTATCAACTTCAATAGAAGAAAAATCATCACAAATTAAAGTTTGATCAAACTTTTCATGTCACTGCTTAGGTGCTTGTTTTAGACCATATAAAGATTTGAGAAGCTTACATACTTTATTTTTTTGTCCAGGAACTACACACCCCTCAGGTTGTACCATGTAAATTTCTTCTTCTAAATCACTATTTAAAAAGGTTATTTTAACATCCATTTGATGAATAACCAAATTATGTATAGAGGCTAAAGCAATCAAAACTCGAATAGAAGAAATTCTAGTTACATGAGCAAAGGCATAAAAAAAGTCAACGTTTTGTTTTTGAGTAAAACATTTTGCTACTAATCTAGCCTTATGTTTTTCAATTGATTCATCGGGGTTATATTTCCTTTTAAAAATCCATTTGCAACCAATTGATTTTGCTCCAGGAGGTAAATCTACTAAAACCCAAGTATTGCATTTTGTAATTGAATTAATTTCAGAATTAATGACTTCTTTCCAAAAAAGTACAACAGATGAAGAAAAAGCTTTAGAAACATTTAAAGGGTCATCATCAACAAGATATGTGTAAAAATCATTTTCAAAAGAAGTTTTTTTTCTTTTTCTCTTACTTCTTCTCAAATCCTCATATAAATTATCAAATAAATATTGTGCTGGAACTTCAGAAAAATTATCTAATTTTAAGTGAAGAACATGCTAAAAAAATTTAGCATTTTTTGTCTCAATTATAGACTTGCAATCAAGCACATCACTTTTTAAAACTAAAAATCTATATGCAGCACTATGATCAACATACCCAATAAACATACAATCAGAAGTCTTAGAGCCTATTTTTCTCTTTTTAGGTTCAGGTAACATCACTTTAGCTAAACACCCTCAGACTTTTAAATATTTCAAGTTAGGCTTACAACCCTTTCATAACTCATATGATGTTTTACCTGTTTTATTATAGGAAATTCTATTTTGTAAGTGACATGCAGTTAATATGCCTTCACCCCAAAGGTTATCAGGTGCATTAGAAGTAATTAAAAGAGCATTCATCATTTTTTTAAGGTCATATTTTTCCTTTCAGCTACTCCATTGGATTAAGAAGAGTAAGGGAGTGTAATTTCATGAATTATTCCTTATTTTTCACAAAAGTCATTAAATAAAGTGTATTCACCATCTCTATCTGATCTAACTCTTTTAATTCTTTTATTTAATCGATTCTCTACTTCTGCTTTATATACTAGAAACATATCAAAAGCCTCATCTTTATTTCTAAGTAAATATACTTTAGTGTACCTAGAAAAATCATCAATAAAAGTTACATAATATTTTTTATCACATCTAGTCATAGTTTGTTTTAAGTCTCCTAAATCAGAATGAATTAATTCAAGAATTTCAGTTTTTCTTTATACGGATAAACATGATTTTTTAGTTATTTTTGATTCAGCACAAATTTCACATTTATTTAAGCATGTATTACTAAAACCAGAAATTAATCCAAGATATTGCATTTTCTTAATATAATCAGTACTAACATGTCCTAATCTAGCATGCCACATATCTATAGAATCAATCATATACGCAGAAGAAGAAATATTTTCATTAATTTTAGTAATATTGAGTACAAACAGTCCCTAATTACAATAACCCTTCCCTACAAGGACATTATTTTTGGTCATCACTATTTTGTCAGACTCAAAAGATACTTTAACCCTAACCTTTCCTAGCAAGGCCATAGAAATTAAATTCGCCCTTATGCTAGGTACATGAAGCACTTCGTTGAGAGCTAAGGTCTTACTAGATGTGAGTTTTAAAAGAACTTTTCCTTTCCCAAGAACTTTAGCGGTTCAGGAATCACCAAGATAAACATGTTCTTCTCCATCTCCTACAGAATTGTAGGAGGTAAACATATTTCTGTTTGTACAGATATGTCTGGTAGCCTCAGAGTCTACCACCCAATCGTTCACATTGGCCATTAATAAGGCTTGAGAAATGACCGCAGCAATTATGTCATCTTCTTCGACCAAATTTGCCTTGGGAGGATTGTCATTTCTCTTCCTGTGTCTACATTGAGCTGCTCGATGGCCTGACTTACCACAAACATAATTGTTTCCTTCACTATTTTTGAAAGTGAGATTATTCACTCTTGGTACATAGTTAGGCTTATTGTAATTAGACCTTTTGTTATTTTTATTTTTGTACCTTTTCTTGTTGACTTGTACCATATTTGCCCTTGAAGCCAATACTTTTGCTCTTGCAGCTTTGATCTCCTTCCTGTTCGTGTCTTCAATAATTATATGGGTGATCAGATCGACAAGTGACAACTGTTTGTTTTTGTGTTTAAGTTGTTTGTAGTCCTTCCAAGATTGTGATAGTTTTTCAATTAGCAATCCTACAACGAACTCATCAGGTAATGTGATATTCTCAGCCTTCAACTCTTCTAACAGTTTGTGGTATTGGTTGGTTTGAGTCTTGATATCATTTTCATCCATCATCTCCCATCGGTAGTAATTCCCAATGACGAACTTTTGTTTGTCAGTGTCCTCAGCAGTGTATTTGAGAATCATAAACTCCCAAATTTTGTTGGTTTCCTTATATGAACTGTAGACATCGAGCAATTCGTTAGATAACGTGGTAAGAATTGTGTGCCTACAAACCTTATTGGCATAAGTCCAATCGTCAATTTTTTTCTGGTCAGCAGATGTGTCTGGCATTTGATCTGTGAGTGCACTAGAGACGTCATGCATATCTAGAACGGAGTAAACACGCTCCTGTCACCTTTTGAAATTCTGTCCTCCAAACATTTTGATTTTGGAAACATCTGGAAAATGTTTGGCATAGGTAACTGCGGATACAACAGGAGGCGAGTTTTGTGGGGTAGCATTGTCGGACCCGTTGTTGGCTGAGAGAGTGGTGTGCTATGGTTCCATAATCCTCGAGATTGTTGTCAAACATGACCTAAAATGAAACAACAAAAACTGTGAAGTCTGTAGCGTGTAAAGCACTGCCTTCAAGGATTATTTTGGTATAAACGAAAATCTCTCAGGATACAGTAGACTCTTCCTGTTTGACAAGGATTCAAGAACTACAAGAAATTCTGTAATAGTAAGTAACCCAGACGAAGAAGGAGAATGTAGTGTTTAAGTGTAGAAGCAGAAAAACAGGATCTAAAACAACAGAAGTGAATAATATTTATAGAAGACAAAAAAGAGACGTTTAGAAACAGAAAATAACGTTAGGTTTGTTAAAATATGACTGTTAGAATAATAACGTTAGAAATATGACTGTTACAAAATGGATTTGTCTGTTGAAATTAATTTGCTCATTAAAAACAAATATACCCATTTGAAAAGACCAAATCAAATACGACCAAGGCAGTTTTGACTCCTGATAAGCTCAAAAATAATTAAGTATTTGATAAAAAAATCCAGGCCTCAAGATATCACGCGTAGGAAGGCAAATCGTTGATTTACATTAAGCATAAGTTTTTCAGTATATTTTTGTGCGCGCAAGCCCACTACTTTATTTATTTCTTACAAAACTTAAAATACAACTTGAAATATAAACTTTTTTAAATACTTACTTCTAACTAATGTGAGGTTTATTCTTTTTAAAAATATACTTTTCACAACAGAATTTATCTGGGGTTTATATTGGCACGGTTGTAGCTGTACGTGGGATGAGCTCACGGTGCTGTCAGTGTGGTGGGGTTTTATTTGAAGGTGAAAGTTGAATTCATGTCTTCTTCAACGTATCCCTTTGCTTGGTATTATTTATATATGGTTTTCAAGTGGGAGTCTAGAGGCAAAGATAACAATAGAAGTCTAATATAGATATTTTAAGAAGAAGTTTATGGATAATTTTTGAGTTATTAATTTATTATTAAAATAAATTAATGATTTAAATTAAAAGATAAATTTTAATTAGTAATATTTATATTAGTACAGAAATTTAATTAGATTAATTTTTTTTATTTTATAAATAATTATACATACAAATAATTTATAAAATTTAATTAATAATTTTTTTATATACTTAAATTTATATATAGATACTGTTAAATTAAAAAAAATTAATTCATTAATAAACCTAAACTTATTAAGTCTATATTAACATCCTCCATGATAACATAATAGTATAGGGTGGCTTGATACTGCTATACGTCTATCTTCTAACGCTCTTTGGTAGAGAATATTTTTTGCCAAAATAGTTTTTTTTAAATAAAAGTTAATTTGGAATAAAATCAAGATGTTTAGGCAAAAATGTTTATTTTTTTCATAAGCAAGATTTTGAGCATTTTTTAATTTTTTTTAATAAAAAACTGATTATGTTATGTTTTTACCAAAATAATCTTAAAACATAAAATAATATATAATATAAATGAACTATTTTATATCTTTTTTATTAATTTATTATATAAAAACAATTTTTCAAATAATATAAATGAAACAAATTATCTTAAAATTAATTTTTAATTAACATATTTACATATAAAAATAATTATATTATAATTGATTATAACAATAATCAATTATACATATAATTAATTATTAAAATATATTTATTTACAACTAATTCAAACACACCCTTAATCACTTTGAGTGAAGTAGGAGGGTTTGCTTCACGTTGAAGATCTCAAGCAAAATCTCACAATTAAGGTTAACAAAATTGGAATTTGGAATGGATTGGGTCAAGTTGTTAATTATTTGCTCTGATAGGCTTAAATGCTAAATGGTTGAAACATAATGTTTGGATCTTGGGCCTAAGATACAAACAGACCTGATCTTCTTTTTTTTTTTCATTTTCTTTTGATTTTCCTCTTTTTTAATTTTCAAGAATTTTCCCAAATATAGCATTTCATTTTTTTTACGCTTTTTTAGTTTTCACTTTCATCCTTTTCTTTTTTTGCTTTTTCTTTTCTTTTCAGCTACAATTTTTTTTCCCAAACACATTATTTCTTGACATTGGCGAAACTTGAGCTAAAATTTTAGAGTGGCGAAAATATTAATTAAATAATTTTTAACTTATACACAAAAAAAAGTCTTATATATTTTATGCTTTGAGCAAGTTATTTTAGCAAAAATATGAAATTCTTTCTCTTATTCCATGCTTTAATTTTGGCATTAGGCAAGTGGCTTCACATGTCAATGATAAATGATAATAACAACAATGCTAATTACAATACATGAAATATTGGTAATTTTTAAATTTTTTGGAAATAATAATTTGAAAATGACTTTCGAATATTAAAAAGTCAATGTCATAAATAGGTATTTATCTAATTATATATCATCAAAATTATTATATCTAATTATACTTAGCTTATGCTAGAGTAAAAGGAAGAGACTAGAGAAACATTGCTTTTAGAATAAAGAAACATGAATTTTTTTGACTTATATGCTATATAAGAGTTAATGAGTTGGTGGGAAGTAGGAGTGTCAAAATAAGTTCGATGGACTGCTTTAAATAACTTGACAAAAATATAATGAATTGAGTAAGTAAAATATCGATTTGAAAACTTACATGATTTGAATGGGTTGAAATTAATGAATGAGATAACACGCTTCTTTTAACACTACATAAAAATTAAATAAATCGCGATGATAGAGTAAAAAATATTAATCTGAAATTTACATAACTCGAATGATCCGATTCAAAAATTGACTCAACTCCGAATGAATTGATCTAAATAGGCTGAGTCGACTTATTTGGACACATCTAATTAGAAGTATGCCGTTTGCAAGTATAGAAGTAGATTTGTTATGAAGCGTCATATAAAGAAAACAAAAATTGCTGTCCCCCTCTGCTCTTATAATCTTCCGCCGTGTTTCTTTCAATTTTTTTTTTGTGACTTTCGATATATTTTTTTCTTAGACAAAATGAGGTGTTTACAAAACCTATCATAGAACTACGGTTTCTCGAACATCTAACCAAATGAGACTTCAAGATGCAATAATGAAGAGGTCAAAAGATAGACGACAATGCATGCATGATCTTAAATTACGAGTCATCAACGCATTTTTTCCAATATATTCTTTTTATTGTCTTTACTTCTTTCATTTACATTTGTTACATATTGACTTCACCGCACTTACATTATTAGCTAGTTTTATTTATTCGTTTTGCTTACAGGATACTTGGTGAAAATATCGGTATTCATAGATTAAATTAGATCAATTTTTAAGAGAAAATCATTCGATTTAATTCAATTAATTTTCTCATATTATAATTTAATAAGTTTGGTTCAAAATGTAAAATCAATTTAATTTAAATCAGTTTAGATTTGATTTATTTTTCAATTTTTTGTTAGAGTTTTTATTTTTAATGCATAAATTCTTCAAATTTCATCAACAAAAAAATTAAATTCATTATAATACGATAAATACAATTCCAAATTAATTTATGAAAATACATCAAAATACAACTCAAATTTTAAATACGATTTCAAACTCATATAATATTATAATATATGTCTAAATTCAATGTCTAAACTATGAAACTAAATTGAGAATTAGATTTAACTTGGAGTATAGTATAAAATTATTAAGTATTTTATAGTTTTTAATCAAGTATTCTTATAAGTATTATTATGAGATTAATTCTCAAATATTATTGTGATTAAAAGGTCCTTTCAAGTTTTTAAATAAGTATTGACAATGTAATAATAATTTTTTAAGTAAATATTTTATTTTATAAAAAAATATATAAAGATCTTTAGTTTGAATTGGATTAAATCAATTTTCAAAATAAGAACAACAAACTGATCCATTTCAATTAACTTTTTTTTCAATTTTTTTTAATTTTAATTATATTTTATTTAGTCTTAAACATATATAAGTATAAGTATAACGGAAGCCCATCCATGAGCCCAAGACGCCAAACCTAAGGCCGATGGAGACGCTTCTGACCTTAGCACCAACCAACCCAAAAATATAGGAAAAATACTTAAATATTCTAAGAGTAATATCCTCACAAATTTGTAATTGTTCAGATTTAATTAAAAAATATTTTATTTTTAATTTAACGCATATATGATTATTTGATGTTACATGTTACGATTTAAGTAAAGTAATATAATAATCTCAGAGTTTTTAGTTGGCACTTGGCAGTTGCAGTCAGGGGGAGGAGGTTACTTAAAAACAGATTTAATTAAAACAGATTCACTGTTTTATTTTCGATTAAAACCCTTAAAAATGAAAATAAAAACACACGCACTATTGTATATATTTTGATTATTTGTTCAGTTTCCCTCTTCTCCTGGTTGCATAAACCCTTTTTCTTTCTTTCTGCCACTATGAACTGCTCCAGTTAATTTCTCTTTCTTCCTCCGGTCCATTTGATGATTCATTCCATTCAACAACTGCTACTCTACTCTACTTTTGTGACTCATTATTCTTTCTCATTCATTGCTGATCTCTTTCTGTCTGTCTGTCTGTCTGTCTCTCTCTCTCTTTGCAGTCTCCGGTGAGGTCCCGGAAGATCCGGTGCTCTCCGTCAAGTCCGGCCTTCTCTTCGAGAAGCGTTTGATTCACCGACACATTTCCGTACACTCATTCCCCTCTCTCTATGCCTCTTTGCTTTCCGTTTTTCACAATATACATTGCTTTTTTATGTTCTTCAACCATTTGATTATCAAAATTTGTACTATCAGGCACTTTTTTTTTCTTTTATTATATATATATTTTTTATATGAAATTATGAATTAGAATTAGTGTTTTTTTATTGCGTTTTCAAATTTTTTCTTCTATTATATATATATTTTTTTGGATTATGCAATGGATTTTTTGCCTATCATCCTTGTTAATTTTATTCTGCGATCCAGTGGTTACTATAAAGGTCTTAATTTACTTTTCTTTCTTATTGATGTTTTCTAAACTTGTAATTGCATAATTGTTTATCTGAGTTTGAAAATTTACTCAATTTTGTTAAAAATTTGTGTAGGATTATGGCAAGTGTCCGGTTACTGGAGAACCACTTACTTTGGATGACATTATACCAATCAAAACAGGCAAGGTATGGTGGTAATGTTAACGGTATCAATTTTATGTTTTTCATTTTGAGTGTGGAATTTATAAGTAGACTAAGCCAACCCACATTTCTGGTGGCTCTTTGCTTTACAAGAGTTTACATACAATTTACCAATTAAATCAGGATCATTTATCATGCAGATAGTGAAGCCCAGACCTGTGCAAGCAGCAAGCCTCCCTGGCATGCTGGGAATGTTCCAAAATGTATGAATTTTCAGCTATGTAGCTTAATGTTCAATTTTTGGTTTCTCATGACAGATTACTTTATTTAAAACTGTTTACTGCAGAACCTTTTCGTGTTTATTTGTTTATTTATGTGATTTCGTTGTTCTCTATGAGGAGAACTAAACTTTGTTACCTGTTTATGTGCCTATGTGGTTAGAAGGTCTATGCACTTGATTGTTGACCTTTCTTTTGCACATTCACAACTGTAAAGTTATAATTTTCTGTTCATTGAGTATCTAATTTTAATTTTAATATTTGTTCTAAAATTCCATTTCTGTTTGTTCTAAAGACATTGGGTAAGCCTAGGGGAATTTTCGTTCTTCACAATACATAACTGAGGGAAGAAATAGACATTTACGGTCAAACTTTTAATGAATAATATCAGTATCCTTCCTCATTATATCGGCAATACGGACGATTCTGTGTTATTATCATGACTGGATTGGGTAGTGTCATGAAGAAGTAAAATCTTACAGTTATCACAGGTAAGGATTTAGGTGGAGATAGCTGAATTTGAGGGAAACATCTGTTGGTCATTGACAGCAAGGGCATTTAAGGATTGTCATCATAGATTCAAAGTCAGAGTTCTAAATGAGTTTAGGATTTTTTGGATGAAGTGATACAGATGATACAGACTAGAATAGCAGTATTTGTTGACCAAATTGGGGCTTTCATAATGTATGCATTTGCATGTAGACTATTTTATGAAGGTTTGGATGATAAATAAATTTGATTTCTGTATATTGTTGAATGAAACCTAGGCTAGAGCTAAATGCTATGGTTGGTTAAAGAGTTTTCACTTTAATGGTACCACATCCCCCTCTAAAAGCTAGGTAGATGACCATCAGCAGGCTATCAAACGCAATGTGTGCATCTTTGAGACTTCCAAATTTGCCTTAACCAGAGTCTACTTCTATTAGTACTAGACTATATAACTCCGCAAGAACTTGACTGTTTCACTAAAATGGCAAGAGTTATATCATTTTCCTCCCAAGCTACTCCTCTACAAAAACGGGAATATCTGGGTTATGATACTTTCATCAACATTGCATTCTTCTGAGTGTGAGTGTCAAATGCATTGTCTTGTTACAGTAAGCTTATTTGGTGTATGATTTTTACTGGATTGGATGAAATCAACATTTGCCTTTTGAGTTTTTTATGTGCTCCTTATTTGGTATGCATTTTCTATTTGTCTCAAGCAGCTGTTTATTATATCATGAATCTAATTTTTATTTTTACAATCTATTTGTTCTTTGTTTCTTACATGCAGTGGGTTCTTACAACTGAACCTGAAAAATTGTTCAAGCTATTTTATGCGCTTTACATTATTGTATCGTGAGTTCAATGGTGGTTTCTCCTACAAGTTTTTCAAATTAATAATTAGAAATAACTTAAAAATGTGCATGCTTTATTATGTTGTCTTCTTTCTATCAAAGAAAACTATTATGTAGTCTTGTGCTTATGATGATTTGGTTTTCCTAAACTATAGGAATGGGATGCACTGATGTTATCTAATTTTGCTTTGGAGCAACAATTGCACACAGCAAGGCAAGAGCTTAGTCATGCTCTCTATCAGGTAAGAGCACCAAGGTCATATGACTTCAAACATTCTTGTCTTCTTTCAATTTGGGGACTTGGGGAAGTTCACAACCTGAAAGTGATTTATACTCATATCTCCTACATATCTAGTATGTTTAACTTTGGTGTTGGTTTATATTGATTATTGTTGGCTTTTTTACCATACTGCCATTTGTGACAAAACTAATTATCAAAATGTCACTTTTTTTAAACTATTTACTAAAATGCTACCCTTTTGAAACTATTTATCAAACTGTCACCCTTTTGTCATACGTGACTTTTTTTAATATTTTTTGGACCACGTAGGATGCGCCAAAGAGGGTGGCGCATCCACGTGGATTACGCCAACAAGCTTGGCGTAATCCACGTGTATGCGCCACCTTTTTTGGTGCATCTTACGTGGATACGCCACATAGGATGACTTATTTACAAAGGATGCGCCACACTTGTTGGCTCAATCAGGGTGATTACGCCACCCTTATTGGCGTAACTAGGGTGATTTCAAATAATGAAAAATATGTTATGTGTTGTATTTGGGTGAAAATTGTATATGTTTTTATATCTTTATAAATCTATTGATGCTAAAATTGTAAGTCTTATTAGACTTTTTTTAATGAAATTAAGTTTATGGTAAAAAGAAAATTATAGTTATGCAAAAATTTAACTATAGTACTAAGATCATCAATAGAAACGAAATGACAAACATGTTTAATCCAACAAGGGTACCAAAATAACAATAGAAAATCATCAATAGTAATTTAACCAAAACTACTAAATATAACATTCTCAGATATACTAATGACATAGAATTACACGTCAATGAGATGAGCCAACATCAGAATGCGGTGGTTTGTGAGAGGGATCGGAAGGACCTGGTTGTGATGGGTATGGTGGGTAACCCGTTGGCGGGTAAGGATATGGTGGGTAACCCGATGGTTGGTAAGGATACGGTGGGTAAGGGTGTGGTGGATATGGTGGGTAATATGTAGGTGGTAGCTGAGTGACTGGGTATGTAGCAGTTACATTCGGAACGGTAGCAATGGTAGTCGTGGTTTAAGGTTGAGTCGTGTACTGACTTGTAGAAACGGAGGCCTTGGGATGTCGAAGTCGTGTCCGAGTGCTTGCTAATCCTGTCTTCCTTCTACGTCGCGTCCCTTGTGTATTGGACTCCTCGGGTGGCCCTGGAATGTCATATGCTGTGGAGCTGAGCGAAGTTGTTCCACCGTAATGCGATCATACTCCTGCAATGAATGTAGGATCTGTGCAGCAAATTCTCTAGCAGCAACGTCCATAGTCGAACTGAACCACTGCTCTGCAATGTCCGCCTAAGAAACAAATATAAAATATATCATTATAATCAATATAAAATGCATATAGTTAACATTGAATTGCTAAAGAGCTTACCGCATTCCCAATAGATGCACCGGCTGGAGAGATCCAACGTCTGGTAACTCTTTTATACCAACACATGTACTCAGAACGCAAAGTGAGCGATGCTTGCAATGGGGTTCTCCTAACAAGCTTCTCCCTTCGACTATCCCACGTAGCTATGTAAACAACATGTGTAGCTGACCAATTCTCATCATGCCTACCTGCCAGTGTGATTGAATGCAAACTATCGGGCTGGTGCAGTCTCCGTGGTATGGGCTGGTCAAGACCAAACTGGCGCATCACCCGATTTGGCTGGTGCCACTCAACAATGTGCAAATATATGAGAGGGACCACGGGCCAGTGTGATTGATTTTCTATTGTTATTTTGGTACCCTTGCTAGATTAAACATGTTTGTCATTTCGTTTCTATTGATGATCTTAGTACTATGGTTAAATTTTTGCATAACCACAATTTTTTTTTTACCATAAACTTAATTTCATTAAAAAAGTTTAATAAGACTTAAAATTTTAGCATCAATAGATTTATAAAGATATAAAAACATATACAATTTTCACCCAAATACAGCACATGATAACATATTTTTCATTATTTGAAATCACCCTAGTTACACCAATAAGGGTGGCGTAATCACCCTGATTGAGCCAACAAGTGTGGCGCATCCTTTGTAAATAAGTCATCCTATGTGGCGTATCCACGTAGGATGTGCCAAAGAGGGTGGCGCATCCACGTGGATTATGCCCCTCTTTGGCGCATCCTACGTGGTTCAAAAAATATTAAAAAAATTCACGTAAGACAAAAGGGTGGCAATTTGATAAATAGTTTCAAAATGTTGGCATTTTGGTAAATAGTTTAAAAAAGTGGCATTTTAATAAGTAGTTTTGCCACAAATGGCAGTATGGTAAAAAAGCCGATTATTGTTAAGAGTTGTAAAATCATTTATGTACCTAACAACTTAAGCTTTTAGCAGAGTAGTTGGTCCATGATCTGGTATCAAAACCTCTATGACCAAGTGGTAAGGTAGAGTGGGTCTGTGCATTGTCCACCCTTTAAGCCTGAAGGGCTCTTGCGTAAGGAGGCATGTTAAAGATATAAAATCATTCATGTACTTTCACCTAATAGCTTAGGCTTTTAGGAGAGTTGGCCCATAACAATTATTTTTCATATTCTTGAATCATTTTTTGATTTGTTGTCACGTGATGGGTTCTTTCATAAAATCAAAATAAATTCTCTACAGGACCTGTCACCACAAAGAAGCTAATTGTTAGGTTGAAAAGTCAACACTTGACTTTTAAGATTTCCAAAATTTCCATGTCTATTTATCTTGGCTTTGTAGGTTCTAATTTTACGTGATTAAATATTTTTTATTTGAGATTTATCTTCTATTTTTTTTCAGGTAGGGAATTCATCTTTTGTGAGCCAGAACTTCTGTATTTATGAAATTGAAAACTTTTGGCATCTCAAAGAATTTCTCTTCAAAAACAATTTTAACTGTTTTTATTTCTTTTTCTCATGGAACATTTGTAATTGATATATATATTTTAGTATCTCATTTCTCATTATGGATTATTTGTTCAAAATTAATTATATTAAGTTGCTAGAGTGAAATACTGTTCAAGTTATGCTATTATTATTATTATTATTATTATTATTATTATTATTATTATTATTATTATCAGTTCATTATTCTTCAACTTATTTGATCCTCTGTATGATATATATTTCTTTAAGATCTTTTGTATGGTCAGTATTGATTTTAAAATCTTAGAATTAGTTTTACGACTATATTTATGGCTGCCAAATTGCACTTACTTAGTTTAGTTTTAATCTGTAGCATGATGCTGCTTGCCGAGTGATTGCAAGACTTAAAAAGGAACGAGATGAAGCAAGGTCATTACTTGCACATGCAGAAAGGCAGTTCCCCATTTCTGCTCCAAATGCCACAACAGCAAATGCTTCTGTCCTACTCCTGAGCAATGGGAAAAGAGGTTTGTTTTTTGTTTTACTTTTTTGGTCAATCCCTGCCGTATCTGCCTATTACTATTAGAGATGAAAGTGTTTGTTCAAAAGCTCGGGTTTGACACTTTTTCTTAAGGATGATTTTTCCCCAGTTGTGATTAGTTTGCGTTTACTGTTTTTAATTGCTCATTTAAATTCTGTTTTTGCATTTTAGCTGCCGAGGATATGGAGCTGGCCCCTGATGGGAAGAAAATTCATCCTGGAATAAGTTCTAGCATAATTTCTGAGCTAACTAACTGCAATACTGCTCTCTCCCAGCAGAGGAAAAGGCGGCAGGTATTCTTCATGATAATGTATGAAAAATTGAATACATTGAGCACTGCAATGCTAGTAGCCTAGTACTTATTCAGTTGTTGCTATCTTGTTTTCTTCTTTGTTGTCTCAGTGTTGCTCAGAGCATGTGACATCTGAATTTAATGACATTTCTAGAATTCCTTTTCACTTGTTTATTCAACTTGAAGTATTTTATTTGACTTGTCTAGTGAAATTGTAATATTTTTTAACTGTGTATTAATTCAAATATTTCTTTGACATTTCTGATTTTAAATTTGGGTGTTTGCATGTTTGTGTGTGTCCTCTGGTTTTTTTCTCAGATTCCTGAAACTTTGGCTCCTATTGATGCTCTAGAGGGATATTCTCAAATATCTAGTCATCCCATTCACAAAACAAGCAAACCAGGCATTGTATCTCTTGATGTCCTTTATTCTAAGGTATGGCACTTAATCATAAATTCGAAGTATGCAATAAACCCTCTTTGGCTTGCTCTACACCTCTTAGTCACTCTTTCAACTAGACAACTAATAGGTGCTGATCAATGACTATATCATTTCCTGGTTGACAGGACATAGTTGCAACTGGAGGGATTGATACAAATGCTGTTATTTTTGACCGACCTTCAGGACAGATATTATCCACACTCAGTGGTCACTCAAAAAAGGTTTTATTCTATTTTTATTTTTATTTTTATTTTTACTGAATTGCTGGAGTTATCTTGTCTTCAAATTCATTTAGCTGATTAAGCATACTTTTGGTAGGTTACCAGCGTAAAGTTTGTTGCTCAGGCTGATTTTATCTTAACTGGTTCAGCGGATAAGGTAAATTGCTATCCCTTTCTAATTCATTGGATAATTAGGTTTCATTACTTAAAAATCTATTTGCCCATCCTTCTCCACCCAAGAAAAAACCCTTTCTAGCATGACACTAATGTCTGTCCATGCACTGCCACGGCTCTTGTTTTCTCCAGACACCTAAATTTTGTTTTGGCACAATCTAGCAAAACCAAACTTGTAAAGTTGTGTGTGAATCCAGAATTCACTCTCCCCATTTTTCAGTCTCTTGCAATTTATGTTTCTATTTTCCATTTTATTCTCATATGGATATTTCCTTAAATGTCAGTCTTACCTGGCCAACTGAGATGACGTATATGACTTATAAATGTCAATTCAAAAGCATCCAGAAAAATATGGAATCAACTGTAAAGATGGAGTTTGGGGCTGTTAAGATATGGATACTTACTGTTGTAGTCTTGTCCAATTTGATTAAAGGTCTTTTTATTGGGCTTTGCAAGAATGTTTTTATGCTTATTACAATTTGGTGTTGTCCTGGTTAAATACAAGTTTTTCTTAAGTGTGCATTTCTTTTATTACATGTTAGTATTTACATTTTGCATCTTCCAGTGGTCAATATTTTTTTCTTTATGTTGCAGACAGTTCGTTTGTGGCAAGGGTCAGATGATGGTAACTATAACTGCAGGCACATCTTGAGGGATCATACGGCTGAGGTAAACGAATCTCGTCATCAAATCACTGGCCATATTTGGATATTTCCATCCTTTTTTTTTCCTGCAGTGAAATTAATTGAGGAATGCCTATGTTGTGCTTATTAATGAGTTTGTTGGTTAACTAACTTATGGTCAAGGAAGGGATGAGAGCATGGTGTTTTACTTGTATATCCTTGTGGTGGCTTCACATTCATGATAAAGGCTGCTTGATTGGCATAATTTAATGCTTTTATCAATAACTTAGTGTTTTTTTCCTCTTGTTATCCAAAAAAATGTCTTTTCCTCTTCAAATTTAAACATTTCTCCTGTATTCTTCTAATAATTTTACTGGACTGGTATTAAATTTTACACGTGACTAGTACCCTGCTCCTTGCTGTGTGGTAATGGTTTTAAATTTAATGTACTTGCATGGCATGCGGAATTTTAGGGATAGGATTGGACATGAGTTTTTTCATGAAATGAGATATTTTTTGTCATGTCTGATTGTATGGCTGGATATGATGTTTTCTTTTTGTTTTTTTATAAAAAAGAAGGAACATTATTGAAGAAAAGGGAAGAAACTAAAACAGCAGAGTGAAAGATAACTTAAAAACCACAACTCCACAGCAGTTGTGGTGGCAGTGGTGAGAGATGGCAGTGTTGGAGAAGATGGTAGCTTCTATGAACGCAGCCTGGCTGGGGTGGAGGTGATGGTGGTGTGGGTGCATATGACAATAGTGGCAAGTGGAGGTGGAAAAGTGGGGGGGGGGTGAGCCAGCGATTTTGGTGATGTAGTGACAATGCAATGGTGGATTAATCCTTTATTGAATGGAATGGAGTGACTATTCCCTTTCCATAGAAGCTATTAAACACACTTGATCCTATCCCCATTGCCACTATTCCCATCCAGTGATGCTATCTAACAACACCTGAATATAGTGCACAGACTGCATTTCATTATTAATGAAATACCCATTCCCAGCAGGTCATACTTTTAGTTGTATAAAGGATGTTTTGTCCTCTATAGGATGTCTTACTTTCACTTGGTTTTTTTCAGTTGAGTACTTTCACATATAATCTGATGTTCTTTAGTTTGATATGTACTTATGTAGTATTCGTAAGAAATTATGAAAACTTGTGTATAGAACAATATATCTTCTACCCATGAAACAGGACTTTATAAATTGGTAAACTTCTGTTCTAAATGCTTTTACAATTGCTGTTCTTGAGTATCTGAGGCTTCTTTTAGATCTGGGACTTTATCTCGCCCCCGTTCCCCAAATTGTACTTGTCTCATTTATGCACTCCATGTGATTCAAGAATAATTTGCCTTTCCAAATTTTCAGGTGCAAGCTGTCACCGTCCATGCTACCAATAATTACTTTGTGACTGCTTCACTTGACAGCACTTGGTGCTTTTATGAACTTTCTTCTGGGACATGTTTAACTCAGGTTTGTATGTGTTGTTTTGTCTGTTTGGGCACAGGCAGTAAAGGTCTTCATATGCATGGACATTTACCCTTTTTCTTTTGGGAGCATTTTTCTCTTTACTAAGTTTTGGTAGAGGTGTACGAAGAATGTGGAGATTTTTTAAATTCTGAATCAATCTGTGAATTTTGAAATTCTCTCATGGAAATAATATGATTTCAATCTGTACTTCTTCAGTCATCCCTACATATATTCTGAATCAGACCATTAATGTTTGAGTTTTGTAGGTTTCTGACTCTTCGGGTTCTTCTGAAGGCTATACATCTGCAGCTTTTCATCCTGATGGTCTCATTCTTGGAACTGGCACCTCAGAAGCTCTTGTCAAGATCTGGGATGTAAAAAGTCAGGTATACAATTTTTTTTTTCTTTTACTTATATATGAATCTTAATATTCACTTTTGTTCTGGGTTGATCTGGTTGCAGGCAAATGTTGCTAAGTTTGATGGACATGTAGGGGCAGTAACTGCCATATCCTTTTCTGAGAATGGTTACTTCCTTGCGGTATGTCATAAAATGTAGAAAGTAAAAGTAGGATGGTTGTTTGTTCAGTATTCTTATTGTATGCCTAAACTTGACAGACTACAGCTCATGATGGTGTAAGGCTTTGGGATCTACGTAAATTGAAAAACTTCCGGAATTTTGCTCCATATGACTCAGAAACTCCAACAAACTCAGGTATTCATTTTCACAACTTGTTGATGGGCCTATATATAGGTAAATAAATTATTCTCATTTCTAAAGGTTGTCATAATTTTGTATCTTGCAGTGGAGTTCGACCACAGTGGATCCTACCTTGCAGTTGCAGGCTCTGATATAAGGTGAGCAAGTACTGCCTAGTACTGGATTTGGTGAAGGTTTCAGGAATGTTATAGCTAAAATATTGTCTCATACCGTAAAAAGATAAGCAGTTATATTTCCTTCTGATGTTATGAAGGAATTCACCAACTTTTCTTGCGTTTATGGTTCAGTGTGTATACCAAACAAGCCAAAGGTTTGATCCGGTGGGGAGGGGTAAAAATTGAATCATCCATTTAAACCACATTGAAAAAGACGATCCTTATAAGTTTTACAAAGTATATAAAGGTAATATGAAAGCATCTAGGAGGAACCAGTTTCTGTGTCAGCTGCATCTGTTGAGAGCAACAGAGCACCTGCTATCATATATAGATGGGTTTCCGCATAGTTGATGTTGGTAATGAGGTTCCTCCATGGCATGTGTAGGAGTACAACCTAATATTAAAGCACATGGTGGACAGTTAGAGGCAGTGTCTTTCAAGGGTTGCTCAATTTTATTAGGAAATAATGCCAAGGCATTTTGTTTTTTCAACAGAAGCATAGAATGTTGCTTCCAAGTTCATCTCACATGACAATATTGATAGTGATATGGGGGCTTAGTGCTCTGCTTCTTTGCTCTCTTTTTCTCCACACACATACTTACAAAGATGCGACTGTTGACTGTTCTCTGAGTTTATTTTTATCCTCCTTGGCTGACAGATATGTTGCTTATTGGAAAACTGCTGTTACTAGTTCAATTGGCCATTTCTGTTTTTTGAGTCAATCTTCTTTACTTTTCAAAACATGATTCCATCAGACTCTATACCCAGTGTCCTTTGTACAATGCATATTGCAAATATTTCATGCTAGTATTAAACTACGCCATTTCTTAAAGTCATACACTTCTTTGGTTGTGTCTTCAATTTGTCATCTGCTTTTATTTTTTTCTGAAACTGATTTGCATTGCCTGGAAATTTATGCAGGATTTACCAAGTTGCAAATGTGAAATCTGAATGGAATTGTATCAAAACTTTTCCCGATTTATCTGGAACAGGTTCCATCTTTTTCCTTTTCTCTTGTTTATTGTTCCTTCAAGCTTTTTGAGCGTTTCAGGTTTGTACAGTTACTACTTACTAAGATGCTACTTTCTCTTCCCAGGCAAAGCCACCTGTGTTAAATTTGGTCCAGATGCAAAATACATAGCAGTGGGATCAATGGACCGTAATCTTCGAATATTTGGCCCACCTACTGAAGATGGACCCACTGAATCATAAAGTGCCTTGAAGTTGCAAAGGAGAGTGACAATTGCTGCCTACTACTGGTGCTTGTCAAATTTCGTGGATTGGAAAAGTGAACGAAAGTTGTGGTTTCTTTGATTATTCAGTCTTGGTCCTTCACATACCATAGTAGTGTACGTGCGGTGGAGAAATTCTACTTCCAGGCTTTCTGCAGCAACAGTACTATGCGTTGCCCTTGTCTGCTAATCTAAAGGACTGCAAAGAAGCTGTCACATTTTCCCTGTCACCAAATCCTTTAGCATGTATTGAACATTTATATCATTGTTAGTACATGATTTTTTAACGTATTTCCTTACTAGTGAGATAAATTTGATGGCCATTTCCTTACACCAAATTGAGATGCTTGTAACTCTTTCGAGTTTATGCTTGCGTTTGGTTGATTTATTAGACACTATTGAAGTTTAGTCAACAGGTTATAATGAAAATCTAATGCAACACTCCTTTTTATTCCCTAAGTATAAATATAAATGTAAATATATTTATCAAGAAATTTGAGGCAATGGAACAGAACAACTGGTGGAACAAATAAGATGGCCATGACTAGAGCTCCACACGTTGCCTAGTCTAAATGTCTAATCTTGCAGTGCATTTGCTCTTTCCTGCCCCATACTAGCGGAATTGTTTTAAATCATGTTGTTAGTTTTAATTAGCGAAATGATTGATCGACAACTGCATAAAGAGATTGTACATTTCAGGTATTATTAAGGGAAAAATAAATAAAACTTTATTTTTTTTTATAACTTACTAAGTTCGAAGAGTAAAGTTGCCTTTTAGTACAAAAGAAACAAATGTTAAACAAAAGGAGGTATATAAAGCCTATTGTTGTTGCCCTTATTATTGGCTCTCACGATTCATGTATTCTAGTTTCTATCAAATAAACCTCCTTATGGGCATTTTAGAGTATGTTTGGTTGCGATTATTTTCTAACAAAATATTTTTTTTAAGAAAAAATTGTTGTAAAAATATTTTCATATGTTTATCAAAATTAATTTCAGTTTTTGTACGAAATTCAATGTATTATAATTTTTTTTAAAATGTTAAAATTTTAACTTATGATTATAGATTATAAATTATTCTTTACAATTTGAGATATAAATATTATTTTATTCTCAATCAAATAACTTTTTTAATCATTCTATACCTATTTTAGTAATTTAAAATATAAAAACAATTTTTTTATACTATCATCCAAATAAAACAGATTAACTTAAAATCACTTTTCAACTAATATATCTAAATATAAAATTAATTCTATTATAATCAATTATAACAAAAAAAATTATATAATAATTAATTATTAAAATAATCAAATTTTCACAACTATCCTAAACACGCACTTGATGAAACTGAACTGAGCTACATCAATCACATTAGATAATATTGTTAACTTCACGTGTAATAATTATTGTATTACTTTTACAACTCCCTTAATGACAAAAACCTACTTTTTAATTCGTTAAAATATTTAGATGTACAAGATTTTTGTGAGATCAGCTGCACTCAAGTATTTTTTTTTATATATATAAAACATTATTTAGTTATAATTTTATTTTTAAATGGTCTACCAGAATTTAACCCCAAAAAAAAATATTTATACCCAATTATAATTCAGAGGCCTAGGTATAGATAGAATTTAACTATAATTAGGTAAAAATTAACTGCACTTGATAAAAAAGAAATTTCTACAATATAACATATAACATGAAGAATAAGAGCCAACTGTAGTATCAAAAACTAGAAGCAGGTTAATATAATTTGCTCAGAAGTTCAACTTTGATTGTTTTGTTTATATTGGAGGTACAAGCACTTGAATAGAAAAAGGAAGGAGAAATGTGACCTCACAAAAGATCAAACATATGACATTTAATCACACCCAAGTCTTAAAGACTTGAGCCAGTACTAATTGAACTACAATCTCGGTGGCAAATTCAATAGTTGCATATACTGTTTATAAGTCATACAGGGCTGCCTGCGGCTATGAACATGGTTCCCACCTAACTATAGAAATCCATATCCATTTGGATACTATTGCTAGTGCTAAAACTTTGCACCCACAAAATGACTTGCCTCTATCATTTTCCTAATTAGTCAAATCAAATTGCTCAACACAAAGTTGTTTTTGTAGCTACAAAGTTGTGGGACAAACTTCTCACGTTGTATGCCTGGCCTTCTAGTTAATGCCACGGGAAACCAAATATTGCATGTAAAATAGCCTGCTTGGTGTTTTTATTGCTTAATACTTGGGTAAGTAGATTCCATCCCTTACATTCTACTCTAGAACGTTGTTGTGTTCGGACCATCTGGCTTCCACAAACCCAAACTTTTGCAAAATGGAATTTCAAGCATACAATCTACTGATAAGAACTTGGGACAGCATGTCTGACAGTATATCAAATTGATCGATCACCCTCATGAAAGTGGGTAAACTAAACTACATCCAAAGTGTAAAGTATGCATACATTGCTAGCAAACTAGAAGAAAGGGAAAGGGGGAAGGGGAGAGGGGAGAGAAGAGAGAGAGACGTTTCTTTTGGACATCTAAACAGAAGCATCTCAGCCTTGCAAAGGGGAAGCATGTGTAAAACCCCACAACTGCACATATTAGAAATATAGTAACTAAATCATAAATCATCATATCATAACTTTATATAAGGAAAATGTATAACAATCCTTAAGGTAGTGGAAATAAGCAATGGACATGAATGCATGGCATATAATCAACTATAGCAGTAAATATGGAGTTATGTAATGAAAATCTAACTTTTGCTATTTCATGGCTACCCATCTAGGTTGGGAAAAATTAAAACCCACTTCTGCATCCAAACTTGGGGATTATGAGTACAATGGTCCCTGTTTCTTTGTTACGGAGAAACTGGTTTCAGTGCCAATTGTTTTCAAATTATGCTAGCTATCTTTCACCCAAAAAAAAAAAGTATGCTAGCTATCAGAAACATCAAATATTTGCAAATGGTGACAAGAGATTGAACTCATGAGCTTTGTAACATTCATCAAGGAACGAAAACAATAAAAATCTAATGTGCGTTGTCCTTCATCTTTTTCATGGGGTCAGGAATGAGGAAAGGGCAGACTGAATGTATAGCAAAGGTTTACTTCATCATAAATGTCAAGTAAACCACTAGAACAAAAAAGATTTAGGGCAGGTTCCAGATTTCCGATGTGAAGCAATAGAGAGTGACATAAATAATAAGTTAACTAGATCTATGATGCACAGATACGGATACGGGTATCGGATACGATACGTGTATGGTACGGAAATACAATTTTTGTTAAAAAATTAACTTAATATTTATCAAGTATCCGAGTATCTAGTACGGATACGGATACGTATCCGACACGAATAAAGCAGACATTATGAAGTATCCGTGCTTCATAGAACTAGATTAAAAAAAAAATTAAGCACAAAGAAGCACATTGAAAAAAAAAAAAAAAGATTGAGCAGCTGCCAGCATGGGATGAAAGCCACTTATTAATTTGTTGTAAACTAGATAACAAACGTCAGTAGTAAGAACGTTACCTCCACATTCTTCAACTCAAACTCTGGACTATGAGCCAGACATAAGTTTCCAAATGTGTCGCTAGGTCCACTAGTTCCAGTTAACCTTTTCAACCAGAAGGATACATTCAAGAAGAGATTCCACTGGTGGTACTTCAACTAGAATAAAAATGTACTGAAGGAAATTAAGCAGTACTATTGAAATACTTACAGATCTCCATCTAAGCATAAAGCAAAATTAGCCCCACCACCAAGTGCAAGTAAGTCACTCAAACACATGTAGTAATACCGGTTGGCACCTGCACATAAATATATAAAATCAAAACATCACAAATTAAAACAAACTCAAAAGGAAAAAAGAAAAAGGAAGAGTTAGCAACTTCTCATGCTTAAAATAAAAGATTGTGAGTTTGTAACCTGAATAAAGATAATTTAGTTGTTCCTAATTTAGGAATAGATTCAACTAGTAATGATTCCCAATAGTTACAATTTCATCCCCCAATTAACCTAACCCATCAATTGTCAAAGCCTCAGATACTGAAACATCCGACAATTCTACAGGTAGGTAGTGACCAATCAATTTTTTTTTTTCTTCCTTTCTTTTCCTTTTCCCCTTATGTGAGCATTGTCAGGCACTATAAGTACAATGATCAAAGGTACTAAATCAAATTGAAATGCTCATATGAAAATGCCTTCTATTTTTCAAAGAAACCATTCAAAAGGATATTATGATCATAAAGCATATGAATACCAGAATGCTAAAATCCTTACATTTGATTATAAATCAGCAGAGTGTAAGAATGTGAAGTACAGTAAAGAGCACATATTTGTAATATGTATTAGAAACTGAGACTGAATTATTACCATACATTAATTCCAGACCTTTCTCAATTGCTGCTTAAACTAGAAGAAGACACGCAAGAGGTGATCATGAGCTAGTCAGTCAATAGTAAACTTTTAGAGGCTCATTGCTAGCCGTCATCTACATTACACTTTAAAAGATAATTCTTATGGCAAGTTTACATGCTTCCACGTCATACAAATACAGGTCCTAGTAAATATTGATAACTGAGATACCTAAATTAGGGAAAGATATTTGACCCTAAAACACACGCAAATGTCACTCTTGCGGTTACGAATTCGTCCACTTATTTACAAATTTAGACAATGCATCAAATTATGACATTTGCCTTAATTCAAAAAATAAGGATTTGCACAATGAGAAACCTTACCAGTAGGTCGAAACAGCCTTGGCTGACCATATATAGTTGTAAATACAAAAGTTTGGTTTGTCCCCTATCACCATAGTAGAGAAAATGAAACCATACTTCAAGATGTAGAAGTTCCTTTATAAAGAAGCATTATCTGTTAAAAAAGAGAGAGTTGACATACTTGATATTTTCGTTTTGCTGTAGGTTTCAAGGGGCACTCTAGCAGCCCACCAAACACAGCACCTTGCATATCTCCAACAATCTAACAGTTTTGCAAAATAGATAATAAATTCATTGTCAACAAAAGAATTATAGCTTGATCTGCTACCAGTAAATATCATATGTACACCATAACAAGAGACATGTATTTAGTTCTGAAAGGTTGACATACCAGCAAACCAGGACAAGAAAGTTCAGCACTCTTGTGAATAAGTGTACGAAGTGATATTCCATGTTTCGACGTACTGCCCTTAATTTAAAGAACAAATGTTGAATCAATATTTCAATACAATAGCATAATACTGTTCAATACACAGACTAAAACTAGAGAGCAAATTTACCTATAAAGTAGGACCCACTGACATCCTTTTACTATATTAGGGAGGGATGATTCAAAAAATTCAAACAGCTCAGGAGAAATAAAAGAAGAGTCATCAGTAAGATTGAGTGGAGACTTCTTTGAAGTATTTGGAGTTTGCTGCCCATTTGCTTCTTCGAAAACTTCAGAACTGCTACTGCTCCTTCTAGAGGTCTGATCTTCATCATTAATTTCATCTTTCGATAAATCCATGCTATTACATGTGGGACCACAATCGACATATTTATCCAACGGAACATCCTGATTCTCTAAATTCTCATAATTATATCTAACAGAAGCTGATTGAATTGGTTTAATATCATGTTGATGCTTGCTTGTCTTGGATCCATCAAAGCTAAGTGAAGGGATGATGTAAGATAAATATGAAGACAAAGATTTACCCTCTTTAGAATAGGGGCTAGCCTACACAAATGAAAAACTCATGTCAAAGATAAAATAAAAAGAAAAATAAAGGAAAGTTAAGGTGATTATTTTTCAACTTGGAATATGCAGAACTAATTAGCACAAGGTTCATATGATACAGGGCTGTATGTATGACATTGGTTGAACTTTATTCTTATTCAGTTAGATGCAAAATGAGATGTAATCATATCTTTTTTGTTTTCCCCAACCTCTAACCGTGAGATAGAGGTGTGATGGCTTCAGAAAGTAAAGACATCGGACATTTATGAGGAAAAAAAATTATTAGAGCTTCGTGATGCACCTAAATTTCCAAATAAATTAAACCTAGGGATAAGGCAATCATACTCCAAATGAATCTTATTGACCACTTGAAAATTCCATCTTTCTATAGTGATAAGACTGAAGGTTTTCAGGCCTATAGAGACTAGAGTACCAAGATTGCATATTTAGTTAATAAAAGTTTGCATCTCAGGTACACAAAGGCAATAATAGAGAAGTAGATTAATGATGGGACCCATCTGGGCCAGAATTCTCCCCTCATGCAAAATCTATGCTATTAAAAATAATATTGACAACATGTAACATAAAATAACCCTATAATCCTACACAAATCTAAACCAACAGCAATACAATACAAAAACACAAAAAATAGCACTTCAGTCAGTTCGGATTGCCAAGACAAAGTCAAAGAGCACCACCGGCAAACTTGAGTCACGTAAACAAAATTGTAACAGATTTCCTTTCCATAATTCTTCAATTGATAAGCTGAGTAGGGTCTTTCCACAGGACATATTTCTTATGGAAGTAACACAAGAAGGAACAATTAAAACAAACCTAATCTTATTGAACCCTTTAGGATGTTGAGCCAAGGACAATATGCACGTTCTCTAATCATGTATTGTTCACAACGATGACAACGAAGACAACAACAAAAGCAACTAGAATAGGAGAACTCAACTAAAGAATGTAGACAGACACAAAGAAGTTGGACTTCTGCTCCTGGTTTCATTTTCTACCCACCCCAACAAAATGAAAAATGTGTAAACCAGTTTATGTTCTCCCTCCCATATATTCTCCAGTAGCCAGTAAATTTTAGAGTAATTAAAGCCCAGAAAATGGAGCTGCTCACAGGCTCCCATATATCATTAAAAAAACACTGTTGGAAAAATTTGTTGCTAATGTACAATTCAAAGGTCAGACAACCAACTTCCTCATGTGAATGCAAAACAATCATGGAAACCCACATAACCCACTAGGTGAAAATTCAAATTAACATTAATATTTACCTCCCAACTGTTGAAGGAATCAAATAACAAAATTGTTTTTCTTTCACCCTTTTTGTTTGGGTGCATTTGAGTAGAAAACTCAAACCCATGATGAAAATTAATGAAACCATTCAACCCCAGATTTAGATTTTTGCAGAGATCAAATCTAACTTTCAGGGCAAAGGTGAACAAATCTAACCCCATCAAGCTCAGTTTCTCTTTTTTTTTTTTTTTTGAATTATTATTGGGAACAACAAACACAACCAAAATAACCAAATGCAGATCAGAAAAACAATAAAAAATGAACTTTTTAGATTAAAAAAAAAAAAAAGAGAGAATACCTGGGGTGAGGAGGAGGAGGAGGAGTTGGGAGAATTGGGAAAGAGATGGGAAAGCTTGTTTGTGACTTTGTCTTTGAAAGAATACATTTTGAAAAGGTGAGCTATGATCCCATGAAATATCTATCAATCAATGATGTTTTGTGGGTTTCACAATCACAAAGGCTTTGAATGAGAATTGGAAAGAAAAGGAAGGAAGGAAGCAAGCAAATGGAAGGAGATAAGAGACTGGTCGGTCGAAGGTGGTGGAACAGTGAGGACAAGAAAGAATGGTTGATTCATAATAGGTTGGTTGGTGGGACACACTTTTCTTTACGTGTTTGATTTTAACAATTCATATGCATGTCTTCATTACTTTCTTTGCCACCTCAACATAAGTTAGATTCTTTTTTTCACATAAAATATATAATTTAATTTTAATACATTCTTAATATAAAAATTTTACATTATTATCTAATAATATATTATCATATTATTTAATAAATTAAATTTTAATAAGATATCAAATTTATTAAATGATATAATAACATATTATTGAGTATCAATATAAATTTTTTTTTTTGCATTGATAATGTATTAAAATTAAACTTTAATATATATATATATATATATATATATATATATAAAAATAAAAAAAATTATAACTTGTGTTTAAAAACAAAAATTTATGTGATATATATTCTGTTGATTAGTTTGATATTCGATTTGAATTTGTTGAATAATATTATTTAATTTTACAATCTTATGTTGTTGTTTGCTGGATAAAATTAGGAAAATATTAATTGTACATCTCTTTTAAATGTATATGTACTATTGATATTTTTTTTTAAGAATGTATAATTTAATAAGAGAAAATGATAAAAAATATGTATAATAAATTATATTAACAGGAATGTAAAAAATAATATGAAAAAAATAAAAATAAAAATAAAAATATCATTATTAATAAAATTATGTACTTTTGGAATTTGATGTTAAGACAAGGTTTGTGATGTGTGATTTGTAATTTGTTATGCTATAATATTTTCCATTTATTTATGTGTTTTGTGATGTAGTCGTTTTATTATAACCTTTCTTCACCGTAGGCCCTCTTTCTCAATTCTAACTATGAGCTGGCTTAACTTACACCAAGAAGGAAGGCCTTCTTAAGACCCAAGTTCAGGTTTCTTTCTCTGAAAGAGTTGGGCTTACTTGTTAGGGATAGATACTGTTGCATTCCTTGTTGAGTCAATTTAGTTTAGGGCCTTACTCTATTTAGTTAGCCATATGAGTAAAAACTAATATCAAGTTCTTCCAATAATTTACGTAGTGGTACTGGTTAATGGTTTATTATCATCCTTTTCCTCTTCTACTTCACTTTTAAAATTTATTTTGAACATAAATTATAGTTCTCTTCTCACTTCACTCTCCCTCTAATCTTCCAAACATTTTTTGAATGATTAATTAATTTAATATATCGTGACTACATCCTTGTTATATTAGTGATCCACAAATTCACTAAGTGTGGCTAATTAGATTCATTTAAGGTTAATTTATATTATCTCTCTTTAATAGATAACATGAGTTCTTTATTCTAGGTCCAAAAAACTACTATTTGTGTCTTGCTATATTATTAGAGTATCTGAGTTATACATACTAATATTTCTTTATAAATTATTTGACTTATTGCACTAAACTACTTTTTAACAACTACATAGCGTGAATTATATTTGTAAATTATTTATTGTATTTTGAAAATATAATGTACTGATTAATGTGTGTTAGTACGAGTAGAAAGAGATTAAATCTTTTAAATATGTAATTTTAAATTGATCTTAAAATTTATGTATATAAAAATAATATTATTAAAAAAATTATTTAAAAAATTAACCTCCCACTTATTCGGTAGGATATTCTAAATATATATATATATATATATATATATACTGACAGCGTGCAATGAAATATGAAGTATGAACATGCTATGTTGGATCTTTGACTCTTCCATAGTTGGAATTACCAACTAGTGAGGCAGGCAATGCGGCGCGGAATGAAAAACATGAAAGCGAATGCCAACACAACGATACCTTTCTTATTAGCATTAGCAAGTGTTTGGTGCTAGCCGGGATATGTGGGTATATAAAGTTTTTATATATTTTATATAATATGTTAGATATTTAAATATATATATATATATATATATAATATGTTAGATATTTAAATATATATATATATATATGATGTTTTTTGCTTGGTTTCAGTTAGAAATTTTAAAAATATAAAATTTTAATTTAAAAAAATATTATTTCATACTTTTGTATATAAAATAATAAATAATTACATTATATTAGGTCCTTATTGATGCTTGTAGCATATCATGATCTTAGAATAATACATCCTCTCCTTTTCAAAATTTGTATGTATATAAAAAAAAAAGTTTAATTTTGATGCATTATTAATGTAAAGTATTTACACAATTAATTAATCATATATTATAACATGAGTAACTTTTAAAGTAATTATTATAAAAGTTAAATATTTTTCATAACATAATAATTTATGATTGATAGTATAAAAAACTTTTATACTTTTAGTGTATCAAAATTAAATTCATAAAAAATTACATTTATATCAATTTATTATACCATATAATTTATGATTTTCTAATAGCATAATGAAAATAAAATTATATGTTTATTTGATAATAATAAATTATTAATAATTAAAAAATACTAACAAACCAATTATTATCATTATTATTATTATATATTATTATTATTTCTATTAATTTATAAACTAATAAGAAAGTAAAATTAAGAACAAATAAATGAATATATATAGCACAATAAAGAATTATTTTTAGTTAATTTTTACATCATTCGAAAAATAAGTTTCCTTTAAATGATTTTTACATTTTAGAACACAATTTTCACATTGACTTTGTGTATTTAGTAGAATTAATTCCTCAAATCAACATGTTAGATTAACTCTAAATATAAGATATAATAAAATTATTTGATTTATATAATCGATTCTATTTAATGAAAAAAGACTTATTTATTGTTGTTATATGTACCATGTTATATTAGTGTTACACATGACAAAATATTTAATTATAGATTGTAAGATTAATTTTTTTAAAACTAATTTAAACTGTTAGACGTAATATAGTAAGCGTAATAAAAGTGTGAATTGCTGCAGGGAAAGTTATGAATAATTGGCTTGTGACTTAGCACTTAAACAATAGAACACAATTTTGTCTGAATTCAGTTTGTTTCAAAAAGTAGAAATAGCAATGTGCCAGCTAAACTACACTGCCCTTCCAATTTGTCAACTTCTGAAACCTTGATCTTAGCCAGCCAAATCTTTATGATGTATGCAGTTTCGTACATTATCCTTCTTTTACAAGGAACAATAATATAAAGAAAATTACTGAATAAAGATATATACAAGTAGTTGCAGTTGCAGCTAAAGTTGTTAAAATAAACTAGTTAGACTTATCAAAATAGATCGATCCAGCTTGTAACTCACAACAAACTCATAAAATATTAATTCAAAATATATTTGATTAAATTTAACCAAATTCAAAAATAACACAGTTGATCAACCGGGTCGACTCATTTTATCGACTCTAGTTGCAGCCGTTTAGTTGTAGTCTTTTTAAGAAAACACAAAATTACTTACTTTTAAGTTTTAAACATTATCTACAGTTTGTCAATCTCCAACTATAAAATTTTATAACAATTTGTCATGAGGTTTTCCTGTAAAAGTTTTGTACTCTTATGAAACTGTTAGGTTCCATGGTGTTAATTAAGAGTGGCATATAATGTGTAATCATAAAAGGGTATTATTATAAGCCAACCAGGGTGGTTTTGAAAGGATTAGATTAGAATGATTATCACTGACAGCAATATTTTTTAGAAGACACTGATATTTGAATTAGGGCGTCTTGGGTCAACTCGCAAATTCGCGAGTTTTTATCTAACTCAATCTATAAAATGTGAATTGAGTTGAGTTAAGTTGACAAATTGGATTGAGTTAAAAAATATTTTAATTTATAGTGTGTGAGTCAAGTAATAAGTTAGAACACGTTTAACACACATAAATTCGATCTATTCACATTTTTTATTGTAAAAAGTCGTTTAAATAATAAAGAATATATAAAATAATAGAGAGTGAATTCAATAATTATGTCAATATATAAAACATACGTGATGATAATAACTTCAATTGATTAGATTAATTTATTATTTGAGTTATGACTAATTTGTTTAATTTATTATAAGTTTAATAAGATTTGTTAGTTATTAATTTATTATATACTTATTGACTTATGATATTTAATTTATTTGAATTTGTGACCTATTATATTTGAATAAGATCAGTTGAGATTTGTGATGTTAATTTGTTATATTAAAACTTATTATATTTGATATTAAGACTTATGATATTAATTTGTTAGATTTTGTACTTTTATTTTTTTATTTTATTTTTATAAAAAAAATATGTCAGATTCACAAATTTAACGTAATCCAACCTACTCTTAAATGAGTCGAATTGAATTAAATTAAACAAAAAAATTGTTCAACTCAACTAAATTCAATATTCTAATAAACAAATTGAGTTAAAAAATATTGTTGAACTCATCCAAACTACCCATCAAACACCCTAAATTGAGTATGAGAGTTTCACGTTCCTCTACCCCTTTACATTATGTACCAGAGTGAATAAATTCCCTTCATGTGCCCTAAAGTAAACCTTTGTTAAATGGGGTTCAATAGAATTAAAAAAAAAGTACGTGTACCAAAGAAAAGAAAAAAAGTACAAACTTCAAAGTTTCTGATGCGTAGTTGAATTCAAATCCTTGATCAAGCACGATTGCTACAGTCAAACTGCATGTTTTCTCTCCCTCCAAAATCAGATTCCTTTCTGTACACGCCCTCCAAAACCATAGCCTTCTGTCCAGATGGGGAATATTTTCTCCCACTACTGTTAACACTTAATTAATTCAATCACTTTTGTTCTCATTCTCTTCAAATAATAAAAAACTATTCACCATTTTCAAAAATACATACTTTTTTTTTTCTTACATACTTCTCTCTCTCTTAACCAGTTATATAGAGAGAGAAAGACAGTACAGTAGATGCACATCTAAAGAGGCGTTACATTAGGCTATCCATCCATCCAAAAGAAAGTGAATCCCAAGAAGAACCACAAAAACCAGAATGTAGAGTCACTCAACCACACAGACCCAAATCCTTTTCCCTCCTGATTCAGCAAAAAGCAATAGCAAAAAATCCAAGTATCAACCACAACCCTTGATTCTTTCCCTTAATCAGAGCCTCTCTGAATCTGATAGCACCACCCCACAAGACTCCCCCACCCCCCAAGCCTTGTTCCCCAAAATATGCCATGATTTGATACCTCTCAACACCTCACAGACACACACACACACACACAACTAAATGGGTTTTCCTAGAAAGTCCTTGTTCCTTCTTTTGTTCCTGATTTTGTTCACAAATCTTGGGCCACCCCAACTTGCTGAACCTGCTTCTGATTACACTACCTTGGTCTACAAGGGTTGCTCCAAGGATGCTTTTACAGATCCATCTGGGGTGTACTTCCAAGCTCTTTCTGCACTCTTTGGCTCATTGGTCTCACAATCCACCAAAGTTAAGTTCTTTAAGGCCACCACTGGTAGTGGCCAAACCACCATCACTGGCCTCTTCCAATGCAGAGGGGATCTCACCAATTCTGATTGCTACAACTGTGTCAGCAGGCTCCCAGTTTTGTCTGACAAGCTATGTGGCAAGACCATAGCTGCCAGAATTCAGTTACTAGGTTGTTACATGCTGTATGAGGTTGCTGGTTTTGCACAAATCTCAGGGATGCAAATATTGTACAAGACTTGTGGGGCAACAAATGCAGCTGGGAGAGGGTTTGAAGAGAGAAGGGACACTGCATTCTCTGTGATGGAAAATGGGGTGGTCAGTGGCCATGGCTTTTATGCTACTAGCTACCAATCCGTGTATGTGATGGGACAGTGTGAGGGAGATGTTGGTGATTCAGATTGTGGGGAGTGTGTGAAAAATGCTGTGCAAAGAGCTCAAGTTGAATGTGGGAGCTCTATTTCAGGCCAAGTCTATTTGCACAAGTGCTTCATTAGTTATAGTTATTACCCAAATGGGGTTCCAGGGGGACACTCTTCATCTGCAGCATCATCTTCTTCTTCATACTCTTCATCTTCTTCAGGTAATCACTAATACCTACTCACTCAGAACCAAATAGATAAGAAAGACATAAATTTTGGGAGAAAAATAAAGTATCAATTTTTCTTATGTTTCAGATAATCTGTTTTTGTCCTTGTCCCTTTCACATTTACAGAGCTAAATTTTGTAACAGCATTCCCTAATTGTCCCCGTATGCACAAAGCAGTGGGCAGGACGGATTAAAAAAAGTTTAGTGGAGGAGAAAAATCATAAATTATATTATTAAATATATGTTATAGTATATATCAATAAATAATTTTAGGATAGTAACATTTATATTTTATATTCTAAGCTTAATTATTTTTTTTTTTTAGGTGTAGCAATTTTTTTTTTGACGAGATATTTCTAATATTATTAAGTGTATTATACTTAATAAGTAAAATTTTATTTTACAATTAACTTAATTATATAAATGTAATTTATTTAATCAATATTATATTTACATTATAATTTATTAAAATAATTATGACCTAAAATTGAATTTTTTAATTTTATTATAAAAACCTTTATAAAAAGAGTGAAAAAAGAATAAAAAAACAAATATTAAATATCAAATGTATCATACTAGTAGTATCTTTTACATCATGGCTAACTTATTAGAAAAATAAATCTTTTCATATATAAATTTTAAAAATAAAAAGAAAATAAAACTAAAAATTGGAAGAATTAGTGTGTGTTTATATTACAGTTGGTAAATTTAAGTTTAGTTGAAAGTGTGTTTGCAAACTTAAGTGTTGAAAGTGAATTTGTAGTAACATATTTATGTTTGAAAAAGTGAGTTTGAAAGATTGTTTTTGCGCTTAATCAACACAAAAGAAAAAAATGTTGTTTTGATCCCAACTTACTTTTAGAAGAAAAAACATGTTGAGCCAAAAAAAAAATTAACTCAAATATCATTCTTATTACGTTCGGCGTCCTAACTCAAAAACTTATAGATGTATTACATCAAAGCTAAAAAATAAAAAAAAAGAACTAAAATTATAGTATCAATATGTATATTAAATCATTAATTATCAAATATATATATTAAGTATAATTCTTTCACTTTTATCATTTTTATCTTTTAATAAATAAAAATATTGGTATCTTAAAAGAAATTTGGCATAATGGGGCTCATGGCCCATGCATACCCCCAATAAATACGTCCGTCCCCGGCAGTGGTGCTAGTTTGCTCAATATAATCATAGATTTTAATTATTAAAGACATGTTTGGTTAACTTTATTTTAGAAGAAATAATTACTTATTTTTAATTTTTTTTATAATAAACTGTTTTATATACAAAATAAACTAATCGAAATATAAGCTTAATATATGCCCAATTGATGCAATGACAGGGCAAAATACAGGGAAGACAGTGGCTATAATATTAGGAGGGGCAGCTGGGGTGGCCTTTTTGGTTATATGCTTGCTATTTGCTAGGAGTTTGAGGAAGAAACATGATGGTAGGTGTTATATATTGCAATATGGAATGGATAATTTCTCTATTACTCACTTTAGATATATAAAGCTCAGTTTATACTTTATAATCGTACTAATTCTATATACTGATTCTGTCATTTTGGAATATCCTTTTCTTGCACAGATTATTGACAGTAGAAGATGGTTTGGCTGAGGAGGCAAAATTCTTCTTACGCTGGATTGTTTCTACATATATAGCTTTTGGATGAAAGAGATGGAAAGTTTCTGGTAAATAGACATAGTCTATAGAGAAAGAATCGAGGACGGTTCAATGTGGGGACTACTCCTAATTCTTGTAGTTAGGTAAGAAGATTTTGTTGTGAAGAACGGTATAATTAGGCTCATGAAAGTGATACATTTTTTACATTAAAAGGGGAACAAAAAAAGAAAAAAATATACCTAGAGGAATGAATGTTTTGTCATCCTGAATGGATGAAATTTTGTGCCTTCTTCCCCTTTAGCCCTGTGGGTGATTTCTCTTTTCTTTTCCCTCTTCTCCATACTATTGACACTCCATTTTCTTCTCTAACTTTAACTTTTTAAAAGTTGCAAGCTGCAGCAACCACTCTCTTTTCTCCCCACCCATACCAGAAATACTTTTATAGATAAAGTTTATACAAGTTGTATAAATTAAATTAATTAATAAGTGATATATTATTATTTTTAATATAAAATTATTAAAAAATATTAATAATATATTTTTTAAATATTTATTTTATTATTAATTTAAAAATAAAATATTTTTAATATTTTTTAATAATTTTTTAAATATATAAAATAAATTAATAAAATAAATATTAAATAAATTAAAAGAATACATTATTAATATTTCTCAAATAATTATATCACATGAAAATTTATAAAATTATTAAATAGTGATTGCTTTAATTCGCATAGTTAGATTGATTTGGATTTTGTGTTTCTTGGACAATGACAGATACATAACTTCAAGTCAATATATCAGTTAACTAAACATTTAGATTACCGAGGGGAGAAGAAAAAGTTGGCACAGTATTTCGGACTTGTGTGTGGCATTAACCTGAAAGTCTATAAAATAAGAAAAAATTATTGTATGTATGAGACTTTCACATAAATTAAAAAAAAAAATAGCTAATATCTTCTTAAGATATATATTTATTGCGGTTCAATAACGATATATAATTTTTCATGAAAGAAGGACATGGAGTCGTTTAGTGTTGGCATGTGCCTTTGGTCTTCTAATTTCCTCTCTCTCTCTCTCTACATGGTTGTTGGAAAATGCTGTTGAATACTCGAATGGCCTATTTGCTAATTCTTTTCTCAGAAAATTGGGAGGAAAAAGGAAATAAAGGCATAAAAGGCATTCAAATGAACTATGTACGTTTGAGAGTAAGCGTAGTAAATTCTTTAGTGGAACATTAATGTTGTACCATTTACACTTTGTAGCATAAATTGGATTTGCACATGACAATTTTGGTACATAAGAATTTAAGGGAAGGAAAGATTGTTATATTTAAAGTTAAGACATGATATAAGTTTCAAAAATCAAATTCAATAAGCTTTTTTTTTTTAGATTACGAGATATTCGTATAAGTTTAACTCATTTAAACTGTATATAGATTAATTTGATTTAATCGTAGGAGCACGGTTGTTATGCAATGTTTTTAAAATAATTTTTTTTAAAAAAAATATTGAACTTGTGTCTTCTTTACAAAAAATTAAGATTACTTATCATCTCAACTTATTATTTGAGGGTTCAAACTCAATATTTTTATCAAGATGATTAATCCTACTTAGTCCTAACAAACAATTTGTTAAAGAATGGTTCAAAATGGTTTAGAAAGTTGGGTTTGGCTTATGTAAAGTTTAATAGGAGTGGTCTAACTTTTTATCAGAATGAAGTCACCATCTAACCTCTTTGGATCAAACCTAATTCTCTTTTTATCATGATTACAACCGTTATTTATTTTTTAACGGTTATAACTTATTACTTTTTTTTCTTTTTTCTTTTTTTTTAGCAATTACTTACTTTTTTTCTTTTTTCTAAAGTGAAAGTGGGTGGAAAATCCATTTTCACCTACTCTTGGTTTGAGCGAAGGTGCTTTATTCGGAGATGGCTGTTCTATTTCTTAATTGGAAATATTCCTCTATGAGGAGTATTTTTTGGTATATGTAAGTAAAGAAAATATATAAGTAAATGTATGTGAAATTATGATTACTCTTCTTTATTGAGAAGCCTACATGGTTTTCACTTACTACTAGTAAGTGATTGTTTAGCCTGCTTGTTATAACTTGTAAATATAAAAAACACTCTTCGTTTGAGCAAAAGGAACTTTATTTGGCCAGGAAGCTTCAAAGAAACAGATTCCTCCATTGCATAGGCTGCCTTATTTCTTAATTGGAAAATAATACTTAGACATGTATGTAGAATTTCAACCATTTCTTATTTTTAAAAAATATGACCTAGATTCCTTTACTAACTTGTAAGAAAGCATATGAAAAGTACATAAATAAAGAAGAATGATTTGTTTTTGGGGGTATAAAAGAATGAATAAATTTTGTATGCAACTATTATTGTTCTTCTTAATTAAAAAGGTTACATAGTTTTTATTTACTATTATTATCATGTGATTATTATGCTTCCATGGCCTAAATATAAAAAGTAAAAAAAAAAAAAAACATTCTATCTCAAAATCTTCAATAAAATCATTTCATTGATGTAAATTTGAGAAAGGACGGTTTACGTCAATTACTTCATGGTTAATCTCCCAATTAAAGAGTATGTGGATTGATTTTTTTTTTTGGTGATGTGGTAGATTATGTATTATTCTATGTGTTCATTTGTCTGTCGAGAAAGTTACTGAGGAGAGATTCATTGAACCATTTTGTTTTTTGGGGTTTTTTTTTTTTGTTTGGGGGGGGGGGGACTTACGAATTTCTCCATCGAGTTAATAATGCTGACGGCATATTTGAAGACCAATCCTCAATTTCACATTTGTCAGTCTTATAGAGATGGATATGTCTATGATGTTCACCTCATGTATGATAAGATAAATATGATAAAATTATATCAGGTAGTCGAGCCATCAAAAAACTTTGGAACCGAGTATTGTCTGGCACCCATATATAGCACAAAAGAGGAGCATATGTTGCAATCAGGATGATTCTTGGTTGCAAAGGTTCACAGCCGTTTTTTATTCACGAGCCTCCAACAACAGAAAGACAAAGACAATATAGTATAAGTAGTCCTCCATCTCTACTAATATCATAAGAATGCTTCTATTCTTGTTTGTGCACGCTCAGATAGTTCAGTACACTACATATTGAAGAGGCCATATGTTGATAAGATCTATTCTAGGACCATTGATCTCACTTTTCATTTGCAGAAGCCATGCTTAAAGAGAGCCTAGCTAAAGCTTATCTGAAGTTGAGAGTATTGTGCTTTGAGCTTTCTTGCACATTGATAAGCACCGAGCAGAAGCCATTAACAGGGTACCAAATTTTGTTGTTCTTCATTTCAAAATGGCTTTGGTGTTTCTGCTGCCTGGGCCTATAAATTGAGCACCACCTCCTTTGCTCCTCCCCTCCTCCAACCTACGCTTCCTCTATTCCCAACACACCACTTGCCACTCCCATTTGCGAAAGGATTAGGATCAGCGTCAGAGCCATGGCCACTGAGATGGCGATGCAATGCTGCAGTTAGGACCAGATGACAAGAAGCGGTGATTGCTGTGCCTGATGCTAACAAACACGTGAAGCAAAATCTGAAACATAAAATAAGAAGAAACTGAACAATGACAGCTTAGATGACATAGCATTTGGAACAGGGTCACAACATAAACAATCAACTGATTTCTCTTGCTATTGCCACTGGCCTCTATTCCCAAGGCTGATAACTTGATATAGCAATAATCAACTCTAGCATTCATGTGCAAGAGGAGTGCATGAGCAGTATACAAATTTCCATCCGGTAGACTGCAGAAACAAACTAAGTTCATGAAAATCCTTAACAATGGCTTTGACATGTCCTGTAAACAGCAGTGCTGTAATAATGACAGAAGAGCATGATGCATCATTGAAATTGTAACCAAAGATTAAGTATAAATTTAGCAAAAGCTAAATTAAAATGGCATCCAAAAGGAAAAAGAGTAAGGGATTAAAAAAACAAATTCATATTACCATGATCAACCTTTTGGAGATCATTTTAGGGCCCTTATCGGTCTCAATTTTGAATTCCTGATTGCAGAGGCTGCACTTCATATATTCTAAATCGATTTGACCACTTTTGACACTAAAATCCCTTCATGATAATCAAATAACAGAACCTCTTGCTACCAGTAGTTGCCGCAAGAACATTCACCATTTCTAAAATGGTGAAACCTCTTCCTATCTCTCACAACTATCTCTCGCTCCACCACTTTGGAAATAAACTTGAATGCATTATGGCAGTCGCCACATATCCTCAAATTTTTGAAAACCCGAATTGTAGCTCCTAAAGGAAGTTTCATAATTCCATAAACAACAGCAAGCTTTTCGCTATGGGTAGACAAGGCATATTCTTTATGTTCAGATTCCATATCATGTAATACAAACTTTGTATCAGGAACGTACCCCAATTTCCTCATTTCATGTACCAGTTGCTCCAGATATTTGTACACTGCTTGCACCTCAGGGTGTACAGTATCATCTACCAAAAAGACATGGATCATGTTTTCAACCTCAATCCAACTACAACCAGGTTCCTTCTTTACCCCTCGTTCCCTCATTAATTTCCTTACCCTGGCCACTTCATCCCACTGACCTAAAGTGGCATACATATTGGACAGGATTATGTAGGTTCCATCGTGCTGTGGCATAAGCTCAAAGAGTCGTTCAGCAGCTTGAATACCTAAATCAATGTTCCCATGAACCCGACAGCCAGCAAGAAGAGCCTCCCAAATTGGTGCACTGGGCTCATAAGGCATGGACTCAGTTACACTCTTTGCTTCTGAGAACATACCAGCACGACATAATAAATCAATCAAACGAGCATAATGATCCTCTCCTGGGGTTATACCATAACAAGTACACATTGTATCAAAATAATGGCGCCCCTCTTTGACCAAGCCTGCATGGCTACAAGCAGAAAGAATTGTGAGAAATGTTATCCTATCAGGTAATATATCTTCCTTCAACATCTGTTCATAAAGTTGAATGGCTTGGACACCGCGTCCATGTTGTGCAAGAGCGGCAATCATGGCATTCCAGGATACTGAATCAACGTATGGCATTGTGAGGAACACAGTATAGGCAGATTCAACAAGACCGCATCTTGCATACATCGTAATCAATGCATTGCCAGCAGAGAGGCTTGAATCATGACCTAATCGGACTAGCTGAGAATGGAGCTGTTGTCCATTGTCTAATGATCCAAGAACAGCACAAGACGTAATTGCTCCAGCATATGCATAATCACATGGTTCTAGTCCCTCTAACCTCATCTGGTTGAATAGCTTCAAACCTTCTTCTCCAAAACCATTTTGTGCTAAGCCTGATACCATCACAGTCCATGTCAGGAGGTTCCTCTCTGGCATCTCCCTGAAAATGGAGTTAGCTTCCTCAATGCACCGAGCATTGACATACCCAGACAAAATTGCATTCCATGAAACAAGATCCTTTACAGGCATCTTCTTGAAAATCTCCCTTGCCTCAACTAGTTTACCACATTTACTGTAAAACGTAATCAAAGCATTATTTACAGATAAAATAAAATGTTCTGAAGGATGCACCTTTGTTCTGAGAATGTAAGCATGCACCTGTGTTCCACACTTGAACAATCCAGCATTAGAAGAAGCACTAATAATGCTTGTGTAAGTATACTCATCCTGCTGAATTCCCATGGAATGCATTTTCCTGAACATCTCAAACGCTGCATTATAAAACCCGTGGTGCACATAACCAGAAATCATTGCATTCCAAGCAACGGCTATCTTCTCAGTCATCCCATCAAGAAGCTCACGGGCTGCGCCAAGATCATCGTTCCTCACATACCCAGCAATCATCGTGGTCCATGACGATTCATTCCTCTCAGGCATCTCATCAAACAACTTCCTAGCAGCAGCCATCAACAACGACGAGGACACCAACGGCGAAGATGCACAATTCACACAACAACTTATCAAAGCATTCAAAACAGATGCCACATATCCTACTCCAGACTTGATCACCTCACAATGCAGCTGCTGGCAATGCTTCTCCTCATCAGCTATCAACGACAACGCGCCAAGCACGCTCGAGAAGCTAAACGCGTCAGGAACAAACCCCTCTCTCTTCATTTCTATGAAGAGTTGAACGGCAGCATGACCATCATTACTATGGGAATATGCGGTGATCATGGCATTGTAGCTAACAGTGTCGCGAATGCTCAATGGGGTGGCATTAAACACTTGCTTAGTGAGTTTTATGTTGCCCATAGAAGAGTATGCTGCAAGCAAAGTGGTTCTTGCGACAATGTCCGGTTTGGGAATTTTGTCGAACAGTTGGCGAGCATAGCGGATGTTTGAAGATTTGCAGTAGATGTCAATGAGCCGGTTGAGGATGTAATTGGATGGCCTGTAACCAGAGGTAAGGATGTGGGCGTGGACGGCACGTGCGAGGGTTTGGGTGGTGGGAGTGTGGTGGCTGGAGCATAGAGTGAGTTGGGTTAAGTAACGATTGGCCAATGTGCGACGGTCCATGTTGTGAGTGTGAATAATGGATGGTGTATGATGATTTTTTTGTATGAAAATTTATGTGCAACTTGTTTTGGCATAATTGGATTGTGTTCTAATTCTAACAGATAGTTTGGGGGGAATGAGTTTGAGTTTGAGTTTGTGAGGTGAACATATATGTATATTTTGATCCAAATGAAGGTTCTTCTTGTTTCTTCTTCTCCTTGACTTTCCCTGGGGTTTTTATTTAGTGCTGTGTCCTGTGTCCTGTAAGGCCAGGCATGGTTGGATGTGGATCCTGCCACTCCATTCCAATGTCAAGGCACAACAACAAACACTCAATTGACTATGCCTAGTTAGATTTATTTAGTGCTGTGTCCTGAGCCAATGCTCAATTGCTTTGTTAGAAAAAATTAATATTAAAAGAATTAATTGTTGAAAAATTATAAAATAAAATTATAGACGAATTTTCGTATTTTAGAGGAAATACACATTTTAAATTTTATAAGAGGAACTTTTTAACAAAACAATTACTAACATATCAAAAAAATAAAAATTACTAAGTTTTACTTGTCACTAAATGTGTCTAAATGAGTAAGATCACTTCAGTCCTAATGTATCTCAGACTAACATATTATAAGACAAGTGTTGATATCTAATTTTATCTATAAATTTAATTTTGATATTTAGTCAAATATTAATAATTTCCCAATAAAAAAAGATACTAATAATTTCATATTTTGATAAATAGGGAGTGCTTAATTGCAATATTTGGAACATTTTATTAATGTACAACTCATTTTAATTACATCTTTTTTTATGATAATATTACCATTTGTTCTTTCTATGTCAAAAGTGAGAAAATGAAAAAAAATAAAATATAAAAAACAAAAAGAATTAATAAAATAAAGAAAAATAAAAATTATGGTAATGTGTCCACTCACTTAACCTAAAGCCCGCAACTCATTTCAGCCCAATTTCGGGATAACAACAAAATGAAAAATCAAAAAAAAAAAAAATAAATAAAAATGAAATGTAGTTGAATTGAAAGAGCCAAACTATCATAATTATATGGATTGGACTTACCTTTGTCAGCCTGAGAAATCCATGACTGAGGTTCTAAGCTAGTTCGATCAATTAATTAGACTATTTTTCCCATTGACTCGATGAAACTAGAGTGACCATAATGACCTATCTGACGAGTTAATATGATTTTTTGATTTTTTTTAGAATTAAAACTTAAAAACTGTAATTTTTAAAATTTGAAACATATATTTAAATGTCTTTATCATGAAGCCTATTATACAACTAGATTATATGTTTTATTTAGTATTATTTTCAAATTCTTAATTTATATTGTTATCCAACTAATAAATTATTATCACCGTTTGTTTAGAAGTATTTTTTTTTGTTTAATAATTTTTTTTTATATCAAGTAGTTTTTCATATTATATTTTTAAAAAAATATTTTATTTTTTATCTGATATTTTTAATTCAACTATTTGACTGGCGATTGGATCATTGACCCAATGACCAAACCTTATGACTGACAACCTCCTATCCGCGTTATACACTTATGAAAAAAAAAATATTTATCACACATCATTTTTTTTTACACCAGTTTTACACTAGTTGATGTTAATGTATTTTCAAAATAAGTTAAATAGTTCATTTTTTTGGGAGAAAGTTTATTTGAAGATTTTGAATAAATTATTATCTAACTTGAAAATAATTATCATTTTATATTAAGCTACATATTGCTAAGATTTAAGATTTTTACAAAATTAATAAAAGAACAATTTTTGAATATTCATTTGATAAATTTGAATAAGTTATTACATAATTTAAAAGTAATTATTATATAATATTAAGTTAATTACTAATAGAAGTTAAAATATTTATAAAATAAAGAAAAAAAATTATATTTAAAAAAATTTAGAATTATAAATAAGTTACTATGTAACATAAAAGTAATTACTATTTTATATTAAGTTGTTTATTACTAATTTTTAAAGTTATAAATGAAAGAGTAGTTTTTTTTAAAAAAATATTGTAAATATTTAAATAATTATTATCTAATGTAAAAATAATTATTATATTATATTAAATTACTATCGTAACATTTTTTCTCGATGTATGTGAAAAAGAGTGACAAACCCTTTTTTGTTCGGTCATAAGTTGGTGTCCAAAGAATAAGAGTCGGCTTCCTTAACTTAAGTCTGTTGTTCCTCAGTAGCTCAGTGGTAGAGTGATCGGCTGTTAACTGACTGGTTGTAAGTTTAAATCTTACTTGGAGAGATTTTGTAGTTATCGCTTTTTTGGCCTAGCGACCCGTGTCCTTCCCCTTGGTTTCTAAACTAGTAGAATCGTGGGACATCAAAAGTGGGAAGTTGATTGTTGGCTTTTTTCTATTTCTTACTCCCAATGGGAAGACTTGAGTAATATCTTAATTAGTTGGAAGGAATTTGTCTCCACTAGCGTCATTCGCAGAGCTAACAAAAAGGGGGTTACTTTTTAGGTAGGATAGATGGATGTAGTCTAGTGACTAAAGCTTTGTCAGCTTCTTGTAGACTGAACTCTCTTCTTCCGGGTTGTTTTTGGCACTCTTCTTTCTGTTTTTAGTGTCAATTGAGAATGTTTTTCTCAATCTCCTCTCTCTTTTTTCTTTTTCTTACCCAACAACTACACATGTACACTGCAACCACTCTCACAAATGCTGCATTGCACCCCATGGTCTCACTCTCACGCTCACGTACACACGTTGGCCTCTTCCTCCACAAGGTTGCATTGCTCCCGTTCCAACACTCCACGACACTAACACCCTTGCACGCAGGCAGCTTGTACCATGCACGTACCTTGCTCAATACCTACCTCCCAACATGCTACTGCCTCCTCAAGCACAGCGGGAACATTGCTTCCTACTTCCCACGCCACTGCACTACTACACATTTTGTCACTATTCTCCATCACCCACCCTCAATCAATAAAAATTAAGAAATTTAAACAACTTAATTTTGGACAAATAGCAAATAAATTAAAGAGTTAGTACATTACCATTTGGGTTTTAATTTTCTTTTAAAAAAATAATGGCATACTTTTTATATAATAACTTGTTAAATTTAAAAATAAATTAAATATCCACCTAACTCTGACTTAAATTTGGATTAGGTTAAGTTTGGCTAAAAGGAATTTAGACTTAAATTTTATTAATCTAATTCATATTTTTTGTCAGACTATTTAAATAATCGGACTTAACTTGTTTTAATAGTTTTACGTATCATAATTATTTTATAATAACGGTAATTATAAATTTATTTTTTAAAAAATATTAGTGGATTTCACCTTAAAAAATCTCCAAGGTATAGATAAAGAGAAAAATCCTTTGGAATTGATATGTGACATGCGCTGACCAATTGAGATCGAAATAGGACAACCATAGTTCCTCTAATTTTTTTTTTAAAATAAAGATTTAAATTTTTTCATGTGGACTTTTCAGATGACCCTATTATCTTAAGAGAGAATAATACACAAAAAATTAATTACAATAAAAAGAATGTTAGGAACACAATTTTTAATACACTTTTTTAATATATTTTTTTTATTATGTTATGTCACATATTAAAATATACTTTAATTTTAATTAGTGTAATTAATTCAATAAGTATATAATCATTTCGATTAATGTATAATCAATTTTAAATATATACTTTAATGAGTGACGTAACCTAATAAAAAAAATATATTAAAAAATGTGTTATTTACACTCTTCTTGTCCCTACTTAATAATCTCATTAACTTATTTATCACAGGTTGACCTTTCCTTACCTAACCTCCTTTTTACCCTATAATAAAACGTTTTCCCTAAACAAAATGGGACACTGCCTGATTCAAACCTAGAGAATAGAGAAAGAGTCATTGTGTTGTGTTGTGAGGTTATATTTCTTTGACAATGCCTCACCGTCATCGTTGTCGATTTCGGTTGTTCGAAGTGGATTTGAAGGTTCTTGTATGGTGGTTTCACTCACCTCAATCGTCAGTACCAATGCAAGGTATGAAGAGACTTTGAACGAGTTACTCTAACGCATCAGCAATGCACAAGTTTGTTATGCATAGAATAACAGATCACTTATGTAGAATTGCCGTCTGTAGTAACTTGCGTAAATAATTTATTAGGGTAACTTAGCCTGGTATATATAGAGAGCGTGACTGGAATCCTCATCCAATCCGTGTAGGACGAAGGTACATTAGGATCGTGCCTTGACAAAGGTTTCAGTAGGGGTGTCAAAACAGGCCAGCCCATTCCGGCTCGGGCCATTTTTGGGTTGGCCCATTCGGGTACACATACATAAATTTCTGGGACTTTTTGCAACTCTCAAGTTAGGCCTTATGTAGTGTTAAAAGAATGGGGGCTCTGGCCTACCATTCAGGTCACCTCATTTGGGCAATAAGGTTCGGGCTACAGATCACTTATTATCCATTTTGCTCAAGCAACTGGTCGACCCATTTTACACCCCTAGGTTTCAGATCGTTGCGGTCCGTCTCGACGAACTATCCCACGATCATTGAGGTCCATCTCTAACTGCGTCGGATGAACGATCGTTGAGGTCCATCTCTCGATTTCCGTGTCGTCTCCTTAGTGGCCAATCCTTATGCGGGAGTGAATCTCGGTCCGACTATCGTTAGGATCGTGCCGTGACCGAGGTCATAAGGCCTTAGTCGAGGTGCTTATGGAGGAGTCTGGTGGTTTATGTGTCGGGTCGATCCTTTCGGATGGGACCCTGGACCACGGTCCAGAATAGTTACCCTCAGCTTGGCGCTTGGATAAGACTCAAGTGTCAAAGTATAGGATCATTAGGCTTGCCACGGACTTCGTCCCAGCTTTGAAACCAGGTTTCGCGGTGTCTCGTGTTGAGGCTGAGGTCCATCATTGAATACGGGGTACCCCAGAGGTTGGGATGTGGTTGGAGATCGTGGTGGGCCCTTGCCTACATCGTCATTCCTTGTTCTGAGGTTTTCCTCCTGTTGCCCCCGAGTGTGGTTCACGGGGTCTTTGACTTGCAGCAGCGTCCTTCGTTGGTCTTGGATCCTTTGGAAACCATTGCTCTTGATTTTCTCAAGAATTGAGGAGCCTTTAATGGGGAGCGTCGGGCGCCAAACCATCCGTTGCATTAAATGTAGTTTAAATGCGCTTTTATGGTTTGACAGACTCTTCCTTCCTTAGGAACCAATCAGAGCGTTCCATCCTCTTTATAAATAAGGGATGTTTGTGTTTGATTTTGGCATTCCCTTCCTCATTTCTGCGTCTCTATTTGGAAGTGACTTTTTTCAGAAATGGTTCCTTCCTTTCCTGTGCGTTTCTGGAGAGTTTTGCCTCTTGCGAGGGCCCTTTTCTTGTTCTTCCTTAAGTCTCTGAAACTTGGTTATGTCTTCGTGGACAATTCCTTGAGTAGATATCTCACTTTTTCAGCGTAATAGCGGTAGATGTCTCACTTTCCCAGCGTACCCTGATTGCTTGTTTAATATTTATCATCCCTGGGGAGGCTTGAGATATCTGTCGTGTTGGGCAGAGGTACTTGCAGAAATAGAGCCCAAAGTTGCTCTCATTGCCAGCAGATCCTAAGAGCAGTTGGATATGCAGGAGGGACTATTGGGACTGCTCTTGCAATTTAGAGTTGCTTGGGGTGATCAAGGTTCTGGTGGAACGATCTTCCCACGAAAAACTATGCCCCGTCCAACAAAAGAGAGTGCTCCCGGGTATCTACTATCCCGGCAAATTAGGCAGCGAAGAATGTGGCAGGGCCCCGGGGTTCGGCAGCAGTGTTCTGTTCCGGGTTGCAAAGTCTATCCACTTTTTCAAGAGGCCGCTTCACAGGGAGGAGACCAGTGCTAGTTCTGAAGGAAATGTGGATGCGACATGGCCCGAGATACAGCTGACGATGATGTCAGTTCCCTCCTCCGGGGTCTTTATCCGGGCTGCTCTTTGCTTATAAATTTTGTCTCAAATGTTTTCACTTTCCTCTTTTTTAATTTTTGACGATGTATGAAATGAGAAATTAATAAAATTCTTCTTTTGCTTTGAATCTCATGTCTTCTATCTTCCTTTCTTCTGCAAATTGTGGTATTTATATTATACGGGGATGAGTACAACGCTCACCTTGACGATGTGATATGTTAAGTTGCCCCCAGCTTGGTACTTAGTTGAGACTAGCGAAGTGCCAAGTTTTAAATACTTGGGTCCGGGGTCTCTATGACTTAGGGGAACTTTTACCGGGGTAGTCAAACTTCTGAGGTCTGAACGAGTTTTCCGAACTCTTGGACCCTGCGGTTGCGTGTCTCCTAGTCTGCTGGATAATTGTCTTTTCGACTGCCATGACGGCTATGTGGGCCACGTGGCGTGCTCAGGTTGAATGGATGTGCATAGTACTTTACGCGCTTTGATGAATATCTTTTCAAATCTGAAGTGCTCGGACGAAATTGCCCCATAACCGTAACCCCTATAAGTAAGGTGTTAGCCTTTTTGTTTCGTTTTGTTGATTTTCATCAAAACTAGTGGCCTGAGGTGATTTCCGACGAGCGTTGCAGCAGTGTGAAGCGTTTCTAGAGTTTTTGGACTTCTCGGAGCTTGATTTCTTCCTTCTATTTCCACCTTTTTTTCAAGGTACTTCCTTTTTCTCGACTTTGATTTTGTTTATTTTCATTTTGTGAACAATTACGCACCCTTCCTTTTTCGCGAACGAGGGTGGGGAAAACCGTTTTAGCCGCTATCTTCTGATTTGTTACCCTATGGAGCACCTCCTCCATCGTACTCCGTGCGGCGGAGGTGTCCTTCCGAGGTTTTAACCTTGGTGGGTACGGAGGCTAATGCATGGGAGCATTCAGTCTTCTTCTATTCGCTCATTACCATGTTTGAATCTTTGAACTTGATTGGTTCTGACCCTGCGCCTCTGTGTGTCTTCCAAGGATTCAAATGGCCAGAAGGAGAGTGCTCGTTCTTGAGGCGCTTGCCCTAGTTCCAGAAGTTCGGGAACTGGAGAATCAGGAGGTCAAGGAAGAGGCGGTTCATATTCGCCGAGGTCCGGGGTTGCCTTATACATGAGTCGCGGACGATGCCTTCGATAGGATCTCCAGCTATGAGTCTGGGGTCTAGTTGGACAAATTAATAAAATATATGGAACTTATCAAGGGAGGATCCCGAGATGATGAGTTCCTGATCTTGTACCCAGGGAGAGAACGGGTGTGTTCGACCCGTCAAGTGGGGGAACATTTCATGTTCCTTTATGAGGACTTTTTCACGAGGTTTGGGCTTCGCTTCCCTTTCAACGACTTCCACATTACCGTCTTCCGGACTCTTCATGTTGCCCCCAGTCAAATCCATCTCAATGGTTGGGAAAATATCCTGGCTTTCGAGAGAATATACCGGTTGTTAGGGTTGCGATGCTCTGATGGGACGTTTTTCTATTTTCATACAAGGTATTCCGTTCATGGTACTCGCGCTAGCCAACAATCTTGGTTGTCGGTGCGATCTCGGCAAGGAAGAACGGTCTTCTTTCTATATTTGAAAAGTTATAAGGACTTCAAGGAAAAGTTCTTTAAGTTGATGGTGGTCAGCGGCACTCGTCCTTTCTGGTTGGGGAGTGGCAGGGAGCCAACATTCAGTCTATACTAGAACCCGGCGGCATGGAGCATCCCCCCCAATCATTCGAGAGGGAGATCGGCCACTTAAATGACGAGGAGATTAAGTGTGTCACTTTCTTCGAAATGTGGGTTGGCGAGGTCGGTAAAATCCAGCCTAAAGATATATTAGATGTCATGGATAATGTAGAGCTTTGGGCTGTGCTAGGCAGTATAAGCCGCTATTCATGTTTATTTTCTTTTCCTTTGCTGTTTATATTGATCTAATTTCCTGTGTTTGCTTTCCAGAAAGCTTGGCTGAGATATCTCGGGAAGGAAATGCGCTGGCCATTCTTGAAGCTCTGAGGGTCAAAAGTGAATCGGGGCCGTTGGATCTCACCGTCAACGTTGTGCCAGTCTCCTCACCCCATCAGACCAAGGTACCGATTGCGGAGAGGGAATCGATCCAAGTGGAGGATTCCCCCCCCCCCGGCCTGCGAGGCGTAAGAGAAAAGCGGCTAGCGAGGGACAATCAGACAACCGGGGTAAGAGGACCGCAGTTGAGGAAGACACCGGTCCAAGTAGCGGGAGGCCAATCAATCTGTGCCACGAGAATCCGGATCCCCGTGAGTTCATCGACTTCTAACTTTTAGATGAAGAGGTTGAGGCTCATCTAGCCCCACGTAGCAGGAAGGATACCTTCTCTTGTTTCGAGACTATTGGGCTCCGTCTTGCCTTGGAGGCTCAGTACTTGAAGCATATAGTTAAGAATCATGAGCAGAAGTTGGCGGAGAAGGTTGTTGCCGCGGAGCGGGGCGAGAATCAGGCTCTTGGAGCAAAGGAAGAGGCTGTAAAGGCCAAAAATGATGCTGATGCCCGGGCTCGTTAGTTGGAGAATGAAGTGCCGCCCTGAAGGATGCAGTGAAAGAAAAGGAGGCTAACTTGACAGAGGTCAAAAGGTGTATGGCCGAATTAAGAGCTGAGAATGAAGGTCTTCGTGCTGAGAATGAAGGTCTTCGTGCTGAGAACGAACGTCTTGGCGGCCAAGTTACTTCCTTACAGGGCGATGTCAGGAAGCTTATTACTGTCTGCATCGATATCAAGGAGGAGCAGTTTCAGAATGCCATTAACTAAGTTCAGCTCTTCAATCCCGAGGTTGATCTGGTTCTGGATCCCCTGGACTCCGGGAATGCCATTAACCTTCCTCGTCTTGCTGCTGAGGCTCCAAGTGTTGAAGGTTCCTCTGCCGAGGCCAGCGGTCCAGATCCCCCGGCGGAGTGATTCTGATGTTTATTCTTGCCCCCTACGTGGGGTTTTATTTTTGTATGGACAAAAATGCTACTCCGATTTTCAGAGTTTTAACCAAGTTGGTTTTGTTGCATTTCTTTGTTTATTTCGGGGTCCAACGCCCTTTTCAACTTTATGAAAGAGACCGCGGTCCGGGTCCAATGCCCATTACCATTGAGCGCTTTAGGGTTTCCTTTAGGACTTCACGTGGTAAGAAATTTAGAAACCTTGGCTTAGGATCCGATGTCCAAAGTGGATTGGCATTTGGGATCCGTACCTAAGGTAAGAAACCTTGTCTGAGGTCCATTACCAATTGCTTTAGTATTTAGGATGCCGCGTGACTTTGGTTTGGGGGACTGGTCCTTACCAGGGTCTTTCGTGCTTATAATTTGGTGCGAGAATTTTCCTGAGTTAGGATTTTTCTACTACACGACCTATTTGGCACAAGACAATTTCTCGGGTAGTACCATGGGTCTTTCGTGCTTATGGTTTGGTGCGAGAATTTTCTCAAGTTGGGATTTTGCTACTGCACAACCTATTTAGCACAAGACAACTTCACGGTTGGTATAATTGCTTCTTGGGACGTCGTGGTGGGTCTATGAAAATTTTACAATCAGAATACACTAACGCCGTCCATGAAGGACAGTAGCTGGAAGTCAGAGAAGCTATCAACTAGCTTGTCAATGTTTGGAAGGGGGTATGGATCTTTAGGGTATGCCTTATTCAGGTCGGTATAGTCTACACACATCCTTTATTTTCCATTAGACTTTTTTACCAGAACAATATTTGAGAGCCAAGTGGTGTACGAGATCTCCCTGATGAAGCCGGCGTTTAATATTTCCTTAACTTACTCCTCGATGGCTTGTTGCCTCTCGGGGCCAACTTTTCTCTTCTTTTGGGAGACTGGCTTTGCATCTCGTTTAATAGATAAACGATGACAGATGAAAGCAGGGTCGATCCCAGGTATGTCTGCGAATGTCCAAGCGAAAAGATCCTTATTTTTTTGTAAGAGTTTGATCAACTAGATCTTCTCTTATTCTTCAAGGTTTGTTCCTATCTTGGTGACTTGGTCGAGGTTATCACCCAGTTGGAGTGGGATCAATTCTCCTTCAGGCTGGGGTCTTGTGCCTCGGATTTCCTCATGGACATCCAACTCGGTCATCAGGATATTGACTTGATCGCGGGCGGGGCTGGATGTTCGTGCCTTTATTTTTCTGGAAGCCCTACTGATCTTCAAGCTCTCATTTTAGCATTTGCGGGCTGCAATCTGGTCGCCCTTGACCATGACTACTTCATTGTTCTTGTTGATGAACTTCATGGCCTGGTGGGCAGTAGAGATTACAGCGGCGATGCTATTTAGCGTAGGACGGCCCAGGATGATGTTGTAAGTCAAGGGACAATCCACAACCAAAAATCTCACTTTTATTGTTTTATAGGTGTCGTCGTTACCCAGGATCAAGAAAGTTTCAAAGTAACTAGCCGGGGTAACTTTTTCTCCTGAGAAACCGGTCAACTCACATTCATACAGTGTAAGTGCAGACAGAGGGAACTCCAGTCTTTCGAAGGCATCCATAAACATGATGTCTGCTGAACTCCCCTGATCTACAAAGATGCAACAGACTTCGGCGTTAGAGATTATTCTGAATATGACCAGAGGGTCATCATGATATCGGATAATGTCGCCGTAGTCCTTATCGGAGAAGGAGATGGATGGTGCGTCCTTGTTCTCAACATGAGGTCTTCGTGAAGAAGAACCAGATAAGCTTAAGACCACTGTCCGGAGTGCCTTTTTCGGGAATTGTTAGATAGACCGCCCCCTGCAAATCCCTCTGAGATGGTACTGACGAGTCTGTTTTTCCTGTTAACCCCACCTTGAATACCTCATTCCTCGTCCTGTCTGCTTTCAATATTGCGGCGTGGCGGGGTCTGGGATCTTCTGGCAGGACTCTGGCTTTGTTTTAGGCGCTGGTTTAAGCCTTGCCGGGGGCTGCGGCCTCGTCTCTGACCTCTGCGCCTATTGCGGTCTTCTTCTCCTCGGAAACCACTGATGTACTTTTACAATGTCCCTCCTTGATCAGGGACTCGATAACATCCCGGAGTTGGTAACAATCTTCTGTTTCGTGGCCATATCTCTTATACCACCTGCAATGTTTCGAATGGTCCCTATGGAATTGCTTTTTTACGGGTGGTGGCCTCTTGATATCCTGGAATTCGGTTTGAAGGACCTCTTTCAAGATTGCCTCTCGAGGAGTGTTCAAAGGAGTATATTCAGAATACTTGGGCTGATACCATTCGCTCTTGGAGGAGTCACGGGGTTGGTTGGAGTTGTGGTTCTTTTTTTAGTGGACCGGTTTGCCTTTCTCTATATTCTCTTTGGCCTTGGTGACTTCTTCCAGCTCAATGTACTTGTCCGCCCGTAATTGAAACTCATATAAGCTCGCCAGCTTCTTTTTTACCAAAGACATGAAGAAGTCTGAGTCAGCTCAGAGTTTGTTTCTGGCATAATGGAGGGTTATCCTATCATCTAGGTTTTCAATGCCCACACATGCCTGATTAAACCTTTTGACATACTTGCGCAAGGATTCAGAACTTCCCTGGCGGATCCTGGAAAGGAAGTCAATCGACTTTAGTATTTCCTTTGCTGTGGTATAGTGTTGCAAGAAATATTGCGTCAGGTCTTCCCATCTGGTGATTTTTGTCGTAAGGTGATAAACCAACGGAAGGCGTCATTCTTTAGAAAGAGGGGAAAAGCTCGGCATAACAGCTCCGGGGTATATCTGTAGAGTTGCATGGACTGAATGTAAGCGTCCAGGTGCTCTTGGGGATCCATAGTTCCATCATAGGCCTCCAAGTTGCTCAGAGGCTTGAAGTTCCTTAGAACCCTATACGCCATTAGAGCATCCGAGAATTGTTGTTGACGGTCGGAGACCGGGTTATAGTGTCCATAAACCCCGGCACCAGCATGCTAGACGGTGTGCTCATTACGAGATACATCCCGCTCTCCGTTATCGTTGTCTGTCCTCACCGATCTTTCAAGGTTCTCTAACCGATGACGTTGTTCTTCCAGCTGACGCCGCTGACCCTCGATGAGTGCTATTTGTTGACGCAACAATTCTCGAAGGCCATTCTTCGTTGTTTCAGATTCGACATTGTCTTTGTAGTGAGATGCATGGTCCACGTTGTCGTGAGAGGTTCCCAAGCGAGCATGCACAGGGATCCTAACTCCATGGTTTGCTTCATGGTTTGTATTGTTAGCTCTACCGTGAGGAAAGACAAGTCTGTTACGGACTGAAACCCTTTGAGATGGAGTAGAGCTTTCAGCAGAGACTAAAGTCTCGTGTCCATCGTTGAGAGTTTCCACCATAGCGGGCCTACTTCTAGCAACGGAGGTTTCTGGTGGTGTGACGGAAGAAGGGTCGCTCTGTGCTATCGGACCCTGTATTTGGCCAGGGGCAGCATGCGCAGTGCTTCCTTTCCTTTGGTTGTGTCTTGTGCTCACCATGGTTAACGCGGAAATAGAAGTTTATCGGATTCCCACAAATGACGCCAATGTTCTGAAGTGGATTCAGAAGGTACCTGAGATAGACACGTGTATGGTGATTTCCTCATTACGCAGTTGCAGCCAAGCATATGAAGCCCAGGGAGTGGGTACCTGCAATGAGACTCCAACGCGCTCAAGTCAAGTAATGCACAAGTAGGTATTATGCAATGGAATAATAGATCCCTTATTAGGGTAACTTAGCCTGGTATATATAGAGAGCGTGACTGAAATCCTCATGCAATCTGTGTTGGACGAAGGTACATTAGGGTCGTGCCTTGGCAGAGATTTTAGCTCATAATCATTGCGGTCCGTCTCTGACCTGTCGAGACTGTCCCACGAATGTTGAGGTCCGTCTCTGACCTGTCGGGACTATCCCACGATCGTTGAGGTCCGTCTCTGATTTGTCAGTGCTGTCTCTTTAGAGGTCAATCCTTATTATAGGCAGTTATGGGAATATGCACATGTTTGACTATCGTTAGAGTCCGATGCCGTGGACCGAGGTCATAAGGCCTTAGCCGGGATGCTTATGAAAGAGTCTGGTGATTCATGTATCGAGTCGATCCTTTTGAATGAGACCCTGGATTACGATCCAGAACACAGTTGAGACTTGGGAGTGAAATGTCTTTGTTGAGCAGTCCATGAAAGTGAAATTTCTTGGGGTTATGTTAGGTACATTTTTTGTTTGGTCCTTTTTGATACGTGCTGGCTGATATACATACATGTCTAGTGTAGTGTTGTAGTGGGTGTTCTCATGCTCTTATTTTAGACTTCTAACTAATGACGATGTTAACTAATGACAATGTTGGTGCTGGTAAACTTCAAGTTATGAAATTGTTTAGTTTTAGACCAAAAGGTTAACTAGAGTCTCGGACTACGGGACTAATGTTACCTTCAAAAAGTTGTTATTTTGGCGCTTTTGTTTTTGGCATCTCTGTGTGTATTAAAAAGCCCAACACTTTAGTGCTGTCCTTTTTCCATAAATTCTCAACATGTTCAACCATCAAAATAATTGTTTTTTGTTTGCCTTAAGAGTTTTGCATACTTGCTGTACAGTTTCTGCATCTTTGCCTTCATTTAAGTGCACAAAATGCCTCCATGTGAACGGACTTTACTGCAGGGGTTCAAAATTCACTAGAAACACCTTTTGGCCAAGGTCAAGTTAAAAGTCCGAGCGAGGATTAGTCTCATATCTAAAAAGAAGTTCATAAAAGTGCATTAATTTCTTGCATTAAAGGTTGTTGTGGCTGTAATTTTCCAGCAATTTTGGGTGTTTATTGTAACTTTCTTTCTGTATTTTGAATAGTTTTTTGTCCAAGATATTTGCATAATGTTGTTGATACTTCCTAGTCATTCTTTCATGTTTTAGGCCTTAGAATTGCATGGTTTGTTTTCTAACTCATTCTTTTGCAGTACTTGTTTTCAATGTTCTAGCATTAAAGATTCCCTTTGGCCTTTATGCCTTGCAAACATAAATTTTATTTTGCATATTTTTAAAGTAATAGAATTAAAGTGTAAATCACATATAGTTTAGGAAGATTTTTTAAAGTTTTTCTAAAACTAATTAACATTTAAATGATTATTATTAATTCTTTGAAATTAATTTAATAACTTTTAAATATTTTATAAATACTTTTATATTTATTTTATATTGTTAAGTGAATTATTATTTTTATGTTTTTATCCAATTGGATGATACAATTTAAACTAATGTTAAAAATAAGATCGGATAGGCTGATCCAACCGAAAAATTGGTGAACTAGTTATGCATCCCATCCAAATAACCCAAAAAATTGAAATTTCAAAAAATTGGTCAAAATCGATTGTGAATCGGTTTAAATTGATTTGAACCAATTTTTATTTATAAAATTTTAAACTCATTTTAAAATTATTTTTTTATCCAAATAGAAGCTCAATTCTAAATTATAAAAGTCTATATGTAAAATTTAAAAAATATATGAGAATATTTGTCATTTTCTTGACTTTTATATAAATTATATATTTAAATATTTTATCACTAATTTATATGTGACTTGTAAGTATATTTCTTTTAAATTTTTATATATATTGTATGTTTAAATATTTCATTTATTATACAATATAAAATTTTAAAATATTACGTAACATAATATGAAATATTAATACGTTTATTTATTATTTAATATATTATATAATGTTAAAATATATATTCTTAATTACCACTAATTCAACTACTATTAAACTAGTGAACTATGAACGATGTTTTCAGTAATTTAATAACCAGTCAGTTTTTTTAAAAAAATTGGTTTAAACCGATTAAATCTCAATAACGAAAGCATTGTATTTAATTTTTTTTTTTAAAAAGGGATGCATTGTCGGTTCACTGTTAAATGTTACACAACCTTGTATTTTGTAAGGCAGGGGAAAGATGGATTGGGATCCTCTCCGATTGGAGGATTTGTTAACTAAAGATATATACTTAAATTTATATATCGCATGCGGTATAAGTAAATAATCTTTGTATAAGTAAATAATCTTTTGATCGGTATGTATCATTTTTATGTGTAAAAAGTAACAGAACCTCTCCTATGATAGGAGAGGATCCTGATCTGGGAAAGATAAAGGGCTTTGGTTCTAATTTTATTTGGTCGGAATCCATTGTTGGATTTCAACTACGACCGCCAGAGTTCGATTCACAGTAAAGCTTTAATCGTGGGTTTTACTTGTAGCACCGAAGCTTTTCCCATTTTCGAAGCTTGGATTTGTTTGGTTGGCTAACTTCGAGGTAATTTTCATTTTTTTTTCCTGTTCAATTTCTGTACATATAGAAACAGGTAGAAAGCGTGAAACAAACTAGAGTGATATCACCGTTACATTGATTGGTTAGGTTTTGCTTTAATCTCTGTGTATAATGAATGAAGTATCTCATACAATATATATAAAAACTTAGAAGAAATACACTTACAAGTCACACATAGATTAGTGAATGAAATATTCAAATATACAATTTATATAAAAGTTAAGAAGGTGACAAATATTCTCATATCTTCTTTGGATTTTATATGTGTACCTTTGTAACTTAGAATTGAGCTTCTATTTAGATAAAAAAAAATTATTTTAAAATGAGTTTAAAAATTTTATAAATAAAAATTGGTTCGAATCGGTTTAAACTGATTCACAAATGATTTTGACCAATTCTTTGAAATTTCAATTATTTTGGGTTATTTGGATCGGATACATAGCTGGTTCACCAGTTTTTTGGTTGAACCAGCCAGTCCGATCTTATTTTTTAACATTAGTTTAAATTGTATCATCAAATTGGATAAAGACATGAAAATAATTCACTTAACAATATAAAATAAATATAAAAGCATTTATAAAATATTTAAAAGTTACTAAATTAATTCCAAAGAATTAATAATAATTGTTTAAATGTTAATTAGTTTTAAGAAAAACTTTAAAAAATCTCTCTAAATTATACGTGATTTACACTTTGGTCCTATTACTTTAAAAATTTTAAAAAATATCCCTAAACTCATTCTTTCATGTTTTCAACTTGTTGCTAGACTTTCTCTCCAAGTCTCCATGTTGTTTGAGTGCTAAGGTGTTGATCTGTTTTGAGTCCTCTATGTATATATGTCTTATGCATTTTTTTTTCTTTTTTTGGTGCATTTTTCCAATTTGTACATGGATCATGGTTGGCAATATGGCATTACCTATATTGTCTTGATTTATAAAGTCAACATAAAGTAGCTTGTCCTAGTTAATTTTTCCATCTTTGGTGAAGTATTAGATCTGCACTAATCTATGCGGTAAACACAATTAATAACGTTGCCTAAGTGGTTTTTGTTCCATGTGGAGTAAACAGATTCTAAAACATGGTGAATCTTTAAATTAAGACCGTGTTAGTTATAAATGTGTATAATATTTCCTACTAGTTATTAATGTGTAGTATTTACTATTACTTAAATCTCTCTTCTAGAGTTCTAGCATCTACCTCTTTATATTAGTGCTTGTGTTGCACATCCTTTTTGTACTAACAAACTTTTGTCCTTGAGATAGAAAAAGGAGGAACGAAAGTAACACCATTAGACCTTGTAAACCTAGTCATTTTGCCTAAAGTGCTTAGTCAATTTGAGCATGTTATCCAAGCTTAGTAACTTAATTTCTTTTTTGTCTATCATTTAGCATTATATTACAATTTTCACCTTCTTGTTAGAAGGAGGAGGAGATTATATATTGGAGCAAAACCTTTGTGTGAGAAATATCACATCATTGTGTTTAACTAATTCACAACTTGAACCATATAATGTGAACATGGTAGCTCGGTTTTCCCCTCTCTTTGTCTTTAGTTGTCCACAAATGAGACAAATGTATGAGGCAAATTATGTTAAGTAGACCTGTTTTGATTTTGTGACTTTTATTAAAGGCTACAGTTCTTTCCTCTTGTTGCTGTTGTTATTTATTCCTACATTTTATGAAGGACTGTTGTCTGCACTCCCTTGATTCATCTTTGGTGGAGTGATCTTACTTATTGAAAGAAAACACTTTAATTTTTTGACCAATGTTACAAATATATGTCAAATGTTATTTAGAATTGATGCTCCATTTTCTATAGCAAATAGTGATCTTCATTGGTTTTCCTGAACTGCAGCCCGGTTTTCACCTGATGACAAATATTCATTAACAAAATGATGTCATAACAGTCATAGATAAATAAGCTTCTGAAAGGTTAATTTGTGGCTTATTAGGATATGGATGGTTTATGTTGAAAAATGCATGAGTTCATTGGAGCCATTGTGTGTTTGCACGCCACTTGAGTTGATATATTGATTTGATGCTGTTTGTGATTTAAGTTTAGTGTCTGTAATGCTAATGAAGTTCTTACTCTTCTAGGAATTTAGGATGTGTTCTGGAATAATGATCAGTAGATAACCATACCAATTTGCCTATTGTTCTATTTTCTTTTTAAAAAATTGTTAAATATTTGTCTACTTATAATAACATTTATGTACTGGCTTGTCCTTTGTATAATTTCATTCTTATTATGGTTGTGATGTTGGCCAAGTATGTTATAACTAATACAATTCACTTTCTATAATCAAGATTATTGTTATAGATTATATATTCTGCATGCTGGTGCAGTTTATAAGAGAAAGAATTTGCTTGGAACCTCAATGGCCCACCCTGTTATTGCAAAGGTACATTTTGGCTTCATGTTTGATATACTTGGCTAGTTTCTAAGTTAAAAATGGAACTATATGTTCCCGTTGGAAAATCTTCATATGCTTTGGTCTATTTCTCAGTTTCATTGATTTATGAGATATTAGCCTCTGCATTGTTCATCTTTTCTTTTTCTTTTTTTCTTTCTTCTTTTTCTTCCCTCTTTTTCTTTTTCTTTGCAATATTACTTCTCTGTTGATAAAGCCGTTTAGTGCAGTATACATTCAAGCTATTTGGCGCTTAATTGGTCTATTATGTTTCTTCTTTATTTTCCAACATTACAATTTTCTTGATAAAGCCATTTATTCTGTTATCTCAATTCTCTTCATGGTTCTAACTTCTTTACATGCAGCTACCACAATTTTGAAATCTAGTGTTTCAATACTCCAATTATTTTTTATCCATATAAGTAGACAGAGTCTTAGTTCTTTCTCATAAATTTTCTCTGCATTACTTCTACATTTTCAGAACCCAAAGGCTCTAAGTTCTCAAGTGCTGAGCTCTACAATGGCAACCCGGGAAGGCAAAGCCATTGGCATAGACCTGGGTACAACCTACAGCTGCGTTGCAGTGTGGCAACACAACCGGGTTGAGGTCATTCCAAATGACCAAGGCAATCGTATCACCCCTTCTTGTGTTGCCTTCACTGATACTGGAAGGTTAATGGGTGAAGCAGCCAAGAACCAAGTAGCCATGAATCCACACAACACTCTTTTCGACATTAAACGTTTGATTGGGCGGCCATTCTCTGACCAATCAGTTCAGAAAGACATGAAGATTTGGCCTTTCAAGGTTGTCCCTGGCTGCCAAGAGAAGCCCATGTTACAAAGGTGAGGAGAAGCAAATTACACCTGAAGAAGTATCTTGCATGGTGTTGTGCAAGATGAAGGAGGCTGCTGAAGCTTATCTGGGTCATGAAGTGAAGCATGCTGTGATCAGTGTTCCTGCTTATTTCAACAACTCACAGAGGCGGGCCACTAAGGATGCAGGGGCAATAGCTGGTTTCGATGTGGTGAGAATCATCAATGAGCCATCAGCAGCCGCTATGGCTTATGGGTTGAACAAGAAGGCTTGGAGAGAAGAAGGCAGGAACGGGTTTTATCTATCTGCTCTGAAAATAAGACTCAGGTTTCCATCAAAGTGTATGAGGGAGTGAAAGCTAGAACCATGAATAGCATCCTGCTTGGGAAAATTGAGCTCACTGGCTTCAGTCCAGCACCAGAAGAAGTCTCTCAGATCAATGTTCGCTTTGATATAGATGTTGATGGTATTTTGGAGGTCACTGTTGAAGATAAGACCGTGGGGTTGAAGAAGAAAAATATGAGGTTCACCAACAAAAGGGGAAGGTTGAGCGAGGAAGAGATGAAGAGGATGGTGAGAGATGTAGAGAGGTATAAAGAAGAGGATGAGAAGGTGAGAAAGAAGGTGAAGGCAAAGAACTCTCTTGAGAGCTATGCTTATGAAATGAGGAACACAGTGAAGAAGATTGAGAGGGCAGTGGAGGAGAGCCTAGAATGGCTAGATAGAAACCAATTGGCTGAAGCTAATGAGTTTGATTACAAGCAGCAGGAGTTAGAAGGGATCTCCAATTCTTATCATTGATTGGTAAAAGATTGATGAAGTTGACACAGTTAGAAGCAAGTGTATAATGGCTCCAGCTTCGTTAGTTAGTAAAGGAAAAAAAATTGTGTGTGCATATTTATTTCTCTGATCTAATTTATGGTATACCTGAATATCTCCTGTCTTTTTGGTAATATGGATGCAACTAATATAAATTGCAAGGAATGATGCGTTTGTTAAGTAATCCAATGTAATAGATGCTCTCATGGATTTATCTATATTTTCTTTTTTTTTTTTCTTTTTCTGATTGGTTACTCGTTTTTGCTTTTTGTATGTCTATGACCATTGCTCCATACTTTGTCCAAGAAATTATTGACTTGATTTTGATACACAGTCAATTGTAAAAGTCTTCTTGTACTATGATCTGATTTTGTGTAACACTTCACCAAAAGAGTTTGACTATTTTTTGGTGGTAAAAAGAGTTTGACTATGATAACATTTACTTAAGATGTTAAATTCTTTTAATATTGTAACATCATGGTTGATAGTGTAAAAAGTTTTACAAGCATGAATCAAAATTAAATTAAAAATTATTTTTCTACACTAATAAAGTGGATGTATCTCTCTTTTCTTTAAGTTATTATTATTAGTATAGTGGCAGCTGAAATAAAAATTATTTTTAAGTGGTTTAAATATCATTTATCATTAATAAAAATAAAATAAAATTGTAAAAAAGTTTTTGTAGTATTATTTTTTTATTTTAAAAAATATTTGCACAAGCCATAGGAGAAATAAAATCTAAAGATTGATTGCAGAATAATAATCTTAGTTTGATTTTTTTAAATTCTTTTAAAATAATCATAAAAATATAATTTAATATTAACTATATCATTATCAACAACATGTTTAAAATATTTATTAATAAAAATACAAAAATAATTTGTTGGTGTAATAAAACTTTAAATTTAACTATAACTAAATTTTACTTACGATTTACTGTAAATTAAGAATTAAATGATAAAAATAAATATAATTATATAAAAAAAAATATTAAATAAAATATATATAATAATTCATCAAGAAAAATAAAATTTATAAGTTTAGTTTTAAAATATATAAAATATAATTCTTATTATATTTTCATAAAAAAATTTCACTTTAATATAAATATTAAAGAATTTAAATATAAATTATTATAAAACAACCTATAAATCCGAAAAAATATTTATAATATAAAAAAATCTTCTTCTTCTAAATAAATAATTTAAACTAATAATTTTATAAAAATTATTTTAATAAATTAACTTGACAAAAAATTACATAGAAATTAATTTAATTTATATAAGTCAAGTAATAAATAATTTTGGGATGACAAAATTTCCTTATATTTATGGATCTTCGTGAGAAAAGTCTTATTTAGAGACTCGAATTCTGAAAAATTTCCTTGCAATAATGGAAATGAGATAAAAATCTTCCAAATACAGGTGTGAAAACTAGGACGGAGATCGTATTCCTTGTCCCGTGATGTTCCTGTCGCTAAGAAATTACTAAATTATCTATATTTATGCGTGTGTGTGTGTGCGCGCGCGTATGTTAATACTTTATTCCTTTTACTATTTTTCATCTGTGTTTTTTATATTAATTTTAAATTTAAAAATATATCTCTATGAAATAATTTGCAATAATTTTATTTGTATTATGATTTAATAAATTGAACAACTAATAAAAATATTTAATAATTTTTAAAAAATAATATTCAAATGTAATATAATAAAAAAATTTGAAAAATAAAATTTATAGAATTTGGGATATAAGTTATATTATTTTTAATTGCATATCAATGATATATTAAAATCATCTTAGAAAAAAATTATAAAGAAAATATGAAAATATATTCTTTAACATTGACAATTTGTAACATTACTTTTATATAAGTATAATGAACAATAATATTATTTGTGTTCATGTGCTATGCATGAAATTAATTAAAAATTGAGTTATAATGAGAAATATAATAAAATAGTTTTATTAAATGGAATATATAGACATATAATATATATATATATATATATATATATATATATATATATATATATATATATATATAAAGACAAAATTGTCTAATATTAAAAATTCAATGCTCTTCTACTAATTATTTGTATATATTATATGTTTATTCTTAATATAACAATTTTTATTATTAAATGCACATATGATTAAATAAAAATTAAGTTATACTTTATCGAGTAAGGTTTCATTAACTTCATATACATCTTGATTATATACCTGTAAAAAAAATTATATTTTTAGTGTAATTGATAACCTTAAGTTATTCTAAGCACTTTCAACATTTGATGTAATATTTATATCAAGTACTGAATAAATACCTTACTTGTGAAATTTCTAAAACCAATGGTTAAAAAGAAAGTGAGAGTAATAGAAAATGAGAGATTTCAATGTATTAGTATGTTATTTAAATAAGCGACGCATGAAAGTGAAATAAGAGGTAATTAAATTAATATATTGGTTTAATTAAAAATAATTTATACAAATTGTTGAACAATTCAAAAATTTTCATATTTCCTTAAGATTTGTTATTATAATATTATTATTAAGATTTGCTATCATATTTTAGACTTAAATAAAAATATTTTTAATATATTTAGGATCTTATAAACTTATTTGTGCAAAATTTGTGGACTAACAAATTTGATTAATAATTTTTTAATGTTATTAACTATAACTAAAACACTTTACTTCTTTTATCAAATTAAATAAAAATTTCTTTTTATTTTAATAATCATCAATATTATCGAAAGAAATAACTAGAAAGATATATAATGAAATATATATATTATATATTTATGTAGAATGATCAAGTTAATTTACACAACTAAAATAAGAAGAAAATATTTGGATTAATTATCCCAAATATTTGTACAATAATTGTCTAATGTTACTATATTAGTGAAGATTCCAATTGATTATTAAAATATAAAGCAAATGAAGCAAATAAGAAATTACTTCATACAACAGTGAATTAAAATTAGCAAATCAAGCAAATCAAGAATTAACCGACACAGAAAATAAAATAAAAAAATAAATATAGAAGAGACAATTACTCAGAGATTCTTACGTGAATTACCATCGTCTTCTAAATTCTTACATCAAACATTTTCTAGCGAATATCAAAGAAGCTGAAGAGCAAGTTGTGTGAAAGACTGGATCAAGTTGTGTGATTATCAACAAATTCTTTTTCTAATTTCTCATACTTTTCAAGGCTTCTTTAAGTGCTTATAGATCTAAACATGATTAGGTCAAGTTATGTGAAAGACAAGATTTTGATTGGTAGATTAGCAATATGCAAATGTGAAAAAAAATGGTTGGTACATAACACAAGAATGACATAACTTGTAATATTTACCATAACTTGTTGTGCGCCATTGAGTGCAGGGGAAATGAGGAATTGTGGCTTGCCATGGAAAATTGTATCGGGTAATAAATGAATTCTGAGTTGTAATATAAAACCCAAAAATAAATGAATCTAATACTCCATCAAAATATGAACCATTTAAAAGAGTGTGAATCGAATTAGTAGTGAAAAAGTAGAATGATAGTCTTTATATAGAAAAATAATTGCTTTTGATTACCTGCAATTTGAAATCAAATATGAAATTAATTATAGATTTTGATTGTATCACATAAGAGAGGAATTCTATGTTGCAATATAAAACTTAGAAATAAATGAACTCAATACTCCATCAAAAGATAAACCATTTAAAAGAGTGTGAACCAAATTAGTAATGAAATGGAGGAGTGGTGATTTGCCGTGGAAGATTATATTGAACAAAAGAGGAATTCTGAGTTGCAATATAAAATTTAGAAATAAATAAACTCAAAGCTCCATCAAAAGATGAACCATTTAAAAGAGTGTGAACCATTTAAAAGATTGTGAACCGAATTAGTAGTGAAAAGGTAGAATGATAGTTTTTATATAGAAAAATAATTATTTTTGACTACCTACAATTTGAAATTGAATATGAAATTAATTATAAATTTTGGTTGATTTACTAATAAACCAAAATAGGAAGAAAATTTTGTTTTTTATTTAAAAAATTTTCTTCCTAATCGAATATAAAATTTATTTCAATAATTATCAAATTTGACAACTTGAAATTTATTACAAATAAACAAAATCAAGCTTTAACATAATAATGAATTAAAAATAGAATTAAACTAATTAAAGCAAATTAATCAAACTTAGCAAATCGACATATTATATAAACAACAATGAATGAAAATTATCAATTGAAGCAAATCAAATCTGAAAATTAATATAGAAAAACAATTACTTCGACTATCTACAATTTGAAATCAAATATAAATTAATTATAAATTTTGATTTATTTACTAATGAACTAAAATAAGAAGGGAATTTTTATTTTTATTTAAAAAATTCCTTCATAATTGAATATTGCATGATATATTATATGACAATTATTGAGAGTAACAAATATTATGATTTAAAGATATATACATTCTCTTTATTATTATATTATTATTATTATTATTATTATTATTATTATAATATGATTGTACAAGCAATATTTTCTTCTTAAAAATAATCATTTTATACAAATAGATAAGAATCTTTTAATTGATAAAATAAAAAGAGTTTTGTTAACAAGTGTTTTATGTAATAAAAAAATAAGAAGTATTAAAATAAAATATAAAACGTTTTAAATTTTTAATATATTAAATATTTTACTTTTTATTTAATATTTTTTATTCTTTAAAAGGGTACATTCATTAGATAAATTAACATAAAAATACTTTACACATTCCGCTAATTAAAATTAAATACTTTTTTAATTATAGAGTAACTAAGTAAGAATACTGTTAAGTCAACTATCATGTTAAAAAATATATTAGTAATATATTTTTTTAGACATTATTTTTAATATTTATTTTAATATTAATATAAAAATAAATATTACTTATATCTATTTTATAATAATTTTTGTAAGTATATAAAATAAACTAATAATAAAATAAATATTAAAAAAATATACAAAAAATTGTGTTCCTGTTAAACTTATTTTAGACTATATTAAAGATAGATGTTTTCAAGAGCTAGTAGCTTTAGGTTCGAATGGGACTGAACAAGAACAAAACACTTTTTTGGATTAATTTACCGATTAGGTATAAGTAGGAATAAATTTTACTGATCAAGTATAAGTCAAAAAATAATTATCAAAGAGGAGTAAGTCGTAGTTGAACCATGACTTACATCTGATCTTTTTTTAATTATTTTTTTAGGGTAAATCGTATTTCTTACCAACGACTTACCTATTTTTTTTATTTTACAATGAAGTTGTGGTTGGGAGCCACGACTTCTGTTTGTTTATTATTTTTTTTAATTCAAGTGAAGTTGTGTCCATACACGACTTGCTTAAGTCTAGGGTTTCATTTTTCATATTTTTAAAATTAATTTGTTAAAAAGAAATATTACAAGAAGATATGAGAAAAATTAATTGATTCATAACTTGATTATACAAAATACATTACAAGTTAAAAAACCTTAACTATCTATGTTTGACTTCTTCCTCCTCTTGTTCTTATTCTACCGCCTCTTGTTATTGGTCTTTGCTGTAATGGCACAGGGTTCTCATTATTACCACTAAGTACAAAGTGTTGGACAACAACCATCCATTTGGGTAAGGCACTATATGATTCCTCCCAACCTCTGAAAAGCTAGGCAAGTGCCATCTATTTTGCTTTCCACACATTTCTGTACGTGATGGTATAACCGAAACGAGTTCATACATCTGCAATCAAGGCCTTTATTGGGATGCTAGGATCTGTGTTCACTAATTCAACAACACATGAAGAAATTAGTGACGAGTCTAATCTATGATGATCTTGAGAAATTAATGAAGATGTGCAAGTATGTTTCCCTGTAATTTTTTTAATCTACCACTTGTCACATCTTTTATTGAATGATGCCCTAATTCTCCATTCACACCCGTTACCAAATTTCTTACACATCTGCCAGGTCTTCTCTATTCAACCACATAGTCAAATGAGTTCTGAATATGGTACTGCTTAATTGCATTAACTGTTACTTATTTTGATTCAAATCGCATGCCAACCCACAGATCAATATTCACATTTGCACTGCTTCTTCTCCTAATTCCATAATTATCAGGAAATTCAAGAGCATGCATTACTTGCAAATTAATATTAGATAAAAAAGAGGATGAAGTAGCATAAGTTATAGTCACAGGTTCACTCATGCCTATCTCGCCTTCTCCGTTGTCATCATCACCTTCTTGAGAATCCTCATCTTCACTAAATTCGCTAACATTATCTTTTATTTATCCTAACAATAGGATTAGTCATCATTGTCTTAGAGATCATATGATCACTATTTTATAATGAATATTTATCATTGAACAACTATGAGGAGGGTCAAATGATGACATCTGTTAACTTAAAAAATAACAAACTTCATACCAATAAACGAAAATAAAGTTGTAATAATAAAAAAATATAATTTATATTTTTTATCAATATCTTTAATGAAGAGAATTAAATAAAAATAAATTGAATTTAATATAAAATCATAATGACAAAGAAAATTTAAAATTTGCTTATAAAAATATTGATCAACGATACGAAGTCACAATAAAACGAGAGGATGTCTTATATAGACGAAGAAGGAAGGGCAAGTCGCAGCAAAGCCAACTTGTGCCCTACACAAGTCGTGACTCAAAGCCACGACACTTTAAAAAAAAAAAAAAAAAAAAGTCATGTGCTCAACAAGTACAACTTTATAGCGAAATAAAAAAAATTAATCATGGATAAGTCGTGTTTTTCACTAACAACTTATCCAAAAAAATTAATAAAAAAATAAAAATATAAGTCATGGTCCTATAATATATTATTCATTTTATACTACTTTGATAATTAATTTTTAACTTATACTTTTCTTAACTGATTGATAAAAGAGTCCCTTTTTTGTTTTTTCTTTCGTATTTGATTTTTCCATCATTAATCCTTTGTTTGTTTCAAGAAAAAATGAGTGGAAAAAAAATAGGAGGAGAGAAAATAACAAGAATATTCTATTTTCTTCTGTTTGGCAGTGGAGAGAAAATAGAGAAGAGAGAAAATTTGGTGGTGGGACCCACGTTTTCAGTTTTCTCTCCTCTGATGCGCAGAAAATGGAAGAGAATATATGATAACCACGTAAAATGACCATTTTACCCCTACATTCATATTAGAATAACCAAAACACCATTTGCTTTCTTCTTCCTCTTCCTGTGCGGCACGAGCGGACGGCGCGTTCGTCGAGTTGGTGGGCTTGGTGCGGCTGACTGGATTTGAGCACGAACGGCGATCGATGGCGCGAGTAGCAGCATTCGAGCGGGTTTGATTCGCAAGGAATAGGGGCTTCGAGCGTTGGGACGCGACAGGGGGATGGAGTGGGGACGCGTCGGGGGGGTGGGGTAGGGTGAGGTGGGTGGGGGTGGGGAATGCGACGACGGGGGTGGGGTGGGGTGGGGACGCGGCGGGGGGTGGGGTGGGTTGGGTGGGGGTAGGGGTGGGGGAGGCAACACAGTCCGCGACTTAACACCCGAGAACCACCCCACCGTCCTCCGCGAGCCACCACCACGTAGATCGCTCTGCCACATCTCACACTCCCTGTGCCCCGCTGTCTAGGCCACATCGTCGCCACACTACCAGACCTCGCGACCACCGCCTAAACAGTCAAATTCGCTCCGTCCTTCGACGTCCTTCCATCGCGAACCACCGCCACCTCCGCCCAGATCGCATCGTTGTCTACTGCCGTCGAGGCCCTTTCGTGCCTCACTGCCCTCTGTCATCGCCGGAGCTGCGCACCAGAGCCCTTCCCCCTTTGTTGCTTGTTTCAGTGATTCTCACTGGGTCATTTTCGTTGTTGGTGCCAAATTTTTTCATTTGTTTTTTTTATCCATTAGTTATCTCTTTTTGTTTTTTTTTTTTTAATTTTAAGTTTGTTGCTTTGAGTTTTTTTTTTGGCATTTATTTGAGTCTTTTTTTTTTTGGCTAAATTTGTTATACTTTAAACAAACTTTTTTTCTTTGAAATAAAAGATTTGGCAGTGGAGAGAAAATAGAGAAGAGAGAAAATTTGGTGGTGGGACCCACGTTTTCAGTTTTCTCTCCTCTGATGCGCAGAAAATGGAAGAGAATATATGATAACCACGTAAAATGACCATTTTACCCCTACATTCATATTAGAATAACCAAAACACCATTTGCTTTCTTCTTCCTCTTCCTGTGCGGCACGAGCGGACGGCGCGTTCGTCGAGTTGGTGGGCTTGGTGCGGCTGACTGGATTTGAGCACGAGCGGCGATCGATGGCGCGAGTAGCAGCGTTCGAGCGGGTTTGATTCGCGAGGAATAGGGGCTTCGAGCGTTGGGACGCGACAGGGGACGCGACAGGGGGATGGAGTGGGGACGCGTCGGGGGGTGGGGTAGGGTGAGGTGGGTGGGGGTGGGGAATGCGACGACGGCGGGGGTGGGGTGGGGTGGGGACGCGGCGGGGGTGGGGGGTGGGTTGGGTGGGGGTAGGGGGGGGGAGGCAACACGGTCCGCGACTTAACACCCGAGAACCACCTCACCGTCCTCCGCGAGCCACCACCACGCAGATCGCTCTGCCACATCTCACACTCCCTGCGCCCCGCTGTCTCAGCCACATCGCCGCCACACCACCAAACCTCGCGACCATCTCCTAAATAGCCAAATTCGCTCAGTCTTCCGCTGTCCTTCCATCGCGAACCACTGCCACCTCCGCCTAGATCGCATCGTTGTCCACTGCCGTCGAGGCCCTTTCGTGCCTCGCTGTCCTCTGTCGTCGCCGGAGCTGCGCACCAGAGCCCCTCCCCCTTTGTTGCTCGTTTCAGTGATTCTCACTGGGTCATTTTCGTTGTTGGTGCCAAATTTTTTCATTTGTTTTTTTTTATCCATTAGTTATCTCTTTTTGTTTTTTTTTTTAATTTTAAGTTTGTTGCTTTGAGTTTTTTTTTTGGCATTTATTTGAGTCTTTGTTTTTGGGCTAAATTTGTTATACTTTAAACAAACTTTTTTCTTTGAAATAAAAGATTTTTTTAAGAAAATATGTTAGTCAAATAATTTGGGTTAAGGTGAGAGTGTTTGAAAAATGCAAATAAATATCATAAAAAAAATATTTTGAATTCTTTTGTTGATTTATTAAAATTGGCTTATCTTTATTGATGTGTTTATTTTAATTACATTATTAACTTTTGTTTTAAATAATGATCTTGTTCTAAATTTAAATAGTGATTGTGTACTATTTTAGCTCAATCTTCTGCTCGATTAAGTGACAAAGCAAAGGGTTGTAGTAGGGGTTATATGCACATATATCACTGATAATGGAACAGTGCCCTGTTAGACAAAATAAATCACCAATTCACTGTAATTAACTAAAGCTAATGACTTTAGATAAGCTATATTACATGAATAGAAAAATATCAGACGTATGAACTTTTTTTTTAGATTCAAAGTAAATAAGGAGAGTGCGATTATTACATTGAGAGAGTAAAATAAATAATAAGAATAAATTTATTTATTACATTACATAAAAAATATATTAGTTATTTTATATAATTATTTTTTTTTCTTCTCATTTTTCTTCTCTCAAACAAAAAAAAGAAAATTTTTTTTTTTTTTCTTTTTTTTTCTCTTCATCCAAATAAAAAAAATATATAATTTTCTCTTTATCTTTTCTTCACTCTATTTTCTCTCTTCTCATTTTTTCTCCTCGTTCAAACAAAGCATAAGTGTGTGACAACGGCCATAAAAGTAAGAAGAGTTGGAAGAGAATATAGGTAGCCGAAAAGAAAAGTTGACAACGTTTCAATTTGGGTGGCGTATCTATCTGATACAAAATCTCGTGCTGTCAAAAAGGCAGACTCACACCACCATTATTGCCAAGTGCTGAACGCGGGAATAGGAATCAATCACTTGTTGTGTCGTTGATGAGTCTTTGACCAAACCAAACCCCACCTTCATCATTTCTACCTCTTCCTCCCTCCCTTGCACACACATCCCTTTTTCATTTCATCACTTCTCATAATCTGGAACCAAAGTAATTAGCACAACCTCTTTTTCTCACTAACAAACATCATCAACCCAAAACGCACGCTATGTTTTGTTTGCAGTTATGATCTGAAGTAACACATCCCCATCACCCATTTTTCCTTCTTACCGTTTTATCATAGTTGACTGACTGGGCAGGCAAAGGAGGTTGCAACAAATAAACAAGTGGGTATTTGAATTAGTTTTTTTTTTAAAAAAAATTATTATTATTGTTGTTGTTGTTGCCATGTGTTTTATCAATGTTTGCCTATGTAATGTAAACTTGGTGAAATAGCTTGATTTGACCTGAATTCTGAAATGGGTATTATTGTTTTGTTCAATCAGTGTATCCAAAGGTGAAGGTAAGACAGGAACCGTTTCAAGAGGATGATGATGGTCATGTACATGTACATGTACGGGACCTTGGTCTCAAAGCTCTCCTCTCTCTATCTTCTCCTGGTAATTATTATAATTTACAACGACAACCATCACCACTTCTAACTTTTTTTTTTATTATTTTGGTTTTAAATTACAATCCTTATGAATTGCAGAGCTTTAGTTTTTCAATAAAAAGTCCCAGTGGAGTAATAAGTGCCTTCCAGTTCCAGGAACTATTTGTTTGAATATTCATCTAGTTCTGTGTGTATTTGAATGATTTTGAACAAGTTGGCTATTATATATTTTAGTGGGTTAATGGATGATTTTATTTTGTCTTTTTGTTTTCTTGCTTTCTTAACTTAAGAGAGTGAATGGTCTGGAAACGGGCCAAGAATGAAAATGTGAACAATGATAATTGTATGTATGAACATGTTGTATAATATTTGGAAATGAAAATACCTTTCTCAGAACAGTTGCTTCGTATGTCACCTGCTCTCACTATCAGGTGCATCTAACATGGGGAAGAAATGAAGTTTTTGATTGTTGCTATCTGGGGAATTACTGGAACCTTTTGTACCATTCTTGAAAATATGGCCAATCTTAAGCAACTCCCTGAGGCATCTGATGAGTTGCCTAGCAGATTGAATTGACCTCCCACAGCAACACCCTGAAGCAGCTGCACAACCAAAAGGGGATCCAGCTCAAGATGAACCCTGTGAAATCCCAACCTCCTAGGCATGCCAAAGCTCAGCGGAAAAAGCTGAAGTACTTCCCAGATTCCTAGTAAAACCACCCTGCTGTCCCTGATCAGACCTCCACCGCCAGCAATCAGAAGCCCGTTTTAAAGCCCCATCCGAGTTCCCCTTAACCCAAGCCTCAGGTGGGATGGTCCTTCTGATTTCCAGCATTGCAACATCTTCACTGACGCTTTTAACTCCAGAAGTATATGTCCCGTGGTTGATGCTCCAGCCAATACTGGATAATTCTGATTGGACTAGAAGGCCTAGTAAAGGAACCATAAGAAACCCTTATTTCTCCATTGCCACAGCAGCCAACAAGTGACAGCCAAAGTACTCTGCTAATTCCCCAGCATCTGGCTGCCACACAAGTTCTCCAAGTTAAGGATGACCCAACCCTTCAGGTCCTCCAAATGGAAGTGGAGCCTACGCGCAGAGTGAATTAAGTGTTTTTGCAATGGTGACAGTCAGGATCAGCACTGGACCATCTCTGACATCTAACAATGGTGTTAAGCCTAGCATGAGTAAAAGCCACATAAAATACCTTATTCTCTCTTGTCCTTGACTTTTCCATATCCGCTTCCAAGGAGAGGAAGTAACATCAGTAGGTTCTTTCTGCACAAGTGAATAAGCTCTTTCTTTTCAGGGACATGGAATGAATTGCTAGTAGATACACAAGAGAACTGTACAGTATCTTACTTGTCAACCTTTTGATATGAATGTCCTACATTCCCTAATCTTCCATTATACTCTAATACTGCAGTGATCTAGAGTGGTTTGAACCTTTGACACTGCAATTTGAATGAAGGGGAGGAAGCCTATGGTACCCCTTCTACAGTTGATGGTTCTAAATAAAATATACATGATTCTCCGTATATTGTCTTGGTTCTCTATATTGATGTTCGTGCCTAACATTGAATCTTAAGAAGGTGGGTAACTGTTGGCCCCCACTTGAAAGACAAACCTTTGAAAAATGAAGTCCATAGCATGCATTGGCTTTCTCCTTTTCTGTGGCTTGACTGAGCATATGAATTTGCACTAGTAGCTCTACTCTAGTTCTTCAATTTGGTCAAGGATGCTATTTACTTGAAAAACACGGAAAATATTTGAAGAAATACTTGGGGGAGTAATCACATGGATGAATCATGCAGTTTTTCTTTCCTTTTCCATTTTGTTACTTTTAGTTCTTCCCTATCATTTTGGCCTAAGTTTGAAGAATGAGAGTGTGATTTATATTTCATGAATGCAATATTGACATCATTGTGTTCAACATTGTCATTCTTTTGATTGTGTGCACAATCTGGTTAGCCGTTAGTAAAACTGTTGTGAGTTATTTTCCATCCCATTCTATTCACTGATATAGAATCACCATTGTCTGATTTTACAGTGATGGACCAGAAACATGTGTCCGTGCAATCCATTGTCAAAGTACCAAAGTGTTATGTGCCACATGTACCTACTCTACGTGTACCTGTAACTGAAGATTTTGGGGACTGCAGTTTGACATCTGATTCTTCAGGATCTACAGGAACTGAGAAGGATGACAATACTGATGAGAATAAAGTGAATATTAGAGCCAGTTCAATTCCACGCCCTCGTGCTGTCATTTCTAGTCCTGGTAAATCTCGTACTTTTTCATCGATTTGCTGTTTAATTATATTTATTTATATACCAAATGCTTTTTGCAATTTGAATGTCTGAATTTTGTCTAATGGTTGACATAGAGATCATAAGAACAATCATGCTTTATAATATAGAGAAGAATGTGTTGGGCTTCTTTTGATGGGCCATTGAAGCTGAGTGAAGTACTTTCTGAAAAAGATCCTGTAAGAAGATATGGAAATAATTTTTTTTAATAATTCATTAAAACTTCTTCCAGAAGGATGCAATGCAACTCTACGCCACTTTGACAAAATGAGCTTTCAGATAAAAACCTGAGCAAATTCAAAGTACTTTGAAGGTAACCAAAATTCCTAACCAAAGCACTTCATATTATTGATGATTCAAAATTGCTTTCAGTTGCACTTGCACAAAAAGAAACGTTGGAGTACGTAAAAGAATATTTCAGGGAAAACTGGACTTTTGAGTTTGTGATGGTGCCATTTACATCTTTTAATGAATATAAAATAGTATTATGTTATTAGGAAATTGCTTTAGGAGTGTGCCCAATGTAAAGGGCATTAGTGTCATTGTGTGGTAGAATGGAGGGCTGTGACCTGTGGATCATGTAATGTATCAGTAACCTTTCTAAAGTAATTTAGCAAGATCACTTTGTGTTCCGTCTCACTCTCTTGGCTTCCCTTTTCCCTCTAATCACTAATTCTCAATAACTTGAATGTAATGAAGCTTTATGTGACATACCACCTTCTGAAGTCCATTCAGTTAGGAGAATTTAACCTACAACAAGTAGATACTTGTGGCCGGCAAGTATCGCCTGTATTCTTGTCTACAATTCTTAGAACAGATCCAAATATACATTTATTCAAAAGGAATTTGTCTGTGGCTTTATATGTTGAAGATATTTGATGAAACCAAAGCATTTCAGCCACCAAGACATACAAGTGAGATTCAAAAGGGAGTTTTATTTGCGTTTATTTTATTTTAAAGCCCATCTATTAAACCACTGTAGTTATTAGTGTTGCAGAAAATTTCACAACGAGTGCAACTGTGCAAGAGTGAAACCTCCAAATTACAAGGGTCAAAGTATATTTTGCCAGATATTTCAAGTTAGCCATACCATGATATTTGTGACAGTAATTGGATATTCAGGGAAAATCCGAGAACTATCCTAAGCTCACACAGGGAATTTCTATGGGTTGTTAGAGATAATACAGTCTCATTATGTTTTGGGCTTATTCATTATGTTTTGGGCTTAAAGCCCATATTCTCTCAATCGTGCATATAGCTGTATATTATGTTATATGACAGAAGATATATAAGAAAGTAGCTTCTTCTTCTAGATTGATCAATACAATTCTTTCTTCATTCTCTTTCTCTCTCTTATGCTCCGTAAGTTTCTCTAATTCTATTATGGTATCAAGAGCTTGTAGTTCCAAAAACCATGACTTCCGTTAATCCCTTTGCAAACCCTAGCACACCACAATTCACACCTTCTCATCCAATTTAAAGCTTGATAATAACAATTTTCGCCAATGGAAGCAGCAAATTGAGGGAGTAGTTTGTGGCCACAAACTTCAGAAATTCATCACCGATCCGCGAGCTCCATCACGGTTTCTCACTAAATCGGATCAAGCAAACAATGCGGTGAATCCTGCATACAGTGATTGGGAGCAGCAAGATGCGTTGATTTCGACTTGGCTTCTTGCTTCGATTTCCGATTCTTTACTCTCCGAGTCGTCAATTGTGTTCATGCTTGGCAGATTTGGGATGAAATCCACACATATTTTCACAATCTCTTGAGCACGAAGGCTAGGCAACTTCGTTACGAGTTGCGATCTCTGCAAAGGGAAATCGTTACTGTTTCGAGTTTATTCAGCATGTTCGTTCTCTTTCGATTCTCTTGTCAATTGGAGAACCGATTACTTCTCGAATCTTACTCGATGCACTTCTGAACCTATCAAATATCTATCTCCCTTGATGAACTCGAATCGGTTCTTCTAGCTCATGAAGCTCGACTCGAAAGAATAAGAAGAATGTTCTTCTCTCGATCAACCTTACACAAGCTCCATCTCCAGGATGGGATCGAGACACTTCAACACTTCCACTTCTTCGACTACTTCGTTTCGGGCCCGACCGGTTTCAGAGAATTATTCTCATGTTGTTGGTGGTGAATTGTCCAACGGAGAGGTGAAGGCTTTCGTGGTGGCCGGTATCGAGGTGGTGGTCGCTACGGTGGTGGCGAGTATCGTGGTCGCATATGGTAGTGGACGTTCGGTGGTCGTTCTACCATTCATTCTGTAAAAAATATGGTCATGATGCCAATGTGTTTACTATTGGTACTTAAGTTCCGACATGGCAACCTCCTTTCATGTACCGAGACCACCAACACCATCTATGTTTCCTCATGTTGCTAGGCCTCCTCTGTTTTCTCCTCGACCTTCACCACCCAGTTTCCTTGTTTCAACACCTCTTGAGTACCCGGACTATCATGTTACTCCGATCCGTCCAACTCTGCACCAAGTCTTTTTGGGCAATGGCCAAGGTTTGTCTATTCATATGTTTTCATCCACCTTCCCATCACACCAAATTCACTTTACACAATTTACTTCTTGTCCCTTCTATTACGAAGAACTTGATCGGTGTTAGTCAATTTGCTCGTGATAATCATGTATTCTTTGAATTTCACCCTTCCTTTTGTCTTGTCAAATCACGAGGCTTCCTCTGAAGTTCTCTGATGTTGGTGTAGATGGTCTTTACAAGTTTGACAACATATTTCCTTCATTATGTCCTCCTTTCCTAGTTGTAATTATGGTAAGACTTCAACTAATACCATTGATTGTCCAATTTCTGTCTTCAATGTAAACTCCAATTCAACTGTAAATGTTCCCACAAATAATATGAATAATCATACTTACTTTCCAACTTATCTCCTTGCTCTTCGTTTTTACCTCTTATAAATTGTGGACATCGCTTAGGTCACCCACACCATGATGTTCTTAGAGAAGCACTTAAATCTTGTAACCTTACGGTTCCTCACAAGAATCCATTGGATTTTTGCTCTGCTTTCTTGTTGGGTAAGGCACATATCCCAGCTCCTTCTTCCACAACCATATACACATCTCCCTTTGAACTTGTAGTTTGTGATCTATGGGGCCCTGCACCAATTCAGTCTTCTTGTGGGTGTACCTACTTTCTGACTTGTGTTGATGCTTTTAGTCGGTTTACTTGGGTTTTTCCTTTAAAACGCAAGTTTGATACCTCGATTCAATTTCGTGCCATGGTTGAATTACAATTTAATACCAAAATCAAAACTGAAAGTGACTGGGGTGGTGAATTTCGACCATTTTCTCAATACTTTCTGCTCTTGGCATTGTGCATCGTCTCACCTATACACCATCAAAATGGTCTTGTTGAGCGCAAACATAGGCACATTGTTGAGGCTGGTCTCAGGCTCAGCCTCCCTTCCCTTTAAGTTTTGGGACCATGCCTTCCTCACAGATCGTGTTCCCTCCTCTGTTCTTAAAAATCGTCTCCATATTCTGTCCTCCTTCATCGGAACCTAATCTCAAGTTCCTCAAAGTTTTTGGGTATGCATGCTACCCTTTTCTTTGTCCTTATCGCCAGCATAAATTGTCCTTTCGCTCCCAAGAGTGTGTGTTCTTGGATACTCCTCTTCTCATAAAGGCTATAAATGTCTTAGTTACGATGGTCGTCTCTGCATTTCCAAGGATGTTCTTTTCAATGAACTTCGGTTCCACTTACAATGAGCTTTTCTCCACTCTGTCATTCCCCAACCGCGGTCCTCTTTGCCTCCCATACCTTCTATACCTCCCTTACTTCATTCTGCTGTCCCTTCACCAACCACTTCCTCTTTCTCCCCTCTTGTCTCTGCTAGTCCAGCAGCTTCTCTTCCGTCTCCTGCTCAGTCCTCTTCATCTACATCACCATCACAGTCCTCTAGTTCATCTGTGGTTTCTCCTCCCATTTCTCCATCCTCATCTGAGCCCTCTCCTCCGTCTCCTTCTCTCCCTCTCAACACTCATTCAATGCAAACCAGATCCAAATCTGGTATCTTTATGCCTCGTCTTAACCCCACCCTTCTCCTAACCCACATGGAACCCACTCTGTTAAACAAGCCTTGACCACTCCCCACTGGGCTGCAGCCATGAATGCTGAATATGATGCATTGTTGCACAATCACACTTGGACATTGGTTCATCTTCCACCTAACCGAAACCCAATTAGTTGCAAATGGGTGTTTCGGGTTAAAGAAAACTCGGATGGCATCAACAAATATAAGGCCCGAAGCTTGTTGCTTTTCATCGGCCAGGCTGGTTGTGACTATACTGAGAGACATTTTCTCCGGTTGTGAAACCGACACTTTGACGCTTTTGACCATTGTTTCCTAAGGCGTTGGATGTAAACAATGCCTTTCTTAATGGCTATCTTCATGAGGAAGTCTACATGCAACAACCCCGGGGTTTGAGGTGGAAGATAGGAGCCTTGTTTGTAAGCTGCACAAGGCTTTGTATGGTCTAAAACAAGCGCCTAGGGCCTGGTTTGAAAGACTCAAAACTGCTCTTCTCCTCCGTGGTTTTGTGGCAAGCAAGTGTGATCCCTTTCTTTTCACCTTGCATAATGCTACTTATTCTATAATGGTTTTGGTGTATGTGGATGACATACTTGTCACTTTCCTTACCTCACATTGATAGTCTGAGCCCGAATTTTGCTCTAAAGCAACTAGGCAACCTAGACTATTTTAAGGGAATAGAAGTCAACTCACTTGTCCAATGGTTCCTGAGATATCTTTGTGACTTACTGGCCAAGATGGATTCGTCAATACACCTATGGTTGCTAATCTCAAACTCTCTAAGTTAGGAGCTGATTATGTCCTTGATCCTTCATTATTTCGGTCCATAGTTGGTGCATTGCGGTCATCTCACTCGACCGAGAAATTTCTTTTCTTGAATAAGGTTTGCCTTCTTGTCTCAACCATTAGAGGCTCATTGGAAGGTTGTTAAGCGCATTCTTAGGTACCTCGGGTACAATTTATCATGGCCTCCTAATTCGCCTGCCCATACATGCACCTTTGACTTTAACGGGGTTTTGTGATGCTGATTGGGCATGATCCGGATGATAGACGTTCTACTTCGGGCACATGTCTATCTTGGCCCAAATTTCATTTCTGGTGGTCCAAGAAGCAACCCTTGGTGGCAAGATCCAGTCTTAGAAAATATAGAAGCATGGCAGCTCTGTCTTTGAAATTCTATGGATTCGATCACTACTTGTCACGTGCATCTCAAAGTTCAAGTTCCTCGTGTTCTATGTGATAATCTTAGCATTGTATCTGGCTCATAACCACTTCCATTCCCGAACCAAGCACATGGAGCTAGATATTTTCTTTGTTCGTGAGAGGGTCTTGAATCACGGCCGAGTGTGACTCATGTTCTAGCCCATGATCAATGGGGCGATGTGCTTACCAAGCCTCTATCAGAATTCTGCACTCTCGAGATAAGCTTTGGGTGTTTGACAAGCTTTCACTTACTAAATCACCACGAGTTTATACGGGGAATGTTAGAGATAATACAAGGTTTCATTATGTTTTGGGCTTAAAGCCCATATTCTCTCGAATATAGGTCGTATATTACATATGACGAAGATATAAGAAAAAATCCAAACTCTCATATACGCTTCTAGATTGATCAATACAATTCTTTCTTCATTCTCTTTCTCTCTCTTATGCTCTGTAAGTTTCTCTCATTCTATTATGGGTTAAGAGAGGAATTCCGTTGCAGAGAGTCAATTGTAGGGAAAGAGAGAAAATAGAAGTGAGATATGATGTAATTTCTGATAATTTCATTCATACCATGTGCAGAGTTTATATGCCATAGGCAGTTACAATCAATAGGACGTGTCCCACTTCAAATTCTAACAGAAATGCAACAACGGAAAAGTTGTGACTCGGTCACTATGCTTCTAGAAGCATTTAATTACATCAACAATATAAAACTACCAACTATACGATAAAAGATAAGCTATAGTTTCAATAGGTAAATATTGTAATAATACTGTAATAATACCCCCTCCTTCAACAACATTCTTGTCCTCAAGAATGGAAATCTGGAAACTGTTTGAGGAGATCATAGTAGTACTCCCAAGAAGCTTGACCTGGAGGCACATCCTTCCACTTAACAAGAACCTTTGTAGCAGCCACTCGACCACGTTTGACCATTTTTCTGTTCAGTATTGCCTCGGGTTCTCTTCTTGAATTTTTCATGAGCAAAGGTAAGGGATGCAGGGACATGACATTCGGATCAATGCAACGTTTAAGCTGAGAAACATGGAAGACATTATGAATTTCTGCTGATGCGGGTAAATCTAACTGATAAGCAGCCTCTCCAACACGGTCTACTACCTTATAAGGACCATAAAACTTAGGAAGGAGCTTGTGGTGAGGTTGATTGCGAACAGAATGCTGTTTGTAGGGTTGTAATTTCAGAAAAACAGCATCCCCAATCTGAAATACTCTATCAACTGCGATGTTTATTTGCATCCTATTTTGAGCCCTTAATAAGTGGAACTTAAGGAGTTGAATTGCAGCTTCCCGGCATTTAAAGTTCTCTCCACAGATGCGATAAAGTCTCACACTGGTAAATAAGGAAGATGGATAGGAGGAGGCTCCCCATAGACCTTCAAAAGGTGTTGTTTGTATAGAGGAGTGAAAATTGGTGTTGTACCACCATTCAACCATGGAAAGCCACTGAAACCAGGAAGAAGGTTTCTCAGCACACATACATCTCAAATAAGTTTCTAGACATTTGTTTACAATCTCTGTTTGGCCATCCGATTGTGGATGGTGAGTGAGATTTGTTGCGTGACACACCTTGAAGTTTCTCTCCAAACCTTACTAAGAAATATAGGGTCTCTGTCACTGGTGATAGTGTTAGGCATTCCATGCAACTTAAAAATCTGATCCAGAAATTTTTGAGCCACATCTATAGCTGTGTAGGGGTGTGCTAGAGCTAAAAAATGTGCATATTTGCTCAACCGATCCACAACAACTAGAATGACTTGCTTTTTGGAGGAAGGGGGTAGTCCCTCAATAAAATCCATGCTTATATCTTCCCAAATCCTATTAGGAATGAGTAATGGTTGAAGGAACCCGGGAGAGGCAGCTAAGTCAGGCTTGCACCTTTGACAAGTCTCACAAGCTCTCACATATTGTTGTATGTCTTTATTCATACCCTTCCAAAAGAATAGGGTCTTAATTCGGGCTGATGTCACATCTCTGCCTGAATGTCCCCCTATAGGAGAGTTGTGCAACCATTGGAGAATGATATGTTTAACTTCTGGATCATTACCGACCACAAGTTTGCCTCTTCTTCTCAATTCATTCCTCGCCCAAGAGAATTTGGGATGTGAATTAGGCTTCTGCTGCAGATCTGAAATAATCATTTGAACATGAGGATCCTTTGTCCAGGAAGTTTTTATCAAGTCCAACAGACCTTCTTGAGCATTATCAAGCATCAATGGCAATAATTCTGCCTCTGATTTCCTAGAGAGTGCATCTACTGCCATATTTTGAGACCCTTCCTTGTATTGTATTTCAAAGTCAAAACCCATTAGTTTGGCCATCCAAACTTGTTGAAAAGGAGTGTTAAGCCTCTGCTCTAGTATAAACTTGATACTTTTTTGGTCAGTTTTTATCACAAAAGGTGCATGCACTAGGTAAGTTCCCCATTTCTGCACTGCATACACAATCGCCAAGAGTTCTTTCTCATATACTGACATGGCTTGCTGCACCCTAAGGCTTTGCCCAATGGGGTGCTTGTCCCGCATTAATACAGCCCCTATGCCTGCACCTGCATCGGCTTCCACTATAAAGGTCTTGGAAAAGTCGGGTACTAGAACAGTGCAGATGTAAGAGCAGATTTCCTTGAAAAGCATCAAGATCTAGGAGTCCATTGGAACCCATCTTTACGAAGCATATCAGTCAAAGGCTTAGCTAATTTACCAAAATTCTTCACAAATCTGCGGTAATGGCCAGCAAGTCCAAGAAAACTCCTCAATTGCTTAATGTTAACTGGTTTAGGCCAAGAAGCCACAGCTGATATTTTTGCAGGATCAGTGGAAATTCCCTCTTTAGTGATGAAATGGCCAAGATATTCAACCTTGTAAGTAGCAAAACAACATTTCTCCTTCCTGAGACACAACTTGTTCTCCCTAAGTGTTTGAAACACCATCTCCAAATGACTAACATGATCATTAACAGAGGGACTATATACCAATATGTCATCAAAAAATATAATGACAAATTTTCTCAAGAAAGCATGGAATATGTGGTTCATTAAAGCTTGAAATGAGGCTGGTGCATTAGTTAAACCGAAGGGCATTACCAGGTATTCAAAGTGTCTGGCATGAGTTTTGAATGCTGTTTTATACTCTTCACCTGGTTCCATTCTCAATTGATGGTATCCAGATTGTAAATCCAGCTTTGAATAGATTGTTGATCCCCCTAGTTCATCCATTAAGTCTTCAATCAATGGAATAGGGAACTTGTCTTTAATAGTTTGCTGGTTTAGCCTTCGATAATCCACACATAATCTCCATTTTCCACCTTTTTTTCTGACCAATACCACCCGTGATGCGAAAGGACTGTTGCTCTGTTGAATCCACCCTTTTTCCAACATTTCTTCTACCAAATTATCCACAATATCCTTCTGAAGGGTGGAGTACCTATAGGGCCTCAAGCTAAAAGGATTTGTGCCTTCCTTTAATTGGATTTTATGGTCAAACCCAGACCTAGGGGATGGCAATTCGGTTGGAGTTTTAAAAATATCAGCATAATCAACTAAGATCCTTGTAATTTCCGGGGGTATCATATCCTGCAACCCACCACGAACTAACGCAAGGCAAGTAGATTCTGCCACAGGGGAGTTTCCCATTTCCACACTAAGAAAACATAGCTGAGCACCTTGTTGGATGGTTTGGTTAAAAGCTTTATTGCTGATAATCTTTATTCCAGATTGCTTAGCTCCTCTCAACACAAATCTCTTTCCCTTAAATTTGAATTCCATCATCAATTTATTAAAATCCCATAGAATTGGACCTAAGGACTTGAGGAAGGGAATGCCAAGAATCAAATCATAGCATCCTAAAGGAAGTACCACTACATCAGCAGAGAAAGTGGTTTGCTGTAGCTGACATGTAAATCCCTTACAAATATAAGGGGCCTTAATTTTACTCCCTCCTCCTGCTGTCACAGTCATGGGTTGGATAGTCTCCAACTTGCAACCTAATTTTTTTGCCACATCTAGGTCCAGAAAATTATGGGTACTGCCACTGTCTAGAAGCACCTGCAGAGACTTCTTATTATGAGAACCACAAATTTTCATTGTTTGGTATGAAGGCAGCCCTATCATGGCAAGGAGAGATAACTGAGCACTGTCAGGTTGGAAATTCTCCACACTAGTCACACTTGCTACTTCATTAACTTCATTATCCTCATTTGATGGATCTCCATCATCCAATTCCATAACCATAAGCTGTGTTCTCTTGTGCTTGAGGTGATGTCCTGGGGTGAAAACCTCATCACAGAACATACATAGGCCCTTGGCTTTTCTCTCTGACATTTCAGCTGGGGAATAGGTTCTAGGAGTTTTCTGGATCAAGGGTTTCACTGTTTGAGAAGAATTTGGGGTAAATTGGCTACTGTTTGGTTTAGGATTAATGGGATTTTGTTTATTGAATGGTATGTTTGGTTTATTGGGGAATCGGTTTGTAACACTAGCAGATAGCTTAGAGGCTTCATGAAATTTAGCCAATCTGCCCGCATGAGCAACAGAGGTCGGGTGAAACATGCGCACATGCATCTGAGTAGTATTTTCCAAACCAGCTAAGAATATACTCAGGGATTGTTCAGGGAAAAGGGATACCTGCGTTTGAGCAAGCTCAAATGCGTCAATGTACTCTTGAACTCCTCCAGTCTGCTTCACTTGGATTAAAGCTGCCAAAGGGTCTTCAAAAACTTCCCCAAATCGCTGCGTAACCTCCATCACATATTCTGTCCATGGTGGATGGATGTCAAATTTGGAACGCATGTAGTTCACATGCCACTGTAGAGCTACTCCTTCTAGGTGAATCGATGCGAGACGGACCTTCGTTTCATCCGGTGTACCATCCAGAGAAAAGAATTGGTTGCACTTGTACAGCCATTCTTTCAGCTTTTTACCATCAAATCGTGGAAACTCTACCTTCGAAATTCGAGTTACATACGGGCCTTGGTTGTTCCTCGGAGAATGATTGTTGCCGCTATGGTTAGAAGAAAACCCATCGTTCGCATGCTGCAAATTTTGAGCTCGCAGAATGCTCCGGATCTCCTCCATACCCGCATTCATGCTGAGATTCAGTTGTTCCAGTCGAGCACTAACCTCCTCATACTTATCATCGACCTTCTTCTCCAAATCAGCAATGGAATTCTGGTTCTGTGTTGCAGAAGCCATGTTTGCAAAGCACCAGGATGATGCTTTGATACCAGTTGTGACAGTAATTGGATATTCAGGGAAAATCCGAGAACTATCCTAAGCTCACGCAGGGAATTTCTATGGGTTAAGAGAGGAATTCCGTTGCAGAGAGTCAATTGTAGGGAAAGAGAGAAAATAGAAGTGAGATATGATGTAATTTCTGATAATTTCATTCATACCATGTGCAGAGTTTATATGCCATAGGCAGTTACAATCAGTAGGACGTGTCCCACTAGCCAGCTCAGCTTAATTCTAACAGAAATGCAACAACGGAAAAGTTGTGACTCAGTCACTATGCTTCTAGAAGCATTTAATTACATCAGCAATATAAAACTACCAACTATACGATAAAAGATAAGCTATAGTTTCAATAGGTAAATATTGTAATAATACTGTAATAATATTAGTGTTGGATTATTCTGTTATGCAATGGGATCAGTATTTTCTTTACTATTTTAGAGTCTTCATCATTTTCCTATTCTGAATAGCATGATTCTTGTATATAAGTTGGTTTTCCTTCTTTCTGTTTTAAATCTAAAGCAAATAAACACATGAAAAATCGTTGTGATCACAATTCCAAGAATCACTCAGCCAATCAATTGTTGTTCACATGAATTTTAGGGTTTGTTTCAACACCTATTGTGTGCATGAAGTGAAAGTAGAGGCTGATAAGATATCTATCGCATGGTTCTGACCACTCATAAAAACCTAAAATATTTTCAAAAAAAAAATAATCACTTCTGGCTGATGGAGAAGAAAAGGCAAATCATTGTTTATTTTACAAAGTGCGGAGAATGAAAAGCTTTAACATATAGAGTTGGATAGATATAATTTTGAACATCACCATTAATTATGTTGTATGCTGATTCAAGTTTCCTTGTTTTGAGATATGAGATATCTGCATGCAGGCTGATTCATAGTTTATTATGTGCTGTCTCACAAAGTTGACCTCTTATCTCTGTTTCAATTTTGTATTCAGATAATGACATTATGATCGGGAATAGAAACAGGATTAGAGATGGAAGACTTTCTGCTTCAAAGAATGGTACCGTGCAACAAAACAGACATGCGCATTGTAAAGTTAAATCACATGGCGTTACTGATATTCCTCCAGACACAAGAAAATCCAAGGAACCTGGGTCTAACGATAAAATTGATCCTGTAGGAAGAAAGAAGGTCCGCGAAGGCAGCATAAAATCAGAAAATGTACCTAGGGACTGGAAGTTCTAGTTCCATTGGAATCTTAGGAGCATGACTAGTTACCAGATTGTTGGTAGCTAAGATGTATTATGATGTTAATCTAGGACTAGGTTCCCTCCCAAAGAAAAAAGAGAGAATAAAATAGTACATGTTTTGATGTAACCATCCATGTCAACATGCTTAACACTTTCACACCAATATCCAATGTCCACCTGATGCGTGCATGTAGGATTCTTCAAGGAAGAACCAAATGCCTCAGATGTCATCTATCTTTTTCTTTTTTTTTTTTTCCTTCATACTTGAGCTTTTTGTAAGATTGTTTAAGGAAAAAGAAGCCAAAGCCTGAGATATCATTTACCTGATGCGTGCATGTAGGATTCTTCAAGGAAGAACCAAATGCCTGAGATGTCATCTATCTTTTTTTCTTTTCCTTCATACTTGAGCTTTTTGTAAGATTGTTTAAGGAAAAAGAAGCCAAAGCCTGAGATATCATATGCCGGTGCTTCACGGTATGTCATACATGTGTAGAAAAATGAATTTCTACGTGGCAAATATAAAGTTTATGAATTTAATTGGTTATACTTTATGTATGTATAGATTAAAGGACTGCTTGAGATTGACTGGATATAGAATTTCATGCATGCTGCTCACCTCAGCTATATGGTCAGTATTATTTACTCATACAAAGTTGGTAAAAGGTCGCACATTACAGCCATTAGTTGAAAATCCAAACATATACAGTTAAATCAAAAACATCTTTCACAATATGAATAAAAGTTTTTCTTTTGCTAATCAAGTTGCATGTCCTAGATACGCTTGTTGAAGGGCTTTCAAATTTACAATTTTTTACCTTGAAATGTAAGTTCATGGCAATTTTCATGGCAAAGAAGAAGAAGAAGAAGTCCACCTTGAAATGTAAGTTCATGGCAAAGAAGAAGAAGATTTTTTGAGTTTACCCTCTACCTTGTTCATGGCAAAGAAGAAGAAGAAGAAGAAGAAGAAGAAGAAGAAAGAAGAAGAAGAAGAAGAAGAAGAAGAAGAAGAAGAAGAAGAAGAAGAAGAAGAAGAAGTCCACCTTGAAATGTAAGTTCATGGCAAAGAAGAAGAAGAAGAAAGCAATTGTAAGCAAATTGCACTCCCACTAGAGGATAAAAGTTTGTAGACTATACAAGAAGCAAACTGCACTCTCACTAGAGGATAAAAGTTTGTAGACTGTACAAGAAGACTGTACCTAGCCTAGCAAACTCATGCCACTCGAACTCACCTACCATATTCGACCTATCTAACCCCCAAACACTTTCCCCATATTCATGTACCATGGTGAAGTAGTTAATCGGGTATCCTTTAGCTTGATTGCTTAAGTTAAAGCTCCAAGTTGGGAGGATGCTGCCTAACCTAAAGGATTTGATCCATTCGACCTAGTACTTGATCCATCCAGTATTGTATCCCCCATACCTTCCTCAATCTTACCTAACCCCACAGACTACCTGATCATCCGACCTTGAACATCCTCTCAAGACCTACAACCTTCTTCTAACCTCACTAGCCTTGGCACTCCTACATGGGCTCAATCATTGTGGCCTTGATTCTAGAATATCCTCTTATAACATAATGGACACATGTTGTGCTAGGATAGGCAAGTCTTGTATTGTAACAGAATATCTCATCACAATCATTACAAACATGAGGATGAGGTGCACTGCACACCCCCAAACGTCACCTTGGAGTTTATAAATAGTAATAGGGCCATCATTTTTTAGGTAATGCTCTCTCTTTGCCTTAATACTTTCTATAACACCTATTTTATGAACTCACTTGAGCATTGTAGTAACTTTGTAAGTATCACTTTCACCATCCATGGCAAGAGCTTATTGCCCTTCGACGGAGAGTCAGTCACCGCAAGTAAATACCCAAACTCCAAGAAAGAACAGTTTGAGATTTGAAGATGTCACTTGCGAGGAGAACCTAACCATATTGTTTTGTGGTTGAAGATATTAGTCTCACATTCAAAGAGCATGAGAAGACTTGTAAAAAAAAATCTTATGTACAAGTTTTGTAATAACCTTGGTTGGTAACAACAAAAAAAGGAAATAAAAAATAACAGTTGTGGTGATAATAAAATTGTACAAGTAAAATTAATTTTAAAAACTTTTTTTCTGTCAAATTTTCATTAAAAAAAATAACTAATTAATTTTATTTTTTATAATTTTTAATTTGTTGAGTGGGAAGATTTGTGGTCTTGTGGGTATGGGTGGACACCGAAAACAGGTCAAGCCTTACCTTAAACGAGTTTGACTTGTTTCCCAAATAAAAGATTTGAGCTTTACTTATTTATTTGATATAGGGCATTTTTTAAAGTTTGACCTAATTTTTTTTAAAAGTCTTGACTTGGTTTAAAAGTTTATTTAAAAACTTATTTTGCAATAAGGCTTTTAAATAAGTTAATATGTCTACCTTTAAATAGACTAACAAGATATGTTAATAGATCTAAATCTTTTATATAAATTAACAGACTTAGACTTTAAAAAAATATTATATTATTTATTAAATTAATTATATTATATAAATATTAAAAAATTATAATATATATAAAATTATAATATATATAATTAAATAAACCGAAACTTACTATATATAAATAATAATATATATAAATATTTTTTAAAAAAATCTTTAACTTAACCTTTTATTAAATGAGGTAGATTAGTCTAAGCCACCTTAAATATACTAAGTCTAAGAAGTATAAATACGTCGTTTTTGAAGCGTGTTCGCGTATTAAACACATATCAGGTGTCCGGAGATATCGTATGACTGACATACACATATCACTGCGTGTTTTTATGTCTCAGATTAAAATGATTATTATTTTTAGTTTAGGCAAATATACCGAATATCTTGGCATTTAAGGCATGAGACATCATGTTTGGTTAATATTTTTTAAAAAAAAAAAAATTAGTTTCCATTACTTAACATTCAATTAGTGAGTCCAGTTAATTCATCAATCAATGGTGATGTCTGATTTATTTTTATATCTGAATTTTAAGTTTTATCTTTTCATAAAAAAATTTTATCTTTTCTATTCTTATTTTTATCTGCTTTCTTTCTAAAAAATTTCGATGAAGCTTCTTATACTTAACCAATATTCTATAAATTAATTTTTTTTTAGATGTACATATTATTATTATTATTAAGATTTTTTAGAATATGTCGATAAAAATTATTTTCTATATTTTTTAAGAAAGATTTAAAGTAATAAATATTATTAATATTATATATATTAAGATATTATAAATTTTTAAACTTATAAAAATAATATTAATTAATTATAATTTTTTTTTTAAATTTTACTATATAAATCAATTTTTTTAAATTTATTTTAATATTAATATATATATATATATATATATATATATATATATATATATATATATATATATATGCCGATAGTATATCCGTTTCCTATAATTTTTTAATTTAATATGTCTTTATATTTATATCTATATTATATTCTGTATCCATATTCATGTCTACGCTTCATGGTACTAGGCTATAGCCCCTAACGAATCACCTGCCATATTTCTACCTAAGTTGTGGAAATGACTGAAATTGTGGGCGAGGATTAAGAAAAGGAGAAAAAAAGGCGCAGCAAGCTGCTTACAGCAATATGATATCAACAACACAACACACACATTAGTCACAGACAAAACAAAACTAGACCCCGACATACACACCACAACCCTCCCCTCCCACAAACAACAACATCATTTCCCTCGAAATCTTTCACTCTCTCTCTCTGAAAAGGTTCCCTCTTCCCTCTCTCTCTAAAAACCTCTGCATTTTCTCTCTCTAAAACCTCACCCTCTCACTCTGTATATTGTAATCTCTGTTTTTTGAAGTTACCCTGATTGTGTCTGTGGTGTTGATGTGCTGCAGATCTCAAGGGGAGCATTGCGGATCTGAGGTGAGGTTTTTGATTGGGGACAACATAGCACAACTCTTTTTTAGGGTTTAAGGGTTTTTCTACAATGGCCACGCCCCTTCCCTTTCCCCTCACTGCTGCTCAGGTTCACTTCTGTCTACACCCCTTTTGCTCCTTTTTCTTAATCAAATCTATTTGCTTTTTCATTGTTTGGATTAGCTTATTTTGTCTTTCAGAAAAGCTTATAATCAAAATGTTGCAGAGAAAGCTTTTAGCTTTAAAAAGCTTTTTTTTTTGGGTAAAAATTAATCAAATTCAAACACCCTCTTGTCTCAGGTTGGGACCTATTTCGTAGGACAGTACTACCATGTGCTTCAGAATAAGCCAGAGTTGGTGTATCAGTTCTACTCTGATGCCAGTACCATGCTACGTATCGACGGCAACGCCAGGGAGACCGCTACGGCAATGCTAGTAATCTCTAGCCTCCTAGTTACTATCGGTTATGACTGTTATTATTATTACTATCAAATGGAAGGGATGGCCAAAATAAATTTCATGAGAAAGCATTGGAAACACTTTTATTCTAAATGGTTTTAGTGAAAAAATTGGTTTTTGATAGAGCATAATAGCGGCTGTTGATCTTTTACTAGTTGCATCTTTTCTTCAATTCTTCCAATAGATTCCTCAGTTGTTGCTATTGATCTGTAACTGCCTGCTTTAATATCTGGCCTGGAAGAACCTGCACATCGACTTGATGCAAGCCTTAATTCTATATGCTTATAATGAAAAAGAGTTATAATTTTGGCATACCTGTGATTTGCGAAACTTTTAATTAGTGGACAGTTGTGACCACAGTTTTGTTGTGTGTTGGTGGGCTAATTTTGTAGGATATGCCTTATTAGTTTGTAACAGTTTAAATGTTGCTCTTTTCTTTCTGATAACATTATCAAGTATTTATTCATCAACAGTAAATTGTTTAATCTAACTAGAAGTCAAATATTTCAACTGTTGGAAAATATCAATTACAATATGGTGACTATAGTTGCAACTGCAGTAGTCAATAGTGCCCGGAGCAGCTGCTTTCATGCCGGAGCAGAGCAGGGCAGAGCTTCCCTGCTGCCAAATGCATGTGGTGTAACATTTTGCAGTTTTAACGTGGTGTGCCACTATAGGGCTCTGTCATGGGTCGAAATAGTGGTCATAATGGCCGTTATGTTACAGAGATGAAAATCTTTATCCTTTTATTTTGGGGGTTGTAAGAGATGAAAATCCCTCTTTTACGGTAACTTAAACTCTCCTGGCTCCACCAAATCAAGGAGTTTTTGGTCTTGCATGACCGATTGCACACTGGCAACTAATTTTAGGGTTTGGAACCTTTCAACTCATCATTGCATCAGCCTCTCTCTAACACCAAATCAGGGAGTTTGCAGCCTCAAATGACCCATTGTGGCATCGCCCAGCTTCACACTAGCCCACCCGTTTTGCACCAGCCTCTTTTTCCCATGAAGATTTCCAGCTTCTCTGTTTCTCATTAGCAGCTCCCTGTTTTGCACCCACAATGCAGCTCCCTCATTGGCAGTAACACATAGTTTAAATGTTTGTGGTTGAGGTTCTGTTTTCTCTGCATCACTGTTTGCATATTCATTATATGTCTGTGTATGTGGTTCTGTTCCACGTGACTTTTGCCTTTTGAGTTCTAATTCTATATTATATATCTCTGTTGCATACTTATTTTCCATAGTCCCCATGTTTTGTTCCTATTTCCTAAGCTGACATAAGAACTCCTTTGTCCGCTTTCTTTACTATAGCGATTGGCCGGCTTCTCCACAATCCATTATGCCACTGGCCGCTCCGCACCACGGTTTGCCATTAACTACTTTGGTTGCAACCAAGTTTCTATGCATTTCCAGTTGTTTTATCTTGATGGTTTAAGAGTGTAACCAGTAACCATCTTTAGTATTATTCCTCTTTTTCTTATATATCTGTCTGTTAATAGGCCTCTGGTTAAGAGGATGTACACTAGAAAAAAATAGGAGAGAAGTAGAGGATTAAACTCCCTATTAACAGAATTAGAAGGGAAATAAAAGGGGACAGTTGGGAAACCAAGGGGGTTATGTGGATTTTCAGGAAAAATTGGAGAGTGGGAGAGTAGGATCTCTTGAATATCCTATGGGGGTTCTATCTTTGTATCTTGCATCTTGTTGTCATTGAGTTGTTCTGCTATCACATTGGTAACAGAACCATTTTTGAATAAAATTCCTATTGTTCTACACATTCTTTTCTCATTTCTCTGGTCCAGTTCTATCACTGTCTGTTATATAGATTTGCCTTATGATTATAAAATGATTATTTAGTATATGTGGAACAGTTTCAACCTTCGTATCTTCTGGCTTTGTCTTGTATGTTTATAGTCTATATTCTATAATCTTTAGATAGTAGTAGTACCCTCTTGGCACTCTATTAAAATATTTATTTGTCAGAGATAAAATGATAAGAGGTTCTCGCTGCCATTTCTGATTTCTTACAGTTTATTAGTTCCTTTATTAATCATTTGAAGGGATTGGGCATTATCTCCTTTTGTTTGTGCTTGTGCAATTATAGTAAAGCTCTTATTTCCCCCCAGAATTAAAGAAATTTCTCTCTGGCAGCAAATCCACACACTTGTTATGTCACTCAGTTTTACTGGAATTGAAATCAAGACAGCACAGTCTCTGGAATCTTGGAGTGGTGGTGTTCTTGTGATGGTTTCTGGATCTGTGCAATTTAAGGACTACAATTTGAGGAGAAAATTTATGCAGACATTCTTCCTTGCACCCCAAGAAAAAGGCTTTTTTGTGCTCAATGATATTTTCCACTTTGTAGAAGAGGAGCCAGTTCATCATCACCAAGCGGTCTTTTTAGCTCAGAGCAATCTTGATTCAAAACTGAATGCCCCTAGCACAATAAATAAACCAGGTAAGTTCTACTTCAGCCTCAGTGTTCTTGTACTCGAATTTTATAATTATTGCTGTACTTATTATTGTAATTAGAAGATAAACAAAAAGCAAGATATTGTTCTACTGGTATAATTTCTTAGAAGTTATGTCTTAGTGACTTTGTGTCTCTCTATGGGTGCTCCCTCTTTTTTTATGTGCATTGTAGATCTGATTTTCTGTTTAGAATCTGTCTTACACTATTAGTCCTGTGCTCTTTAGCAGTGTTGTTAATGGCGGATGGTGGTCCATGGCGGAAAGCCAAAAATCCGCCACACAAATGGCATCGCGGTTTCTGGCGGCTAATTAAAAAAATAAAATATATACAGAAAAAATACAAAAAAATCTGCTAAATATAATAAATAATAAAAACTAATAACATACACCAAGTACAATAAAATTAGAAATATATTCTATCAAATAAAATTCATCAAAAAGTGTCACAATTCAAAAGCATAAGGAAAAAACATAGTTGTCATAACTCAGTCATAAACATAATCAAAGTCTTCATAAGTCATAACATAAGCAATTAAGCATAAGGCCACTAGAAAATAAAACTAACAATACTAACAAGTATAAAACAGAGAGTTGAGCTTGAGAGTTGAGAGTGTAAAACCCAAAATGGAGAGACGTGAAAAACCCAAAACAAAAAAAAATGAATGAGAATGACAGAACAATGAACAAACAGGTCTGAGTTTGAGAACAGAGAACAAAGAAATAAAGAAAGAAAAGAAGTGAAGAAAGAAGAAAAAGTGAGGCTGAGAAGTGAGAACAGAGAGAGACAAGGAGCTAAGGGAAACCCAAAACGAAAAAAAAAATGAATGAGAAGGACAGAACAATGAACAAACAGGTCTGAGTTTGAGAACAGAGAACAAAGAAATAAAGAAAGAAAGAAGAAGTGAAGAAAGAAGAAAAAGTGAGGCTGAGAAGTGAGAACAGAGAGAGATAGGGAGGGGCGAGAAGGACGTTCTGTCATTACCTCGTCGGATAAGGTCGTCGGCCGTCGGAGATGCTTGGGTCCCGCCCTCAGTCGCCGGAGATGATGGAGGAGGCAGGTGGGTGGGAGTGGAAGGAGGTCTCAAGAGGCAAAGGCTGAAAGTGGGTGGTCTCCTTCGAATAGGTTAGGGATTTATAAAATCCCTAAGGCTTTAAAAAAAAAAAAAAAGAGGCTACAACCGCTATTTCAGCAATGACCCGCCACAACCGCCATGGCGCCATGGCTGTGGCGACCGCCATTTCGAACAAGGCGGAAACCGCAACACAGCAGCTGGCGAATGGCGGATTCCAAGAATCCAGCCACCGCAATCCGCCATGGCGCCGCCATGGCCGCAATTTGACAACACTGCTCTTTAGTTGGTGTCTTGCTAGTCCAGAGAATCTGAAGTTCTTATATTATGTTTAGTCCGAAAACCTAAGTTAATGAACTTGTTTATTCCTTTTCCCCGTAAATTATTACTTATTATCATATTAACATCCACTGCTTCTGGCACTATTGATGCCTTTGTAGCTGCTAATCCAGGTACCATGTTTGTAATCTATGATTGTCACGTATTGTATTTTCTACATCATCATCAGTCTTCTATTGCCACTGGTCATTATTATCACATTGACAACTGTATCCTTGCTGTTAACAAACATAAGCTTAGCGTTTAGTCTCTGAGATATAAGATGATAAGAGCAGATATAGATTTCTAGGACTTGAAATCCTAGAGTTGCTAAGTCTTAATCATAGATCCATATGCATATTGCAGTTGAAGTGGTTGGCAGTATTTTTATTTTATAGTGTAAATTTGAAAGTTGGAAATGAAGTTAATCACAAACTGCATTTATTATTGATAAATGTTTTTAGAAAGCATATCCTTTTAAAAAAGCATATCTTTTTAAAAAAGTTCTGACAACTTTTACTGAAGAAAAATTTAGGTAATAACCATTGTGGCAGATTATGGAGTACAATTGAATCTTGAAACTGTATTCTTTTAATTAATTGAGAGCTATGGGTTTTACAGTGTCCAACTACCTTCTGGGTGGAGATATACAGGCTAGGGAGTTTGTCACTACGAATGAGGCCAAAGAAAATGGTGTAGTTAACAATTATGGATTTTCAGAGAAACAAATGCAGCGAGTCCATGATTCTGAACATATTCAGGAGGAGGATGTTGCTGAAGAGTCACATGGTTCACTTCAATCTACCATGAATGCTGTGCAAGACCATGTACCTACTTCTGCTGAAGAACCTCTTGAGGAGCCCCAAAAACACACTTATGCCTCCATCGTATGTGCAAACTAACCAATAGATTAAAATGTATGAATAATGTTTTCTTTTGAGATTCCTTTATGACTTTGGAACTGACTATGTTATGAAACTGTTGGAAGTTACGGGTTGCTAAAGGACAATCTGCACCACCCGTAGCTTCTCAGCCATCTCAAAAGAATGTGTCCTCGTCGGAGTGGGATCATGCTCCACAGACTAGTAATCAGCAAACAACTGCATTGACTAATGCATTTGAAAGGTCTGAAACTGATGCAGTGGAGGAGCTTCCCTTAACAGAAGATGAAGGTTACTGTGTATACTTGTTGAGACTCATTGATTATTCAGTTCTTTTATTTATTATTTGGATAGTTACTTTTTGGTGTTGAAGCACATTTTGGTGGCTCATTGCGTCATCCTTTTACTAATATACTATTTTGTTTAAAAGAATCCTTAATGTGCTAGTGTGTAGTTTTTATCATGTACTCATTTGCCATTGCCGCACATTTTGATTTGATTGGGAATGCTTTCAGATGAAATCAAATCTGTTTACGTGCGAAACTTGTCACCTACTGTGTCTGCTTCTGAAATTGAAGAGGAATTCAAGATTTTTGGTAGGATCAGGCCTGATGGTGTTGTTATTAGAAGTCGCAAGGTAGGTGTTTGCATCTTCAAATAACTATTATTAGTTAATTAATATCACATTACAAAGCTAAACTTTTCACTTATCTCCAGGATGTTGGAGTTTGCTACGCATTTGTTGAATTTGAAGATATGACTGGAGTTCATAATGCAGTCAAGGTTTGGATTTGGTTTTAAATGATAATTTATGATATCTACTGCTCATGAATTATGATGTAATAATACCCCTTCTCAAGCAAAAGCTAATGTTGAATATACTTGTTGATGACAATTATCATGAGTTTTTTATCTGCATTTTTTTTCTAATGGCCTCGAGCTGTTTCTGATCCTTGTTGCGGAAACTTACTGTCCTGATTTGCACCTTACAAGTCATATTTTCCCTGGGGCTTTTTTCTGATTTCATATGCTGTAGACTCATGTTTGTTTTGCATGTTCGCAGACAGGAACTGTGGAGGTAGCAGGAAGACAAGTATACATTGAAGAGCGGAGACCAAACAGTAACATCCCTTCCCGAGGAGGAAGTATGCCTTCTTTATTCTTTTTTTCATTTTTAAAAGTTAGATTCTGCTCTAGTAATACTTCCTTTTTTTTTCAAAATTTCTGTCATCAACGCAAATTCCTACATAGCCGGTCCCAAGCCCGGATAAAAGAGGAGGGTTGTGTTAGGCAGTCGACAGTCAACGTAAAACTTTGTCGAATCTTTATGACATGGATCAAAGAAGTAATTGTGTTAATGCTAGGTCGTTGCCCCTAAGCAACGCTTGATTGTATGGCTTTCAGTACATGTCAAATGAGCAAGAGCCGCATGCATCCGCTTTGGTGTAGTGAAAAATAAGCAAGGGTTCCCACATTTTCGTGAACGGGTGTGGGTAAAGAAGTTAGTTCACAAGAGTAGGATGCGTTTTGGAACTTGGAATATAGGCATACTTACATGTAAATTAATGGAAATAGTTGACACCATGATTAGGAGGAGGATTGATTTTATGTGCCTACAAGAAACTAAGTGGGTTGGAGAAAAGGCAAAGGAACTCGACACTTTGGGTTTTAAGCTTTGGTACACTGGCAAGATAAAATCTAGAAACAGGGTAGGCATAATAGTAGATAAGAATTGGAAGAATAATGTTGTGGATGTGACAAGACTTGGAGATAGGATTATAGCTTTGAAGTTTGTTGTTGAACGGAGACTTTTAATATTATCAAGTGCGTATGCACCCCAAGTGGGTTAGGCAGCACTACAAGATTAAATTTTGGGAGGATTTAGAAGGTTTAGTGCAGAGAATACCATTGGGAGAGAAGATTTTTCTAGGTGGGGACCTAAATGGTCATGTGGGGAGCGAATCTAGGGGTATGGGTTTGCATGGAGGTTATGGTTTAGGAGTAGTTAATGCAGAAGGCGAAGCGATTCTAGATTTTTCGGTAGCGTTTGATCTTACAATAGCTAACACTTGTTTTAGGAAGCGGGAAGAGCATCTTATCACATATAGAAGCGGGGTTCTTTCTTTCAAATTGATTTCTTTCTATTAAGGAAATCGATAGAAAGATTTGCATGGATTGCAAAGTCATCCCCGGAGAGAGCTTGACTACCCAACACAGGGGTTTTGGTTATGGATGTACGAGTTAAGATGAGAGTAAGGAGAAATTGTCGAGACAGAGAGCCAAGGATCAAATGGTGGCAACTAAAGGGCGGAAAACAAATGCTTTCTTTCGGAGGAGGATTATGGAGGAAGAGATTTGGGAAGTACAAGGGAGTGCTAATGATATGTGGAACGAGATGGCTAAAGGGATTAGGAAGGTAGCAAAAGAGACACTCGGTGAATCAAGGGGCTTTGGACCCAAGGATAAAGAATCTTGGTGGTGGGACACAAGTGTACAAGATAAGGTTAAGGTTAAAAGGGAATGTTATAAAGCTTGGCACGTGTGTAAAAATGATGAAAATTGGAAAAAATATAAGGCAGCTAAAAAAGATACTAAGAAGGCGGTGAGCGAGGCGAAAGCTAAAGCGTTTAATGGGTTATATCAATCGTTGGGCACCAAAGACGGAGAAAGGTATATCTACAAGCTTGCTAAAAGTAGGGAAAGGAAGACAAGAGACTGGATCAAGTGAAATGCATTAAGGATGAAGAGGGTAAAGTCTTGGTTACTTTTCAAGGATCGATGGAAGGGTTATTTTCACAGTTATTTAATGAGGAACACGGGACATTAGGGGACTTTCTAAACACTGAGAGGAAGACCAAAATAAAACATTTTATCGTAGAATTCGGAGTTTGAGGTAAAAGAAGCATTGAAGAGGATGGATAATGGAAAAGCGGTTGGACCGGATAATATACCTATTGAGATATGGAAGTGCTTAAAGGTATAAGTTGGCTTACAAAGTTTGTTTAACGAGATATTGAGGTCTAAGAAGATTGAATGGAGGAGAAGCACTTTAATCCCTATTTATAAGAATAAGGAGATATACAAAAGCGTGCAAATTACGGAGGATTAAGCTCATGAGTCATACTATGAAGTTATGGGAAAGAGTCATTGAAAGGAGACTAAGACAAGAGACTCATATTTCGGAGAATCAATTTGGTTTTATGCACTGGAGGTCAACCATGAAAGCAATCTATCTTCTACGAAGATTGACGGAGCGGTATCGGAGGAAGCAAAAAGACCTACACATGATTTTCATTGATCTGGAAAAAGCCTACGATAGGGTACAGAGAAGTCTTGTGGAAGGCTTTGGAGAAGAAAAGAGTTCATATTGCCTATATTCGAGCAATCCAAGATATGTATGATGAGGTTAAAACCAGTGTGAGAACACCGAGTGGGGTCAGAAGAGTTCCTATAACTATGGGGCTGTACCAAGGGTCGGCCTTGAGTCCTTATCTTTTACCTTGGTCTTGGATGTCTTGACCGTGCATATCCAAGAGCCGGTGCCACAATGCATGCTTTTTATGATATAGTCTTAGTTGGAGAGTCGAGAGAGAAATAAACGGGAAGCTAGAGTTATGGAGACGGGCTTTGGAAGAACATGGCTTTCGTCTAGCGAGTAAGACGGAGTATATGGAATGTAAGTTCGGTAAGAAACATGCTAATGCTAGCTTAGCGGTAAAAATTGGAGATCATAGCATACCACAAGTTACACGGTTTAAGTATCTTGGATCCATCATACAAAATGATGGAGAGATAGAAGGAGATGTAAACCATAGGATTCAAGCTGGATGGATGAAATGGAGGTGTGCTTCAGGGAGTTATTTGTGATAGGAAAGTGCCTCTCAAGCTTAAGGGTAAATTTTACCGCATATAAGGCCCAAGCAATGTTGTATAGTGCTTGAATGTTGGGCGGTAAAAAGCCAACAAGAGCACAAGATCGGTCGCGGAGATGAGGATGTTGCGTTGGATGTGTGGCCATCTTAGACAAGATAGGATTAGGAATGAATGCATTAGAGAGAAAGTAGGGGTAGCACCTATTGTGGAAAAGATGGGAGAATCTCGCCTTGGTGGTTTGGACATGTAAGGAGAAGACCCTGAAGCCCTAGTAAGAAGAGTAGATCGGATGGAAAATAGCCATAGCTAGAGGTAGAGGAAGACCAAGAAAGACTTTTTAAAAAGATCTAGATTTGAATGGCTTTTCTGAAGACTTGGTTCATGATAGGACACATTGGCGTCGTCTGATCCATGTAGCCGACCCCACCTAGTGGGAAAAGGCTTGGTTGTTGTTGTTGTTGAATGTCCCTGACTTTTGACATATATACATGGTAAAATACTGCCAATTTGCAAGTGAGAGATGAGTTGATGGAACTGTTGGTGGATTCTCAAATGACGATTTTGAGAAATTACAAATTAAGCTACTGTTTGCTAATATGAGGATCACATTATGTTTACTATGGAGGACTATGGTAGCTTCATGTTCAAATCCTTGTCAGCCGCACTGTTTGCTGGGCACCCCCTAGTGACATGCACAGAGATATGTTATGATTTGACACATCACACACTACTCTTTGCTAATATGAGGATCACATTATGTTTACTATGGAGGACTATGGTAGCTTCATGTTCAAATCCTTGTCAGCCGCACTGTTTGCTGGGCACCCCCTAGTGACATGCACAGAGATATGTTATTATTTGACACATCACACGTCATTTAATTTTGTTTCATCAATTATTCAAAATGATACCTTGTCTAACCACAATTTGGCCAGCTATGCTGTATCAATGATGTTCACACTGGTTAAGCATAGAGATGATTGCCAGCCTTCTTTTGTTTTCCCAGAAGTCTCCTTGTTTTTTCTCTGCATATTAAACTGTTTATAAACCATTTTTTTTTTCTGCTTTATTTTGTTATGCTTATTCTCACTGTATTATCAACAGGAAGGAGTAGAGGCAGGGGTAGCTATCAATCAGAGGCACAAAGAGGGCGTTTTGGTTCAAGGAGCTTTGGCAGGGGAAGTGGCCAAGATGGAGGTGAACGGGAGTATAACAAACCGAGAGGAAATGGTTTCTATAAACCAAGTCCCCGCCAAGAGAGGGGATATTCAGGGCAGCTAGTGCCAAGAAATGGTCAGAATCCTGCTGAATCAACATAAAATTTTAGCAAGAGAATCAAATTTTGGGTCCAGATATTTCAGTTCTAAATAGTCAGTTTCAATAGATATTAAGAACCAAATATTGATATTTTTTTGAAGTCTTATATTAAGATGTTCCGGGAATATGAATGTTATATTTCGTTTTTGATAATTTTTTGTTCTAGGGGCTTTTTTGTTTCATTTGTTTCTTCAGGAATTTTATGTTCAGTTGGCAATGTGTTTAAAACATCAGACATTTGTTTCCTCACCATTGAAATCTAGTTATTTTCATCAACATCGCTTCAGAGTTTGATATTGTTTAATTACATGATATTGGTGCAACAATTTACATATCGATATCTGGTCATTGCCGTTGCCTTCCTCACTACTTTTACTTTTAAACTAGACTCCTTATACTTTTACGTAATGTATATACTTAAAAGGAATAGTTATATGTTTTCTTGGAGGCCATATGCAAAATAATATACAGTCCAAATATTTTAAAATTCTTCTTTAATTAAAAAAAAAAGGTGTGTTGTAGTTATTTAATATTTGTTAAAAACTTGTAATTTATGTTAAATTATAAGTTTTTCTATTAAAAAGACAAGTTTCAAAATTTTCATAAAATGATACAAGAACTTTTTATAAAACAAAAACATAGGTTAAATACTCATTTAGTCCTTATAATTTTAAGTTAATTCAATATAATCTCTACAATTCAAAACTAAAATACAGGTTTCAAAACAGTACAAAATGGTAGACTATTAGATAATAGATGTAGCTACTATTAGTGCAAAATCTGAGGTATAAATTATATATATAAAGGAAAAGAAGTCCTTCAACTAGTGATTATTGTGCTTCCCGTGGATAGCAAATTTTAATTATAAGCTATTTTGAATGAAAAATAAACTAATCTAAATACCATAATTCATGTGAAAAAAAAATCCTTGTAGTTATAAATTCAACAATATGTCACCAGACCTAAAAAATGAGAAATTCTTTTTTACTCAAAGTATTATACTACTTTAATAAAAATGTAACATGTGGCATAACATAATTATACAAGTTATTAGATTAAAAATAAAATATTATTAAATTAGATCTAAAAAGTTACAAAACTGCTCATAGTGTTTTCAGAGTACATAAGAATTTTCCTTAAAAAAGAGTGTACTTCAACCTTCTGTTAACCTTTTGATCAAATCACTAATGGTATACACGTTACGTGACTGCATGTGCAAATTTTATCCCTAGCTGGCGCTCAATCATACCCATCCAACCCATGCATCCCCGAATTTGTTTTCTCCCACATCAATTAGAAACCATAAAATCTAACCATTTCACCCATTCAAGCATTATCAGCAAAACTAACAACAATGATCGTTTTGGGAGCATCATGCGACTAGGATTTGGATGAAAAGTTAAAGGTAACCTCCCATTGTTGTGAATGGTCATTGCTGTGAGTCCATTGTTTTTCTCTGCTATTGTATTAGAATAATTCTAAATATTTTTAATTAATCATTTAAATATTTTTCCCATTTATTATATAAAAAAAGTATGTCTTTTATGTTTATATTAAATGTATTTATTTTTTTATTTAATATTATATTTATTAAATATTAAGAGAATTATTAAGAATTATTTTAAAAAGATATAATAAAACTCGTTGTATTAATGTTGGGGGATAGGAAAACCATGACAATCATTGTGTTTTTGTTTTTTTTTTTTCTGAGTGTCCATTTTGATCATCATTATATGCTGGTCATCATTATATCCTCCATTTATCAGCGACATCAAATTTGTCTTTTAATGATAATTAATATTTAATACATCAGTTTCGTCTTTTTGTCTTATTCATGCCATCAATTTGGTTTTAATTATCATTGAGTAAGGTCCATCAACTAGACAGGGCATGCTCTGACTAACAGCACCACTAAGTTTGGAAAGAGAGTTCATGAACTAGATGAGCTTTTAACATAACCATAATTCAGGTTATTTTTGTCTCAATGCAAGTTAGACACATGTTATTCTAGAAATACAAAAAACTTCAGCCAAAAAATGCAATAAAAAAAATGGTTTTCTTTATTCTGGATGAGCTAATCTTGCTGCTTCCTTGTATTTAATGTATGGTTTTCTTTTATTCTCCTATAAGTATGAGCATTCACTTGCACCTGCTCTAGCAACCAGTCTTGAATATTTGCCAACAGTCATGGCATTTTCTAGCAGAAGATCTCTTGAACATGGCTCTGCCTTGAAATTTCAGCTTTCCCCATCTTCTGTTTCCCAAAGAAAGCAAGCATATGCTGCGAGAACATTGCTGAAAGCAGAGAAGTGTTAAACACTTGTATCTTAATTATTATCATATGTAGTTTATTTTAGTAAGTTACTTCTTTTCTAATTCAGAATTTTTCCATATAAAGACTCATGTATACTGCACTGCACTCTAGTTATAGATGATTCAACAATTCTTTCAAGTGGATTTACTCTAAATCAAGAAGGACCTAATCACCCAAATAAGTAAATATGAATTTTGTTATTCTATTTTTTAGCTTTAATAGGCATGTGAGGTAACAAAACATTTTATATATCCTCAAAGATGTGTCTCAAAAAATTTACCTATCCCCAGGGGTCGCCTGAACTGCTTGCTCAAATAAATACAAAGCCTTTTCCGGATCATGATGAAGTTCCCACTCAAGTCTAGCATATTCTGACATCATTTCACCATCACTCGGATCAGCTAAGATTGCACGTGAGTAGTAATCCTCTGCTGCTTGAAGATCTCTCTTGGACTGTACATATAAGGTGAAGAAGGGGGAGGGGGGAGTCAAAATACAATTTTATAAGCCTGAAAATTCTCTAACCATAAACTAAGTAATAACAAGTCTATAACCGTGCGAATTCTCATTTTTCCCTTGTCCTAGGAAGATGATCTCATATGTATAAATTTATTAAGGTAGTTATAACTTATTTGAAGGGGCTAGTGCAAGCCTTGTGATTGTTGAAGATTTCATTTTAATCCAAGAGAAGCTCAACTAACTAATCATAGTTTATGCCTCAATTGTTGTTTGTCTACTGTTGATAAATGCCCCTGCAAGAGACAGGATGTCTAAAGCCAAAATTGACTGTTCTGTCTGAGGATTTTCCTCCCAACAGACCCCCAAAAAAATGTTTTCGGTAAAAAAGAACGGAATGTGTTAGTCCAGATTAAAATTTAGAAACATCTGCACATTGTATGCTTAAAAGATTGAAATTAGTCTTAAAGATATATATATATAGAAATAGAATATTAAAAAAAACAGAATTTTTTTTTATCTCACCTGAAACAGAATCTGAGCATACTTTTTCAGAAACAAAGGATTGTTAGGATTTTCATCAATCATCTTCTTAAAATAATCTGCAACTTTACTGTCTTCACTACAATTAGCTGTTATAAGATTTGCGGCATCAATCTCTTGTCCGGCTGCAAGGAGTGAAAATGAGCTAACTGAGTCACTTTCTTCTTTGGAGGGCTTGACAGGTTCTTCAGTCTTTTGTTTTTCTTTGTCATTCTGCACTCAATTATAAACTGTAAGTATTAAACAATCAATGTGTGTCATTTGGAGGACAAAATGCCCCCCTAGACAGAAAACACAAAGGAAAAGTAATTTTTTTAAAAAAAGGAAAAGAAAAAAAAGCACCTGAGTTTCATGTTTTCCACCTTCGTTCTCATCATCTTCTGCTTCCCACAGAAAACTAGCATATGCTGCAAGAACATGGCTGAAAAGAATATGTTATATGTTTATTGTTATCTTTAGACATGGAAAGCTCAACATTATTTTGCATGTTTGAAGAGAGGCTTCCAGTTTCTGCAGGATACAATGAGGTTGAAAAGCATATTTTTGTCCAGGACTAACTGATGATATTTGGAGTTGTTAAAATGCAATGCCCATGCCATATTTCAAAAGGACAAAATTTAACTCCAACCCAAGGGACAAAATTTAGCTCCAACTCAAGTTAGAGAAAAGTCCTCCAACCCCTTCTAATTTTATGCCATGTGCCTATTCTTTTAAGTTAATGGAGCTGAAACAAGTGAGTTACAAACTTGGCTTCAGCTTAGTTTGGCAGTGTGGTTACCTGTCCTGAGGAGCAGCTTCAGCTGCACGTTCAAAGTAGACCAATGCTCTATCCTTGTCACGATGCTGCTCCCACACCAGCTTCGCATACTGCATCAAGATTTCACCATCATTAGGATCTGCTAGGGTAGCACGATGAAAGTACTCCTCAGCCCCTTGAAAATCTCCCTTAGACTGCCAATAGATGTCAAAAATTAGAAATCAGCATCTGAGAAGAACTATAAGAAACATCATGCTTGTCTAAATGAAATTGAAAGATGATGATTAAATAGAAGAGTGTCTCATAAGTTGTCAACTATGTAGTTCCTAGCAACATTATTAATCCTTTATCAGTTATTTTCTAAACATGAGTTGTTCTAGTGATTGTGAAATTTTGTCTCCTACTTGTTTTGAAATTTTTGTTGTTTTAGTAAACCAATTTTTCTTTTATTTATTTATTTATTTTGCTAAGCAAAAGTCAAGGGGGATGGGATGCTACCCCATTGCAAAGCTAGGGCATGCCAAGTGGCAAAACCTATACCTTACAAGCAAAATGCTTTGATCCTTACCAGCTGAACAACCATCATAGGTAGTAAGCCACTTTGTCTAATATGGACATCATCCAGATTCTTCTGCTCTAGGTTTTTGTGAGATCTATGAGATTCTCAGGTTTAAAGAACTTGTTACTCAGTTCTGCATACCCAAATAAGTTACGACTGAAACACTTAAGTAGCTGAGGTTCTCAGCTTTGGACACAGTTTATAAGGACATCTGTAGTAGTTTGCAGTTTTCCAAATAACCCAGATATTAGATACCCACCATAGCATTTGTACTGTTGTAACTTGATGGAGATTAACGAGTTCCATATCTCCTTAAGCAGCACTTCTACTTTAATTTGATAATCAAACATTATCAAGAATGGGTGACTTTAAAACTTAAAAGTAGCCTAGGGACAAGTTAAGTAGTTACACCTGATGAAGCACAAGTGACAATAACAAGTTTAAACTTTAAACAGCATTTAGCATCCTTAAGCAAGCATCAATCTTGTGGCGTCTGATTAATATGTATCTTTAGCTTAATAGGTATTCCTTATGGGATTTACTACATCAACGAAAGGTTCAACATCAACTGCCCATATCAATCCAAAAATAGGACCTGCATCTATTCATTTCAGAATCAAAATTTATGTATTTTTTTGAATTGAACATACAAACTAAACTGAAATCTGCAATGTTAACACATCTCAGTATCATTAGTGACATTTCCTGTCCAAAATTACAGTGCCAAGTGAAACAATTGAAGAAAGAAAGATCCATAAAAAAATAGATAACTCACTTGTAAAAGCTGTGCACATTTCTTCAGAGCCAAAGGGTGGGAGGGATAATCATCAACCATCCTCTTGTAATACTCTTCAAGATCCCCACTTTCTTGCAAGTTAAGAGTGAATATATCATCACTGGTAAGGTTATCAGATCCAAACCCATCATCAAACCCAGTTCCATCAACTCCAAGCCCTGCTGCAACTGCGATATACATGGGGGGACTAGGTGGTTCAAGTTTAACATCTTCCTCTTCAACACTCAAATTCTGAATCCTAGTTGACCCATCTTTCTCATTCTCTCCTTCCTCAATCAAATCCATCCTCTTCCCCCTAAAGCTAAACTCAACACTGCCCATCAGAGCAGTTCTCTTCAAAACTTCTTCTGGGTCGTTGTCTTCATCTCCATGAGAGTTGTTGTATATTGCAAATGATGGAGCTGAATGTAAGGTTGACTGGAACTCGTCCTCCACTGGTGACTTGGAACTATGGAACTCATCCATGGAGCCTGGAAGAAGATATGGCAATATCTCCAAGTTGCTATTAGATATGTTAAGTTCAGAAGCAAGTTTGGTGCTTCAATAGTGATCAAAGTAAGGTCAGTGTTTGATATTGCTAGCACTGTTGTGGAAAGAGACTATGCCCTTGAGAAATGAGAAAAAATGAGAGTTTCAAGTTGATGAGCTTCTCTGCTGATCCAAGCTTTTAAATAATAATAATGACAAAAAGAGTAAATTACATTTTCTCTGTTGACATATGTTTAAATTGCAATTTCCATTCTTTTATTTTAAAAAATTATGTTCCTTTAGAAAAAAAAAATGTACTATATTTTAATTTATTTTTATATTTTTAATTAATACTTCCACTAGATCAAAGATTCAAAGTCACAACAACCACTACCTAATAAGGATGAAGCTAGGTGTTATTAGGAGAAATATTTGAATAGATTTTATTTATATAATTAGGTAAATTAGACTAATTAATATTTAAATAATTATATAATTTTTTTGTGTTATATAATTATTTTATATTAAAAATAATAATATATTAATTTTTGATTGATTAAGTTTATACAATTTGTATAAACAAGATTTTTACAAATATTTCTTGTGCTATTGGTTGGGCAAGACGAAATGGACTAGGAAATTAAAAACTTTCTAATTTAATAACATTCACTGTTTGAATGGTCGGTTAACTTAATAGTATCCTAAAAAAATGCACACGTAAAGCTAATTTTAGCTTTCAATTTCCAGTTATGCAACACAAGGTCAAAAGACGATCCACAAAGAAACAAGATGAATGTGGTTTCACGTAAGTCTCCCATCACATGAAACTAATTTAGATTGGACACTTTTTCACCTAATAAGTGCAACTTGAAGTGAACCGACTACTCAACCGATAAAGTTAAATGTTTATGGTTGAGGTTCAACTAGTTGAAATGGGTTTTGTCCATATGTATAGACTATACACATATATATAACAATATGTTAAAAAAAAAGTATACATATATTAAGTATATAAATAAAAATAAAAAATATATATATACTTGATTACGCTTAAAAAATAATGCAATAATTATAACATAATTTTATATTATTAATTTCACATAAAAACAAATTAAAAAATAGTTAAAGGAATAAAAATACTAAAACAAATATTAAATCATTAATTATAAATAAAGATTAATTTTGAATACAAATTAAAGTAATATAAAGTTAATAAATTAAATTTTTATTAGATATAAAATAACTAAAATTTAAAATTTATCAAGACTAATTTTAATATTAACTAAGTTAAATTATTATACTCAAATAATTTAACTCATAAATATTTAGTGACAAATAAGAAACTACAATTAATATCTAATAATTATTACTAATATTTAAATAATACAAATAAATTATAAAATATGACTAAATTTATTTTAAAATTTATTTATATAATTTAATTAAAAAATAGAATTAATAAATATTATATTTTAAAATTAAATAAAAATAATTCAACATAATAATATCAAAATAATCAAAATTTTATCATTCTCTTAATACAAAAAATTTAACAAAATATAATAAAATTTAAATTTAATAAAATTATTTCATTAAAATTCTTATTTGTATATATATATATATATATATATATATATATATATATATATATCATCAAGTCACGCTGCACTACATGTCTAATTCCCGAGCGAAGCGTCACGTCCTCCTGTTTCTTTTCACATCTTAAACGACGTCAATTCTTTTTAGAGTTAGATCTTTTTTAAATTTTTTCTTTAAAAATTATTAATAAGATATAATTATAATATATGAATTTTTTTTTATAATATTTATGTTTATTTATTTTTTTATTTGACAACTTAAAAAAAAATTAAAAGAATTTAAATTCATTCTTGTTTTATTCTCCTTCTCGAACGGCGTGCTGCATACGTTTCTCCAATCTCGTCAATTCTTCCGTCTAGCACTGTGCGGCGCAGTACCCCCCACATCATTCTCTTTGTTTCTTTATATATAGCAATTGTGCAGCCCCAATTTCCAATCGGACAAGTTGGAGGAAGCTACTTTAATTTTTTTTAATTTTATATTATATGTATATTTTATTAAGTTAATAAAATTAAAATAAATAAATTATAACATATAGTATAAAATTAGAAAGAATTAAATTTTTTTCTTTAATTTAAATTGAAGTCAAATTTTATTCTATCCGTTTCTTTGTATTTAGATCTGCGTGCTCTTTCTTTTAAATCTGATTTTTTATTGTCTTTTATTTATTTTTTATTCATCTTAATTTATAAAATAAAATAATTAAATAATAAGACTAAAATAATTAAAATAAATAAAAAAAATAAAAAAATTATCAAATTTAAATATATATATATATAAACTATTATTTAAAAATATTTTAAAATAAATAAAAAGTCAATTTAAAAATACATATTAATTTCAATAATTTTTATTTATATTTTAATATTTTAGTTTAATAATAAGATATGTAGAAAACACTTTGTTATACCCATCAATACAAAAAAAAAAATGAAAAATATTACAATATAGTTATAGGATTGTCATGATAATAAGCATTAAGCTAATTAACTAGTTTTTTCTCTAATATATAAAAGTCCCATATCTATTAAGAAAAAAAGAAAGAAGTAAAACTTCTCATTTTATGTTAATCCTTCATTGAATATGTAATAGAGGAGAAGTAGTGCTCCTTGTTATGAATAGGAGGCAAACCATTGTTGTATTTCATATTCCAATTTGTTTCACATTAAACAAATTAATGGGGGAGATGCTAAGCTTTAATTATAAATGGAGAATCAAACAATGCATTTTAATAATAAAAATTTTAAATTATCTTTTTTAAAAAAATACAATTCAACTGGTCAAATCAGAATCGATTCACATGGTTTAACTGACTTGTCACCAATTTTTCAATTCAAATCTAAATTTTTTAAAATGTGATTCTTAAAGGTAAATAATTGAACCGGCGGTCAAGAAATACGACTTAGTGGTAGGTTTTTTAAAGTCATATAAACAATTTTCCTTATTTAAATTTTCGTCTAAGCATGTTCTTCCCTTTAGTATTTTATTGCTAGTTACTTAACAAGATACTGAATGACAAAAAGAAATTTTTAAAATTACTTTTTCAATCAATTTCATTAATTGCAATGAAAATTGTTCAATATTGAGACTTAGGTCTTGATGGACCAAGTTCACTGACAAAATCGATAGTGACTTTTCATAAGAGACAAACAAAATATTTCTTATTAAGAGATTTTTGGGAGACATTAAGGATAGTCAACCCTTAAAGAAGAAGGTGTTGGAAAGTTTTTTTTCTCTCATAATCTGATGGTGCCTACACATATCCTCTTCATATAAATAGAGTATTATAATTTCATGGTAAGAATCTCTCATTGTTGAATCCCTTATTACAACCTTAACTGACTTAATTATTGAAATGTCTTTGTAGATATCCAATCACCTTATTTCCATACTCAAAGGAGCTGCTGTGTAGAGATTCAGATTTCAAGGAGCTCAATACTACTGCAAGTTCAGGACGGAACAAAAACCATGGTAGAAATAAGAAGTCAGCTTTAAAAACTGTTATACATTCTTGGTTTTTTTTTTTTTTGGGTCATCTTAGAAACGAAGTGTATTATACAAACCCCGTACATCCATTGGGCCTTGTGAAAGAAGGTCAACCCAGCTACCTAGTTCAACCCTTATTAGGATCTAGTCCTTATTGCATTCGCTGCCGAGTTAACTAGTTTTGGTGATTATAATACAATTCAGAGGCCTCTAGCTCTACCTCCAGTAAATTGGGACCTCGCTCCCCAAATATGACATATCTTTACTCATTGATCTGACTTAGCTCTCTCTTCAACTCACTAGATATTACCAATTACCCGCTCTCACACCATTGAGGAAGAACAATGCCTTTTAGCTCACAAGAAGTATGGAAAGTGGGAAACCTCTGAGCGATTAGCAATCTGACTCGTTGAGCAATGAAATTGCCATTAAATGATTGTTCATTTGATAAGCTTGAGTTTAAGTCAAAGTATCTATTTGGTTGCATTGAACATCAATGCCCTGGTCATTAATTTGAAACAGTTTAGGTTTGGTTTGTATTTATATATAGTGGAAATTATTTTGTTCACAATTTGTAACTGGTCAATTTGTTTGGGATATATTATTTTGTTAAGGCTTTTATGATTAATTAAGTTATTGCGTGGAATGCTTTTCATAGTGACTTATATAACTTATACACACAACTTTCACTAATTAAAATATATAATTAAAAAAGTTATGCATTATACAATGATACCATCACCTGCATTTCACGGGTCATCTTACTAAAATTGATAAAATTAAAAGCCAGAAGGAAACAAATTATAAGACCATAGCTGATTCTGAAGAAAAAAGGGGGGTTCAAGTTTTTTGGAAAGATATATATTAGCCTATCCGTTCTCGAGGCACCTTGTTTCCTAATCCATTTCTAAATAATCACTAAGTAGACTAGTGTTGCATGCAGGTGCATATATCACTATATCAGTCAATATTTAAAAAATTAAAACTAGGACTTTGTGAAGCCCATTTAATGGAGCTCTAATTAGCAAAACATAGTTGTACATAGTCACCTTTACTATATATATATATATATATATAAAAATGTCCCAATCACTCAAATTACTATATATACAAACTAGTACATGCTTACCCCAAGTCTTGGAAACGAGACTACTCTAAAAATAGGAAGGTTTGTTCTGTAATACAATCTGGCTTAATTTTTACTTTTGACACGCACGCAGTTGAAAATATTGTTGCAACAAGGACAGCTTTTGGCCAAGCTTGATTCTAACAGACACATGTGGAGAAAGTTGTAGGTAGATACATATTTAATATGTCTAAAAATATTTTAAAAATTGTTATAATTTTTTTATAATCCTTACCACTTTATATATATCAAATAAGATTTGAATAATTATGATAGACGGATATAACTAAAAATTACTCCTGGCACGCAATGCAAGAGATAAAGAGCAAAGAAGAAAGTTTCCAATATATTGAGCGAAAACAACGGTGAGAAATTAACGCTTGAGAACTAACGAATGCCTCCATTGATTCGCTGTCCATGGAGTGCAGAGTGAATCCCCATCGAAAAAGAAGACAGCAAATGCCTTATTTCCCTCTCTTTTCTGGCCCTTCCTATTTCCTAGCCATCCATTCTTCATGTCACGCCCTCCCTCGTCGTCCTCCTCCTCCTCCTGGACGACCACGAGTGGCACCCCTCCCCGAACCCGCCATCGCAACCTCCATTTCTCTTCCCTCTTCTCTTGGATCAAAACCCTCAAACGTACTAAAACTTCTGACAAACTCTACAAGAGATACGTTAGATCCTACAAGCTCAAATAACCTCAACCAAAAAATTTAAAATTATTGAAAAAAAAAAAAAAAAACCAATCATTTTATGCATTGCATTGCACCCTATATTCAAACCATAGTATAGGGTGCAATTGCTATTATTCTCTCATTCATCTATTCAACCCTTCAACTTCCATTCAATGTCTCACATCTTGGCACCATTCCAACTCTTGGAACTCAATGTCATCTCCGCCCAAGACTTGGCTCCAGTTGGTCGTTCCATGCGAACTTATGCCGTGGCGTGGGTCCATCCTGATCGAAAACTCTCGACCAGGGTAGACACACAAGGCCACAACAACCCTACATGGAACGACAAGTTTGTGTTCCGCGTAGACGAGGAATTCCTCTACTCGGACACTTCAGCAATCATGATCGAGATCTACGCCTTGCATTGGTTCAGAGACATTCACGTAGGAACGGTGCGCGTCCTCGTTGGGAACCTCATCCCTCCACCTTCTAGGCCTTTCCACAACAACCGCGCCCCAATGGGGATGCGGTTTGTGGCGCTACAGGTCCGGCGAGCCTCCGGGAGGCCTCAAGGGATCCTAAACATCGGCGTGGCGGTGCTAGACAGCTCCATGCGGAGCATGCCGCTGTACATGCTCAATTCATCCGCCGTAGGGTACCGCCACTTGATGGGAGAGAAAGATGCATACGAGAACCACAACCACCTGAGTCCTCAGGTGTTCGGCGCAGCAGCGAAACCGGAGCTGCGCCGAACCAAGAGCGACACGAGCTCCATGATAGGCTCGGAGGCCGTGGCTCGGCAACAACGAGCCAAGGCCAACAAGGGGAAAGCGAGTTCGGTTATCACAGCTTCGGAAGCCAGCGCGAAGATTAACAAGAGCAAGAAGAAGGGGAAAAGAAGGTCTAGGGCTAGCTCCGTCGTGAGCGGTGGCTCCGATGTGAAAGCCAAAAGCGGAAAAGCAGCGAGTTCTGTTCTTAGCGACTCGTCTTTGCCATGGAATAACCATAACATTAATCATAGTGGCTCGGAAATGCAAGTGGAACCACCACCACCACCACCACCACCACCACCACATCACAACGATAACAATGAGGCCTTCGATGTTGATAATAACAAGGCTGATTCATCCATTAACAGCGTTTCTGAAGCTGCCACAAGCGACATCAACACCAACACCAAGCACGGACAAGTTCCGGTGACTAACATTGCCTATGACGTCACCGCGTCGCCGAAACCGCAGTTTCACAACTCTCCGGCACCGCAATTTCGAAACTCTCCGAAACCGCAGTTTCACAATTCTCCGGCGCCGCAGTTTCGGAACTCTCCGAAACCGCAGTTTCATAACTCTCCGGCGCCGCAGTTTCACAACTCTCCGGCGGTACAGCAGTTCAAGAACTCTCCAGCACCGCAGTTTCGTAACTCTCCGGCGTTGCCGCAGTTTCGGAACTCTCCGGCGGTGTCCAAGTTCAACCCGGCGGTGGGATTCGGCGGTTCGCACAGGGGTACACCGTTGCACCCGTTTGGGAAGCTAAACGGTGCGTTTGAGTATGGCACTCCGCGTAGATCTAATTTGGGGAACATGGTTCCACCTGTGCTGACGGAATCGGAGCTGGGGCCGTCGCCGTCGGAGGTGGCGGCGGCGATTGCGAGGAAGCCGGTGATCGATGAGGGGGAGAATTCGACGGTAGGAGGGTGGAGCTTGGACGAGAGCGTTGAAGGGTTGCAGTCCAAACTGGAGCGGTGGCGGACGGAGCTGCCTCCGGTGATCGACCGCGGCGAGTTCTCGAGCTTCCCAACGTCAAGTACTAAAACCAGCCGCCATACGCGGAGGCACACGGACAGTGGAAGTGGTTTGTTTTCTTGCTTTAGTAATATCTGTGGTGTTGAATGCTCCATTGTCTGCGGTGGTCCTAAGGGCAAGAACAACCGGCGCCGCCGCACTCCATCGGCAGATAATGCCAGCTTGCTGTGACACCACCACCACCACCACCACCATTCTGCCCCTGGCTGAGATCCGAGAAGATGATGAGTCATCAGGTTGGTTGCACGGTGGATTATCCAACATGAAGATCATAGGAAATGTGGGAATGGACTAAACTGTATTTTAATTCATTCTTTGTTAATCTATTTTTGGTACTCTTTTGTTGTTCTAATAATGCATGTCAGTTTTAATTTCAAATTATCTGAAATGGCTGGGACTCTACAATATAACAGAAGGATATATCCACATTCATTTATATATATATTTTATATTTATCTCGGTTCTTATAGTTGTAGAATATATTGTTAGATATATTACATTATTTTTGTGATGAATATGTTTCAACGTTAATTTGATGTGGTTAATTATGGGTTATATTTTGGTCTTTTTTGTTTTTCCATCATCCACAATGGTAACATTGAAATATTATGGGTGTTTGGTTTGATTTTTATTTTTATTTTTAATTGATATATATGTTTTCATTTATAATTTAAAAAATATTTTTTATTTTTATTTTATTTTTTGTTTTTAAATTTTTGTTTACAAAAATTTAAAAATAAGAGATAAAGTGATAATAAAATGATAATTTTATAAGAGAACTGTTACATGGCTCGACTATGTAGATTACTTGGATGAATCACCTAATAACAACTTGTTTTACAAACAAATGGACTTAACGGAACTCACCTCAATCTCAAAACAAAAAGTCTCATCCGATCTACTTGATACTTTTTTTAATTGAGATATAAAGTCCTTTCATTTTTATAATTATGAGTAAAAACATACCGAATAAAAATAAAAATATAAAACAAACTAAACGCAACTGTTATTTTTTGCTTAAATTTGAAGAGGTGAACAAAACCAGGTTTTGAGAGGATCAAGGTCTTGGTGAAGTGCTAATTAACAACTTGTTAGATTTCACAATTCTCAAGAAAATGCATTGAGAAGAAGCTAAGTGTTTTGAGTGTGTGTGCGAGTTCAGTTAGATGCTTGCGTCCAACCCGCCCATGCACCTTAATATAACTTTTGCATAAAAAAAAAAAAAAAAAAACCCGTGCTTGGATGTGTGATTTAGGAAATACACCAAGATTTGGCTTGATACATGAAATTCATATGTATGAGAAGAAGCTCCAAAGGATTTTGCTTCTACGTTGAATTATTCCGGGGTCGTTGCACATGAATTTCAACTTATAACCCTTGCATATCTTGTTCTGTAAACCTCATCCATGTAGTAATCTGTATCTTGACAATGTTTCTAAAAGCTGTAACAATTCTGTGGATTGTTGCCATCCATAGTTGTAACATGCTTTACGCTTACAAGCTAATTAATTTGTAGGAAACTACTTTACTTTCAATACATAATTCTAGGATGCAAAATTCTTTCAGTTCATTTTATTCTTCCAATTTGGTAGAAACTGATCATTACACATCATGATCGGTCACATCAGTAGCTTACTACAAGAACTTCCTGGGATCAGTTACGAAACCAGTTAATGCAGATGCTGCTGCAGTATATGGGGAAGCAAGATATACCTGGCCTTCCATGTGTCCCATCCGACCAGGGAAATTTCGATTTGTTGTTGAGACACAGACCTGCATTCAGAACCCTTCCATCAGTTACATCAAAAGGAAAAACAAAAACACAAAGTTGTTATTAAAAAATTGGTGTTATATATATTTATAATATGATATAATCACTCCATAAAGTAAGAATTAGTTTTTGACTTTCTTTCAATTGAATTTGGTTAGCTGAAAATGGCCAAGTGCATTAACTGTGATTGCTTTCATAGGCTTTAGTGTAGATGGTGTCTAGTTTCCATAGACCCCAGGTCCCGGAATCCTGGGCAAACTCCCCAGTAGATGGAGACTGTCCCTTCCCATTCTTGTTTTGGAGAAATTGAGACCAAAGAAAGTTGCTAATATATCATAGTACACTATCCTTAGTTCCTTACTTCACAAGCTCCCTCCAAAATTAAAAAAAAAAATGTAAAAAATAAAAAGCAACCCATTCAGTTAAGAAAAATCGGAAAGAAAAAGGAGTTTACTTAAACAATAGGCTTATAAATTGATTTTAGGTTCAAGATTAATGAAGTCTCATATCTCAAGGGGCACATATTTGTTAGCTTAGTGAGAGTCCAAAACACTGAGAAGATCTCTTTTCATAGGTTTAGTAAGGAATTAGATTTGTGAATTTGATACCATGTATTAACTCAAAAGTCAAAACTATTAGATTTATAGGTCATTCTACTTACATGTCCTCTCATTTAGTCTGCTCCTTTTCAATGTCGATGAATTCACAACATTTTAGGTTTCATGATTGGCACTGAACAATAATAAATTGTCTTTATAATTGAATTTGATAGGGATGTGATATGAAACACTTGAGCGTTTTGAACGCTCCACAGTTCTATAGCAAGTTTTTACGAGGATGTTAACAATACATTCTTTTTTAACATTCATTTTAACATTTTTTTTATTATTGGTCCACTTTATATACTTAAAAAAAATTATTATAAAAAAAATACTAACAACACTTATTTTTAGACTAATAATAAAATAAATGTTAAAATGAGTATCCCAAAAAAGTGTATTGCTATCATTTCTCAAATCCTATATATATCCAAATATTATAACTGGAAATTAAGATTTTCCCTTTAAGCCATATATTATATATATAGCAGATTGGTGAATGTGTAGCCTTCGAAGTTCGATTACTGAAAAAGTATTAAGTTTACCTGGGGTTTGTTCAAGCGTCCATATGTGTCTTTTGGGCCACCCATACAGGCAGCACAACTAGGACTCGCAGGTGGATCACAACCAGCTTCTTCAAATATCTGTGAACAAGTCTTGCCACCTGAGCCAGGTACCTCTAGAGTGTATAAGTCCATCCAAACCTGAAAAAGTTGTAATGAGTGGTGTGTTCGATCGATGATTTTGGTGATTAATACTTCTGAAACTGGTAACGCAGTTCATATTCTTCAATAGAAATTGTACACATTGACAGACCTTTTGTGTAGCAGGAACTAGAAATGTAGGAACTTTGACACTTTTTCCCTGCAGCAGAATCAGTATCGTTATGTTAAAGATGGTAAAAATAATTTAAAAGAATACTAATTGATATATATTGTGCAGAAAAAAAAATGATAATTACATAAACACTATCTTTTTTGGTACACATAAACTCATTATCTTCATAATGGTGCATCCTCGAAAAGAAGCTCAAAATCATACTTGGATAAATAAATATTTCCTCACATCCGTGCGCAGGCATAAAAGATTAATTTTTCCTTATTTTGGTAATTTAGAAGAATTATAATACACTGACTAAAATGCAAAAAACTATATATGTTTATACTGTGACATAGATAATAGGGAAAGCTTTTTTTAATACATTATAAATAAGACAGAACTTGACTCTAATCTTGGAAGAAATTATCTCCCTCCAACTTCCTTAATTTGTTGTCATACCTCTATTTTATTATTCACTTATATCATTTAATTGAATTAATAGATACATAGCAACAAATTAAAGGGAGTTAGAGGAAGATAACTCCTCTCAGGATTGGAGCCCAAGTTATGTACTGATAAATTTATAATTGTATACTTTCATAATACGTGCAGTAGAAAAATAACATGTTTGTCCTCAATTCCGATTTTTTTGTGAGAAGCAGATTGTCGTTTAAATTTATTACCACAAACATACCAAAATATAAAGTGTCTGCAAGATTTAGCTATGTGTCATCCTTTGTGGTGAGAGAGGTAACTGGTTAAAGCCCCGCAGAGTCCAGAGTGTATTGATGGTTTTACTTTCCATCGTAAAATATTATGCAGTTTTCATGTTAAAAACAAAGTGAAGGAGAAATATAATTAATAATAAATAAATAATAGACTTACACCAGCTAAGAAAACTTTTGCTGCGGCCATAAAATCTTCTGTCTTTCCACCGGTGCATGATCCAATGTATACTCTGTCAATTTTCACATTGTTGCACTCTCTTGCCAAAGCACGATTATCAGGGGAATGTGGCTGCATGGTTCATTTCATTATATTACATTACATCAACAATAATCAAAAGTAAAAGAGGTTTCTTACAAGATTCATAACTTTTTAATGGCAACGTGAAGATGAAAAATATGATTAAGTTAAAGTACCTTTGCCACCAATGGTTCCACCTCTGATATATCAAATCTATACTGGGCTAGAAATCTAGCATCAACAAGAAAGGAAAAAAAAAACAATTGTAAACAAGTCACATAAGAGTAGCAAAAAGGAGAAAAAATTATCATTGTTCTAAAAATATGAAATTGAGCTTTATGGTGAGGAAATGAATATGATAAGTAGCTCTCGAAGTCACCCAATTACTCATCACTCGTACAATTTAATTTGAAGTTGATAAAAACATAAAAAAAATTCATAGTTTCAACATCTTAATTACCAATGTTTGCAGGATTTAAACTCTTCTTTAGACCATTATAAAACTTCATTTTATTCTATTGGTCAATCAGTGAAGCTGACATCATAAGTTATATTTCAAAGAACAAAGATTCTTATAATTACATCCTAAGACCAAACCATACTCAGAATATAATCTCTGCCCCATCTAAAATTACAATATCGGAATAAATACTTGAATTTATGTCTTGTCCATCTAAAATTATAATGCCAGTTCCAAGTAATAGGTCGAGCTAATAACATACAAAAGAGAATTTATACCTTGGCAACTATGGATCAAATAAATAATAATTGCATATATATAGTTAATTAAGGAGAACATAGAACTTACCTTGCTTTCTCATCGCTAAAAACTGGTTCGTAGGGTGCAGATGTCTTATCCTGTGCACAATAACTAAACAATATATAATCCTTGGCAACGAAAGAAAGGGAGGGAAAATAGGATGTGAGTGATGATAAAAGTATGATTGGCGAAATCCAGTTTCAAGCATTACAGTATTAGAACATCTTTTGACTGACAATTTAATTAATTAGCATTTTGCTTGTACGCATGCACGTAGTAAGCACATAGACAAACATATATAACATGAGAGAAGAGATAATCAACGAAAGGAGAAATTTAATTTATACAAATTGTGTAGACTAAACCAATCAACAAGTGACACATTATCACTTTTAATGTAAAATAATTGTATAAAACAATGATCTATGTAATTATTCAAATGTTGATTAGTTTAATCTACACAACTATGTAGACAAGATCTACATAAGTATTTCTCCGATGAAAGAGAGAAAAACATAAAGGGTACTGAATACTGATGAACTCCAGCAACCTCAAGGTATTTGTATGTGGTCCTATCAGCAGCAACAATACCGTTTTTACCTCCAGCTTCTACAACCATGTTGCACAGTGTCATCCTTTCTTCCATCTACAATACAACACTTCAGAAATCTTACGCTTGTGATAACATTAGCATAGAAAAAGAAAACAAAAAAGTTAAAAGCTTACATACACTTAAACTTTCAATAGTGGTCCCGACAAACTCCATGGCTTTATATGTTGCACCAGACATAGATATTTCACCAATGATCTGAATGGTGGTTAATGTTTCCACATGGCAACACCAACGAGAAAATAATGTCATCATTTTCCGGTGTCGCATCATTTAAATTAATAGCATTTCATTCAAATGGAATAACATGCGAGAGGAACCCATTACCTACATGCAAAATTAGATCCTTTGCAAGCAAATAGTTAGGCATTTCACCATCCAGTACAAATCTCAATGTTGGAGGTACCTGCGGTTTGAGTATACTCGGGAAAATTTATCATTGATTGATAAGAACAAATACTAAAATGCAGAAGCAAAATGATAGTAGTGCTGTTTATCTTGAAAGAAAAATATTAACTTTCATCATGTATGTGGGGGATGCTGAAAGAAATTGAGGCAGTGATGGGATGATCAACGCCAGCAGAGACAAATAAAATAGCCATGCCATAGTTTATTAAAAAAAGATTTCCAAGAAGGAAATTGCTAGGGTACCGTTAGGGATAAGTTACTCAAAATAAGTTCTCAAGCATTTATTGAATGTTAATCTCATAATAAATAATTAAAATTTTATTAAATATAACATGTAGCTATTATAGTGTGAAAAGGATTCGGGTCCCTTGAATATTTAATTTTAGGTTCGATCTCAGAATTTATATGTATAGAAATAATACTGTTAAGATAGGTCTTTGTTTAAACACTTGACCGTATGCCGAGAGATTAATCTCTCACCTATTAGATGAGAATATTACGAGAAACCAAAAAATATAATGTTTGATGGATATATCATATCCAAGAAAAAATGATGAGTATCGGAGTAATATATGACCACCCTTTCCAGACATTTGCTGGAATGAAAACAATTTTATGGAAGTTTATAAAGGACAATGTCCTCAAATAGTCAAATGTTTCCATGTATAATAATATGATGAATTGTGTTTACTTGCCTTGAGTAAGATCTTCCCCGTCCCCAATATAAAAGCAGCATCAGTGTTACCAACTCCAGTAGCAAACTGACCAAATGCTCCAGCAGATGTGGTGTGAGAATCCGTACCAAACAAGACCTGCTATCATATATCAAGTGATCAGAACAACTTTGAAACCTGTAGATTTCAAATTTTAACATGTCAGTAGCTTTCTTAACAGAAATCACCTCTCCAGGTCTGCAATGACCCTCCTGTGCCAGAGCAACGTGGCAAACGCCTTTATAATCAGGGTTAGCCTGCAATGTATAAATTGTTACTATTGTTATGCGGTCCATAAATATTATAATATTTATATAACACATTATTTTCTTTAAGCAATAAAACTTTATTTACAGTTTCTTATTTTCTTTTTTTTTTTATCTGGGAGATAGGAACAGTTTCAAACAAATGAAACTTATGTAAATTAATAACTAGTTCAAAAACGAGTCGGTGGCCTAACTAATCTTTTCGGGCAAAAGGCACACTTTCACAAATTAAGTTAGAACTCGCCATTGTAGCAGTCATGTCTTTTTTAAAAAAAATTTAAAATATGAAAGTTATTTAATGAGTTCATCTAGTGTCTAAGAAGATCTTTATTTCTTTTGTTACTTTTCAAATATTTGAGCTGTAAATGTTGCCCGTTGTTTATTTCTTTGATGAGTTCAACTACCCTCTCGCAAATTTATACCAAATATGAATGAATACAAATTATAATCATTTATCTCATCATATTGGTATGGTTAGGTTATTGCATGTTATTTTATTCCATTCCATTGCAATTTTAGTTAAATTAAGGCATGAATGATTATGAAGCATAATTTAATGAGAATATTATACAGAAGCAATGGTTGTGATAAAGGATATAATCTACCTATATATCAAAAAAGAAAGAAATCATCAAATGAAGAAAGCAACACATGCTAGCATGAGAAATTAAGATAAAAAAGAGTTATGTGTCAGCACAAAAAATTAAGAGAAAAAATATAAAAGTTAAAAAATTAATCAAATAAAATATAATTAATGAAAGATATTATTATCAAATAATATATATATATATATATATATATATATATATATATATATATATATATAGCAATGTATGTTTTATGTGAAAATATGAATCATAAATATATTTATATGTATTTGCACACCAAAATTAACAATCACTTTGTACCACTTTTCTATACAAAATTCTTTGATTAATGCAGGATCCAAAGACATATGGTCCCTTGTGCAAGAATTAAAAAGGTGGATCAATCCCCTTTACCGTGTAAAGATATATAATTGGCCATGCATAAGTATATTTAAAGGAAAAATGCTAAACTTATACATTTTTGTGTACCCAAAAAGTAATGTACAAAGTGAAGAGTTATTGGATTACATTTGGTCCATGTAAGTTTATGCGTGTGTGCGTAAATTCAATTCTATAAAGGAATATAATATTTTGCGTATATAATTAGTTGTAAACATAACATTACTCTTCAGACAAATATTGCTTTTAGCCCAAATGCAAAAGCATATATAACTATATATGTATGGTGCATATATGTGTTTGGCTTCACTTCACATAGCTCCTCTAGAATCTTTTATTCATTTTCGAGACTATAGAATTTTTCTTCGTTTTTATTAACAATGTTACAATAGCAAAACAAGAAAAAAAAAATGGAATAAACAGAAATGTAACTAAAGAGAAGCCGTACCCTGAAATTACTGCGATCTTGGATGTCATAGAAGTACTTAATATCTTGCTCGATACAAAACTCTCTTGCAATATCCACATTACGGTGTGCACGTTGATCATTTGTGAATATGTAATGATCAGGGATAACTACAATCTTTTCCCGATCCCATACCTTCAATCTCAAAATAGCCACAAAGTTAAATAATTTTATAGACACAATTAATGAATAATTGCCCTCACATATGAACATGTATATACAACAAAATAGCTAAGGTTAGGTAAAAAAAGACTCTCCTAACTCACTTATGTATTGCTAAAAGTAATTGACAACTAAGATAATGTATGAAATCATGTAATTGTTACTTTGGAAAAGATTTTACTTAACTTTCACTCTCAACTCAGAAATTAGCCTCATAACAATGTTTATAGGAATACTGGACGAAAAAAAAAAACCAAATACTTCAATGAAAAGTACTGATTGCGTATCCATTTTTACACTTATTGTTTGTTTTGAGGTCTACGGGAGGGGTCACCTTTGGGACGGGCCCTCCACTCTTATTAATTTTTATTATTTGAACACATAAAATATGACATTTACTTGATATTTCTCTCACATTAATATATAATATATTTATTTCATCTCAAGATACGATATACTGTAATACTTATCTAAACTCATATTGACATATGATGTCTATATAAAGTGTCGTATAGTAGGTGTTAAAATAACATTTTCCCTTATTATTTTACCTTTCTATACTTGCATGTGATTTTATTTTATTTTATTTTACTATAATAACTTTTGAAATAGATCATAATTTAACTTTTAAATAATGATAAAAATTATAAATGTTAAATAACAATTGATTTTAATTTTTTTTTCATATATAGTTGATTCGAGAAACTTGAGATTTCAACCGATAAATGACTCGAAAGAAAAAGAATAAAGTAGGATTTGATCTCAAATTCTTGCATTCACTTATTAAACTAACTAACACTTTCAGTTTAATTTTAATTTATTGTTAATGTAAAAATTCTTCAATATCATCTAATGATATATTAATATATCAATAATAAAGTGAAATTATGACTATCTGAAAAATCAAACATTTCTAATCATATGTTAACATATAATAGAATGATATCGTGTTATACCAACGAACAATATCAGGTCAAATTTAAAATCATAACAAATTACTAAAACATTAAATAAAATTCACTGGCTACTATGACTAATTGTAAAAGTAGTGTAAAAAATAAATATCCAAATAACTATTCTCAACTTTTTTTTAAGACTAGGTAACTACTCTCAACTTTAATTGGTTAGACAAAAGAAAGTTGACATATTTTAGTATACATATAAGTATATTTTACTTATACTCGATTAATGTGTATTAATTTAAGTAGAAATAATTTGAGTTTGTTATGCATATAATTTTAAATTTGATTTTAATATTTATGTGTATAAAAATAATATTATTAAAAAAATATCTGTTTAAATGTCTACCTATAATATAAGATATTAGTCTTTACATATATTCACATGAGATGACACTTGTAAATATTAAAAAAAATCAAAATTTTTTTCTGATACTCTAATTAATTGACAATTTCAAAAGTTGAAACCATTCACAATTAATAGCAAAGAGAGTACGTGTAAGTGTAACCGAAAAAAAAAAGGTAGAGAGTGAGATAATGATATTTGTATATTTAAAATATCCACATCGTATATATATTTTAAATTTATGTTAAAAAAATATTAAATTAGATTATATATAATTATAATATTTTTATATGATATAAAATAAATTTGTAAATCAGTTAAAAAAAATTAAAATATCTTTTGTGAAAAAATAACACTGCCGTAGAGAGTGTACCTTTGCACTGTTGCCGAACTCTTTGTTGAAGATCCCAGACACACCAGGACAAGTGATATCGTTGATCATCAAAACATCCGCATTAACCCATGCGTTATCCCCTGGGCTCACCTCAGATCTCTCTGCAGCTCTGGCCAGTATCTTCTCTGTCATAGTCATCGGAATTTTGGTCTACAGTGCACCAACAAAACCCACCATTAGCACTAAAAAATCAATGGAAAACAGGGAAGAAAGTGAACAATAGTTGAACCCAACTGAGCCAGCTGCACAAGTGTTGCGTTTGTTCTTCTGGGATGACACAACAGAGACTATCGATATTGTTTTCTTGCATGTCTGATCAATAACAAATGATGATGGTGATGGAGAAGGAAAAGCAAAGAGACCCAAATCTTTCTGGGACAAAAAGATCATAATTACAAATTTTTGTTAGTAAAAAAAAATAATTCAATTAACATAAAATTAAAGAGCTTAGAATCTGATAAAGCAATTGCTATATAGCCTATGTTAACAGTAATAACAATATTAATTCTAGTGTGTAAGCTTTTGAGAGAGACTCATAATAATGGGAAAGACCTTATAACTGATGAAAGGTGAACAGCTGAAAGCCATGATTGAAGCACGGCAGGTAGGTAGTGCAAATTGGATGATAAACTAATCATAGGGAGACCAATGAGCACTGTTTTCTTTTCTTCCCTTTTTTTTTTTTACTTTTTTTTTTTTGGCTGAGAACAGAGGATGTCAAGAACAAAACGGAAACGGAAATGGGTGTGATCAGATGGCTGGCAGATAGTAATTATTAAAGTCCATAAGGGATATTTCTTGTCACTTTCCCTTGATTGAAGCAGCCTTTGGTCAACACTAGTGTCAAAATTACTTCGCCTTCCTATTACTTGGATACTTTTTTAAAGGGTTTTGGTATAATTTCTTACTAGTTTTTTAAATAATTTTTTTAATATTAAATAAAAATATAAATGTACTTAATATTTTAAAAATATAAAAAATATTTAAATTTTTTTATTTAATAATTAAGATAATTAATAAAAATTAAATAAAAAAATTTAGAATTATTCTTTTCTAAACTCTCATATGAAAGCTACTCAAATACCACAGTCATCCTAAAATAGAATTAAATTATTTTTCTATATGCAATACTTTAAGTTATGATGTTATCTGTCTAATAAGTTAATCTTTTGAGATAGATTCTTTTTATCGAACAAATATAAAGATTTAATGTAATATTTAAATCATTATGCTATCACTCTTAATAGGTTAATTTTTTGAATTGATCTCTCTTTGTAGCTTAAATTATAATAATTAATTAATGCTTTTACATAGAAGTGGCCGACACAAAAGAAACGATTTAGAAAAAAAGGTTACCTATCATAAGGGTTAGAGTTCTTTTTTATTTTTGTCGAAATAAGAGTTCAATGTAAAGTCTTCCGAAGTGCATACCTAGGAAGAGTCCAAAGTGAATATCACCGTGAGTGCCTACCTAGAGTGGGCTGAAAGCACTCAATGTGATACTAAATCGTGAAGCTCTCCCTCTTATAGGAAAATAGGAATATAAGACGGTAGAAGTGTTTAGATTCAAATCAATCAAAAATAATAATTAAAATTGATCTAAAAATATCAAAAATTGATAAAAATTAAAATTGATTAGATTGTTTTAGATGAAAATTTTTAAAGAATCGATCGTTCGATTCGATTCGATTTTCGGTTCCATTTTATGAAACAGATTTAAATCGAACCAAACCGATTACTATTATACATATATACATAAAATGATTTAAATATCTCTATAATATCTATAAAATTATGTTTTCAAATTTCCTTTATCCCTTCACGTTTTCAACAAAGCATCCATATTCTATTCCCCCCCCCTTCACCCTTTCCTCCCCCCTCTATTCCCCAACCGACCACCAAGCCAACGAGCCTCCCCCTCCATTCCCCCACCGCGACGCGAGTCCCCATCCCCCACCATGAGTCCCCCTCCCTTGCTCCCTTCTCCCACCGCACCCCATCTTCCCCTTGGCCTATACTGTGCCTTCCCCCACCGCGTCCCATCCCCCCCCATGTACCGGATGTGCCTCCACTCTCCAGATCCGTGGCTCCTCCCTCAGATCTGCCTCTACTCTCCAAATCCGCACACCCCTACAATGCAGATCCACCGCCAAACCAGTGAAACCAGCCACGCCGTGAGTCACGCAACTTGATCTCGAACCGTCGCTGCAAGTACCACTCAAGCTAGGCCCGCGTAGCACCACTTCGTCATCCCCGTCGCAGTCCCCTCCAAGATCGGCACCTCCAACTTTGTATCGCCCAGATCCAAGCCCAACCTGCGAATCGCGTCTCGCCGCACTGCAGATCCACCGCTCGTCGCTCGAACCCATACCAGCGTGAAGCTCGCCCGCACGTTGCTTTAGCCGGAGCCGACCGGATCTGATCGATCCTTGCTCCTCTGCATCGCACCGCTGTGCGTTAGTGCTCTTTTGGCTTTGTTTTCCCCCTTTGTTTTGTTCCAAAGCACATTCCTCTTATTACAAGTCAAAAACCGAATCATCCAATCCAATCCAAACCAATTAAAATCAGTTTGGATTGGATCGGTTTGGTTATTGGAATTCATTCAATCCAAATTGAACCGATGATACTTACTTTATTTGGATCGGATGGTTTTTTGCCTCAAAACCGATCCAAGAACACCCCTATAGGATAGTATTTTGAAATGGACTCTGATCATAACTTAGAGTTGTAACACCGAAGAAACTCAATCGTTCTGATTGATAAATTTTCTCCCGACCCAAACCAACTAGATTAACTTTTGGGTAAAGCCTTATTTTCGTCATTTTCATTTCACAAAGATTTCAATTTAGTACCTAAACTTTTTTTTGTTGATTTACATCTTAAACGTTCATTTTTTTTTGTATCAATTTAGTTTTTCCATCCAACTCCTTCCACTTTATTAATAAAAGACGTTGACTTGGATCATACTTGGAGACATTTTTTTGTTGATGTGTATGTGTGAGGTTGGAAATGTAGATTTTAAATATATTAAAATTATTTTTTCCCCCAAATGAATATGAAAGATCAAAATCCTTCTTCGTTAAGTTACAACCCTGTAAACACCCTAAACCCATTTCCTACTCAAAATCCATACACTCAAAATCGGTATTCAAGAATCAAGGCCAAAGAATCCCCAATCGTGGTTGCTGGGAAATGCAAAGAGAAAACTTTCATCCTCTCATTATCCAACCATCACCAAAACCAAAAGAAATCCACCAATGACTTCACCTCAAACACTCTAATCCTAGCAGAAACAAACACCTTCAACATCCCAAATCAAGCACTAACCGAAAAAAATTAGTCTGTGCACCATATAACACATATAACATTCACCCTTCCTCCCCTACTACCATGTGCACTCAACAACAACCCTTTCATTTTGCTCAAAACACATTACTACAATCATTACACATATACAGAGACCAAGTTTGCCACAAAATCACAAGAAACTCAACTCTGAATCATATTCCAACTTTGAACCAAATCCCAATCATAGCAAAACAGAGAACCACCAACTTGCTAAGCCTCGAATAATAACCAAGACATTCCATCAACAAGGATGAAACCATCACAAACGCCTAGCCACCATGACCAAACTTGGCTCCATGGCAATCACCACACAACATTGTCGTCAGCCACCCGCTTCCAACCAAAGAAACCCCTAATTTGTCAAACCCTAATATTTGGGGATGATGATGAATTGAGAAATAGGTTTTTTAAAATAATTTTTTCCAACTTCACAACGGTTAGATCCATAAACAATCACATCAAACTCTAAATTGTAACATCCCTAAAAATATTAATACCAAAAATAAAGAACGTAGAAAATATAAATTGTCTATAAAACAACCTTTTATTCGAATAAAATAGTAGTTATTCAAATAAATGAGCAATAGAGCACATATACACATGAACCAGAAGGAATTATTCGAATAGAGGCCCTGATATTCAAATAGAGGGTTAATGAATAAGGCTAAAATATAACACTTTATTCGAATAGCAATATTGTTATTCGAATAAAGTAGCCAAGATATCATAAAATAGAGACACAACACGATGCTTCCAAAATGAAGTCATCCAATGACATTAGCAGAGACAAATGTCATTACGAGAAAGCTTATGAAGCATGGCAATGATCAATTGTGAAAGGTGGCAAGCTATGCACATATTAAGCTCAGAAAATTATGTAATGAAGGTGATGAAGCATGACAAGTGTTAATGAAGGAAGCCATTGGAGTCATGATAGTGATTAGCAATAAACAAGTGTCAAGTGATGGGTGAAAGAATTAGCAAAGGCTTGAAGCATAAGTCATTCCACGTTAAAGGAAGAAATGATTATGGAAGATAATTTTGGAGAATGAATCACATTTTGACACTTAGTCACCCAACATCATCACTTGCATCATCAACCAACGTAAGACAAGCATGAATGGAGCTCTATAAATACCTTTTCAGCTCCACCATCTCATCACAACACATCCAAACCAAGCTACAAGAATCAACCTTTGTTTTCACCATTTTTAACTTCATTATCTCCAACCTTGTTACCCAACAACCAAATTCTAAAAGAATAAGTAGGAAGTATAAAAAAACATCATTCTTTGCTATTTATTTCTATCACTCATTCCTCTTAGTCCATTACTCTACATTTAATTCACTTGCTTTGTTATTATGCCCCAGGAAACAATAGCATTTTGATGTCTGCAACTAGTTTTTATAATAATGATATTCGAATAAATCCTCCTTTATTCGAATAAAATGTCTTAAAAGAATGAATTCTCAGAGGACTTATTAGAATATCATCCCCAATATTCGAATAAAGCATTGTTTTTTTTTTGTTTTTAAGAAGCTTTATTTCAATACCCCTCTCCTTATTCGAATATCACTTATTTGCATAGCATTATTCAAATAACTAAAATGTTATTCGAATAATGAACATTAGAATGTCACAAATATGAGGTTTTTAAATGTGAAGGAGACTTTTATTAAATTGTTTGATATTTATATACACATAATGGGTTATTATAAATTATCATGTATTTTGATATTTTCAATTAAAGAATTACTTTTATTGAGATGTTTATTATAGTTTTGTTAATTATTTCCAATTTTAATGTTTTTAGTGAATTATTGTGTGAAGAACATATTTTTCTATGTGCCATCTCATAGATAAAAATGAATCAATGTGCCAAAGAAAATTATTGCAGTCGTGATGAGAGGATTAAGTGATGTCTTAATCAATCAGAGATTATTATTGTGACCATGATGAGATGATCAAGAGACATCTTGGTTAAATTATTGTGACCATGATGAGAGGATTAAGAGATGCATTTGTCAAATTATTGTGGCTATGATGAGAGGATTAAGGGACGCCTTAATCATTTTTAATGATTGTGGTCATGATAAGAGAATTGAGGGACGCCCTAATCAAATTATTGGTCCTTATGAGAGGATTGAGGGACGCCCTAATCAAATTATTGTGATCATAATGAGAGCATTAGGGGATGCCCTAATGAAGAGAAGAGACACATTTAATTAAGAGTATTGAAATGAATGATAAAGAGATAAAGAAATAAAGATTTTGAATAATGATGTGAAAAGAACATTTAGTTATTATTTTGAATTTCTTACTCTTTTATTATTGAGTTATTTTAGCTTGATTAAATACTCATTTTACTAAGATATTTACATTTTTCCAAGTTACTTATTTTTATGAAGCTATGAATTTCTTACTCTTTCATTGTAAAAATATTTGCTCATTTTATTCCTCTTCCAATTTATTTTACCGATATGAGAAAAAAAGAAATTTTGAGATATATTGCTTTTACAAAGTTACTTATTTTATTTTTTTATTTATTTATTTATTGTAGACTCTTAGATATGGTTCTAGAAATAGAGAATGATAAAGAGTTGTTAGTAAATGTATACCTGTTTTTGTAGATTCTTACTGAGATTTTTATCTCACCCCTTTTGTGGTGTAACATTTCAGATAATTCTAACAGTAAGAGTTCTGAATGAAAGTCATGAGCGACAAGTTATATAAATCTTCAGAGCTAGAAGATTATGTCTTTACTGTTATTGTTGGGGACTCTTGAGTAGATATAGTATTGAAGTTATAAATACGCAAATTCGTAGCACTATGTAAAGGCTTTTGTAAGCCTCATTTTTTTATAAACAGGTGTTTAGTTTAGAAAATATAAGTATGTAAAATATTATCTTTTAAAGGATTTAACCTCTTAAAGTAATATATTTTTTAGTAAAAGTAGTAATGTGTGTTTATCTAAAATTATATATTTTAAAATTAAATAAGGAGCAGGATGTGACATGAATCATACCCCAACCTTGAACCAAATGCCAATAATAGCAAAATAGAGAACCACGAACTTGCTAAACCTCAAACAGCAACAAAGACACCCCCTCAACAAAGATGAAACCATTATAAACGTCCAGCCACCGTGACCAAACCTAGCTCCATGGCAACCACCACACAGCACCGCTGTCAACCACCCTCTTCCAACTAAAGAATCCCCTAATTTGTCAAATGCTAATATTTGGGGAAGATGATGAATTGGGAAATAGGTTTTTTTTTAATTTAAATAAATTTTCTTCTAACTTCACAACAGTTAGATCCATAAATGGCTACATCATACTCTAACCAACCAAGAAAAATCCAAGTCAACCTCTTTTGCTAGTAAAGTGGACAGAGTTGTACGGAAGGACCAAATTAACACAAAATATGAACGTTTAGGATGTAAATAAATTAACAAAAATTAAGGACTAAATCAAAATCTTCTTGAGACATAAGGGGGAAAAAAATAGGGCTTTACCCTTTTATTTTTCTTCAAACATGACCGAACCCAATTTGATTACACTCGTAGTAGTACCTAGGATTCTAGAGGGAAGCTGATTCTAGTCCCTTGCATAAGGAATTGCAAGGAATTGTGGGGATATATAGTTTTCTTTTTTTTTTTCTCCTCAGATTTGAATATTCTCCATTTTTTGAAGAAAATAATAGTGTTTTGTTATGAATTAAGGAAATAATCCAAATCGTATTTTGCTCTGCATGTTAAACTTTATACTATGTTTGGATGACAAGTAATGAGAGAAATGGAAAGAGAATGAAGGGAAACGAAATAAGTTTCTTTTTTTTAAAGTTTAAAATTAGATAGGAAAGAAAAGGAACTTAAGGAGAATTATTCCTCATCTCTTCCCTTCAAATACTAAATTTTGGTTTCTCCCAAAATTGAGGAAACTAAACTTTTATATCTTGAAAGTAAGTATTTTATACTTGGTTCCCTTCCTTTATAACTCCCAAACAAGATAATAGATTTCTATTCAATTTCTCTATTAATCTTTCAAAGAGAAATAGTAGAAATACACTCTTTTGGACACTCCTTTCAACACTTATTTTATTATTGTTCAAAAGTAAGTATTACTAACATTCTTCCCCTAATAATCATTTTAAGTATATGAGGTAGACTAATAGTAAAGAAAATGTTGAAATGAATGTTCAAAAGAGTGTATTATTAATATTCTTCATCTTTCAAATCAATGAAAAGATAACTTTATTCTATTTTTTCTCTTACCTTTTCAGCTCATCCCCACTTATTCCATTTTGCTAATAAAAAACATACAAACATAATGTTAAAGCTCATTAAGGTTGCGGAGTTAGAGTCTTTAGGCATATTTGGTACAACTCGTTTTAGAAAAAATAATCGTTTATTTTTTAAAAGCTCTTTCAAGTAATTTTTTATTATAAATTATTTTAAACACAAAATAAGTTAATCTAAACACACATTTTATGAAAAAAATTGAAAAGGTATATGTTTATATAATCAATAATAACCTAAAACTAGTAAGTTACCCGCCTTATATGGATACTTTAATAAATCTTAATTATATGGGGTTTGGTTAACACATGCCTTAGGGCACATGTTAAGAATTAAAAATAACATTTATTACTCATTATTAATTACTTAAACAAGAAAATATTAAATGTTTTTAGATTTTCAAGACAATAAATATTTGCATTTTTTATTTAACATTTTCTATTTTTTATTTCTTAACATATACCCTAGTATTTTATATGCATATATTATAAATGTATAAATACTTAAAATAAACTTATTTTTCATTTTGATAAAATATATTTAATCTTTTCTTTAACAGATTTCATTTATTTCATAAGTTATTATGAATAAGATTTATATTGAAAAAAATATAGATACGATTTTAAAAGTTAAAAGATAGATAAGAATGTTAAGGCAAAGAGTGATAAATTTGTTTTTTTTTTTATTTTTTTTTTAAAAAAGACATGACATTCAAATAGAGAGAGTAGCATATCAAATTAACTCATTCTCATGGAAGAAAATTCTTTAAAGAAGAGAAATATGACATTCAAATAGAGAGAGTAACATAACAAAATAAACCACTTTCAAGAATTGGAATACTCAAAATTATTATATATATAGGGGTGGTTCAGATAAGGTAGAATATAGGTAAAAATAAAATAGAGAAGATAAGGCAAATGGAAAAGAAGACAATAAAAAACACATGAGATAGGAAGATTTGATATTAATCCGTTAGTTTAAACCACAACATCATGTTCATCATCAGTAATTAAACGGCATAAACAGCATTACTTAATTAAGGAGCAACATTACAACTTGTTAGTTTAGACAATATCATCACAATCATGATTGGAAGAAGCAGCAAACAGGGAAAGGAAGAAGCCCAGGAACACATAAACACCAACACAGAGGAGAGGGATCATTTTAGACCTATCAATACTCAATAGCATTTGTTTAACTCTCTCTCTCTCCTGAATCCAAGCATGGACCAAAAGCTCATATTATAATGATCACATGTGGAAAATCAGCTGAATTGAATGATACGGAGTACATGATCAAACAACTCAGGCGTCTAACATTTATAAGTTAACATAAATGATAAAATGGAGCAACAGTTTTGCTCATAAAAGTCATCCAGTACATACACCATGGAAGTCAACAAGACAAGTTTAATGGGACTATGTTTCAATACTGCATCCTTTCAGCTACCAAAATTGTATCTAGTTTTTATCCGCTCACCAAAATTGTTATATGGATAAAATATAAAACAAAAAACAAGTATTTTTGTCCTTCCAATGATAAACTTTTCACCACTTCTAACTTCCTCCAAGTTCTACATTTACATGCCAATTAAAATAACAAAGTATGACAGAATTATATGTTTCTGTTCTCTTAGAAAATACTTTATTAACTTCCATTGCCAAAAACTTCTACAAATCCTGACAAATTTGCAGATCTCAGACGATAATTTTGGTGGGACCAGATGAATTTGCATCTTGCTTCACAGTATCTCCTGGAAAAACCACAAAAGTAGTACTTGAAGGACAAAAATCATGCTGTAGCCCAAAAAGCATTGTGCATGGAAAATGTGGATTTACCAATCATACAATCCGTGTAATAAATCTCTAACTTGGATAACCAACATCAAGCTTTACTACAGCTTTACATGATAGCTATGTTATGATATTTTTTAGGGACAAAAACAGACTTGTAAAAGAAATTCACAGCGGTAGTAAAACTAAATGTGTCTAATGCTGTCACTATTAATGATGCAAACCACATCTTTAGAGTCAAACTGGCAATAATATATTAATATGGAAAAGGTTGCAAAATAAAATGAGAAGAATAAGTATTTTAAAGAGGAACACAGTTTGATTTGAAATATAAAATACCACGTTACAGTGTAATGAGTGAAATTTGTGCATAAATTTGTTCATCTGGCTTCTTTATGGTGCTGGAATATTGACCACTTTAGAGTTTAGAGTGGGCTTCTCTTACAGATAGTGTACAAGGTTGGAAGATATTGTTGCATTGAACTTTTGTCTGTTCAGTTTTTACTCTTTTTTCTTGTTTTTAATAATTAGTTTGAAATTATTTTTTGCCCAGTATCTTGTACTTCTCTTTCAAAAAGTTAACTTTTAACATTTCAATCAACTAATGTAATGCCTCCAGTCCTGCTATATATCTTTCTCCCTCTATTTCCCCTATCACTATTTTTGTCTAAACTGGAAAATTTCTGATGAAAAGGTGTTGAGGAGATAATCAGAATAAGTTCACACTCAGACAAAAACAAGTTCTTATCAAAATGATGTTCATAACAATTAACATACATTCTGCTGCTTCGGCATCAAATAGCAAAGGCAAGAAACTTTTTTTCAACAGGGTTAGCAGCATGATGTGGAGTACAACATTCTTTTTTTGTTTTTTGTTTTTTTTTTTCATGGCAAAATCTTAGATATATTGAGGAAAAAATGAAAGCCAGAACTTTAAGAAAAAAAAAAAATAACTGCCTCAGCAAGTAACGAATTACCACCTGCTATAACATTTAATACAAGAATGTGAATAAGGTTCTACTCAGTTTTTCAAATTGAACCTTGCTTTGTCAAGGCAAGATCTTTTCCAGAACCATTGCCTATCAATAAGATAACAGTGAGAATAAAACCATGTTCCCTTCAAAACAATGGATCACATTATCGGTATACTGCTACTGCTCAAACGCAAAGGATTGAAGTATAGGCAAAAAAATGCCCCCCCAAGTTACAAAATGCATAAAGCCCATCCAATAACAAAAGCATAACTCACAAAAAACTATATTGAACAGGAAAATGATTGTCAAAATCTATTATGCAAGCAAGTACTGAAAATAACTTCTACAATGCATGATTCATCTCTCTCTTTTAACTCTTTATAAGTTAAAATCATTTTCTACATTGCCAATATCAAATTAACACTTTCATTCTTGCTTTAAAAAATTGCTCGAGTCTATAGCAGGGGAAAAGATAGAAATGAATTACCATGTGTAGGATGTTGAGGAGGCGGCACTTCGCCATAGATGGCTTTGAGCCTTGCCAGAGGGACCAACGCAAAATCAGTTGAGGCTTCAGCAAAAAGTTGCTGTTTCCAATCCCACAAGGTCTTTTTAATGGCCTTGTTGGATTTGACAAGAGATTCCTTCTCAGCCTCTAGAGCATCAATGGTCTTTTGCTGATTCATAGCCCTTATGCCCAGTGTTACAAATGAAGCAACTAGACAAACATTGATCACTGTGTTGTTGTTTGAAGCTCTCTTAGCCGTGTCAACTATTTTGTTAACAAACTCCATTTCTTTCCTGAAAGCCAAATGCTATGAAAAACAGTCAAACCATTTCAACTCAACGCTAGAAAAACCAAATGGTCATGAAAATGACAAAAAACTATACAGATAGTTACTTCAATGTTGGTAGGATGTACAGTACATACCAAAAATTAAGGCCAAATTATCTAGAATTATGTTTGTCAGGGAGGTTCATCAAGTGAGATATTCCAACCTCAAAATCTCAATTAATAACACTTCTGTAATCCATTTATTAAGTTATACAACCTTAGCCCAATATTCTCACACATAAAAGGTATCAAGTATTTAATTTATCACCAGAATTAGAGTGAAATAAACCTGAAACCTCTCCATTTTTTTTTTAAAAGAATCATCATTCTTAAAACTCACATCCCAAACAGAGAAATCTTAAAGAACAATATAACTATTCAAAAATTCAAAATTTAAATGATGTGATTTTAAGATAAAATGTCAAAGATTTGAAGAAAATGTTTATTTTGAAATCATACGAACACTAACTTACCGGAAATGGAGGCGGGCAGCAGAGGGCGGCAGGAGGCTGAAATAAGTATGCTGTGAGAGAGAGGGAGGAAGAAGAGAGAGAGGTACAGGGGCTTTCTCACTTCCTGAAACGACATCGTACTGTATCGTTTGCAATTTTTTCTTATTAAGAATTTTCTTTTGTTTTTTTTTTTCCAACTTATTTCCCTTTTTTATATAAAAAGAAAATATTAAACACAACTATTTGGAAAAATGATAAATAGGAGGAAAGTTTCTTTTATCAAATATGTAATTGCTATACGTATACTTAATCAAGGACTAAAAAAATGTATGTAACGAATAATATGAAGCAATAATATGAGAGAGAAGTTGAAAAATGACTTACCACACATCATTAAAATGTTTCACATCTCTTACACCTATTTAAATGGCAAAATCAAATTAGAATGTAGGTTTCTAAATGAATAAAGTTACGTAGATATAAAGTGGTGTATTTGTAAAGTGTATTGGTAACATTATTAAGAGAAGTTTATTGTTAATTTTTATTTTTTTGGTCATTTTCATAATTTCTTGCTGTATTTTTTTTTTAAAGAACATACCTATCCGAAAAAATGCACTTAACTAAAAAAAAACCCATGTCCAAATGACCAAACTTTTTGGTCATTTTCATAATTTCTTGCTGTATTTTTTTTTTTTAAAAAAAGGAACATACCTATCCGAAAAAATGCACTTAACTCAAAAAAAACTCATGTCCAAATGAACAAACTTCAGCCCACTAATCCTAAACCTCCCAATTCTCAATGCAACACTCAAATATGACCTAGCTTATCAATATTTAGTTGTTTTAAATTATTTGACACTTATTTTTTTAAGTAAAGTTTTGAGTTTAAGTTTTATGAATAAGAAAAATTAATATTAAAAGAGTTTTATAACTTTGTAATCTAATCCTACTCGACTCCAGATTAATCAAAATCTAATACAACTTCAGGATATCGGGGGGTTACACACAAAAAAAATCTGACCCAACTGTGGTATGCCATGTGTATTGTAGAATTCTTGGGCCTAGGTTTCCCTTACACCAAAAATCAAATAGTGTAATATTTTTTTGAATTTTGCTAACAAATGTTCTTAAAAAAATTAAAATAAAATAAATAGTAAAGTTTTTTCACTTTTCAATGCATTCAATGTCTTATTTTTATTTAAAACTTCTATTTTGACTTCCTTAACTAGGGATGAAAACAAGTTAGATTAGATCAAGTTTTACCTTAAACAGGTCTGACTTGTATCCCAATTATAAGGCTTGAGCTTGGTCTGTAAGCTTGAAATAACTCGATTTTTAAGATCTGATCTGATCTTTTTAAAGGTCTGACCTTTTTAAAAGTCTAGTCTGACCTGAAAGTCTATTTAAAGACCTACTTGGAAATAAAGTCTTTAAATAAACTAATAGTCCTATCTTAAGATAGGCCAACAGGCCTTTATATAGGCTAATAGACCTACCTTTAAATAGACAAATAAATATTTACATATAACAAGTCTAAACCTTGAAATAGGTCAACATGTCTAGGCCTTTAACTAAGCCAATAAGTATGTAATTTTTAAAATATTATACTAAAAATATAATATTCTAATTCAATAACATAATAATTCTAACAGACCAATATATACTTTTGTTATAACTTAACATTTATCCATTACTGTTATAGATACTTACAACTTTCTTGTTCTAATCTTTAGTCGATGTGAGACTTTGAGATATGTCACATTCTCACCAAGCTTTTCCATGAAACTTCCATAGTTCACCATTTTCACCATCATCTTCCCCCAAAACAACACAGTAACCTAATAACACTCTGCAAACGTGAATTATGTTTTAAATAACAACTTCAATATATTAATAATTTAAAAAGTATATATTTTAATATAACCAATACTCTTTGGCTGTCACACTATATCCACCACGAACTTCTGCCTAGCACCATGACCACGACCAACCCTTTGCCAACATCTACCCAACCTCATCTTCATTTTCAGTATACTTTTATTGATACTTAAGGTTACTGTGTTGCTTTAGTCTTAATGTATGAAGTTGATACTTAAGGTTACTGTGTTGCTTTAGTCTTGATGTATGAAGACATATTTTCTAAACCCAACGAGCATAAGCTCTAGTCTTAATGTATGAAGACATATTTTCCAAACCCAACATGCATAAGCCAAACAATACACATACTCAAGAGGAATGCCACACACATCAATCTTTATGTTTTACAACTATATATTTTTAATAATTTTGTAACTTGGTATATCTCAAAGTCCCACATCGACCAAAGGCTAAAGCCAGAAAGTGATGAACATTTATAAAAATAGAAAATGAGTATTAAGTTATAACATATTTCTAATATGTTATTTTCATTATAATTTACTAACTTAGGTTTTAGTTATTGACTTTTAGTAAAATTTAATTTAATTAAAAATATATTAATATATTATAATAAATTAATAATTATAATTATTATAATAATATATATTATATTATATATAATTAAACAAGTCAAGTTGACTTCAGCACCTAAAAAGTCTATTAAATAACTTGAGGTTTGACCTTTTTAATTAAACAATGTTTTAAAAAAGTATTGGTCTACTTGTTTAATAAACAGATCCGACTAGGTCAGGTTTCAAGCAGGTCAAGCCTTAGGTCCTAGACAACTGGATCTATTTTCACCCTTATCCTTAACAAATGTTTTTAAGACATTTGTTGGCAAAATCCTATATTTTTTACCATGATATTAATGTGTATGGATGAAATAGTTATTCAAACATATACATTTGAAAAAAAAAACTAATATTGAATTTTTTTTATATTTATTTTTATTAATGAATTAGTTATTATTTATTATTTGATAAAAAGGTAAAGATTTTTGCACTCCACCTAAAACATACTACACTTACATTTACTCAACAAGTCACTAATAAAAGTTTGCACTTATCTAATTTTTTTTAAATAGTTTGAATTATTTATTTACCGAAAAGTAGTTTAAATTATTCAGAACAAACACACATTATGTGTCACATTCAGCTCTGAATTAAAAAAAAAATGTGCAAAGAATGTGCTAAGCCTAAAAGTGTATGAACAACTAACATTTTACTGTGTGAATCATCCGATGCCACTCTTTCTCACCTGCAACTGTTCTAATGCATTCGGCTCGTATTAAGTCCCTCAGAGTAACATTTAACATATATATGAGCTCTTTTTTGGGGGTAAATAATAATGGAAAATGATATTTGAATATTATTTTTTATATTAAGTTACACATCAAAATCTTACATAGAAATTGATTCTTATTTAGGACTGATTGATCTTTTGTATATAAGAATTGAACCAATCGTTATGTAAAATTTAGAGTAAAAAAAATAATGTAAAACAGAAAGAATCATTAAATGAATTAACACCTCTTGTTAGAGTGAAGTAATGTGTATGTTTAATATATATAATTATAGCTTTTATGTTATAATTTTATTTTTTTTTGGGGTTGAAAGATAGTCTGTCAATATTTAAAATGAATAGAAGATAAGTTCTAAGATCAAGAAACCACTAGCAGCTATCCAAATCACTTCCAACAAGTAGTCTAAAAAGATAATAAAACGATGCTTACATGGCTACACAAGATCATAACAAACAAAGTTATTTCAGTAACCATCATATAGCAGTTAATTAACATGTACATAAGGATCGTAACTTATAGCTTTTATGTTATGTACATTCATTAATTTGCATGTGGGAATCTCTAATATGCAGACTATATGATTCCCGTATCTATAAATCTTCTCAACGGTCAGAGAATCCAAATAATATTTATGAATTGATCTCTAATAAGTATCCATTAAATTACAGAAGACTAAAGTTTTAAATTGCAGTTCACAATCCTAATATTACAATTTTAATAATTTTTATAATCGTATTGCAATCCCAATTATGATTGCATTGGCTAACATTTCTTACAATTATTCACAATATTATAGTTTTAATTATTTTCGCAATTGTGAGTATAACTATAATTTAAAATCTTTCAGAGGACACATGGGCACTTACGGCATAAATTAGCATTTAAATTCCACCAAATCTTTGATCTTCACCACACTGTCAGAAGATGTGAACGCACTCTCTTCCTGTCTTATTTACAACCACTACGAAATTATTTCCACACTCTTCATCTCCCCATACACCAACTATTACTATAATTAGACACTCCCCCCTACTATATAAACCCTAAGCTAGTTTCAGGTGAACCATCCACTAAACATAGATTCTCTCCTCTTCTAAACTAAAATGGCTTCCACCCCATTCTCTCGAGCCTTGCAGCTCCTTTGAAGCTAGAGGGTGAGCCCTCAAACTGTTGGGAGTCACTGTTCCAGCTCCAACCTATAATACAGTGGCGAAATCATAAATTTTTGTTCTCAATGGTGAGACTTATTAGGCCATAGTTGCTGCCTGCCTAGCAACTAGGGTGACTGGACATGACTGCTGTGCTGGCTAAATATTCTTGGCTCTCTGGGGATTACCACGGAAGAGAATGATATATTGCAGGGCTATTTTGACGAGGCTGTGCATTCCCCACCACCACCACCACCACTATCTGTACGTAGTTGAGCCAAAAGATATAGCCCCATAAAAGAATGACTTGGTCATTGGAGATTTACTGAATAATTAACTAGTATAGTTTTGTTTCCTTTCTTCACTTTTTATAGAGCCACACTTCCTTACACAGTTACACTTACAGAAAAACAATATTATGCTTTTTGGCCGTTTATATGTACTGAACTTTTGGAAAAGTTGCTTGCACAGTACAGATTTTTCAAAAAAGCCAACCATTGAACATAAGAAAAAAGTGGAATAAAAAGAGAAAAAAAAAACAGTGGAATGGTTAAGATAGAGTATTGTGAGGAATCTGTATTTTGCTTTTCTGTGTACAGACTTTTATTATGTTTCTAACGTACTTTGTCACGCAATTGAGTTCTTTTGTCTTAAAGTATAAATAATATACTGACTCATTTTTATTATATGTTTATATTCAACTTTTATTTATAAGAATAGAAGTAACAAGAATTGAATATATGATCATTTGGTCATAATATCTGATATTATATTATGAATTATCTCTCCAAAAACTTAAATTGTGAGGTGAAGACACAAATAATTTTTATTATATCTCTAACATTTTTTGTGCCTAAAAGGTTGTTGCATAAGCATTTCCTTTCTTGATTTATATATACTACTTAGTTGGCTCATATATTGTGTCGAATTTGAAAGCCTGAAACATGAAGGGGTGATATGCTATATTGTCATATGCGTTTGATATATTGCAATAAATTTAAAAAAAAATATTGTGACACTAGAGAGATAAAACACCATATATATTTGTTATTTACGCTACTAATTTTGAAGAGAAAATTCTTGATACCTCTTGAAGGTTCATCTTCTAGCTATAGTACAGTGGATCCATGGATGTGGACTAAAAAATTATAAACAGTGAGTATCACAGATAATACTTCTGCCACTGATCAAGCTAATCATCATACACAGGGAGAATTAAGAATAGTTATTTCCCATTTTAGCTATTCTGTTATTTAACTACCATTATATTATCTATATTTGTCAGCTAGTTAGTTAACTAGATCTAGATTCTTCTATTACTCGACGTAGCTTGTATATAAATGAGCACACTGTGATCAATGACACAAGTTGAGTTTTCATAGTTCATTCTCTTCCTTTCCCTCTGATCTCTCTCTCTTTCGGATTTTCTCTCAATTCTCATTGTTAATAGTGAGATTCATATAATTAGATGTATTAAGAGTCTCATGTTATCTATTTCAATTTTTCAAGTGTATTTTATATATATGTTAGATTACTCTACTTAATGTTAATTAATTTTATATTAGAATCTTACATGGTATTTAGAGTCAAAAATAAAAACAACTTAATTATAATATTGTTGATATTTAACTTTTTTTAAATTTGATACAAATGATCGAGATGGTAAATATTTACAATTTAATAATTAGATTGATAAAATTTTAATTTTTTATAAAAGTTTTTGTTGTATTACAATCTATATAAAGTTGTTGAATGGTTTAAGGTGTCTTGTCGATTTCAATTGATCTCTTCCCATATATACAAACATGAAGATAGATATTGATGCGATGGGCAATTTTAGTCAAATTATTAGTGTAGGATAGCACTATATGTTGGTCTAACTATTAAAGCAATTAATTTGATGTAAAAAAAAATAACAGTAAAAATGTTTTTTCATTGAATATTCTCAATGGGAGGTGGGAGGATGAGAAAATGGAGAAGAAAGGGTTGGGGAAGGACTGAGGTGTCCGCAGTTGGACTAGCAAGCGACAGCATACAAGGATATGATGAAGATAGCAGCACCGTATAGAAGAGATGTGACCGGTGGTGTGAGTGGAAGCGATGGTGGGTTGGGTGGGGAGCAGGGAAATTGATGAAGAAGGAAGAAGATTGCTCAAGAGAGAGCTGCACAATTTGAATTTTAAGAAAAATATAACAAATCAGTTGCGCAAGAGGGACTTGCATGAAACGCGGCTTTGCATCAGCCACTTATTATATATCTCCAATGAAACGCGATTGAGATTATTTCAAAAATAACAGCCACTTATTATATATCTCCAATATATAACCTTTCAAAGGTGTAAAATATATATTTTCTCACCATTCTTTGTATGAGACAAATATATACATTCCAATTAGGACAGTATTTTATGATTACGATTCTATCATATATATCTTTTTCATTTTCATTAAAAATTAATTTTATGCTATAGACGTTTATGAGTTCTTCCACGATAATAATTCCTCTGACATTACAACCTTTACTACAACAATACTGTACATAGATAAAATTATTTTGTGTAATATATATTCAAAGAACTGCACAAGTTAATTTGTTTCACATAGCAGCATCTTGAAAGTTTCAGGATGTTCCCATGTGTTGCTTGTCTTAAAAAAAAAAAAAATTATTCAGGTTAGACTTGCGTAAACGGTATGCAAAGATATATTGTTTAAGAAAAATAATCATTTCTCATCACTTTTTTTTCACATCACCTTTTAATAGTTATGATTAAGTGAAAAAAATATTAATATATTAATATTGATTTCAATGGTATAGAAAATAATATAAAAAATGAAAAAAATATAATTAATAAAAAATTAGGATTGATTATTTAAAAAGTGCCCTACTTTAATATATTGTTTTTAAAATAGTATTACTTGGATTAAATATCCATTAAACCTTAATTATTGGCCTGAGGGACCATTCTTGGATAATGGAGAAGACAAGACTACCCTCGCCTTTACTTTATATATATACTAGCTCTATTGCAAATAAAGTTGCATACTAACTCGAGTACCAAAGCAACATATTGAGTGAACATGGCAACTCTTGTGTCCATGACCATGGTTTTCTTTTGCCTTCTCAACGTTATAACCCTATTTCCTTATCTCACAAACGCATCCTGCCAATCCAATGGCCATGACTCCCCCCCATACAAACCCTCTGGAACGCAGGCCACTCTCACTCTCAACGACTTTGGGCCCAGTGGCGACGGAGGGGGGCCCTCGGAATGTGACAACAACTACCATCCCTTACCGCAAAGAGTGGTGGCCCTGTCCACCGGATGGTACAACAACGGCAAACTTTGTGGTAAAATGATTAGAATCACGGCCAGGAACGGGAATAGTGCGGTGGCCAAAGTGGTGGACGAGTGTGACTCTGTGCATGGGTGTGACGAAGAACACGACAGTCAGCCACCATGCAAGACTAACATTGTTGATGCGTCCCAAACTGTGTGGGATGACTTGGGCCTCAACACGGATGATGGTGAAGTACCAGTTAATTGGTCCATGGCCTAAACTCATTAGTCATGAGGATTACATATAAGGACAAGCATGTATGTCTAGAGCTTGTTTTATTCCCTCTTCTGTGTGACTTTAGTCTATGTCTAATTGTCTATTGTCTATATATCTTTGGATGAATATTCATCCCATATTCTCCCCTAATAAATAATCACAACTTTGTACTAGAGGTACAGTGTACTTGAAGATGGTACCTATCATAATATTATTTCATCATAATAGTTTAATGTTATAATTATATTGAACAAATCTTTGTCACATGTTATTTTAATACTGCAATTCGATGAAAAGAAAGAATGTCTGCACAGTAAGCAATCAAATTGGATTATGCTACAACTATATATAGTTGTCAAGTTCTTAATGAGAACATTTGTCAAGTTCTTAAACACATGTTATGCTTGGATATTTTCCCTTGACATGCAGTATCAAGTCAAATAAAATGAGCTCTTTGGTTCTATTCATTTCCACAGTCTCGCATCAATTATTGGTTGGAATGCTGATGAGCTTCCTGGCTAGCCACTAGCTATATACACTAATATTTTCTCATAAAATTGAAGCATCATGATGAAAAAAACTCTATCTTTAGCTTAGAAGCTGTAATATGAATTGAACATAAACTCTCATAACAACCTCAGTACCAAAAAATAAAAATAAAAAACAAAACAAAAAATACAAGTATTAGCATTAGTTTTCTAAACATAAGAGGCAAAAATGTTACGTTAGACTTTTTATTTAACTTTTAAATTCAAATCTCTACAATATGGTCTTACATTTTCTACCCACGTTCTACTCACTTCTACTAGGTTAAAATAGAAGAAATTCTAGTAATACTCTCAATGACTGAAATTTAATTTAAAGCTTATTAATAATTTTTAAATTTAATTCAACAACATATATAGTTATATAATTCGTACGTTATGTTTTTATTGAAATGAGTATAATACTTTTAAAGTATACAAGAATTTCTCGACAAAATAGTTACTGATTAGATAAGTTAATTGCTGTGTCAAACCGATGAAGCTAGTTACTCAAACTTGACTGGGTAAGACTTTTTTAGGGAATATTGAAGATATCCATGCCTAGAATTATAGAGATTTTCTCTGTTGTATCGAGACCAACCCGGCCGTTATCAATAAAGGTATAGAGTTCCTAGTTTATGTATGTCAAACAACAACAATGCTATTTCTTATTTTTTTAATTAAAATTATCAAGAATGCCTAATAATCAATCATGGTTGGAGAAAAAAAATCAAGATGGTTAAAAAGTAAAAATGCAACTAACAAAATGTAAGGAAGTTATTGTTTAACCTTTTTCTCATTTGTAAATATTTCACGAAATTTCATTCGTGAAATTCAGCATTTTCTGTCAAACCAATACCCTGTTTTATCAAAGCTGACTGACTACACTAGACTAGAAAGTACTTGCGTGGTTCAACTGCTGGGGTCTGTAGAGTTTCCAAGTGACTGAGAGCCTGAGGCTATTGCTAGAGGTTATTCAGACTCAATCTACCTTTTAATTTAATTTTATTTGTCTTTTTTGTTTTTTGAAAAAAATGATAGTAAGGAATGGTATCTTAATACTATCAGGTAGGCGTTAAGGTTACTTAAGATCATGTTTGGATATTTAGTAATTGATGGAATGAAATAAAATATGATAGAATGAGATGAAAATATTATTCTATTATTTAGATATTTTAAAATGAAATAGAATAAAAATACTATTCTATTATTTGGTGAGATGAGATTAAATCTATCCCATCCACTTTCATCTCATTTCATTTTTTTTTAACATAATCAAACAACAAAATTTACATCTATTCCATTCTATTTCTCTTCATTCCACTCACTCTCACTAATCTAAACATAGCCTAAGGTAGGTTGTCCACTAATACGGAATTTAAATGGTGTTAAGGATACTTGAACTCACACCCATAAAAAAAGTGAAGCTCAGGACCGAGACTTTTATCACTCGTACTAACCTGCATTGTCAATTTTATTTGTCTTCTATATGATCATATTTGTTGGTTTGTTCATATAGAATAATTGCATATTATTTAACAACAAAGGCTAAAAATTAAACCTAACTTCTATACTGCAATCAAGGACGGTTCGAAAACTATTAGTATAATGGTACCATTCATTGAGAGATTTTGGCTTATATGCTCTTTGTTTTTTTTTATTTTGACCCACGTAGTTGTATACTGGATGTTATGTCGATTTTTTTTTTATGTGTTATCTTGAATTTGTTGAACTCTGATACTAGTGCTGAATAAATTCCAATTGGTTATTAAAAAAATAAAAACTTTATGCCAATGCATGAAGATTCAATGAATATCCAAATTGATTAAGCTTCCTGTTTTTTCCTTTATTGACATATACTTTTTGGTTAAGGATAGCACATGTGCAGAGGGGGGCGGGGGCCGCCCATTTCTGCCTATCCAATTTTCCCTTTGTCTTTGCCCTGATTCTCCCTAGTGTGTGTGTGTGTCTATAATAATAATAATAATAATAATAATAATAATAATAATAATAATAATAATAATAATAATAATAATAATAATAATAATAATAATAATAATAATAATAATAATAATAATAATAATAATAATAATAATAATAATAATAATAATAATAATAATAATAATAATATAATAATAATAATAATATATATAATAATATATATAATAATAATAATAATAATAATAATAATATAATAATAATAATAATAATAATAATAATAATAATAATAATAATAATAATAATAATAATAATAATAATAATAATAATAATAATAATAATAATAATAATAATAATAATAATAATAATAATAATAATAATAATAATAATAATAATAATAATAATAATAATAATAATAATAATAATAATAATAATAATAATAATAATAATAATAATAATAATAATAATAATAATAATAATAATAATAATAATAATAATAATAATAATAATAATAATAATAATAATAATAATAATAATAATAATAATAATAATAATAATAATAATAATAATAATAATAATAATAATAATAATAATAATATAATAATAATAATAATATATAATAATAATAATAATAATAATAATAATAATAATAATAATATAATAATATAATAATAATAATAATAATAATAATAATAATAATACATAATAATAATAATAATATATAATAATAATAATAATAATAATAATAATAATAATAATAATAATAATAATAATAATAATAATAATAATAATAATAATAATAATAATAATAATAATAATAATAATAATAATAATAATAATAATAATAATAATAATAATAATAATAATAATAATAATAATAATAATAATATAATAATAATAATAATAATAATAATAATAATAATAATAATAATAATAATAATAATAATAATAATAATAATAATAATAATAATAATAATAATAATAATAATAATAATAATAATAATAATAATAATAATAATATAATAATAATAATAATAATAATAATATAATAATAATAATAATAATAATAATAATAATAATAATAATAATAATAATAATAATAATAATAATAATAATAATAATAATAATAATAATAATAATAATAATAATAATAATAATAATAATAATAATAATAATAATAATAATAATATAATAATAATAATAATAATAATAATAATAATAATAATAATAATAATAATAATAATAATAATAATAATATAATAATAATAATAATAATAATAATAATAATAATAATAATAATAATAATAATAATAATAATAATAATAATAATAATAATAATAATAATAATAATAATAATAATAATAATAATAATAATAATAATAATAATAATAATAATAATAATAATAATAATAATAATAATAATAATAATAATAATAATAATAATAATAATAATAATAATAATAATAATAATAATAATAATAATAATAATAATAATAATAATAATAATAATAATAATAATAATAATAATAATAATAATAATAATAATAATAATAATAATAATAATAATAATAATATAATAATAATAATAATAATAATAATAATAATAATAATAATAATAATAATAATAATAATAATAATAATAATAATAATAATAATAATAATAATAATAATAATAATAATAATAATAATAATAATAATAATAATAATAATAATAATAATAATTTTTAGAGATAAAAATTTCGTGAAAAAAGAAATATAATTCTCGTTTTCGTCTTCACATTTGTTTAAGGAGATTTTTATCCCTATCTTCTTGAAAAAAATTTCTCAAAGTTAAGTCTTTAAATGAGACAATCCCGAAATCTCCAAATGTAAGTAAATTTTTTCATCCCTATATTTAGCTAACATATCATGAGTCTGTCTTTTAAAATAATAATTAAAAACTTTTTTTTACAATCTTTTTTTTTTTCAATCTTGTAGAATTTGACATAGCTAAATCGAGAATGAGAAAATGAAGTAGAGTCCACAAGATCAATGACAAAGACTAATTAACTATCCGAGCAACAAAATGGAGTCTGTACCGATGCCTAAAGTTTCATCGGACGTGCACGGCAAATAAGTCATAAATAACTAAAATAAGGACAATTACGGACGAGGATATATATACGACAACAACCAAGAAACAATTTAAACTCAGTAGACTCATAGCAACCACGTCCGAAGTCTAATTTGTGTATGCGTTTCAGGCGTAGGCGTGTGAAATCACTCAAGCGATTGTTTTAGGCTCCCGTTATACTATATAGGCCCATAATTTTATAATAACTACTTAATTAATATTAAAAACTGCAAAAGTTAATTAATAACATGCTTATATATTGAGAGAATATTCGGATTCTCCTAATAAATCTATATTTCTCTCAATTTTTTTTATATCTCTAATTTCTAATTGTTTCTCTCATAGATGTGGGATAGGGAAAGCAATACCGAGAAAGAGTAATAATATTTGAATAAATTTATACTTAGGAAAATTGGATAGCAACTTAGTTTCGCTGTAACTTTTTCTAAATAATCCAAATCGTATACTTATGTCACGTAGTTTGTATAAGTATCATTACTTATGAAGAAAGAGTAGTAATAATACTTAACAAACTTACATTTATACAAAAAAGTCTATGTCTACGTTTTGAAAGTTTTTGGCTAAATATCGAAATGAAACTTAGAGGCAATTTTAAAATTAGTAGTAATGGTAATCCATTTTTTTGTAATTGAAGATTCCACAAATAAAGTTCATATGGGTAAGAATAAGTCATTTATTAATTCTATTAGCACTATTAATTTTGTTCATTCTAGTGAGAAGTGTTAGACTACAATAAATGAGAAGATAAATCGTAAGTTTTTAATGAATTTCATATCTTTTATGGGTAGTGTATAAATTGCAGTATATACTTGATAAAATTACTTATATAAGTGTTGAGTGAGACCGTTCCTATAAGATTGTGACATAATCTATAAAGCAATCATGAATTATCAGACACGTTCATGGTCTATTAGCACAAAATTGTGTTGAATAACTTTAGATAAGAAGTCAATGTGAATAATGAAATTACTTATTCGTAAGTGAAATGAAGCTAATAGATGTTCTAATCTAACCGGCATTTATGCATGTATGAGTCAATGTGTTAATTCATAGTCTAAAAGACACTAGTACTTAATTATACATTAAATTCTTACGCTAAGAGAACTTTCTATCTTAACTTTGAAATATGTAGAGAATTGTTATAATTTTTATTATTATTTAACTATTTCAAAGTCAAGTTTATAACCTTTGACCTTATTTTTCTCTCTCCATCAAACTTTGCAACTTGGAGATAATTATCTCCACTTTTGTTTGTTGCTGCACGTTGCTTTCTTTCATATTTTTTTTCTCAATGTCACTTTGCTGTTGTATCATATATGCACGTTGGATACTTGCTTTTCTCATCTCATCCTGCTTTTGTGCCATAGTTGCAGCAAGTTTAAGTTTTTTATCCAACAACTCTTATTAGCTAGTAACTTAACGGTACAAGAGAACGGTCATATTTTACCTCCTCCATAAATATCAAGCTGGTGACTTTCACAAAAACACACTAGAAAATATATCTCTTCTATATCCTTTTACTTTTGTTCTTCTGAGAGATCCTACAAATGATTTATGTGTCTTTATTATTTTAAATGTTAAATTAACAAGAAATAATTATTATATCCTTAAGAGTATTAGTTATGAGATTGTCTACACAAAATAATCAACATATGGTGACAAAATACTCTTAAGTTCAGTATATTTACACACCTTAGTTAATATCTGTGATAAGTCTTTATTTATAACTATCAATCTTTTTTATTTCTATTACTTTTCCTGCATTGATTTCATCAAGCAAAACATGCTAAAACATAGAAGTTGAATGACCAAGATGTTGCTGCCATGTGGAACCAGACTGCAAGGAAGATCAACTGAAGATGACATCGAATAAGCATTATTGGAGCCTTTAGAAGTTGAGTCAATCTCATGCTTACATCCTTCACCCAAAAATATGAGCAGAATTCTTTGGAAACATGGTTAGCATAGTTGTATAACTTGAACTGGAAGTTGATCTAGTCAAAAGGATGGGTCAAAACGAGTCAATAGTATGACCGCAAGTTAAGTGATTAAATTGAAAAATCCTGATAATTTTTTTTAATTATATATATTATATGAAAAAGTACTTTATATGAAAATATTACTTAAAAAATACATTACATAAAAAAATATTAATGATGTAAGTAAACTAATAGTAATAATTATTCAACTTCAATTTTCTAACTTTGAATTAGTTAAATAATGACATGAATTAAAAAAAGAGAACATTACTTAATAATAATATATGGTTTAATGACAAAATGTATTTTATTACAAGTGTCTTTTAGGCAACAGGTCATTAAGTCACTTGAGTTGATTAAATTTGACTAAATCAATGTGCAAATCTATTTTTACCAAAAATTGAATCAATCTAAAGTTTGAGTCACAGATTTTTCGGTTGGACCGGCCAAGTCGGTCTAATCCATGCAACTATGATGTTTAGTGTTGAAAATAATTTGAAAGTGCAATAAGGTTATGATGCAAAGACTACATAAGGCGTTAGATAAGTAACAGTTACTTAAAGGCAAACCTCATCCATCGCAGAGTACTATTTCATCTATTCCTTCATAAGGAGACTTAAGAGACAGATTTGATGATGAGATGCCTGAGTCCAAACAATATCCGCTTGGCATGGCATGAGAGGAAGATCGAATTAAATAACAGTTCTTGGTTGAATGTCCAGTTTCGTCACAGAATTACTGTAGATGAGTAATTACTTTTCTTCGAGTTGTCATGGCTATAATTGTTGTCCTTGGATAAGAAGACCAATATTAATTACTTTTTGGTCTTCCTTCTAATTGACTGTTCCATTTGGCAGAGTTTGCAATGGCTATGGAAACTTCCCAAGTATGATGTTCTTGCCTCTTAAAGTACTGTTCCGGTATAAAATAGAAATAATAATATAAAGGAAATTCTTGTAAAAAAAAAAAAAGGAAATTCACTTGTGTCATTCACATACTAAAAAAAGTAATAATACTTGGACAAACTTACACTTACACATTTTTCATATACTCTCATAAAAGTTATTAAATAACACTTTGGTTTCTCAGTAACTTTTCTTAATAATACATTATACACATATCTTAAATAAATTGTATAAGCATCTTTTTCTCGTAATGAAAATCCAATCGTGTTCTTTCTCTCTTTATATTATAGATGATGATATATACAATTTTTTAATAATTGATAATTATAAAAGGAAAGTACTTTTAAATTCATCCAACAATTTGGTAACTCTGATAACTGATTGTTTGAGAGATCTAGGAGAAATAAATAGCTCACTCTTGTTGTACATAAGAGCAAAATTAAAAGAAAAATTTATGTTAAGAACCATAAAAGAATAATATTTAATTTAAAAAGATAAAAAAACATTAAAATTATTAAAAAAGATCATTCAAATTTTTATTAAAGAGAAGAATCATCTAATTTTACATGATGATCAAAATTATTCTTAATCAAATCTTCAATCTTCAATCTCTTGCCCTAATTTTTTCACCTTCTTCTGCTATGCTTTCCTCAATCCCTCTTTTCTTTAAAGAACGCCCTCTCCAAGCCAAAACCAAAGGCCCTCACCAACGCCAGTAGACACACCAACACCGTCAAGTGCTTTCTTCGTTGTTATCGTGTTGATTTTCTTCTCTTCTATGCTTTCCCCATATTTGCTCTGCATCTCCTCTTCCTCTCCCTTTATGCCACCATTTATATACCCTCTATTTTTTTGGGTAATTACAACGCCTTATTGATATATGATGTGGGCAGGTGGTTTTAGAAAGATGCCAATGATATAATATATACTAATAGCATTTGCGTGTGGGCAATTTCTTAAAGCCACCCAATGGAAGTGGGCAATATCGTGTTGCGTGTGGGCAAGCAAACAAAGACTGTCTTCAACATGTGAGTCAAGAAGGAGGAGAAAAAGATTATGATGCGTAACATGTGTCTTCAACATTAGGGCAACGCAGACTATTGGCCAATGAAAAAATATTTTTTTCTAGTATGAGACTTTTATTTTCTCAAGTTGTAGCGGGAGGAGACAAAGTGTAGCATGCAACATAAGAGAGGGCTTGAAAAAATAAGAGAAGAAGATGAAAGAATTACGGTAAGAGAGAGTGAATTGAGAGTTTCATTAAAGATAATTTTGACTATTAAGTAAAATTAAATGATCATTCTCTTTAATTAAAATTTAAATAATTATTTTTAATAATTTTAATATTACTCTTTAATAGTTTTTAACATTAATTTCTCTCAAAGTTAAATCCGTGAAGTTATTGTTGGATAGGTACAGGGACCTTGCTGAAAACAAAAACGATGGAATTGGGCCTTAGAAGAGATTTGAGTTCACATCTACTTGAGGAAATCCTTTTATGTTCAAGGGGCAAATTTGGAATTACACCTATGAGTGGAGAGTGAGTAATAAGGATGACAAAATTTTCCTCTGCCGTAGGATTCATGGGAGGACTAGGGATGAGAACAGGGAAGAGCGAGTACTGCTTCTCTTGTCTTATTATTTTTTTTTTTTTGCTCATGTTGATACGAATATTTATTTATAATTTTTGTGGATAAATAAAATATTTATGATTAGTTAATAATTTAAAATAAAATCTTAAAAATTATAAAAAAATATAAATAAAATAAATTTTAACATCCACATACTATAATTTTATTCAATAATTTAAGATTCTTATAAAATTAAAAGAATATTATAAATAACAAATTAAATTCAATTATATTTTATAATAATTAATTTACATAAATAACTATTACATAAATAATATATTTTTTTTTAACAAATTTTATCATTATAGACTCATTCAATAAAAAAATCATTTTAAAATAATAAAAATATATGTATTTTCATTGTAATTGGCTAGCTACATTAATATATTAATTATAGTTGATGATAACAAACATGGAGATGATGAAAAGACCAAGTCCAAGATCTTCAAAGAATAGTTTAGGACTTAGGATATTTGTAAGGAGCCTTTTAGATATCTCATTATTTTTTGTTGCAAAGAAATGTTTTCAAAATTAATATTCCAAATCCAAAGAATCATTTTCTGGATATTTAAAAGTATTTAAAATTGTTTTTCATTTAAGGGTATTCGAATACCCCATAAGATATTCGAATAGAATGGTTTTCAAGTTCATACGCTTCATGTTTTCAACAGAGGAATTCGAATACCATGCATGGCATTCGAATACAGAGCTTTTCAAAATTTGTTTTAAAATGTGAGGTATTCGAATAACGCATGTGGTATTCGAATAACCTGATCTCAAAATATACTTTTTTTTAACTGAGGTATTTGAATACCCTTGACTGGTATTCGAATAACCCTGCTTTGATCAGTTTTTTAAATAAGTTTTGACAGAGGTATTCGAATACCCCCTGATGGTATTCGAATAACCCATGGGACTCTGCTTTGGTTTTTTGAATTCCTACGAGAAGTCTCAACATTTATTATCAAATTAAATGCACCCAACGGCCTTCTTGATACGAAGCTCTATAAATAGAGGTCTGGGTCACCTCTGATCAACCCCTGAACATTCTGATCAATTCTTACTTGGCTGAAAATGAGTTTTACATTATTTTCTCTCTTTTTCTGTGCTCTTAATATTAAATCCTTGAGATATTTGTGAGACAGCTCTTTAGTGCTTCAATTTGTATAATTTACTCTGAGTGAGAGTTTCTCTTCGTCTATATTCTGGTTCTTTGTAAAAGGGTGAGGTATCCCTTAGTGAAATTATTGAGGGTGAGGTATCCTCAGTAAAAGGGTGAGGAATCCTTGTTGTAAAGAAAGGTGAGGTATCCTTCAAAGGGTAATGTATCCCTCTAGTAAATAGGGTGAGGTATCCTCATGTAAATGTTGCTAGCACCTATTTTAAGCTTGTATTAAATATAAAATCTTGAATATGTTTCGGGGACCTGACGTAGGCCATAAGTGGTTGGTGGTCGAACCTGGATAAATATTATGTCTATTTCTTCTCTCCTTTATCTCTTTATTTTCAACAATTTATTTATTATTGGTTAATTGTTTATTTACCGTTCTTAAGGCATTTTATCATCTTTATATATTTCATTATATTGCTTCAAAAATTTGTATTAAAAAGGGTTTGCGAAAAAGTTTTTAATTACTCAATTCACCCCTATTATGAAATTACTAAAAGTGGTATCGTAGTTAATCTTGTATAAAGAGCTTAAAGAGTACATGGCTTCATCAAATGGTTTTTCAGAAGCAACTTCTATAAATCGACCACCCTTTTTCAATGGGGATGGTTATGTATATTGGAAGGAAAGAATGAAAATCTTTATCGAGGCTATTGATCTAGATGTGTGAGATGTTGTCGAAAATGGCGCATTTATACCTACACGAGTTGTTGATGGTGTAAAAACCGAGATACCTAGAAATAATTGGTCTAAAGATGATAAAAGAAAAGTTCAATATAACTTTGGGGCATGATAAATTTTTCAGAATTTCAAATTGTAAAATTGCTAAAGAAATACGAGACACTTTACAAGTTACACATGAGGGTACTAGTGAAGTAAAGAGATCGAGAATAAATTCTCTTACTCGAGAATATGAATTATTTAGAATGAACCATGCTTCAGAAATGCAAATTCACCCAATTGTAAATCATCTTGCATCATTAGGAAAGAATTTTTCTAACGAAGATTTAATTAACAAAGTGTTGAGATGTTTGATCAGGATTTGGCAGCCTAAGGTGACAGCTATATCTGAATCAAGAGACTTGTCAACAATGACATTAGCTACGCTTTTTGAAAAACTTCAAGAGCACGAATTAGAACTCAACAGACTTGACCAAAGTGAGGAATATGATAAGAAGAAGAAAGGGATAGCACTTAAAGCCACCTCCACTATCAATAATGAAGATGAAGACGATGGAGATGACGCAGACAACATTGAGTTAAATGAAGAGAACCTCAGTCTACTAGTGAAGAAATTCGAAAGGTTTCTCAAAAAGAAAGGAACTCAAAGAAGACCGCATTTTTTCTTAAAGAAATTTCAAAAGAAGCCCTCAAAGGAAAGAAGAGCTTACATAGCATGGGACGACAACGACATGGACTCAACCGATAGTTCAGATAACGAGGAAGCTCATCTATATTTTATGGCCATAGGAGAAGAAGATCAAGAAAGCGAATATGAGGTAAGTTCTAATCATAATTTATTACCTTCTTACGATGAATTATAAGATGCTTATGAAGAGTTGCATGAGGAATCTCTTAAGCTCACTAAAATAATTTCTTCATCTAAGAAAATAATTTCTTCTTTAGAAAATCAAATTCTTATTTTAAATGAAGAAATTGAATAATTAAAAATTGAAAATGAGACATTATGATTAATTGATGCATGCACAACTCACTCTTCACATGCTTCTACTTCTTCATCTTGTTCTTCATGTCATTTACTTAAAAAAGAAATTGAAGATTTAAAGAACACTCTTGCAAAATTCACTCTCGGAAGAGATAACTTAAATATCATATTAGGAAAACAAATAGTTGTTTTTGAAAAGGCTGGAATTGGTTACAACCCAAAAAATCAGCACAAATTGTATAAAAATTTCTTTATTTATTCAAGTACTTCTAGCAACCCATTTATTAAATGTTTTTATTGTGGGAAGAAGGGTCACAGTGCTTCAACATGCAATGCAAGAAAAAATGTTAACACAAAAATTAGAACAAAAATGGTTTGGGTTCCCAAGGGGACTATACCCAAAACTGACACACATGGACCTAAGAAAATGTGGGTAACAAAAACCAAAAATTGAAATGTGTTGTAGGTGTACTTGAAGGCCAAGAGCTGACTTTGGCATTTTGAAAGTGGCTACTTCAAGTACAAGACTGAAAATAATTCCAAGCTCTCCTCCTTGTCTCTATCAAGCTTGGACTTGCATTTTTTTAAAGTGTTTCCATCATCAAGTAAATTTTTTCGTCTCTCAAATATGTATTTCTGGACATAATATACATGCTTTCCTGTTTAAGTTATTTGAATAACTCTCTTTGGTATTCGAATACCTTTGCCCTGTACGTGTAAAATGTGTTCTTTTCTGATAGGTCCATTCGAATACCTTCCTATGGTATTCGAATACCATACATCAGTACAATGTTCTTATGGTTTTATAAGTTGGTGTATTCGAATAACTAAACATGTATTCGAATAACCTGAGACATCTTTATCAGTGTTTGTCACATGCTTTTTGGAGTATTCGAATAGATTCCAAAGTATTCGAATACTTGCTCTTGCTTTGTTCATAATTTTGAGGTGGGCATTCGAATACAGTAAGAGGTATTCGAATAACCCATAGCTGAAAACTAAATTTACGTCTTGTTCTCTGTTCCGTTTCTGTGTTTTATGATGCATATGCAATGTAAATATATTTTGACTATGAATAACATGCTTTAGTTGAAATACATCTCATTTCTTTTGAGCCTAAATTTATGCCTTAAATGAAAATTACATGATATTCTTAAATGCATATTCCTTAGTTTGTTCTTACCCTTTCTTTTTCTCAAGAATATGCTGCATATTTAAATTCTTTGTAATACAAATGCTTAATTTAATTGACTACTGTTTTGATAAATATATGAACGTGATAACAATTGTAACAAGTGGTATTAAACAAGTGGTCACTTGACCAAATTAATCAACAAAATATCTTTTGCTCTTATGAACTCATTTGCTATTTTTTTTTACTTATTATTTTGAATGCTTACTTGCTTATGAGTTTGACTAGCCTCTATGGATTCAAAAATTAATGGATACCAAAGAAAGTACTCTGACTTGTTTTGTAGGGTTATAACTACCTCAAGCAAACTTTTAAATGAAAAAGATTATTTAACTTGAGGGAAATGAATGAAGAGGACATGATGAGACTTTCTTCAAGCACATTGAAATGGAATACTTAATGGAAGAAAGCTCAAGACTATCTTAAATGATTAATTTTTTTTTTTTACATGAGTAGTATGCTTAGCTTTGACAAAGTGCCAAATTAGATATTTTTTTTTATCATTGCACATAGGGTAAATAATGCTAGTTCTATACAATGCTCTGATCCTTAGAGCATATTTCATCAAGATAAAATGTTTCATATCTATATTTCTCTTGATATATGGCAGTATTATAAGAAATTAACAACAAGTGATAAATGTTTTATATTTGATAACAAGTAGTAAATGTCATGACTCTCTTGGTAAACGTAAATTACTGTTGTGATGACTATACAATGCGGTTGGTCGATCTATAAATGAATATATCTTTGCTCATGTGCTGAATATTGTGTTTATCTTGCTAAATTTATAAAATTATACTCCGTTGCTATTCTTGTATGCTTTATCTTGCCCCATCTTTTTGATCATGACAAAAGGGGGAGAAAAAGCTTGAATTCTTTGTTTGAGAAAAGTCAGGGGGAGAAATAAATAAAAGTTCGGTAAGGCAAAAATGGAAATTGGATTCCAAAAGTAAGGGGGAGTTGTTGTGCACATCTATGATATAAATCACCTCTTATGAAAAAGAGGGAGAATAAGTATCTCTAAATAACTTTGTGAATGCTAATTTATATGAACTAATACTTTTCTCAAATGTTAGTTTGTCATCATTAAGAAGGGGGAGAATGTAATTGGCTAGCTACTATTAATTATAATTTTGATGATAACAAACATGAAGATGATGAAAAGACCAAGTCCAAGATCTTCAAAGAATAGTTTAGGACTTAGGATATTTGTAAGGAGTTTTGGATATCTCATTATTTTTGGTTGCAAAGAAATGTTTTCAAAATTAATATTCCAAATCCAAAGAATCATTTTCTGGATATTTAAAAGTGTTTAAAATTGTTTTTCATTTAAGGGTATTCGAATACCCTATAAGATATTCGAATAGAATAGTTTTCAAGTTCATACGTTTCATGTTTTCAACAGAGGTATTCGAATACCATGCATGACATTCGAATACAGAGCTTTTCAAAATCTGTTTTAAAATGTGAGGTATTCGAATAACCCATGTGGTATTCAAATACCCTGATTTCAGAATATACCTTTTTTAAACTGAGGTATTCGAATACCCTTGACTGGTATTCGAATAACCCTATTTTGATCAGTTTTTTAAATAAGTTTTGACAGAGGTATTCGAATACCTCCTGATGGTATTCGAATAACCCACGGGACTCTGCTTTGGTTTTTTGAATTCCTACGAGAAGTCTCAACATTTATTATTAAATTAAATGCACCCAACGACCTTCTTGATACGAAGCTCTATAAATAGAGGTTTGGGTCACCTCTGATCAACCCCCAAACATTCTGATCAATTCTTACTTAGCAGAAAACGAGTTTTACATTATTTTCTCTCTTTTTCTGTGCTCTTAATATTAAATCCTTGAGATATCTGTGAGACAACTCCTTAGTGCTTCAATTTGTATAATTTACTCTGAGTGAGAGTTTCTCTTCGTCTATATTCTGGTTCTTTGTAAAAGAGTGAGGTATCCCTTAGTGAAATTGTGAAGGTGAGGTATCCCTCAGTAAAAGGGTGAGGAATCCCTTATTGTAAAGAAGGTGATGTATCCTTCAAAAGGGGTGAGGTATCCCTTTAGTAAATAGGGTGATGTATCCCTATTATGTAAATGTTGCAAGCACCTGTTTTAAGCTTGTATTGAACAGTAAAAAATCTCGAACTGTGTTTCTGGGTACGTAGTCATGGTGGTTGAACCAGGGATAAATATCAGTTTACTCTTCTCTCCTTTATCTCTTTATTTTCAAATTTATTTATTATTGCTTAATTGTTTATTTATTGTTCTTAAGACATTTTATCATCTTTATATATATTCATTATATTGCTTCAAGAAATTTGTATTAAAAAGGGTTTGCGAAAAAGTTTTTAATTACTCAATTCAACTCCCCTCTTGAGTACTGAAGCTACTTGGGTAACATTCATCTCATCTCAAAGTTAAAAATAAAAAAGAATCATAATATATGATATATATTAAATAAAAAATATATATTTAACGGGTTTATGGTATCTGCAAGGGTACTATAATCCCTTCCATCGCCCTTATTTATTAAACGGGTACCTATCCTCCGTCCCGTCACGGGTAATCCCCGCAGATCTTAGCGGGTACGAGTAATTTTGTCATCTTTAGCGGGGGCAGTCCCAAAGGAGACCCCAAATGTATAGATTTTCTCCTCATGAGGACGGAACCACATCTCTTATCTTGCGGTTCCTTATCCCTATCGCAGATAAATTCTTAAGTGGGTTATCACATTATTATTTAAGCATTTAAATTATTATTTAATAAGTATAAAAATATTTTTAATGATTAGTGTAATTTTATGATAATCTTCACTATCTTACACATATCAAACAATTTCCTTGTTTATCTTAATGAGAAATTATTATATATTCTGAGAGCTAGATATCCCTTCTATTATATTAGCTTGTGGGTCATCCTTGTCTATTCAAATTATTTTTTATAAAAATTTTAAAAAAATAAAATATTTAAATTTTATGAAATTTAAAAAGTTTAATTTGAAGAGACAAAGATGTTCTACAAGCTGATGCGGGAAGTAATTCAGGAAGCAATGAACGGATTAGAGTAAGAAACATGCCTTTGATGTAAAACGATGATGGAAGAGAACAAACATCATTCCAAGAAGAACACAAAATCCTCGGGATTCAAACTCAAAAATTTTATTATAAATGTCAAAAGTATGAATAACCTAAAGGTACATAAAGGATATTTATAATCTAAGAGTAATCAAAATCTTAATTAAATACAAAATCTTAGTAAAATAATATTTACTATTTTTAAAATTTAAAATCCCTAAAAATAAAGAACAAATATAATTTAAAATTCCTAAAAATAGGTAACAAATAGATCTAAAAGATAAAATTTCTAAATAATATAATTATCCATAAATTTATTAAATTATAAAAATAATCGATTATCCTAAATTATTAGTTTATCCATTCCACTTCATTCCACATCTTTTACTAAGTATGTTTAAACAATTTTTCTGTTTATCTTAACGAGAAATTCTTATATATTCTGAGAGCTAGACATCCTTCTTATTATGATCTATTCATTGTTTTCTATATTAGCTTGTGTGTCATCATTGTCTCTTCAAATTAAATATTTTGAAATTTTTAAAAAGTTTAAAATTTTTAATTTTTAAGAATTTCAAAAAGATTATTTTTAAGGGACAAAGATGTTCCACAAACTGATGTGGGAAGTAATGTGAAAAGAAATAACTGGATCAGAGCAAGAGAGATGCCTTCAATGTAGAACGAGTATAGATGAGAAGGAATCGCGTTCCAAGAACAAAAAATCTTTGGGATTCAAACTCAATAATTTTATTATAAATGCCAAAAAACTGAATAACCCAAAGGCACATGAAATATATTTATAATCTAAGAGTAATCAAAATCTTTATTAAATACAAAACCTTAGTAAGATAATATTTACTATCATTAAAATTTAAAATCCCTAAAAAAAGGAACAAATATCATTTAAAATTTTGGAAAAAAAGGTAACAAACATATCTAAAAGATAAAATTCTTATATAATATAATTATATGTAAAATTATTAAATTATAAAAATAATAGATTATCCTAAATTATAAGTTTATTCATTCTACTTTATTCTAAATCTTTAACTAAGTCTGTTTAAACAATTTCTCTATTTATCTTAATGAGAAATTTTTATATATTATGAGAGTTAGACTTCCCTATTATTATGATCTATTCATTGCTTCCCATATTAGCTTGTGGCTCATCCTTGTCTCATCAAATTAATTTTTTTAAAATGTTTAAAAAGTTTAAAATTTTTAAATTATAAGAATTTTAAAAAGTTTAATTTAAAGAGACAAAGATGTTCCATAAGCTGATGTGGGAAGTAATGCGGGAAGCAATAAATAGATTAGAACAAGAGAGATGTCTTTGATGTAGAACAAGTATTGAAGAGAATGAACCTTGTTCTAAGAAGAACACAAAATCCTCGAGATTTAAACTTAACAATTTTATTATAAATGCCAAAAGTCTGAATAACCTAAACACACATGAAGGATATTTATAATCTAAGAGTAGTCAAAATCTTTATCTTTGTTAAATACAAAACCTTAGAAAGATAATATTTACTATCACTAAAATTTAAAATTCCTAAAAATAAGGAACAAATATCATTTAAAATTCCTAGATGTGGTAAAGCTTCAACCCAATTGAGTTGGCCGTCACTCGCTATTTTTAAGTAAATTCAATGTTTGATCCCGTTTTCATTTTTCAACCCGCACAACCCGTCCCACTTAACCTGCTAGTTAAGCGGGACGGGTGCTAAATTTCTTGACCCGTCATATTATTTTTTTTGTTTTCCTAACATTCTCATTTTTTTCTCTTTAGTCTCTCCTTTTTATAGTATTTTTGTTTTTTTATACATTTTTTTTTTTTTTTTTTTTGTTAAGCGGGTTGACCGCCAATCCTTACTTTTTCTCATTTTATCTCGCTAACTCGCTCAATTTTATTCTTTATTCAAAATAACCCACCCTAAAACTTAAAAATTCTTCCAACCCATTTCTCAAAACAAATATCATTTTTGCGGGTTGAAAATTTAACCCATTTTACCACCTCTAAAAATTCCTAAAAATAGGTAACAAATGTATCTAAAAGATAAAATTCCTAAATAATATAATTATATGTAGCATTATAAAATTAATAAAATAATAGATTATCATAAATTATAAGTTTATCCATTTTACTTCATTCTATATATTTCACTAAGTATGTTTAAACAATTTCCATGTTTATCTTATTAAAAAATTCTTATATATTCTGAAAGATAGACATCCCTCTTATTATGATCTATTCATTGCTTCTCATATTAGTTTGTGAGTCATCTTTGTCTCTTCAAAATAATTTTTTTTAAATATTTAAAAAGTTTAATTTGAAGAGACAAAGATGTTCTATAAGCTGATGTGGAAAGTAATATAGGAAACAATGAATGGATCAGAGCAAGATATATGACTTTGATGTAGAACTAGTATAGAAGAGAACAAATCTTGTTACAAGAAGAACACAAAATCCTCGAGTTACAAACTCAATAATTTTATTGTAAATGCCAAAAGTCTGAATAACCTAAATGTACATAAAGGATATTTATAATCTAAGAGTAGTCAAAATCTTTATTAAATACAAAACCTTAGTAAGATAATACTTACTATCACTAAAATTTAAAATTCTTAAAAATAAGGAACAAATATCATTTAAAATTCCTAAAAATAGGTAACAAATATATTTAAAAGAAAAAATTCCTAAAAAATATAATTATCTGTAAAAATTATTAAAGTATATAAATAATATATTATCCTAAATTATAAGTTTATCCATTCTACTTCATTCAACATCTTTCACTAAGTATGTCTAAACAATTTCCCTGTTTATTTTAATGAGAAATTCTTATATATTATGAGAATTAGACATTCCTCTTATTATGATCTATTTATTGCTTCTCATATTAGCTTGTGAGTCATTATTGTCTCTTCAAATTAAATTTCTTAAAATATTTAAAAAATTTAATTTTAAGAGACAAAGATTTTTCACAAGTTGATGTGAGAAGTAATGCGGGAAGCAATGAATGGATCATAGCAAGAGATATGCCTTTGATGTAGAACTAGTATGGAAGAGAACCAACCTGGTTCCAATAAGAGCACAAAATTCTCAGGATACAAACTCAATAATTTTATTAAAAATGCCAAAAGTCTAAATAACCTAAAGGAACATGAAGGACATTTATAATCTAAGAGTTATCAAAATCTTAATTAAATACAAAATCTTTGTAAAATAATATTTTATATCACTAAAATTTAAAATTTCTAAAAATAAAGAACAAATATCATTTAAAAATCCTAAAAATAGGTAACAAATATATCTAAAAGATAAGATTCCTAATTAATATAATTATCAGAAAATTTATTAAATTATAAAAATAATAGATTATTCTAAATTATAAATTTATCCATTCTACATCATTTTCCCACGTTAAGAGAACTCCATAGAGTTACAAATCTTGTACTTATCCAAAAGATTGAGAGATATATGGTAGAACTAGAAGCCATAAACCATCTTCAATACCTTTTAGATCTTTAAGATATTAAATGTTTTCATTTTTTATCTAATAGTTTCTGTTTTTGAATAATAAAACCCAAAAAGTAATATAAGAGGGGAAAACACAATTTTAAGATGAAGATGAAGTTGACGCGGAGGGGTTACGGGGGGAACTGGGTGTGAGTGGCTACTTGAGGTTATTGATGTCTAATTAGGCAGGAGTTGGGTTTGGAAGGGATGAGTGAAAAAGGAGAAGTGTGGCACGCTGAGCGGGTGGGTGTAATTTGAATTGGGTCAAAAAAATTTGAACATTACTCTGAATACCAATTGATGGGTTTGGTTTATCGTGGAAGGTGGTATTGTGGTTAGATTTGGAAGGTAATGGGTTTCGGAAATGGTGGCTGTTGTGAATTTGTTGATTTATCGTGAAATTCTTTATGGAATAGGTACAATTTGGGGTCCCAAAACATGAAACAGATACCGATTTATGTAGAAATGGAAGAGAATCAATTACTGTTGGGGGTTTCAAAAAGAATACTGAATCCTTAAGATTCAAATTCAATAATTTTATTATTAAAGACAAAAATCTGAATAAAACAAGACATATGAAGAATATTTATAATTAAAATAAAATCAAAATCTTAATTATATATAAAATCTTAGTAAAATATTTTTTTTTATCACTAAAATTTAAAATCTCTAAAAATATGTAGTAAATATCATTTAAATTTCCTAAAAATATGGAATATATATATATTTAAAATTCTTAAAAATAACAAACAAATATCTCTAAATCATAAAATCCTTAAATGATATAATTATCTGTAGAGTTCTTAAATTATAAAAATAATAAATTATCCTATATTATAAACTTATCTTCTTTATAACCCATCAATAATCATTATCCTTAAGTGCTTCACTTAGTGTGCATTTGTGCATGCTATGGTACCATTGCTGGACACTTACACAATGACAAGGACATAAGTAAATATTGACTATAAGATTATACACATAGGAATATTTGATTTAAAAAAATTGATATGTTTGATTGTATTAAAATAATATCACATGATTTACCATTGACTTGCTTAATTTACATTCTAAATGTATCAGTATAAAGAAGTATGTGAGTTTTGGTCTATCTCACTCTAAGGAGATGAGTTTTCATATACCTTTTGTTTTAACATTTTTAATAAGGTAAGCAAGCCTTTTAACAAAGAATAAAAACTTAAGGCAAAATGGGGTCACCTTGTCTAATGTCACGAAAGGGACATAAATGATTTATTCGCCATTCTGATTCAAGAGCACGGTAGGAGAGGAGATATATTAGAGGACTAGATTAACAAAATGTATTCCGAAGTCAATGTCTAAAAGAGTTTCCTGAATAAAGTTCTAACTCAATTTATCATAGACTTTCTCAAGATCAAGTTTGATAGTCATAAAGTCCTTCTTGCCTTTCACCATTCTCATCGCATGAATAATCTCTTGGAGAATAACAATATTATTTGTACCGTGCCTCCCAGGTATAAAGTTGCATTTAGTGGGTGCAATGAGTTTCAACATAATGTTGTAAATTTGAATTACCAAGACTTTGGTCATCATCTTGTAAATCACATTGCAAAGGGATATAAGTTACGTAGATCTAATACTTCAAAATAGTTGTAGTACCGGTATTGGATATGTTCGATATTTTTAAATACTTTTTGTTTATATATCTTTTAATTTTTTTTTGAATTTTTATTGTATCAACTTATTCGTACCGTGTTGTATCTGTATCTTATATTTATATCTATAATTCTTAAGATATGAGACGAAATTGAGAAACTAACTTGGGACTATCCAACTTTTTTTTTATGGTCAGGATTATCCAACTTAGGGATCAAAGTTACCATAGTTTTAATGAATTAAAAGAATAATTAAACATGTATTAAAATAATATGAAAAAGATCATTTAACTTAAATATTATTGTTTAAATTAAAAACGTGTAATAAAAGTTAACAATTATTAATATTATCAGTTATCAATTAAATAAAATTGGTAAACATTAGAAACAAATTTTCTAATAACATATTTAATTTCAGGCGATAAGGAGATGAGTTTTTAAACCAAAACAAGTGTCTATTACATGTTCTTATATTTATTTTTTTTAGTATTTCAAATTTTAAACTTAATTAAAGATATTTATTTCCTAATGTGAAATTATAGGTTTTCAAAAAAAAAAATTAATTAAGAATAACCTATGTAATTGTTTGATAGAGAGGAAAATAACATTATTTGATGGAGATTAAAATAAAAAAATAAGTAACTCTTAAGTATAAGCACTCAATTTTAATAGAAGTGAATTTTAAAAAATAATACAAATAATGTAAGAAATAATATTAAGTAATAAAAATACTTTATTAACACAAGACCATATATTTTAAAATATGAGTCTATCACATGAATAATGTGAAAAAAAAAAAAAAAAATACTTTATTAATTTTTTAAAATAATAGAAAAAGGAATTATTTATTGATGAGACAATAACCTGACTATTAAACACTGGGAAAAACAAAAGTAGGAACTAGGACAAAACAGAGCAGAGAAACAGACATTATCCATTGCTGCTGCTGCGTGGCGGGAAGCTGGCACTGTGGTTTTTGATATTAGAATTAATTCAGAGGGCAACTCCTCTAAACCCTAGAAAGTAGAAACCCTCCACTGGCTCTGGCATTGAGCATTCTCACAATGCACTGGCTAGCAATTAGAAACGACGTCGTTTTGTTACCCCGGTTGCGTTCCCTTGCCCTCTTCCTTCGCTCTCCTACACCTGCATACACTTCATTCATTCCCTCTCGAATGTTCATGTAATCTCTCTCTCACTCTCTCTCATATAATATCCTATTTTGCACATGTGGTTCTGTTTCTCTTTGTGGGAATTTTGGCGGAAACCTTCAACTTTTTGGAGTTTCTTTTTTTGGTACAACTTTTTGGAGGTTTTAATGTTGATGTAAAGCTTTTTGGATCTTGGATGTGCTTCTTTTCATTAAAAAAAATATTTTTTTTTACAACTTTTATCATGTTTGGATGAGTTTTTTTTAGAAAAAGAGATAAAGCATTTGATCAATTTTTGTTTTTAGTTAGATTTTTGTACTTGTAAAAAAGATTTTTTTTTTAAAACATGTTGAAGCTGTTTAAACATTAAAAAAAAGAAGATAAAAAAACATTAAAAAAAAGACCAAACAAGCCCATATTATTTCCTACTTGAAATTTGGGTTAGTGGCTAGTGGGTACTTAAGACGAGACATGTTTCCATGTCTCTAGAATACCATTGTTCTTGCTTAATCTATGTTAGAAACAAAAGTTTCAAAGCTTGAGTACAATGGGCTGTAAAATTCAAGTTTGTGTGGGTGATTTTGTAGAATTTGATATCTGTAAAATTTACTATACTGTTAAAGAATAAGTTTCTGTTGATTTGGATTGCATTATAATGATAATCATATGGATAAATTTACAGCAGCATTTTTTTTTTAAATGCAATATTTTCTATTTTCTCGTTTTTTAAGTTTTGGTGTCCTCATAAAAATGATATATTTCAACAAAACTGTCATTTAAAGCAACTGGGGTGCACAGAAGTGCCTTATTGAAGTGAATTAAACATTTGAGGACTCTACTGATAAATATAGAGGGGATAGGATTGAGAAAACAGGGTCTCAAAATAGCAGTTTTCTCATTTCAATATCCCACTAAACATTTTATCTTGTTTGAGTTTTCAAATTTACCATGTGCATTTTTCTCATTTTATTTTTGTATTTCTACTTTTTCTTTCAAATATGTGAAAATACAGCAAATCATAGATCAAAGTAAATTTTTATTTTGTATTACTTTAAACTTTTCATGCTCAATAGACATTATAAAAGTCATAAAGATCTAGTCTGACGTTTTGGTGTTGGCACAAAAATATCTGCAAAGTTGCAAGAGTTATGCATGCTAAAGATATTTCATTACTTTGAGTTTATTCTAGCTACATCTTGCCTGCTTTATCTGTTAATATGAGAAATGCAAGCAACTGTGTCTGTGGTTAATCACCTCTATGTAGAACCTTGCATAATTAAATATGCAAGAATCAGCATTAAGATATGGTTGTCAAGTGTGTATTGAAACGGGTAGTATGTGAACTAAATAGTTGGATACTTAGCTTATGTTATTGTGTTTGATGGCAAGCGGAACACATTGTGAAGTTATTGTTCTAATTTAGAAAGTATGCTGTAATTTTTTTTATGTAATATTTTCTTGACTTGCCGAAATCCTAGTGATTTAAATTTCTTTTCTTTTGTGGTTTAGCATCTGAATTTGAAACTTGTTGATGGACAGAATAAATAGACATCTTGAGAAAGTATCATGTTTTAAAGATAGGAAGGATTTGAGGGGGAGCAATAAAGCAACCAAGAAGCACAAAGTACCAAATAATGTTTTAGATGATAAAGATCTTTCTCACATATTGTGGTGGAAGGAGGTGCCATTAATTTCTTTTATCTAGTTAGATTTCAAACTTAGCTATGGCTTCTTAAAACTTTTATTATTTTGATTAAACCATGGGATCTTTTAAGAAACCTTGCATCTCTTCCTTTGTTATTTTTTTTTTTTCAAAAATTGGCAGAGGATGGAGATGTTCAGAAAGCCTTCAACTGTCCAGCTGTTGAAAAGGCTTGAATATTCCAATTTGCTGGGCTTGGACTCTAACTTGAAAAATGGAAGGTTAGCACTTATGAAATTGAGGCTATTCTTTTTTGCTTTTCCTTTCATCTAGGACTTTTGATACATATGCATGATGACTTTAAACTGTAGAAGTTAATCATTATTTATAATAGTTCTTAACTCAAATGGTTGACATACGATTACAAAACATTGCTAGAACTTTGTACCTTCAAAATCCTAGAGAGTAATTGGTCATTTAATATTAATGATAAGCCAAGATCTTAAATGCTGTATGATTTCTTGATATGTTGTCATTTCTATTTGCTGGTAATCATTCATCCCAAATACTTAGGTGTTACCTTTATTAAGTTGTCAGGTGAGTTATCTCTATTAAGGCCCTTCCAATGTAAGTCCTCTAGTCTTGAAGTTTGGCAAAGCTTAGATGTTAGACCTGCTGTTGCTTTTTTCCAAAATATTAATTATGAGAATGAAGGCAGCTAGGATAAAATATTAGTTCACTTGGTCTTAGAGGTTCTGAATCTATGTCAAGGAACCAGCTGTCCCCAAACTTTAAGTTGAGGTGAAGGCCCAAAAATGACTAAATCTGCAATTTTTTTTGGGGCCAAAATCTAGGCTTTTTAAGGTGTAAGCAGATACATCCACCTGTGGTTCTCAGTAGTATTAATTTTGTTTTTTTGGATAGAAGAATAATATTATTAGAAAGAAAGGAGAGAAAGCCCATTTATTATTTTTACATTGTTGGGCAGCTACTTTCCTTTGGAATAACTTTTTTGGAGTTCTTGGAGAAGATTGGTACATCCTTCTACCTTGGAGCAGTTTCCCATGATATGTTTTAAAGGATTTGGTAGGAATAAGGAGCCTAAGGATATATTTTGTTTCCAATGATATGACTTGAAACTGTATTTTGTTGATATAAATTCAGATGATACAAGAGTCTCCTCTTATAGAAGGGGTGTAGGAGACAAATTCAGACGGCTTGCTTGTTATACTATCAAACAACTTCTTAGGTAGTCCTTTAGTTAGAATATCTGCTGACTGTTTTGCTGTGGGGACATAGGAGATGCTGATCTGTCCACTTTCTATCTTCTCCCTGATGAAGTGTTTATCAACTTCCACATGTTTTGTTCTGTCATGCAAGACTAGATTGTGAGCAATGGAGATTGCTGACTTGTTGTCACAATACAGTTTTATTGGTGGAGAATTATAGGTTCTTAATTCATGTCGAATTTGTTTAACCCACAATGCTTCACATATTCCATGAGCCATAGCTCTAAATTCAACTTTTGCACTATTTCTTGCTACGACATTTTGCTTCTTGCTTCTCCAAGCAACCAGATTTCCTCCAACGAAGGTGCAGTAGCCTGATGTTGATCTTCGGTCCGTCACACTCCCAGCCCAATCTGCATCAGTTTAGGCTTCCACTTGTAGGTGTCCACATTTTTTAAAGAGAAGTCCTTTGCTATGTGATCCCTTCAAATACTTTAGGATCCTATTTACTGCCTCAAAATGCTTAGGTCCTGGTGAGTACATAAACTGACTTACCATGCTTACAGCAAATTCTATGTCCGGACGGGTATAGGATAGATAAATTAACCTCCCAACCAGTCGTTGATACCTTCCTTTATCTACCACATCTTTGGGTTTGGCTGGTTGCAGTTTTATGTTAGGCTCAATGGGTGTCTCAGCAGCTTTACATTCCAACAATCCTGTTTCTTTTAAAAGATCCAAGGTATACTTCCGCTGATTAACAAATATACCTTCTTTGGACCTGAAAAACTCAATTCCAAGAAAGTATTTCAAAGAACTAGCTCCTTGATTTCGAACACTTTAGCAAGTCTCTCCTTTAAGTTTTTGAGCTCAACACTATCATCACTTGTCAAAATAATATCATCTACATACACAATCAGAATTGCAATTTTGTCATCTATTGAGTGTTTATAGAATAATGTGTGGTCAGCTTGACTTTGAATATAACCAAGTTGTTTCACAACTGTTCCAAAACGTCCAAACCACGCTCTTGGGGATTGTTTTAGACCATACAAGGATTTCTTTAGTCTGCACACCGTATTTTTGCCGAGATTGTCTTCAAAGCTTGGAGGAAGACTCATAAACACTTCTTCATCTAAATCTCCATTTAGAAAGACATTTTTTTACATCCAATTGGTGTAGGGGCCAATTAGAATTGACAGCAAGAGATAGTAGGATCCGGATAGAGTTAAGTTTAGCTACTGCAGCAAAAGTCTCCTGGTAGTCTACGCCATAAGTTTGAGTGAATCCCTTTGCTACCAACCTAGCTTTATACCTTTCTACACTCCCATCTGCCTTGCATTTAATAGTGAAGACCCACTTACATCCTACTCTTCTTTTATCATGTGGCAAGTCAACAATTTCCCAAGTCCCATTTTTCTTAAGAGCATTCATCTCTTCTAAGACTACTAATTTCCAGTTTGATGTTTCTTGGCACAAACAGATTTGTAATTTTAGAGGTGAAGGCTCGATGGTTTAGGGTAAGATTTTTATAGGAGACATATTTGGAAATAGGATGACTCGTACTGTTTTTGGGTTTTTTCTTTGTACAGGTTCTAGTACTTTTCCTAAAGGCTATAGGCAGATCAGAATTCAAGACAGGAAGTTCAGTGTTACCTGGAATATCATGTGATTCATCTGTTGGACCATTTTCTGGGAGATCCGGTTGGTCCTGTGCAGGAATGATGGGTTGGACTCTGCTCTGTTTTAGATGTTTCCAAGTATAAACACGCAACTCTTTGTTGAACTGTGGTATTTCCTTTTCTGTTTGGGCACCACCTAATTCTGACACTTGTCCTTCCTTATTATTTTCAAATTCTAGTTCCTTCTCTTCAGTGTGTAAATTGGGTTTGGGTAGAGGTTCATGCAAAAAAAACATTGTCATGCAAAAAAATACCTTCACTGTTGCTCTCCCCCTGAAGTGAATTTTTTTGAAAAAAATGTTGATGTTCCAAGAAGGTAACATCCATGCTAACAGTTAGTTTTTTTGTACTAGGATTAAAAACTTTGTACCCTCTTTGGTTTGGGGCATCTCCAATGAAAATGCATTTTTCAGCCCTAGGGTCAAGTTTAGACCGTGATATGGAGGGTATATGCACAAAAGTAGTACAGCCAAAAACTTTTGGAGGCAGGTCAGCATGTAATCTGCATACTGGAAACATCATCTTAAAGCTGTCCAAAGGAGTGTGATAATTTAACACACGTGTGGGCATCCTATTTATGAGATATGCCGCTGTTAGGACAACATCCCCCCACAAGTATTTAGGGATATTTCCTTCAAACATAATGGCGCGGGCTACTTCAAGAAGATGTTTATTTTTCTTTTCAGCAATGCCATTTTGTTGAAACTGTATTTTATTGATATAAATTCAGATGATACAAGAGTCTCCTCTTATAGAAGGGGTGTAGGAGACAAACAACTACAATTAAGGAAACAAATAGAAAACTACCATAACAAACTAAACTAAATAGGAAACTAAATATTTACATCATAAACTCTATTTACAGCATTAAAAGTGAATTAACACAGCATTAACACAGTATTAAACACGGTTGACTACCGGTTTAATACTATTGATTCTCAGCTCATTAACAAGGCATTAAACACGGTTTAATGCCTTTCAATGTTCATGTCGACAATATATCTTTTTATAATGCTTGCGTCTTCGAGGTCATCACTTTGAGCCTTTATATGCTATAGAATAGGATTGTGTTCATGGCCTCTTGTTGTGTCCCTGCTCATTGTTGCTTTAGGGAAGTTTCCGTGTCTAATATGCAGCAAGATTGTAAAGCTTTGTTGCATTTTTGGGCCTTTTCAACTTTTTTTTCTTCTCAATTTCAATTATGTTTTCTGCCAATTCAAATAGGAGAGTTTGGATTTTGGATTCTTCTCCTAATAATCAAAGGTTCCTTCTTGAAAAACCCATTTGGAATACCAAATGTCCCTGTCAAGTCTTTTATTTGGACATTGGTACTTCACAGGATTAACACCAATGATTTATTGCCTATGATGCATGGATACGGGTACGAGTATCTGATACGATACGAGAATATGATAATTTCTTAAAAAGTAGGATACAGGTACGACATGATACAACATAACATATATATAAGAAATCATAAAACATGTCATTTTAAATAACTCAAAGTATTAAAAATCAGTAGATAAATCATATCCAAAGTACAAAATCAATAGTTTAAAAATTCAAAAATTTACAAAGTCACGAATATGTTATAAACAAAATAAATATGTTTGAATAGCTTATTCATAAAGTCACTTACGAATGACATGAAAAAAATTTAACTGCCCATTTCTCTTGATTCATATTTAAAAAATAAAAAAACTTAATAAAAGAAAAGAAGCAGCCCAAACAACAATAAAACAAGAAGGGGAAGCTTGCATAAGGGAAATGCATGCAGAGATGGGCAAAGAATGAGAGGTTCAATATCGGAGAGCCAGTGCAGGTGGCAGTGTCGGCTAGGACAGCGACCAGACGACAGATGGTGGTGGCATCGTGGCTTCAGTGACCTGGGTGTTCGATGGTCTAGGTTTGGGTTTGACTAGTGGCTTAGCCATGAATGACTTGGAGGGAGACGGATTTGCTGTGTTTGGTCGATGGATGGCTGGTGATGGAGCACGCAGGGTTGCTATAGATCTGGATGTGGTGGCGAGGTGGTTTGGTGTGGCAGGTCGACAACGAGGGGTCTCTGTTTTGCCTCAAAACAGAGAGTCACACGAAGATGGCAGAGGGAAGGCGGATGAGCTTCAAAAGGGAGAGACGAGCTTCGAGCAGGGAGAGACGTTATCTGGCGTGCCATACGCGTCTCCGTTCCGGTACACTGGATGCCGGTACGGAGGCTTGAGAGCTGTACTGGTGCTTCATAGTATATTGCTGATTCATAGGCCTCACACTACTCTTTCTCTTGATATTTGTGTTTGTGTTATGTTCAGAGTTAGCTGAAAATCATAAGCTGCCTTTTTTTTTTTGCATTTTTGGGCATCATTTTCAGAATTCTAGGGTGCTGAGAAAGTGAGGGAATCTGAGGGAAAATGAGAGAAAGAGAAAACAGAAAGAGAGAGAGAGAGAATGTGATAGGGAGAGAAGAAGAATCTGGATCTGAAACTAAAACTGAATTAAGCAACCAAAAGAATGGTACAAGTCTGTTATTTATACATATGATTAGAATGAGATTCTAGAACCTAGAATTTCTAACTAACTAACTGGAATATTCTTTCCTAACTAACTGTTCTGGAATATTCTTTCTAACTCTAACACACTAGTAATATATAACATACTCTAACAATCATAAAGCGGCCATCTTCCTTGGGACAACCTTTTGTCAGGTTCTTGGTGAGCATTGGGTGTGTCTCAAATTTGGAGCACTTTTTGCTGGTTTGTAATTGGAAAAAGGTTTTGGCAAAAATAAGGAGGCTGAGATTCTGCGGCAGACTGGCAATGGGCAGTTTAAGCAGTTCTTTGGTGCACTTCGTTGAAGCAAAATGCTTGCATCTTTAATGGTTGTGGCAGTCTGCTTTCTTGAGCTTTTTATGTTTGTTGTTGTATCTAGAATTTTCTGTTTTGGATGATATCTTATTCACCCTCTCCTTGTTTTTTCCTCTTTTGTCCTTAATAACTTTTTTTTTCCTATCAATTTTTTTTTGAGCCTCTTTGGCTCTTTGTTTTCTTTTAGTTTCAATATTCTGGTAGATACCTTGTCCTTTCTCCTTAGTTGTACCTTTTCTCTGTTCTCTGTAATAGTGTTTCTTCTTCTTCTTCCCCCCCCCCCGGGGTCCCAAAAGAGCTCTTAGGATTTGGGTTGGGTTATGCAAAGATCCTGAAACCTAAGCTGTGATACTCAGGTCTTGGAAATGAGCCGTGATTTTTTCCGCTGATGGTATTATTATAAGAAAGTTGATGGAAAATTTATTTTTTTATTTATTATTATTATTATATGTAGTCTGAAGGAAGGAACACTCAACTGGGAAATGTTGCAGTTCAAGTCAAGATTTCCACGTGAAGTTTTGCTTTGCAGAGTATGTTTTTTTTATCCTATTTGTTGAAGGTTTGGTCAGGCATTGACAGTCTTGTATATTTGGTCCAAAGGCAGCACAGTTGCCGATTCTTAATAAATTTTGGGCAGAAAGGGTATTTTAGTCCCTTATCTTCATTTCTTTTTTCAAATTGGTTCCATATCATTTTTTTTGTCAATTTGGTCCCTTATCTTGCAAATCGTTTACAATGTGGTCCTTCCGTTAGGGTTCCGTCACCCTCCTAATGGAAGTGATGGCATGTCACTAACGGTGATGACGTGGCTATCACCAATTGGTGACACATCATCATTTTTGTTAGGGGATAACGGAACCCTAACAGAAGGACCACGTTGAAAATGATTTGCAAGATAAGAAACCAAATTGACAAAAAAAAAATGATATGAGACCAAATTGAAAAAAGAAATAAAAATAAGGGACCAAAAAGTCTATTTTGCCTAAATTTTTTGTTTGCTCTTTCTTTGACATTATATCTCTATTTCTACACGTAATGGTGTAATCTTTCGTTTCATATGATTTTTTTTCTTTTTTAATTTCTGCTCAGGTTGGTGACTTCTATGAAGCTATTGGGATAGATGCTTGTATTCTTGTTGAATATGCAGGTTTAAATCCCTTTGGCGGTCTGCGATCAGACAGTATTCCCAGAGCTGGTTGCCCTGTTGTGGTATTGGCATTATTATTCTCGCGCATGTTGTGTTTGTTATCTTCTGTAACGAACTTTTATATTGATAACTTGGTTATCTTCATCTCAAGAAGCTTGATTATACATGGATGTATGTTAATGGAGCATACTAGAAGAAAATAGTGGTTCAACTTTTGCATGTGTTGAGTATATTGATTTTATACCAGTGTGTGTGCAACAGTAATTATGGTGCAGATGCCATTCTATGAATGGTGCTAGTATTTGAGGAGTTTTCTTAGTTGGGCTTTTGTTAACAGTTTCTGGAAGTTTGACTAGTATTCTGATTGGAATATTAATTATTATCTTTGTAGACCATATTTGGAAAGAGATTCTGCGAGTTTAATAAAATCCGGGGAGGTTTAAATTTCATGTGATTTCTATTTAATTTTCATGTTTGCAAGTCCTAGTTCTGATAGGACCATTTAAGTCTGAGCACACACCTCCTTCATCATGCACACACCTGCACACACACACATGGAATTGGGTCATGCAAAGTGAGTGTTTTTGGATGTATTGAAGAAACTGCATCCATCCAGAAACTTAAGTGGTCAGCCAAGGTCTCAAAGTTCTTTTTTCATTTTTATTTTTTTCTTTGCTATTTATTTCATGTAGTAAACTAGGCCTTTTTTTTTTTTAAAAAAAGCAAAATTTAGTTAATCAGTTGAGTTCAAGGATGATTTTTTTTTTTAATTTTGTATGCATGGACATGGATAAATATGTACCTACTTTAGTTTAGGGTTCAACAATGGTTCAATTTGTTAATTATATTCATTTATTTATTTAAGGATGTCTTTGCTCTTTGCTTTGGTGACAGAATCTTCGACAGACCTTGGATGATCTGACACATAATGGTTATTCAGTGGTGAGTATGGCAATTAAATGACATTCTGATTATTTTTCTTTTTAATTTTAAAATTTCATCTTTCCATGCATGAACTTAACTAGGCTCCTATTTATGACTGTATGCTGCTTGTAAATTGTTGTTATGATGAATAACAACTTTTCTTCTGCATGCTAGTTTATTAAATGCCTGCATTTTGGTCTTAACAGTGCATTGTGGAGGAAGTTCAGGGTCCAACTCAAGCTCGATCCAGGAAAGGTCGCTTTATATCTGGGTAATTACACAATTTTTACAAGCTGGTGGTGTTTCCTTTTTATTTTGGGTCAATTGATAGAGCTTGCTTTTGTTATGACCCAGGAAGAGAAGTTTGTCTTTCTCCCTAATGTTTATTTTATTTGCAAGTAGAAAGTTGATTGGTTGATATGTTTCTATGTGCATATTTTCTGATAGAAGAAATGATAACAGGAATCCTACTTAACAGAAATCCAACAAAAAACTGAAAATAAGCAAGATGGTTGCATTATTTGGTTTATGTAATAAATTCAACAACAACAACAACAAAGCCTTTTTGCACTAGGTAGGGTTGGCTACAAGGATCAAATGACACCATTAGCTCTGGACATTTTTCTTTGAGGAGCTGAGGCTCAACTTCCCAGTATTTCAATACATATTTATCTTTCCTATTTTGAGAAGTACATTAATTGGTCCGACCTGCCGGATACTCATGCCCCCAAAAATGACGGATAGAATGGAGTTGCTGGAAAATTGTGTTGCTGTATTGGACAAGTCTTCCTTGGAAGATTTCAAGGCTTCCTTGTTGGTGGAAATCAGCAAAGGGTTGGATCGCAATGCGTCTGGTGGCGGGGGAGGTGGTGGTTCGCCAAACTGAGGATCTAGCGGAGGAGAGTTCTCTGTTTTGAAGAACGACACCTCCGACGAGTACCGTATGGCGGTGAAGAAGGTGGAATTGCCTTTGTTTGACGGGAACGATCCAGTAGGATGGATCACGCGAGCTGAGACGTACTTTGAGGTCCAGAATACCTCTGATGACGTTAAGGTGAAGTTGGCCAAACTCAGCATGGAGGGTCTTACAATTCACTGGTTTAATCTGTTGAGAGAGACAGAAGATCAGCTCACTTGGTTCAAGCTAAAACAAGCGATGATTGAGCGTTATGGAGGTCGCAAATTTGATAACCCCTTTGAAGAGTTGTCGGATTTACGGCAAACAGGAAGCGTCGAAGACTACATTGCTGCATTTGAGCTCATTTCCTCGCAGGTTACCCGGTTACCAGAGGAACAATATCTTGGTTACTTCATGGGGGGCCTCTGCCCTGAGCTTCGATGCAGAGTATATACGTTTAATCCTCGCACAAGGCCTCAAATGATGAAGGTAGCACGTGACTTAGAGGCGGAGATGAAGGTTGGTGACGGTGGCAATTGGAAAACGCATTTCTCAGGACCCTCTTCTGGTGCGAACCCGAGACCTCGTGGGTTTTTCACTCACAGGGAAAACGAAGGGTGGATCGGGTCACTCCGTTTCATTGGGCTCGAGTCCGGGTCATGAAAATAGGCCTAAGTCCAGTATGAATGGGTCTGTAGGACCCAGCGTGAAAGGAGGGTCTTCGTCTTATGCTTCTTCTACCATGAAACCAGAGAAGAAAGGCGGAGGGGGAAATGACCGTAGTAGAGGGTTGAAGCATCTTACCTATCGGGAGCTGATGGAACGTAAGGCGAAGGGCTTGTGTTTTCGCTGTGGGGATCGATTCCATCCTCTACATCAATGCCCAGAAAAACAACTTCGACTGTTAATTCTTGGTGATGATGAAGACATGAATGAGGGGGAGGTGCTTGCAATCGAAGTGGACGATGGCGGTGAGGAGGGAGAAGAGTCCATTGATTGTAAGGCGATGGGGTTGTGTGGAGTTACAGGGAATGTGCTGGAGGAGGTGAAGACCATGAAATTGGAGGGGACGTTGATGGGGGTTCTTGTGTTGGTGCTCGTCGACAGCGGCGCCACCCACAACTTCATTTCTCCCCAGGTGGCGACGGTTCTGGAGCTTCCAATCAGTCCGACACGCGAAATGGGTGTTCGTTTAGGTGACGGGCATAGGGTCACCCTCGAGGTAAATGCTCTAACATTAGTATTCACTTCGGGGAGATTGAAATAATTTTTGATGCTTATGTTCTTGACTTGGGAGGATTGGATGTGATAACGGGGGTTATTGGATTGAAGAGGTTGGGGAAAACGATCATGGATTGGGAAGACCTGACTATGACCTTCCTTCACCAAGGGAAACCTGGACACTTAGGGGACAGAACAATATATTTTTTTCTAGCCATGGCGTACAGGGGGAAGTGTCCAGTTTGTCCTCTTTTCAGGGACTATTAAAGGTACAGAGACTATTGAGGAAGAAGAGAAGGTTGCTGCCATGGAAGGAATGTTGAATGTGGAACAGCAAACAGGTCTTAATCAGATTTTGAGAAGGTTTCCAGAGGTTTTCCGAGAAGCTATGGGACTACCTCCAAAGAGGGCAACAGAGCATGGGGTAGAACTCCTGCAGGGAGCTGGTCCGGTGAATGTGCGCCCTTATAGGTACCCTCATTTGCATAAAAATGAGATTGAACGACAAGTTGGAGAGTTGCTGCAGCAGGGTGTGATTTGGCATAGTTCTAGCCCTTTTTCAAGCCCTGTGATTTTAGTTAAGAAGAAAGATGCTTCGTGGTGTATGTGTGTGGATTACCGGGCATTGAACAAGGTGACTATTCCGGACAAATACCCTATTCCGGTAGTGGATGAGCTCTTGGATGAGTTGCATGGCGCTAATTATTTCTCTAAATTGGATTTAAAATCCGGATTTCATCAAATTCGAATGAAAGAGGAAGATGTTCATAAAACGGCTTTTCGCACCCATGAGGGTCACTATGAGTATCTTGTGATGCCTTTTGGGCTTATGAATGCGCTAGCCACGTTTCAAGCAACAATGAACCAGGTTTTTAAACCATTTCTGAGACAATTTGTATTAGTTTTTTTTGATGATATATTAGTATATAGCAAAGATTGGAAAACCCACCTGGTGCACCTTGAGGAGGTTCTGCAGCTCTTGAAAAGTCACTGTTTCGTTGCTAATAAAAGGAAATGTTTGTCTGGAGGACAACAGGTAGAATACTTGGGACATGTTATTTCAGGGGTTGGTGTGGCTGTGGATCCAGCCAAGATTAATAGTGTGGTGGAGTGGCCTACTCCTCGCAATGTCAAAGGTGTGAGGGGGTTTCTTGGATTGACGGGATATTACCGCAAATTCATTAAAGGGTATGGGCAATTAGCAAAACCCTTGACTGAATTAACAAAAAAGGAAGGATTCCATTGGGGAGAGGAAGCTCGGCTGGCTTTTGAGAGGTTGAAGGTAGCTCTCACGATAGCTCCTGTGTTGGCACTGCCGGACTTCACTCGATCTTTTCAAATTGAGTGTGATGCGTCGGGAAGAGGTGTAGGGGCTGTCTTGATGCAGGATAAGCAGCCCATAGCATATTTCAGTAAAGCTTTTACTGCCCATAACTTGTCTAAATCAGTGTATGAAAAGGAGCTCATGGCATTGGTGTTGGCGGTGCAACATTGGCGGCATTATCTTTTAGGAAGGAACTTTGTTGTCTTTACAGACCAAAAGAGTTTAAAACATCTCTTGCAACAAAGAGTGGCCAGTTGTGATCAACAATGTTGGGTATCCAAATTACTGGGCTATCATTTTGAGGTTGTATACAAACCGGGTCCAGAAAATAAAGCGGCGGACTCCCTGTCTCGAATGTTTGAAGAAGGGGAATTTAAAACTCTGGTCTCCTCACCTATATGGGATCAACAAAAGGGAGTTGCAGAAGAAGTGTCTCGTGATTCTTTCTTCACACAAATCATGACCGATTTGCGGGTTGATCCAACCTCCAGACCTGGTTTTCACTTGCACAAAGATATTCTGTTGCACAAGGGGAGGCTAGTGGTTCCTTCAAACTCTACAATTATTCCCCTATTGCTAGAAGAATTTCATTCTTCCCCAAAGGGTGGCCATTTGGGATTCCTTAGAACTTATAAGCGGTTGGCAGGGAATGTTTATTGGGTTGGGATGAAGAAGGCTATTCAGGATTTTGTGAAAGGATGTGATGTGTGTCAAAGGCAAAAGTACTCCGCTACCACTCCATTCAGGTTGCTCCAACCATTACCTATTCCTCAGCAGGTATGGGATGATGTCTCACTTGATTTTATCACCGGTTTACCCAAATCAAAAGGTTTTGATGCTATTTTAGTGGTAGTAGACCGGCTGTCCAAGTATGCTCACTTCATTCTTCTTAAGCATCCATATACTGCACGTAGTGTGGCTGCAGTATTCGCTAACGAAGTCATCAGGTTACATGGTATGCCACAGTCCATTCTCAGCGATAGAGATCCACTGTTTGTGAGCAATTTTTGGCAAGAGCTCTTCAAGTTGCAGGGAACCGTGTTAAAAATGTCATCCTCTTGTCACCTGAAAACGGATGGCCAGACAGAAGTGATTAATAGGTGTTTGGAGACATATTTGCGGTGTTTTACCTCTGAGCAACCTTAAGAGTGGCAGAGCTGGTTATCTTGGGCAGAACTATGGTATAATACTACTTTCCATGTTACCACGGGTATGACACCGTTTGAGGGAGTGTATGGCAGAAAACCTCCTGTTGTGGTGTGGTTTGTTCAGGGGGAAACCAAGGTGGAGGCAGTGAGTCGAGAATTACAAGATAGGGATGAAATCCTAAGACAACTGAAGTATAATTTGCTGCGGGCCCAAGAACAAATGAAGCGATATGCAGATAAACACAGGAAAATGCAGGAGTTTGCAGTAGGTGAATGGATATTTTTGAAGCTGCACCCTCACAGGTAGCAAACGGTGGTGCGCAGAGTAAATTAGAAACTTGCTCCGCGCTACTATGGGCCATTTCAAATACAAGAGAGATATGGGACTGTTGCTTACAAGCTGAAATTACCTCCACAATCACGAGTTCACCCTGTTTTTCATGTCTCTCAGCTGAAGAAAGCAATTGGGAACTATGTAGCTGAACCTGAGTTGCCTACTGAGTTAGAAGTCGCAGCTGATGCTGTAATTGAACCTGAAAAGGTGTTGGCTAGCAGGACCATAGCGGTGGCAAGGAGCACCCAAAAGCAGTTTTTGGTGAAGTGGAGTGGGCTGGCAGAGGACGATGCTACATGGGAGGATGAGGTGAATCTCAGAAGTCAGTTTCCTCACGCCAACCTTGGGGATAAGGCTGTTTTTAAAGGGGGCGGCAGTGATAGAGACCCATTGTTAGGCCCAAGCTAGGGGAGGCCCAAGATCTGGAAAGTTTACAAGTGTAGGAATAAGGACTAGTAAGAGAGGAGAGGGATTAGGAGGCTGCTGAGTTGGCAGTTAGTTACAATTGATTGCAAAAGAGAGGGGTGAGGCTTACGTGAGGGGTATCTTTGTTTTTGGTTAAGTTTGTTATTGTGGCAGAGAGGATATTCTCTGAGGAGCTTTTAGCTCTAGACATTTTTCTTTGAAGAGCTGAGGCTCAACTTCCCAGTATTTCAATACAAATTTATCTTTCCTATTTTCAGAACTCCATTACATACTTTTATCTTTAGACCATCCAATATAATCTTCATCCATAGCACTTCACAGATTCCCTGTGCTATAGCCCGAAATTCAGCTTCTGCACTTGATCGAGCTACCACATTTTGCTTCTTACTTCTCCAAGTTACTAAGTTTCCCCCTAAAAATGTACAATAACCAGATGTTGACCTTCTATCAATGACTGATCCTCCATAATCAGCATCTGTATATACTTCCATGGATAAACTTCCACCTTTCTTGAATAGTAACCCTCTTCCAGGTGTAGTTTTAAGATATTGTAGAATTCTGTCCACGGCCTGTAAGTGTCTTACCCTTGGGTCATGCATAAACTGGCTAACAACACTGATAGCATATGCCAAATCTGGTCTAGTGTGTGCTAAGTATATCAACTTCCCTACTAACTTCTGATATCGAGCTTTATCCACCTTGGGACTCTCTTCATCATTCTCTATTCTGTGATTCTGCTCAATGGGAACACCAGTAGACTTGCAACCCAACTTACTAGTTTCTTTGAGAAGATCAAGAACATATTTTCTTTGGGAAATAAAGATGCCTTGTTTGGAGTAGGAAACTTCAATCCCAAGTAAATACTTTAGTCTCCTAAGATCCTTCATCTCAAACTTAGTTGCTAATTTTTCCTTTAGCAACTGTCGCTCAACTAAGTCGTCCCCAGAGATAATAATGTCATCCACATACACAAGTAGAACAGTGAGTTTACCTTGTGAATGTTTAAAGAAGAGGGTATGATCATCTTGACTTTGCCTGTATCCCAAGGACACCATCGCCTTTGTAAACCTTCCAAACCATGCTCAGGGAGACTGCTTTAACCCATACAAAGCCTTTTTTAACTTGCATACCTTATGTCTTCCATTGGTGGAGTCATAACCTGGTGGAATCTCCATATAAACTTCTTCTTCCAAGTCTCCATGAAGGAATGCATTTTTAACATCAAACTGATGCAATTCCCAACCAAGGAGTGTAGCAAGAGAGAGTAGGATTCTTACAGTATTCATCTTTGCGACTGGAGCAAATGTCTCCTGATAGTCAATTCCATAAGTCTGAGTGAATCATTTTGCAACTAACCTTGCCTTATATCGATCTAGTGTACCATCAGACTGATATTTCAAGGTATAGATCCAGCGGCACCCCATTGGTCTTTTGTTACTAGGTCTTTCAACAATCTTCCATGTTCCATTCTTCTCGAGAGCACTCATCTCCTCATTCATGGCTTGAACTCAGTTCTTATCCTTCAATGCTTCTTGTACTGATGTTGGAATTTGAACAGAATCAAGGGATGAAATGAAACTCTTGTGCTGTAAAGAAAGATTTTTGGAGGAAACAAATTGAGAAATAGGGTATCGAGTACATAACCTTTTCCCTTTTCTCAAGGCAATGAGTAAGTCATCTGGGTCAAGATCACAATTATCCAAAGGAATATTGAAAGTATTAGGGTCAGAAATATGGAAAACTATACCTTTAGTACTTACCGTAGGTTCGGATAACGGGAGTTGCTGTTGAGCTCCATTGGGTTCATGTCTCCTCTTATACACCAGTTTCGGTGTGCCAGCCTTAGTCTTGACCTTAGCTAGTTCAGGTGGGGTACCAGAAGTAGATGCTAACTCCTGTGGACTTGGAGAGATAGGGTTAAGGAAAGATTTGGACCTAGGAAACAAAGGAACAAAAGGCTCTGGAAAAAAAAACTCAGAGGGCTCAGCTTCCAGAAAGCTCTCCCCCTGAAGCTGAGGACGAGAAAAATAAGACTCGGCTTCATGAAAAGTGATATCCATGGAGACAAAGAAACGATGACTTGAAGGATGATAGCATTTATACCCTTTTTTTTCAGGAACATAACCTAGGAAGACACACTTGACAGCACGAGGATCAAGTTTACTGCGATGCTGCTGATGGACATGTACGAAGGCCACACAACCAAAAACATGAGGCTGGAGACTCTGCATAATATGAACAGAAGGAAACAAAGATGTCATGAGTTGAACAGGACTTTCATTACCAAGGACAAGAGATGGTAATCGATTTATCAGATAAGTAGTAGTTAAAACAACTTCCCCCAATATGAATGTGGAACAAACATTTGGAAAAGCAGTGCCCTGGTTATTTCAAGTAAGTGACGATTTTTTCTCTCGGAAATCCCATTTTGCTGAGAAGTATCAACACATGTTAGCTCATGAACAATACCATGCTCTTTAAGAAAGTTAGAAAGTGTTTGGTTGACATACTCCTTACCATTATCAGAGCGCAGTTGTTTAATGGGTTTTCCAAATTGGGTCTGAACCATACGATAAAACTAAACGAATAATTTTGGCACTTCAGATTTGTCTTTCATGAGGAAAAGCCAAGTTATACGAGTGCAATCATCAATAAATGAAACAAACCATTTGGCCCTAGAAATATTAGAAACAGATGCAGGTCCCCAAACATCGGAATGGATAAGAGCAAAAGGCTCAACACTTTTATTAATGCTAGGAGGAAAAGATACACGACGATGTTTAGTAAACTCACATACATCACAATGAAAAGACTCTATTGACTCTTTTAAAAATAAAAACGGAAACATAGACTTAAGTAAAGAGAAAGGAGGATGTCCAAGACGCCTGTGTTGAAGCCAAATCTCAGCGCTAGACTGATGACATGAAAGTAACAACCTCTGACTGGAGCCACCTGCACCATGGAGGAGATGATACAACCCTCCTCGTTCCTCAACAACTCCAATCGTCCTCCCCGTGGCAAGATCCTAAAAGACACAATGAGAATGAAAAAATGTTACTGCACAATTTAAATCCTTGGTAAGTTTATGAACAAATATAAGATTAGTGGACAATTTAGGAACATGAAGAACATTGGTTGAGTGGATGAAGGAGGTGAGGTTAATATTACCAGTTACCACAGCCAGCGACTGAGGTGTTGAGCCATCAGCCACAGCGATGGTAGGGATACCAAAAGGTGGTTTATAAGACAACAAATGTGAGGAAGAAAAAATCATATGATCAGTAGCACCAGAGTCAACAACCCATGATTCTTTAGAAGTAGTACTAGAAGCATTAAAGGACTGAAAACATAAATTCTTACCAATCATGGCTAGAGAACAAGTACCCGAAGGCTTACTGAGAGAGTCAATAAGAGACCGTAAGCGCCCCAGTTCATCCTGACTAAGAGCAAGAACTTCATCTGTCACATGTGAGACTTCATTTGAGGCCATCAGATTGGCCTGCCCACGCTAAATACCCTTGAATCCACCTGTACGCCGAAGAACCTGGTCCTTCCTATGGAGAATAAAACAATTTTCCTTGGTGTGACCAAATTTCTTACAGTGGGTGCACCAACAGCTGTCTCTGTTAGGTCTAGAAGAAGTGGAAGAGGAAGAGTTGGGTTTAGGAGGCTTGCCCATGATCAAGGCTGACCCATTAGAGGGTTTGTCATCAAGCATAACAACCCGTTTACTCTCCTCTCCACGAACAGTGTAGAAGACCTCAGAAAGAGAGGGAAGCTTCTCGTTACCTAGAATCTGAACTCTGATAGGGACATATTTTGAGTTCAAACTAGAGAGGAACTCAAAGATGCGGTCTCATTCAACGAAACTGGCCAAATTGGAAGCATTGTTACTGCACTCTATTGTCAGATTTTGATACTGATCCAGCTCAATCCATAGCCCATTGAGGATCCCATAGTAGTCTGTGACTGATAAAGCCCCCTGCTTAGTGGAAAAAATCTTGGTTTTCAACTCATAGCATGTAGCTATGTCCTGCTTCATGGAATATGTCTAACGACGATTGTCCCAAATGTCCCGGCAGTAGGCAAGAACATACAATTTCTACTAACCTCTGGTGTCATAGAATTCCATAACCATGTCATAATGAGAGAGTCCTCATTATCTCATTCTTCAAATGTCGGGTCAGTCTTACTAGGGGCTGTACCTTCGATGTGACTTAATTTGCGATGACCTTTGAGGGTGGTACGAACAACTTGAGCCCATTGTAAATAGTTTTTGCCTGAAAGACGATAGGTAGGATGGAAAACAGGTAGGTCATTGGGATTAAGAGGCGTGGTGATGCAGGGAATGGTTTTCTGGGTGGTGGTGGAGGTGATGGTGGTCTCGGTGTCTGACATGGTGGTCTAGGGTCACTATTTGGTTGATAGAATGAGGAAGAGGTTGCTGTTTGGGCAAGGTGGTGGCAGACTCTAGTAGGGAAAGATGAGACGAGTCAGAGGAGACAAACCACGTCGGGAACGAATGCCGGACGCGCCGCCACGCGCAGCTAGACTGGTGGAGCGTGGGTTCACGAGCAGAGAAGGGAGGCCGGCGTGAGAGCGCGTGGGAGGGCTTCCGGCGGTGGGCTTTCAGTGGTCGGCCTGACTAGGGACGACGATTCGTCAGGTAGGGTCGCCGGAGTGAATGGTGGCAGTGACTGGCGGCTGGCGGTGGTGGCAGTAGCGTTGGGCGCGATTAAGGCGCAAAAAAAAAAGACCAAGGAAACCAGCCACAATGAAGGCGGATGAAGGCAAGCTAGCCTAGGGTTGAATGTGGAATCAGAGTCTCCCAGATCGGGACTCTGATACCAACTAGAAAGGAGGATACCAACTAGAAAGGGTAAAAATTGTATATTATTTCTTGATAATTTTTTAACATAGTTTCTTACAATATATAGACCTCAAGACAATAAATAGCAATAACTATTTTCCTAAAAAATATACAACCTGACTTATGGCAACTAATGATACTAATGATATTCATAATAATTTACAATAATTAAAAATAAATACACATAAAGGAGACGGTTACAACACTATTTTACAAAGCGGCATCTTTGGGCTTAATGAAAAGATATGATTATATGAAGCAACAAGGACTTAAAGAAACACCTAAATGACTCATGTTAATTATATTCATAACTCAAGTTGGGCTTCCTAGGAGCTTTTATCATAAAGCTGGCCATTCATGGTTTTTCGTTTTTATAGAAGAACTTCTATAAGAAGAGAAGAAAAGTACAAATAGTTTTGAGGATAAGGAATCTTTCATAGTGAAGAAGGGGAAAATCTGGCCATTCATGAATGAACACAGGTTATTTAAAAATAAATCAGTGATATGATGCTTGTAAAAAGTTTTTCTTGTGGTCTTCGATTATTATTTTTTATTTAAAGAGAACTACTGAAACAAGTTATTAATTATTCTTGGAATTTTCACTACTTTCAAACCTTAATGACTGGGAGACTTCTGATTTGGTCTCTTTGCTGGGAATTCTCAATTCTTTTTGTTATTCTAATATCCCAGATGCCCATATTCGGAGTGAGATCTTTCAGAACCTTTTACTAGTAATTTTGTAAACCTTTTTTTATTTTTTTTTGTAATCCTTCTCGAAATTTAGCTTTCACTAATTCTGTTTTGTAAGGCTGCATATATCTTGAAGGTTAAGATCTTTTGTTTGGACTGCGGTATTCATAGGATTAGCACTAGGAAATGCTTCTCTGCCTTGCACTAGCCTATGGTTTTTATTCTATGGAGTATACCTTATCCTCCTTCTTGTATCTCTTCTTTCCTTCCAATAATATTTGTTTTTCTAAAAAATTTAGCATTGAAATGTTACCGGTGCTTAGGCCTCATAAGGCCCTTTCCCCTGATATTTGTGTTACATTCCATTACAGTTCTGAAACAAATAGGTAGCGTGGCAGCTATGGAGTAAGTTGTTTGGAGAATTTCTGATCTATGTGCCTAACTTGGAGATATTTTTGTCTATCTGGTCTGTAGGTTTTGGGATTAGAAAGGAGAGAAATATGCTTCTGAGTTGTTTTCTATTTAGTATTTATTGGAGTGTGATGTATTTGGCTGGACCACAAGTCATTAAATTTTGGCCAGGGATCTCTTCCTTCTTATCTTCTCCCTTTCTTTCTATATTTTTCATTGTTTTAGTTCCATTTCGCGAGAATTCCTAATTTTCCTGCATTGCATTCCTTTCCTCTCTTAATGAATTCTTTCATCCTACTCCCAGTCTAATTTAAAACATAATTTAGTAGGAATATTTGTCTATAATTTTATGATGTTTGTTCAGAAATTTTGCCTATTGTTTATAACAATATTTACATCACCTTTAGGAGGTTCTGAGTTGCAGCGCTCAAGGAAATGCAATACTTTTGTACCATATATATATATATATATATTTCCCTCTGATAATTAATTTAGGATTTACAAATCATGTTATGTTACTGATTTAATGTTCAAAATTTTAGGCATGCTCATCCTGGAAATCCATATGTATACGGACTTGTTGGGGTTGACCATGACCTTGACTTCCCGGAACCAATGCCTGTAGTAGGTATGAATAAGTATCTTCTAGTGTAAGTCCAACGTTAGTGAATACATTTTGTTTATTGGCCCCTTGAGATTGAATTTGTACTGCATATGTTTCACATATACAGTGATAGCATGTACTTTTAATAGTTCCATCTCTTTTCCTTTGAACTCATTAGTAAATACATGCAAAATTGCATATAAAACTTACATGTAAATCAGTTTTGTGTAGCCTGTCAAAATTCTTGCATTGTATCTTTGGTGTGAGATACCTGATATGATGGAATGTTTTTAGTACATTATCTCCAAGGAGACTTACCCAAGGTGGTTTGGTCATGTGAGAGACCAATAAAGGATCCAATGAGAAAAAGTGAATCAATTGGAAGATAGTGGATTTAAAAGGGTAGAGGAAGACTTAAGAAGGCTTTAGGAGAAACTTTAAAAGACCTTAATCTTAATGGTTTTACTTGAAATTTGGTTTTTGATAGAGCCCAATGGCGTCAATTGGTCTATGTAGCCAATCACACCTAGTCAGATAAGCCATGGTTGTTGTCGTTGTATCTTCACCATGAGCAGTCTGGTTAGTGCCTTTCTGTCAACCACATGCAGATTCTCATACCACTGTACTGCTAGGTTCTGGCAACTGTAATAGTATAATTACCACTGTACTACTGGGTTCTTATGGCTTGCTTGTATAGATTTCACTTCGTTCTTTGTTTAGGGTTCTGATTAAGATAGCAGAAAAGGGCCAATTGGATCATATGGGGTTGTTGAGAGCAAGGAATTAGTTAATTGGGACATATATTATAGGCCCTTGGTACAGTTTGGAACTTTTGGATATGCAAAGGAATAGGATATCTTGAATGTATTGATTTTTTTGGTTTCTGGTCTGTCTTCATTGTATTTGTAGAAGATATTTTGTCTTGTTGACCATCTTATTTGTGTCTGAATATATGTTAAGATTTTCTTGGTTCACAAGGAAATATATATTTTTCCTTGATTTATCATTTTCTGAGTGGGCTGCAATTAGTTAAGGTCATTTGTCATGTACATTTATATACCCCAATTCTCTATTGATATTAAGATTCTTTTTACTTCATTGGAAGGCTCATATTCGATGATATCTTTTTATTCTAGGAATATCGCGTTCTGCAAGGGGCTATTGCATAATTTTAATCCTAGAGACCATGAAGACATATTCTTCAGAAGATGGTTTGACTGAGGAAGCAGTTGTTACAAAGCTTCGTACTTGTCTATACCATCACTTATTTCTTCATAGGTCTTTGAGGCAGAATTCTTCAGGTTTGCAACTTTCTTATTTTCTTCTTTTTTTTATTGCCACATTTTGGTGCACAGATATGGAGACTTTACAAAATCCAATATTGAGGGCCTGACAGGGCACATATTCATTGATTTTCATGTTCCTTGTTGAATCTAGATTTTTCTGTATTGGAGAATATCTTATCATCTCCTAGTTGTATATTTTCTCGTTCCTCTCTAGTAAATTTTATTTTTTCCTATCAAAAGAATTTAAATATTTATTTGTATAACTATTGTCATTAAAATTTGTGGCATCAGTAAAATAAGTTTTATTTAGTGTGTGATTGAATTAGCTTATTTTGTATTCAGAGAGAGCTTTTAGTTTATTGCAAAATTGGTCTAATCCCTTTGATATATTTTTTGTTAAACATCCAAGTAGAGGGACAGCATCTTACAAAATATGCACTGCACATTTATAGTTTTCTGCATCCTTGTTATATATTTCAGTAGTGTCTGTCAAGAACCAACTTTTCCAAAAGCTTAAGCTATTAGCTGAAGGCTCATGAATGATTTTACATCTAACAGTGTCTCTACAGGCACCTTCCGTTGGGCTGAATTTGGTGAGGGAGGCCTCTTGTGGGGAGAATGTAGCTCCAAACATTTTGAATGGTTTGATGGAAACCCTGTCTCTGAACTTTTGTTTAAGGTATGAATATAAAATATGTCTTTTTCATTTTATTTTTAGAATGTGTCTGTTTGTGTGTATAAATATGTGTCATTTGAGATGGTTATGTGTGTATTTCACTTTGGAACACTAGGTAAAGGAGCTTTATGGTCTCGATGACGAGGTTACATTTAGGAACACAACTGTGCCTGCAGAAAATAGGCCTCGTCCTTTAACTCTAGGAACAGCAACTCAAATTGGTCAGTCTATATATTGATGAAAATGTTGTGCTGACTGGTTATTTTCTTTCTCCTTAATCTGCTGATCCTGCATTTTCAGGTGTCATACCAACAGAAGGAATACCTTCTTTGTTGAAAGTGATACTTCCACCAAATTGCACTGGATTACCTGTATTGTAAGGGATTTTTTTTATTCATTACGTGGTATCTTTGTAAATTATTCCATATTAGTAACTGACCAACTCTCGCTTTAAAAATTTATGTTTACTGTTTTGTTTATTCCGTCTTCTTCCTTTTCATTCTACATTATGATTAGCATAATTGTACGATATAGGTATTTTGTCTTGCTGGGTAGAGTTTTAAACTTGTTTGTGTTTTGCAATTTTGGACAATGTGTTGTATAATTCATAGTCTTATAGGTATTAAAATTTTGAAATTAAATTGTTTATTTGTCTCATTGCTTATTTCAATTTTTGTAATTAAAAATAACTATAATTACAGCGTGCAGCTTATAGTGATTATTCTGGATCCTCTCCTGAATTTTTGTCTTTGTTTGTTTATTGTGGTTCTCAGGTATGTAAGGGATCTTCTTTTGAATCCTCCTTCATATGAGATTGCATCCACAATTCAAGGTGATTTCCAATAGATATCTTAATTTGTGTCTGTAATTTAACTGATGATTTTTCCAACTAACATTTTATCAAAATACTCACCGTATATCATTATTATTATTATTATCATCATCATCATCATCATTGAAAGATGATTGCATGACAATTCTTCTATATAGTCATCATTTATTTTATCTGTAGCTTTTGAAAGGCATGATATTTTGTCCTTAATTCTGTACTAATTTTCTTCTGCTTTTCTTTGGCAGCAACATGCAAACTTATGAGCAGTGTAACATGCTCAATTCCTGAATTTACATGTGTTCCATCAGCGAAGGTTGTATTCCTGTCACTTCTATAAAGCGTGAATGAACTTCAAATGAAACTTGATTCATGTTATCCATTTGATCTAGGATAAAGAGTCTAGATAGGATTCTACCAAGAAATAGAGAAGGTTTGAGAGAAGAAAGAGTCAAACACAGCCAATGTGCTAGTTCTTCTGGTGCATCAAATCAGGAAAGAAGAAAGTTCTTAATAATTCTGGATTTAAGATTCAAGAAAAAGGCCTGCCATATAAAGGCAGAGGTTTAGTTTTTTTAGTGCAAGCTAAGACCATTCATATTACCTTCCAACCTATCTCTTAGGAATTCCAAATTACAATTATTAAACCACACCTTCCTAGGCACAACTTACTAGAAAGCAAGTTACAAGAAAACAACTCCCAAAATGTAATCCTTGAGTATAAGACACTACATATAAGACACTAGAACTCTTGGGACTTAAACCACAACTTCCAAGCCCATTAGGAGTTCTTGGGACTTACATATAAGACACTAGAATTCTTAAATAACATAAATCTGACCTAAAATACTACCCATAACCAGAAGCTGCGAAAATTAAATGAAATATCTCAAAATTACAAAAATAACTGCTACTGATTATTTCGTTTTCTATTGATCCTGCATCACCTTTTTTCTCTTGAAAATCATTTGTGTCTAACATAGAATGCATAATTAGTAGTTGTATGCTCATAACAGACTTAAACATGTTAGATTTAAAGTTTAATGTGGTCATATTGATCATCTGCAAATAATAATGGCTAAATGCCATAATCAAACACTTATGTGTTTTGAAGTTTATATTTTTGGTTCCTCTTTTGGTTATGATGTGAGCCGGGCCTTAAAATAAACAGGTTATAAGTTTATATTATCTATTCACCTTTATGAATTCTTCAATTAGTTGAATGACTTTTAGCTTTAATTTATAATGGTCATAAAGATGGGAGTTTAAGCAATGGTTAGATTTTTTAGTTCAAATGCATAGTGCAAGAGGAACATTGTTCGTGATTACCAAATGTTAGATGGGCGTGTAATCCTTTCTACAGTTGCTTTTGTGGGCATGTGAGTAACAGACTGGCTGATAACAAACTTCAATGGCAGCAATTCAAAATATCTTAAGATGAGTCATTTGGGGCTTTAAAGGCTGGTCCATATTTATACACCTAGATTTATTAATTAGGCTACTAGAACTAGGTTGAATAAGAAAGTGCTTATGAAACTTCTATCAGCTTTTTGCAATACTGGAGAAGAGCTTTGACGCATTCAGTAATCCTTGAACTATTAGAACTCAAAAGTATGATGTATGATTAAGGGAAGCTGAAGTGGCAAAAGTCTTTTTGAAAGTCCTGGGGATCCTCTCCCATCAAATTCATCTAAATCCTATGTGCTTCATCCCCTGGCATAAAGTTTTGTCCTACTTAGTACTTCTGGAACTTCTAAAACAAATTAGCCAACAATGCTCCTAAGATTTAATTTTGCTGGATGGTTGAGGGCTTAGAGTTGTTCAATTGTGAAGATTATGAGGTTCAATGTCAATGGAATGGGAGACCCAAATAAGCTAAGGACGATTTAAAATAAATTATTGTGTAAAATTTGCCTAGAATTGTTTTGTTTCAAGAGACTAAGCTTGAAGAGATGGACTGTTTTTTATTGAGAAGCTTGTGGGATTCTAGGTTCAAGGATTGCGAATCTTGCCTAGAGATTATTTGTAATGGCCCTTGGTTTACTTCTGTCTGTAGTCTCTCTCTAGACACCTGAGGTTGAGATATTTTATTCAGGAAGAGCTGTCAGGATTATCAGGTTTTTGTGCTCCCTTTTTGGTGTGCATGAGGAGATTTTGATGTGATTTGCTTTCTCTATCCTAGTGAGAAGTTGGGGGATTCAAGGGTTACTTAAAGCGTAAGAGGATTGATTTCATTGGAGGTTGTGATCTTCATGCTCTTCTACTCTATTTTGCGCATTTTACTTGGTCAGTCAATCCTCGTAATATTGTGGCCTCATGAATTGATATATTTATGTTCGCTAGTTCTTGGGAGGATTCATTTCCAAATTTGGTTCAGGTCTTGTCTTGTCCGATTTCAAATCATTTTCCCATTTCATTGTGTCAGACAAAGAATAAGTTCGGAAGCCATGCTCAAATGGGTGCAGGCCAGTATGTTTACGTACAACTAATATGATTATAGTAAAGTGCAAGTACAAATAATTGAGGGAGACTAAAAATAAAATACCCTCTTAACAATCCCCTCAAGTTGGAGCATGGATGCTAATCATGCCCAACCTGTTGCAAATATAATCAACTATATTCTTGTTAAGAGGCTTAGTAAAAATATGACTTGTGGAGATACGATCCTGTTGAATCTTTTCCTGACTAAAATGACAATCATCTTCTATGTGTTTTGTCCTCTTATGAAATACTAGATTCAAGGCATTGTGAATTGCTGCTTGATTGTCCCACTAGAGCTTAATAGGTAGAGGGGCCTTGAAGCCCATCTTGTCATGTGAATAATACACCCAAATAAATCGCAAGTGGCCTGTACCATAGTTTGATATTCTGATTCTGCACTCAACCTTGCCACCGCACTTGACAAGCAAAATGGCAAGACTGTTGTTTCGTATTATAGCCGATATGACTTTGCTTTGAACAGAGCAGTGAAACTTGCCTTGAGTTTTCTATCCTAATTAGTCTTGATTTCAAGATTCTTCTTCTTTACCACTCTGGTTTTTGATACAATGCTTTCAATATCTTTTATATTTATTATGTCATTTCCCTTTTTCCCCATTTTTCTCTGTCAATGATTTCACTGTTTTCTTTTGCAACTGTATTTGTGTGTCTGATTCTTAACTGTATTTGTGCAGCTTGTAAAGCTACTTGAATTGCGGGAGGCCAATCATATTGAATTTTGTAGAATAAAGAATGTACTTGACGAAATTTTGCAGATGTACAGAACCTCTGAGCTCAATGAAATATTGAAACTTTTAGTTCATCCCACATGGGTGGCAACTGGGTTAAAAATTGACTTTGAAACCTTGGTGAGTCCCAGCATTTCCATGTGTTTTCTTTTTTTTTTTTCAATTTATATCAAAAGTGGGGATTTTTCACACCCTTTTAGAAGTGTATTTAGGACGAATGAAGAAGCAAATGATTAAACTACGCACCTTAACTTATCTGTTTGAATATTTGTTTCATCTTGCTTAAAACTACCCCTACCCACCCGTGAACCCCCATCTTCCAATCTCCAAACTCCCCACCGTTACTGCCAAAAAGGATGTCGTGTTGTCTATTTCCAGAGGGGTGCCCATACTCTATTATATTCTCCTAGTGTATATGAGCTGAACCACCTTGGCAATATCAGATAAATTTTGCATTTTAGAGGGGGCAAGTAAGAAAAATGAAAGGACCGCCATGCTATAACCTGTTGCATAACTTCCTATCATGTTAATAAAATCATATTATGCTGACTTCATTATGTTCCCCGGTTAGAGACTGAGCTTGCGGTTTTCTGTTAATTTGTTTGCAAATATTACTTTTCTGATTTTTGAAAGCTTTATCCCTAGATTGTGCTAAATATTGCACACTGTCTTTTTCATGGTAAATTACATATATTTTGACTTGTCCTGTTGTTCAAACTCATAAAGCTCCCTTCATACATCTGGGGATTGTTAAATATAAATATTATGACATTAGGCTGATGCTGTTTTTCCGAATTGTGATTTTTCTTTCTCATTTTTTTGTTTAATTACTGAAAGAGTTAATACTAATCTGATGATTGTATGTGTTTTAAAATTGCATTTCACTTCTTTCTAGGCTGATATATCTGCTTCAAATTGTGTTGTCTTGTAAACTTTTGTAATGTTTCCTTTTTTTTTCCAGGTTGATGGGTGTGAAGTGGCATCAGGCAAGATTTGTGAAATAATCTCTCTGGATGGTGAGAATGATCAGAAATTCAGTTCCTTTTCTGTCATTCCAAATGAATTTTTTGAGGATATGGAGTCTTCATGGAAAGGTCGAGTAAAAAGAATCCACATGGATGATGTATTTACTGAAGTGGAAAGAGCAGCTGAGGCCTTATATTTAGCAGTAGGTCTCTGTAACTCAACCTTGCCTTTTTTATAATAAATAAATAAAATTAAGACTTTGCTTACTAATTGTGAATTATTTTTAATTTAAGTGATTTCTTGAATATTTGTAAAAATTATGGTTCACTGTAGTTTTTTTTTTCTTTTTGTGTGTATGCATGATTCTCATTTGTCTAGTTTGTTTTTGCATTATTTCCTTTTGATTCTCTTTGCAAAAGTTTACTGGACATAAATTTATCTGTGTTCAGTTCTATACAGCTTTATCCGTAGGTCCCCCAACATTTTTTTCTTGTTTCTTTTATTTTTTATCAGCTTTATCTTTTTTTTGACAATCTAGTCTCTGTTCAATCCATTAATGTTCCTAAGGAGGGAAAGTGAATTAAAGGGAGAAGAAGGGAGGGAAGAAAGGATCATGATTTTCCCTTCATATTTGTGTATGTTGAGGAAGATTGCTGCAAAAGCAGCTTGACTAGGTAGAAGTGGACACGTGATCTTATTCATCTTGACAACTACTGCCCTCGACTATTGTTAAGGGTATTAGGCACATGTTTAATAAGATAAATGTGTTAGTATTTGTTGAAATTATAAGGTTTAGGTAGGGAAGGAGGAAAAGAGAGAATAGAGACTTGGAATAATATTCTCGTGTATAATGATGTGTTACAAAATACTAACACAATGATCCTATTTATACTAATAATTAGTTCAAGTACTAGTGTAGTACTACTAGTATAAGCCCAAATCCATTAATACAATAAGACTACTAACCCTAATTAAATAATGAAAAAAATTAGGAAATACAATAAAATTAGGAAATAACTCCTAAGATTGCTTCCTCAATTAGATGACTAATTGATTCTACAATATATTTTAAAGATAGTAAAAAATATTCAAAATATATTCTAAAGATATGATAAGATATCCTAAAATACTCTCAATATTTTGAGGTATTCTAACACTCCCCCTCACACTAAAGCTTACAAAGCTTTAAACTTGTAACAAATGAACACTTTAAAAAAAATAACATAAATATAAAGTGGGCTCCATCTGGAAAGGCAACTCATGAATGCTAGAAACGTCGGAGAGATAAGCATTGTTAAAAAGATAGCAGGACGGTTGGAATGATCATCGACCTGAAGGACTATTTGGAATATTGCATAACCAAGGAAGAAGAGACTTTGTTGGAAATATGCTCAGTGGAAGTTTCCTGGCAAACAATTATACATAGCAAGAACTAAAATTTCTCTAACTAAAAGCATTAGGAATCTTCAAACCGCAAGAAAACTCACGAGAAATCTGGGGTTGGTGTAAATCTTCGTCAATATAGGTCACCATCGGAATGATCATTGACGGGAAGATATGTTACCATTAGAATGACTTATTGGTGGGAAGAGATGTCACCACAGGTATAATTGTTAGTGGGTACAGATGTCACTGCCAAAATGATTGTAGGCAGGAACAAATGTCACTACTGGAATGACTTGTCGGTGGAAGAGTCATTTTGCCATAATGATCGTTGGCAGGAAGAGATATCACGACAAAAAGAGAAACACGACCAAACAAGAAAAACAAGAATTTAACTTAAAACATAAAAACATCGGAAAGAATTGGGTTTAAGGGGAGACAATAGGGGAAACTATACAAAGGAGTTCAAAAGATTTGGGTTTAGGGGAAGACAATAGAGGAAACTATGCCATTGCAAAGGTTGGTTGATGAATGTCTTGAGGCTTTTTTTCATTTTTTTATTTTTTTTATTTTTTTTAAAGATTGTGCCGCTATGGTGTGTAAGAGCTTCATAAATTCTTGAAACCAGTGTTGTCATGAGGTGAAAAGCGGGTTGAGCCAGCAAGCCCCAAAACTGCATCACATTGATGTGGCAAGGTGATACACCTGTATCATTGAATATCTTTTAATATTATATCATGTCATATGCCTTTAATAGTGTATCTTATCATATTAACTGTAATTAGAATATAGGAAGTAGAATATATTAGCTGTACATGGTCTTTGTTCTCCATGGTCTTCATAAGGATTTCAAATCTATTTGGAACCAAGTCCTGATAAATCCAAATACCCCTTCGGCGGAGGATCTCAATGATCATCTGCTACGTGTTCCCCCATCGAAGGCATGAACTTGGATTGGTTCTCAAACAAGTTTAGAATCCTCAGCTTTTGTCTCTAATACAACTAACTGTGGAGGCCAAGGGCGTGGTGGTGGTGGTGGTGGTAGAGGAGGCCGTGGTTTTGGTTATCGCCCTTATTGTTCTCATTGCAAACGCTCTAGACATACTCAAGATATAAGTACTTTGTTACTTTCATTGATGATTTTTCAAGATGTACTTGAATATTTTTAATGAAAGATCGTTCAAAGTTGTTTACTGTTTTTCAAAACTTTTGTAAAGAAATTCAAACTCAGTTTGGGCACCTTATTTGCAATTTTCATAGTGATAATGCAAAAGAATACTTTTCTACGCCTTTTAATTATTTTATGGCATCACATGGCATGATTCATCAATCAACCTGTCTACACACCGCACAACAAAAGGGGATAGCAGAAAGAAATCATCGTCATATTATTGAGAAAACTTGTACTCTTTTGTTACATGCTAATGCACCCTTAAAGTTTTGGGGAGATGCTGTTCTCATTGTAGGTTACTTAATGAATCAAATGCCATCCTCTGTCCTAAATAACCAAGTACCTCATTCTCTTTTGTTTCCTAATGATTCTCTTTATACTGTTCCCTCTCGAGTTTTTGGTTCTACTTGTTTTGTGCATAATCTTTCTTTAGGTCTAGATAAACTGTCTGCTCGTGCTATTAAGTGCATTTTCCTTGGCTACTCTCAGTTTCAGAAAGGGCATTGGTGTTATTCTCCTTCCACACATCACACTTACATCTTTGTCGATGTCACCTTTTTTTAGGAAACTCCTTACTTCACATCACCAACTGAACCAACCTCTATCTCTCAAGTCTTACCAATTCCTCACCTTGATTCATCTACCCCTATTCTTCCTGTCCCGCAAGTGACGATACCTTCCTCCCAACCAATGTGTTCCTCTCCATGCCTGCTTCTCACTTTTCAGCGTCGACCATGACCTACGCTTCCAGAAGTTGTTGTTCCTCCAGATTCTGGTGATTCGTCTCCTACTTCTTCGTCTCCACTTACTCTAGGCCTACCTAAACCTTTCGCTACCTTTCACTGGCCGACCCATTACTCTTCGTGATGCTACATGTTCTACTCGTAATACTCATCCTATGTACAATTTCCTAAGTTATCATTGTTTGTCTTCATCCTATTATGCCTTTGTATCTACTTTGTCGTCCATTTCTATTCCTAAAACTGTCCAAGAAGCACTTTCCCATCCAAGATGGTGACAGACTATGATTAATGAGATGGCAGCCTTGGATTCCAATCACACATGGACTCTTGTTCAATCCCCTTTTGGGAAATCTATAGTTGGTTGTTGATGGGTCTTATAGTCAAGGTTGGCCCTGATGGACAGGTGGACTGGTTGAAAGCTCATCTTGTGGCTAAAGGCTATACCGAGATTTTTGGCCTTGATTATGGTGACACCTTCTGTTTTGTTACTAAAATGGCGTCTATTTGCCTTTTCTTATCCATGGCAGCCATGCACCGCTGGCCATTATATCAGCTGGACATTAAAAATGCCTTTTTACATGGTGAGGAAGTTTACAAGGAGCAACCACCTGGGCTTGTTGCTTAAGGGGAGTCAAGTTTAGTTTGCCGATTCCACTAGTCTTTATATGGTTTTAAACAGTCTCCTTGGGCATGGTTTGGAAGATTTAGCAAGGTCATACAACAATTTGGTATGATCCGTAGTGAGGCAGACCATTCAGTGTTCTATAAACATTCTTCCTCTAATTAGTGCATCTATCTCGTTGTCATTTAGATGATATTGTTATTAAAGGCGATGACCATGAAGGCATTAGAGGCCTAAAACAACACTTGTTTCTACACGTCCAAACTAAGGACTTGGGCCAGTTACGATATTTCCTTGGGATTGAAGTAGCTTAATCGAAAACAAGCATCGCCATCTCCCAAAGGAAGTATGCCCTTGACATTTTGGAAGAGACTGGGATGTTAGACTGTAAACCAGTTGATACTCCTATGGATCCGAATGTTAAACTTCTACCAGATTAGGGGGAGCCCTATTTAGACCCAGGCAGATATTGGAGGTTAATTGGGAAGTTAAATTATCTCACTATAACCAGACCAAGCATATCCTTTGCTATAAGTGTTGTGAGTCAATTTCTTAATTCTCCTTGCGATAGTCATTAGGATGTTGTGATTCAAATCTGGAGATATGTTAAGGGTTTTCTCGGAAAGGGGTTGATATGTGAAAGTAGGGGTTATGCATACATTGTTGCTTATACAGATGCTGATTGGGTAGGATCTCCCAGTGATAGGAGATTGACTTCAGGTTATTGTGTTCACATTGGTGGTAATCTTATCTCATGGAAGAGCAAAAACATAATGTAGTAGCAAGATCAAGTGCAAAAGTAGAATATCGAGCTATGACTCTTACTATGTATGAACGTATATTGTTGAAACAAGTACTCCTAGAGTTGAATTTTTGCAAAATAGGGTCCATAGAGCTCATTTGTGATAATCAAGCAGCTTTGCACATCGTCTCCAATCTGGTCTTTCTTGAGCAAACCAAACTTATGGAGATCGACTGCCATTTCAATGGAGAAAAGGTTCTCTTTGGAGAAGTCACCACCACATTTATGAACGCTAATGATAAACTAGTAGTTATCTTCATTAAGTCTCTCCGAGGTTCAAGGGTAATATACATATGTAACAAGCTTGGTGCATATGACATATATGCACCAACTTGAAGTGGAGTGTTGAATATATTTTAATATTGTATCATATCATATGCCTTTAATAGTATATCTTATCATATCAGCTGTAATTAGAATATAAGAAGTAGAATATTTAGTTACTATAAATAGAGATATTAATCCCAAATCTTAGGGATTTAGTTTAGGATTGACTGTATATTTTGTAATTATAAATACACAATGCTGAGAGGGTTTTCTCTCAAGGAATTCAGTCACAATAGTCTCTATTCTAATTTCAAGTGTAGTTATGAAGAAAAGGCTGTGGTAATTGGTGTTCTTAATATAGAAGGGATGGTGAATCAGATCATAAGCTCAAACCATTGAATTTCTTTTCAGTTATGATTCTAGTTTCATCTCTATTGTATCTGTTGGGGCTGAGTCAGTTTTGCTGATTTGGGCTTCATGGGATAGGAAGATTGAGTATGTGTTGTGGGTAACATAATCTGGGGTTTGATGTAAGGCTGAAGTAAAATTGTAGTGTTGCATCATGATGTTGGATGGGTTTCTAGTCATCTTTGTATTTTTAATCACTGTCTCCTTTTTTACCCTTTATTTATAATTTAGGCTGTGTTAATCAGTACTATTCTTGCAGTTATGTTAGCCTACATGATTGCAACCCCAGGTGCCGTATCTTATAGAGTTTTAATTAAAACATACATTCTTTTTATTTTTGGTAATATTATTAATTTAGAATGTTTGATTTGCTCAAAACTTTACAAAAGGACTTAGCTAACTGATAGGTACCGAATCCGAATCACAAACACAACATAGAAACTGAGATATGTATCTCCTCTCCTGAGCTTATATCAAGGTGATATCAGATTAGTGGGGTCTGATATGTGTGTAGCAGAAAATGAAAAGAAATCACACTGATATCCCAGGCATTCGAGAGGCCTGGTTCTCTCCCCAATTCCCTTACTCACTTCTTTCTTACCCTCTTTCTCTTCCCTACTTATTCTATTTATATTCTCTCTAACAGAATACTCTCTTATTCCCTCTCTTCACTCTGCTTTCCACGTGATTCAGTATAGCAGATAAACAGAATTTACTCTAATGCCCTCTCTCCACCTTACTTCCCACATCGTCCAGCAGAGGGGGTGCCTAACAGCTACTTTCTGTTCTCCATGTTTTAAAGATCAAATAGAAATAAAAAGGAACATATTTCAGTTGTTGCATTCTTTCAGAGGTTCTTTGCTCATCCTTTCATAATTATGTTTTGTAGCTTTTTGCATGTACAGTATATTTGGAGAGATATGGATGTTTTATTTATGTGGTCCCAACATTCTTGCAGGTTACTGAAGATTTCACTCCTATTGTTTCCAGAATAAAAGCTACTTTATCCCCAATTGGAGGCCCTAAGGGAGAAATATTATATGCTCGGGAGCATGAAGCTGTTTGGTTTAAGGGCAAGCGTTTTACTCCAACTGTCTGGGCCGGTGGCCCTGGAGAGGAACAAATTAAACAGCTTAAACCTGCTTTAGATTCTAAGGGTAGAAAGGTAGGTGAGGAATGGTTTACCACAGTGAAGGTGGAGGCTGCCTTAACAAGGTATGCTTTTTATTAGAACCGTGGAATCATTTGCCATTCCCCCCCCCGCGGTTTCAACCTCTTCCTTTCTCTATTTCAACAAGAACCGTGGAATACTTGCCTTTCTCTTTTTAAATCATATATGATGGTAAAACAAATTTGTATCAGGTACCATGAAGCAAGTGCCAAGGCGAAAGCAAGAGTTTTGGAACTTTTAAGGGGACTTTCTACTGAATTGCAATCCAATATAAACATCGTTGTCTTTGCTTCCATGTTACTTGTTATAGCCAAAGCATTATTTTCTCATGTGAGGTTTGTAAACGTTTTTAATTGCTTCTGCTGTATTTTGTGGATGACATTATTATTTGACATTCTTGTGGTGCACTGGTTTGTTTGAGAAGATGATATGGATTTGCGTGAGATACAAGTATTTAGCTGTTTTCATAATAAACAATTTTAATTTGATCAGAAAAGTTGATATCAGATATGTATTGTTGTCTAGTGTGTTTTGGTTGAAACATGGTTTTCAAACTAGTGTTAAATGTAAATGTTAGAGCTGCTTCTGTACCATTGCGGTTTACGCAACCAGCTATCTGGAAATTGTGTATTATTTAATTTGATGAAATTACATGAAAACATTTATCCAATTCAGTCGTGTAACAACATTTCAAACAAAATTTTACAGAAACTTTGACTTGAAAACTGTTGTCAACAATTTTGATTCCAATGTGATTATGTAACACTATTCTACCATGTTTTGAAATTTGGGGTTGTAAAATGTCAAATTTCAATGCACTATCTTCCTGAATTCACTAGTATTCTCTTTGCAGTCTTGCAGTTTGTATACTAATTTTGCTCATTGATGTCTTGCAGTGAAGGGAGAAGAAGAAAATGGGTATTTCCCACACTAGCAGAATCCCATAGTTTTGAGGTAGTATATAACAACTCGGAATGCAGTGGGGAAAATTCCTTCAAGGAATAAGATTTTTTATTGTCATTGTTCTACTTTGGTGCTTGCAGTGAATATTTTGTGCTCTCTCTATTCTACATGTCTCATTTTCTTGATAATCATTAAAGACATTTTATTAAAGAAGAGAGGAAAAGTACAACCAAGGGAAGGGGATAAGGTATCATCCAAAACAGAAAATTCTAGTTTCAACAAGGAACATGGAAAAGCACAACAATGCAGCAAGCTTACCCCACATCAAACAGAGGAACTCCCTCGAAGTAACTTTGAGCAAACCACAGAGAAGCGATAAACATAACCCCATCTCATAAGACTTTTAGGGGCTAAGTGTCTCCCTCAATGATGCAAGCCTTCTGCTCCAACAAATGCACCAAAGGACTGCATAAACCGCAAACTGCCACAATATTTCACCCTCCTTATTTTTACCAAAACCTTTATACCAAACACTAAAATACTGCTCCATAGTAGGACTCTGTAAGTGCTTACCAAGAACCCCAAAAGGTTGTTCCATATGAAAAAAGTTGCCTTACTATGCAAAAAAGGATGGTCTACAGTTTCAACTAGTTTTGCACATAAAACAAAATATTGGGATCAAGAGCAGTGTTTGGTCTATGAATCTGCTACAAGTCATTTGTATTAATCCTAAAGGCTTGACCTCAAAGACCTTTGGATTTCCAAATGAGCTTGTCAAGAAGGAATATTTGATGGTGAGGAGATTAAGGTAGAAACCGAGGAAAGGATTTACAAGAAATTGAAAAAACACCAAAAGAATCAAAGTTCCAAATAGAATCAAGTAAAAGCAAAAGGTACTGTATTTCACATGTTTCTATATCATTCAAATTTCTATGAAAGTGAAAATCCCACATTAAAATATGATCTTGTAGGGAGTAAAAATCTTTTGCGGGGCAAATTATGCAAGGTAGAGAGATTATTGATGCAAGGGAAAGCTTCTACAGAATTCAGTCTTCACCCAAATATCCTCGCAAAATATGATATGAGAAGTTGAGAACTATTGCCCAAGCTCAAAGCAATTAGTGGTCTAAAAGAAGCATACCCCGGGGGAAATAAATTTCCAGGACTCACAAGTAGCGATGATTGTTAGTCTGGCATCCCACCCATTCAGGTTTATACCATACTTATTTTGAATTACCTGGTGCCATAATGAATTGACCTCTAGAGGAAAGTACCATAACCATTTAGCTGTTAAAGCAATGGTTTTGGACACCAAATTTCTAAGACCCCTCCTTCTTGGGCATGCAAACAACCTCCCAATTGACAAGTCTCTCACCATAGGAAATCCCTCATCATCCTTTGAGCCACTTCCATTGGAATCAAAAAACAGGATACATGGTAAATTGGAGTGCTGGTTAGACAAGCCTGAATAAGAGTAATACATCCACCCAAAGAGAAATAAAAACCTGCAACTATTGAAATGCTTAGAGAATTTTGGAACCATTGGATCCCAAAGGCAAATAACTTGAGGATTACCACCCAAAAGAACACCTGAATAACTGATACGAAACTGCAGAATCTGACAACCAGTCAATGCAGCAAGGGAAGAAAAAGCATCGATTCTACTTCTATACCCACCAAGCCACTCTTTGCCAAAAGATTCTTCAAGCCAGGAACAACCTTAGAACTGGAGAATGTAAGAACCTTCATAAAACTACCTGTAGCTTCCTCTAATAAAAGAGTAGTGTCATCTGCAAACTGAAAATGAGAAATAATAACCTCTTTTTGACCAACTTTGATCCCTTTGAATAGGCTTCTATCAATAGCCCTGGAAAACATTTGACTCAGCACATCAACTACTATGGTGAACAAAATGGAGATGGAGGATCGCCTTGTCTAAGACATCGCTGCCCATGAAAGCAGGCTTTTGGCTGAACATTTACAAGTGCAAAAAAGTAGCATTAGATGCAACCTGAAATCTGCGTCCATCATCGAGAACTAAAGCCCTGTCTCTCTGAAGGACTTTGTCTAAGAAACTCCCACTTACCCAATCATAAGCTTTCTCAAGATCTCCTTGTCTCATTTGACTTAATGCTAATTATAAGAAGTTTCATATTTTAATTTAATAGTCCGTATTTTTGAAGCAAGCTTTATTTTATATTTTAAGGTATCATATCCATTATGGTTTGTCAAAAGTGCCCTTACCTCTGGTTTTTGCCTCAAAGAATATGAAGAAAATTGAAATTGTGACCTTTGCTGTTAAATGTTAGACATATAATTTGGGTCATCCGAAGAGAAATAAGATACACAAAATCGTATAGAAATTTTTTAGTTACTGTTATATTCCTGCTTTGTAGGATGACCAATGATACCTTTAGAATTAGAACAATGTTACTTTTTTGCATCTTCTTATGCCTATGGCATCTGATCAATGATTACAATCTAAGAGTTATGCTGTTAGTGCATCTGTCTATAATGCTGAATTTAGTTTTAGGTGTAGATTATGTGCCCATCATGTTGAACTCTATCATACCTAACAAAGGTTGGTTATTTTCTTAAAAGGTCAATCGGAAAGGCAATAGCTTTTGTCCTTTGATATAATAGGAAATTGCTAATATTCTTCGTACTTCTTACTAAACAGAGCCAGAGTTAATTAGTTGCTACTTGCTAGTGGCAAATATGAATTGAAGTACAGCTATTTGTAAGAAGATTTTTGAAGCTAAACTTTCTCAAGGGCTTTCATATGAATCTATGAATTTATACTTTGCAACTATACTGGGATTAGAATTACTATTTAATTAAAAACATTGATACAGTAGAACAGACCCGCACTGGCTCTGACCAAAATGTGTGTGTCGGTATGCATGTGCATATTGAGAGAGTATAAGTATAGGTGAATAGATCTTTTGTTACCATTGAGTTGTTCTTTTATTAACTATTGCAATATTCTTTTAATCAAGTTGTATTAGTAATATTCATAGAGGTGGATCCACAAACAAGGAAGTTTTATGAGAATGCTTGTTTTGACGTGTGATATCTAGTTGCCTTCTTGTCTATCATCCAATAGCTTACTGTTCTTTATTAATAACTCGTTTGCAGTCGTGGTCTGGTGACTACTTTGTTAAACTGCTGTTGCAGGATGTGAAGCCATTGGAGGAAAAACATGGGATGAAGATAATTGGTTTATTACCTTATTGGTTGAACATAGCTGAAGGAGGTGCTGTGCATAATACTGTTGATATGCAATCTTTGTTTCTTTTGACAGGACCAAACGGAGGTGGTAAATCAAGTTTACTTCGGTCAGTTTGTGCTGCTGTGCTACTTGGGATATGTGGACTTATGGTTCCTGCTGAATCGGCCCTGATTCCTTATTTTGACTCCATCATGCTTCATATGAAGTCTTATGATAGCCCAGCTGATGAAAAAAGTTCATTTCAGGTTTGGTACTGGTTTATACTATGCTCTTGTATCTATAGACGTATATCTAATAGTGTTAATTGGTTCATGGCCTTTAAGGTTCTCCATCAGATAAGGCCGGTATTGATGTGTCCTGAAAAGTTTGTAACCATACTACTTGTTATTATAGGTTAAGCCATTAGTTACTGTACTTGTAGTGCACGTAAAGTAAAGGGTATTTGTGTCTTTATATATTCATAGTACTAAATAAATGGAGGTATAAGGTTAGTTTATGTATGGGACATTCCTGAGTCATTAGTGAAATGTTTTGTGCTGTCTGTCTCACATCCCCTCCATTTTCCCTTTGTCTCTTCCTAAAACTCTTGTTTTCAACAGCCATTTATAAAACTAACTCTCTTGCTGCATTCTTCATACATGAATTTTCTAAAACTCAATGACTTCCTTTAAGAGGATACTTGGGCACAGGCCAGGTCATTGTGCATCCTTAGGCTCATCAGGCTAGTTCTCTCATGTTTGTTCAACTGGTATTTAGTGTGATTTCATACTTTAATATCTGTGGTCCTCCTCACCAAAAACCCAATTAATAACAAGAACAACATATTAAGTGCTTTAAAGGAAGAATATGATTGAAATTCTCTTATTAGAGTTTCTTGTACATAAAACCTCCGTAATATATTTGAAATTAAGTAGTTGTTTGTTTTTTGTGGAATTAAAAATTCATTAATGCCTTAAAAATTTCATTCACCGTATATCCATCTCAGGTGGAAATGTCAGAGCTTCGATCAATCATTGCTGGAACCACCAAAAGAAGCCTTGTGCTTGTTGATGAAATATGCCGAGGAACAGAAACTTCAAAAGGGACTTGTATTGCTGGCAGCATCATTGAAACTCTTGATCAAATTGGTTGTCTGGGTATTGTATCCACTCACTTGCATGGAATATTTTCTTTGCCACTAAATATCAAGAACACTGTGCACAAAGCAATGGGGACAGTATGCATTTATGGACAAACAAAGCCCACATGGAAGCTGACAGATGGAATATGTAAAGAAAGTCTTGCTTTTGAAACAGCGAAGAGGGAAGGAATCCCTGAGACTATTATCCAAAGAGCTGAAGATCTTTATCTGTCTGTTTATGCAAAGGAACTGCTTACTAGAGAAAATTGCCCAAAGCAGGAACAATATTCTTCTTACATGAATGTTAATAACTCTAATGGAACGCTTTTTCATTCAAGAAAGTTTATAGCAGGAACTTCTCATGATAGGATGACTTTAGCTAATCAAGTGGAAGTTCTACACCAAGAGGTTGAGAGTTCTGTCATTGTAATATGCCAGGAGATGATAATGGGGCTCCAAAGAAAAAAGATCACATCAGAGCTTACCGAGATAAAGTGTTTCCTAATTAGTGCGAGGGAACAGCCACCTCCATCGACTATAGGTTCTTCAAGTGTCTATGTGATGCTCAGACCAGATAAGAAACTCTATGTAGGACAGGTACACTATTGACTCTCACTGTGTTTTCTTAATATATGGTCCTTATCTTTTTACTTGTTTTCTTTTGTTTCTTCCTTTTACTTTTTGTTCCCTTATGCGGTGGGAGCTGGCATATAAAAACTGATGTTCTGAATACGGCTCTAAACCAGCCAATTTATTCAGTAGATCTGGGAATTGGTTCACTGCTTGGTCGAGGCACCTAACAGCAACTGTTTTTGAAGCCAGTATTGAATAGCAGAACCTGGCAACTCCCATGTGAATTAACCAAAGTTTGTGCAGTTCAGGTTGGGATTTGGATCCTCTCATGTGAGTGTCTCACATAACGGGTTACTTGAAGAGATAGATAGACACAAAACTCTATATATGCGATCCATGGTTCCTACCTTGGGTCTCACAATACTTATTGTATCTCTCTTCACATGACCCTAAGAACTTCACAGGAGCATCCAATCCTTCTTGTTGTCCAAGTAACTTGCTTTTCCCAGGCCTTTTCTCATGTGTATCATTGTTGTCAATAGTGGCAACCATGGTTGTCACGATGGAATGGCGTAGTGAGGTATGGGGTTCCCACAATAAAACCTCCATAGCATGGCCCCTTCAACGTGTCAGCACTAAGCCACTAACACCCACCTTGTGAATAGCAACTTTGAAAATAGCACAATATAATGTGATATATTTCATACCTAAAGGGAAAAAAAAATTGACTACTTTATTGTTAAAAAATTATAATCAAATTCTAAAATTCAAATAGTTTTGAACATAGCAACACTAGTAACAAGGATCTATATAATTGTCAAAAGGTTGTCCATATTGGTAATCTTTTCTATTTTCCTGAAACAAAAAACGAAAAACCTTTGCAATTTATCAGAAATGTTATGATAATGTTGAAAACTATTTATTTAATTTGTACATTATCTTGATTTCATTTTGTCCCCTTCTATGAAAGTTTATCAATTAAATTGATTGATTTCCATCTCTTATTGCCATGAACTTTGATATAGACGGATGATCTTGAGGGCCGAGTTCATGCACATCGCTCAAAGGAAGGAATGCAGAATGCATCATTCCTTTATTTACTTGTACCAGGAAAGAGCCTGGCGTGCCAATTAGAAACTCTGCTCATCAACCAGCTTCCTAGTCAAGGCTTTCAGTTAGCCAATGTGGCTGATGGCAAGCATCGGAATTTTGGCACATCCAACCTTTACACAGATTGTGTTACTACTTCATAAATGTTGACAATCCCCCACTTCTGAGTTTTGTAATTTCGTCTGTCATTTACAGGTGGGTGACTTTAATCACGTTTACATGTACATATTTAGTTTTTATATATTGTTAGTGTAAACTCTTTTACACTATCATCTAATTATGTGTTGTCACATGATTAAAAGAGTTTAATTATGACAATTGTGAAGTCAAACTCTTAATGATGTGACAATAAATGTTAAATGATAGTGTGAAAAAGTTCTTAATTGACAAACGTCATGAAATTTATATCAAATGAATGAAATTCAGGAAGCGGTGGCTGCAGCGTTTTTGGTAGATTTAGTTTCAGCAGCTGCATTTAGTCCAACGCTGCCAGTTGTGGGTGGAAGTCTGTTTATTAATCTGTATGTATAATGTAAAAGGTCTGTATGCTAATCAGGTAACAGCGTGAAGTCATTTTGTCGTCCATGGACATTCGATCTTATATACTTTTTTATTATTATTATTTTTAATCTTATGTGGTATCTTTATTTTGTTATTTTTATTATTTTTGTGTGAGACAATCTTGTTCAGAGTCCTGAAGTTGCTTCAAACTAAAGTTTACTTATCACTTTCTAAACCTGTGTACTTGAATTTGTCTTTTATAAATTTGCTAGCAGCAACTTCGATGGTAAAAAAGGAAAATAATCATCTCAAGTTATTTTTTTACATTATTTTTTATATTGATTAATGATGTATAAATTAATAATTAATTATATGTATTAATTAGTTAATAAATTATTAATTAATTATTATTTTATTAATTAATTAATATACGTAATTAAATATGAATTTGTATATTGTTAATTAGTATAAAAAATAATGTAAAATTGGGTAAAAATAGTGATATCTCTTTGTTTTTGTGATTTCTTTAAAATATTAGGATTTTCCTTTTATTTAGAGTACATTGCATCACATTGGCTAAAGAAAATTATCGTTTGTACAAGAACAAATTAGCAATATTATTTAAGAATAATGTATTAATTGAATATTTACGTTCATTAATAATTCGTTTACTTGAATTTATCTTCACGCAATTTATTACCTAACACGTTATAAAAAAACTTAAAAATATTATTTTTGAAACAAAAATAATGAATATTATTATGGAAGTGACTGCACGAATTTGAATCATTGTTTCAAATTAATTATAAACACTTAATACAACAACTTTATATATATAATTTGAAAATTTGTGTACTAATATAATTAAATTAAACCTTACCCGTGATACTCACATGTGAATTTATTGTGATAGAAAATTAAAATATAACCTTAAATATTAAAATTATTTATAAGTTAGAATAAAGAATCTAAAATCAAATTATTATAACTATATATATAATTAGTTTGTAACAAATTATGTAAAATTTATATTATTTGGTTATATAAAAACTCTATTCAGCATCAAATTAATTTTCATTTTTTATTTTACTCCTACTAATCCTTCCCCTCAAAATAAACTTTAAAAAACGTATAAGAATTTATATTTTAAGAAAATGAATTCAACATGAAGTTATTATGATATTTAAACTAAGTGAATAGCATGAAGAATAAAAAAAAATGTAAATATGATGAAGAAGTATGATATGGAGAAGACAATATACTCTTGTACATTGATATTTATGCATTGAGATTTTTGGGTCCAATATGCATTGAGAACTTATTCCATGAGGAAACGTTTCTAGTAAAAGCCATAGCACATTAGCACATAGCAGCATCCATTTATGTCAGCCTTTCACTCGCATCACGTTTGTCTCACACTTCCTTCCTTTGATCCCATTTTTCACGATCACCCAAAACCCATATTTTGTTTATCGAAATTCAAACTCATCAAACTGCTTCTGCGTACTCGTATGACATGAATCCGTTTGGCTTCCCAGAAAACGTGGGAAAGTAGAAAGATTTTCTTTTTATCATCAGAATTGGCCACAGGGTGTGTTGAAGTTGAAGGTTGATGATGGACAAGGTTGTGGAGGAGTTAGAGAAGGTGAAGAAGGAATGGGATGAGACATGTGGGAAAACCCAAGAGCACATAAAGGCAATTGGAGAAAATGGGAAATCAGCAAAAGACAGTAAACAGGAGAAGAATTCCCTTCCTAGATTGAATGGGGTTGCTCATGATTCCTTGGCATTGCTTTCTTCCTTGTGCTTCAGGCTTGACCTTCTTGCTCCACAGTTGCCAACAGATGAAGAGGTTCAATCTGCTCAGGCATTGCTTGAATCATGGAAAACCCAAACTCAAAAGTACTGTGTTTCTCTCTCTCTCTCTCTTTTTCCTCATTTTGTAGTAGTCGTACCCTTGTTGGGTATCTTTGAAATTTATTTGTTTACCTACTGTCCTTTTTGCTTTTATAGAACATAGAAGAAAATTTTCTGTTTTTCTTTGTTATTTCATGCACTGAACCCCAAAGACTGTTAATTTAAGATGTTTGCTTGAAGTTGTTGGAGAGGTGTATGCTGTTTGCTGTTTGGTCTTGAATTTGGGAGGGGCAAACAAAACCTTTACTCACTGATGAATCAAGCTCTGGTTTTCTTAATTAGTAGTGAGTTGCATGTATATTTGTAATTTTTGTTGGCAGTTTGTGTCTAACCTTCTGTCTTGACAGTTTGCGATTAAGTCTGAGGAATGCCAATTTGCAAGCAAAGGCTAACATGAGGAAAGCTGCTCAGGAGGAGGCAATCTTCTTGATTATGCTTAGGATTATACTATCGTTTTCACCTGATTGCTTTCTTATTTAATTTCTGTAATTAAATCTTCAGATCCTTCTATTCTTCATTCTCTAATGAAGTGTTATTCAGCACATATCTTATTAACCACCACCCTGCTGGCTGCTGGTAGTGACGTTGAAGACGAATTTGATTGAGAGCAAGCTGATTATATTATGATTGTTTACATGTGTGATTTTGTAGTTTGCTACATTGGTGCTTTGACTACAATGTGAAATTTTGTCTCTAAATAATGCTGAGAGAACTACGTCTAGGTGGTGGAGAAGAGTCAACAATTCGCAGACGCAACTTGCAGTATGTTCTTGGTGCTATATTCAACTGGGATGCGATTATGCTTTGCTTGTTTTTATTTTTCTTGTGGTGTCATTTCATAGGAAAATTCAATTAGCATTATGTCAGGATGAAGTATTTAGTTTGTTTAATCTGTAATTGTCTTCCAGGACAAAAGCTGGAATGATATCTGCTGCAGAAAGCATCACAGAAATCCCACGTCGTACTCGTCAATTGATGGTTCAGGTTTGTTAATAGTTTCGTTCTTTTCTACAACATCTACCAAGTATTGTCCCACTAGTTGGTGTCAGTAATATGGATAAATCAAGCCATTGGGTTCTATCAAAAGCCAAATTTTCGGCGAAACCTTAAGAGCTAGGTCTTTTTTAATGGTTTGTCCTGAGGCTTTCCATCATTTTCTCCTCAATAGGTGCTACTCCAACTCTATTTCAGATACATTCATTCCCAATCTTTTCTTTTTCATGTATGTTCACTCATTCACCTTACCATTCTCATCTCCGCTACACTTATTTTTTACTCTTGTTGACACTTCATTGCTCAACATTTAATACCATAAAGCATCATTGGTCTTATAACTGTTTGGTAGAATTTGCTCTGAGTTTAATAGGCACTTTGCAATAATAAACAATGGCAGAAGCATTTTGCCATTTCATCCACCTAGTTTGAATCCTATGTGTGATATCCCTATCAATCTACCCATCATTTTGAAAGATGGATCAAACAGGCCTAAACTGTGCAACTTTGTGGTATGATGTGATCGCCAATTCTCACCCCCAAAACATTGATTACTTGTATCTTATTGAACTTACATTTAATATACTCCGTCTTACTTCTATTTAACTAAAAACCCTTTGATTTCAAAGTTTCTCTCCACAACTCAAGTTTAGAATTTACTCCTCTCAACTCATCCAACTAGGACTATATCTTTCTCAAAAAAGCATGCAATGAGGAACTAGTTATTGGATGTGCCCAATAAGTACATTCAATACCAAGGTAGAAAGGTATGAGCTCAAAGTTGATCATTGGTGCAAAACTATTGTTGTAGGAAAATATTCTTTTACACCTCCATGAGTTAGCTCACTAGTGGTTGCCTTCCCCTATCATAGATATTCTTTATAGCTCAAATATATGTGATAGAAACTCCATTCTTCTCTAGAGGCTTCCACAGGACTTCTTCTAGCACACTATCATAGGCTTTTCTAAATCAAAGAAGACCATGTGCAGTGTTTTTGTTTCCTTTTGTTACTTTCGACCAAACCTCTCAATAGGTGTATAGCCTCCGTGGCATAAAACCAAATAATCTACTCTCGATTGCTCTTGCCCACAGTTTCATAATGTGACTTGTGAACTTCATCCCTCTATGGTTTGCACAATTTTGTATATCTCCTTTATTATTGTAAATAGGTATCAAAGTGTTTCTCTTCCACACATCCAACATTTTCTTTGACCTCATTATCTCGTTGAACAACTTAATAAGCTAAGTTATATCCTAAACACTTCCATATTTCAATAGGTATATTATCTGGTCCAACTTCTTTTCCATTGTCCATCTTCTTTAGTGCTTCCTTTATCTCAAATTCTCGAATTCTGCGGTAAGAAGTTATCGTCCTCTCTGGTTTCTTTCTTTTCATGACTAAAACTAATATCCACTCTCCATACTTGTAATATTTTATTCTGTCACTGATGTATGCTCATTAATAAAATATGTCCCTTTTAGGGAAGATAGATACGCATATTGATTTTATCTCTATCTTCATGTAGGAGGTTGAAAGAAGCACTAGCACACTTATGACTTTTGGTAGGTGTCTTTTCCTCCCTCTCCCCCTTCCTATATATATTTGTATCTTCATGAATGTGCTACCTTTTCTTTGAGTTTGATACTTTATTTTTTTATAATTTACACATATCGTATCTTTGCGTTTATTGGTGTATATGAAATTTATACAAAGACAAGGAAATATGTACTAAATGATTTTAATATGCTAGCTACATAATTCCATTAGATCTGAATGAATCTTATACAAATGGAGTTGTGAGTGAAGGAAGGCAGCAGGGAATGAGTTAAGTTTGTTGCAAGGTCACAAGGCTATCACTTTTATAGCTTCAGCATGTTCCATCTCACAGCTCTTTTAAGTCCTCTTTTCCTTCAAATGGATGTTCTTGTTTACTTTCTTCAACAACATCACAAGGCCTTCAAGTTATCTATATTCTGAGAGCTTAATAAAATTTGGTGGGATTTATCGTTTATGTGGGTTTTTTTTTTTTTTGTTCTCTTTCTGTATTAGAAGGGCTTCATCAAGGTGGTGGTTTTCTATTGGTGCACTTGGATTTCCATCTGAACATTGACAATAGGAATGCAAGTATAATCTGGTTAGAGAACAAGCTTGTGTTAGGCAAACCTATAATCTAGTTTAGAAGTTGCAACCAATTTTAGAACCAGTTTTCACCTCAAAATAAGTAAGGAATCTACGTCCCTTTGCTTTTGAGTCTGCCAAATAACAACTCCATCGTTATACAATTTTAATTTATGTTAAGCTCCTTGTGTGCAGAATATGATCACCTTATAGCTTTCCCCTGCAGAGATATGGCCTTGTGAAATTTAACTTACCGTGATTCTTCTACTTTTCGTATCCTTTGATGTATTATGTGATTTGTGAAACTGCTTCTTTGGTCACTGATTCCTGCTAATATGCATGTTGAAATCTTAGTTGAATGATTAATTGAAATTCTGATATTGTTTTAAGAACTATGAGTATGAGGACTCTGGAGTTTTGAAATTAGATTGTTCTTCACATTTGTTTGGCAAAACTGCTTGGATATGTAGAGGAATCAACAGGAGTATTAAAAAAGGCTGAAAGTGAATATAAAGGGCAACGCTCATTGTTGATACGCACACGAAATCTGCTCTCTACAATGCAACGTCAAGATATCTTGGACAGGTATGGAAAGTAAAGTAAATGAATTTTCTTCTCCACCAACTTCGTTTAGTCTTTCTAATGAATGGCTCATTTCAACTTATATCTCAACAGGGTGATACTTGGGGTTGGCTTTTTCTTGTTTTCCCTTGCTGTTCTTTATGATGTTTCCAAGCGGATTGGGCTACTTACGTAGCAGAGAAAGGTTACTGAAGCTATAAAGGCTGGTGTGGTGGGGCAGGCAGAGGTAAAACCACAAGCTGTTGCTGATGATATAAATCTTCATCAAGTCAGAGGTGATCATGGTCATAATAAGGAGGCTGTTCTAGATAAAAAAAATAATGCATGATGAAGTTTGATGCATTTTTAAGGAACAGTACCATTTGTCTCAGCTTTATAATGTGCCTTTTCTTCTTTTTCGTTTCTGCTCTCTGCTTGCTTGTTTAGTGTTGTTCATATTCATCTCCCTTATCTACAATGATTTTGGAGCAGGGATTCAAAGTAAAGACTTCTGTTTTACAAAAAGGGTGCTCGGTTTATTTTTTGTTTTCATTTTCAAGTTATATATTTTCACTAATAATTACAAAAATGTCACTTGTTTTCTTTTTGTTTTCTATTTTCTAATTTTTGTGAAAGAAATGATGAAAATGATATTTTTTTTTATTTTCATTATTTCCTTTACAAAAGTCTGAAAACATAAAACAAAATGAAAATAATGTGTCATTTTTGTAATTATTAGTGAAAATAGAACAATTGAAAATGAAAATAGAAAACAAACTAAACAAATCCTAATTTTTTTCTTATTTTCACAATTTCTTTCACAAAAATTTAAAAACAGAAAATAAAGTGATATTTTTGTAATTATTAATTAAAACAAATCAACTGAAAATGAAAACCAAAAAACAAAAAATGTTCTAAGTAGATTATAAAAAAATTTCGAAGGTATCATTCTCCTTTACAAATTACAAGGGAGGAGTAGGGTATTTTTTTTTGGTCCGAGGGAGGAGTAGGTTTAGAAAATTGAAATTGATGCTGTCAATGGGCTGGGTAGCCCATGGAGCCTGAGCCTAGATAAACTTATATAGGTCCATGGGCTCAAGCCTGATTCTAGCTATTAGGCCTACAACACGAGCAGGCCTGGGTTTGAACCCAAAGTCAAACCCACATGACCCCCTCATTTGCCTAGTTTCCCTCTGCTTATTTCTTCCCCATTCTTTCTCACTCCTCTCTTATTGTTTCTATCTGTAATTTGCTTTGTTTTTTCCACCTTGAGTCAGAAATCGACTGAACATCGTGCAATCATAGTACTCTGATCTCTAAACAAGGCTATACACAAGTCAACACATGTATTTAGACAGAAATTTATCATGGAACTGCATTGAATGCAAGTGATAAATATAAGGATTAAACTAAATAAATTTTTTTTTTTTTTAAAAGGTCAGAGTCGAAATGAACATAGACTAAAAACATAACGACTACAAAGTTGTTTAAAATTAAAATTCTTAAAATAATTACATGATAATTTTTTATTGATCACACAAGTTTATAAAACAAATCTATAAAAAAGAAATTTTGTCTACATGGCAGATGCGGCTCAATTATTTAATTCAAGCTTTTACCACACTTGAGCCGAACCTGTTATGCAACTTGTTGGTAAAAGTGAACAGTTCTATTAGAATTTAAAAGAAATTCATATAAGTAACCAAAATAAAGAAAAAAAAAATCCTATAAGCCTTTTTTAAATAATAAGGAAAAAAATAATTAACATATGTTGGTCTGAATAAAATAAATTTAATTTTTTTAAACATGTAGTCGTAAATTTAATTTTAAGATTTATGTGTATTAAAATAAAAATACACCATTAAAAAAGGTCTTTGTTTAGATTAATCTAATTTTAAAAAATTAATTTTTCACTTATTGAATGAGAAATAATCTGAAAAATAAGAAAAGAAATTCCTATAAGTCTCTTTTTTAAATAATAAGAAAAAAGGAAGAGACAAGTTATTAGTCTCGTATGCATTAAATTAAATAATAAGTAACGTGGAGTAAACGATGGGAAAAAACCCGGCGTGTACGTATGAAAAGCTGGACCTGGACGGTACCTTGTTATTGTCTCATCTAGTATTACGTTCGATGCAAGAAAATGATGGTGCAACAATGGTGGTTGTGGAGAGTAGCATTGAGATTCTTGTCCTTCAGGAACGCAACAATGGCAGTGTGTTTCCTTAACATCATTATTGCCATGCTTTTGCTTCAAGGCTTCCTCGCTGCTGCCTACACTCGCAACACATACTCAACTTCATCAGGCAAGTCCTTTTCTCTCTTTCTCTTTCAAAACTCTTGAATTTTCTACCCACTTAAACCAAATGGATCATTCATGGGTATTGCATATTTTTGCTTATCATGTCATGTATTAACATTTAAGATTTTGCAAAGGTTATGGCTCTTTGGGGTGATTGGATTAAGCTAAGCTACGGAGGCTTTTGAATTTGCTTGTTTTTATATATTTTGACTGTCTATTTTTCTTTTTTATATATAGATTTTTGGATATTCTTTTTCATTTTTGTTTTGATTTTTTTTTTTTATATAAAGGTTAAGGCTCTTTGGGCTAGAAATGTGGATAAAGCACAAATCCACCTTACCTTGAGTTGAATTTGAATTTACTAATGAAGAATAGGGGTAACAAGTTGAACTCTTTGATATGCTTGGTTAGAGAGGTTCTAATACCATGTCAAGGAGCTAATTTATCTTGAAAGCCTTAGCTGTTAGGCTCAGGCCTTGAAATTAATTTAATCCCTAAGTGTCTGTTTAATTTTTAAAATTGAGCAGAAAATTAGAACTTGAAATTAAAATTGGACCTCTTAATTTCAATTTTTATGTTTGAAAATGTCATTTAGAATTGGAATTGTAATTCCATAAACCAATTCTATAGAGTTGAAAAATAACTAAGTTAAATCTTTCTCAATTTTTAACCTATACCGTAAAAAATACTAATTTTATATCTTAAAAATTAATCTCTCTCTCTCTCTCACATTTTGATGAACAATCATATTTATTGAAATTATATATTTATATATAAAATTATTTTTATATTTATATAAAAATTATTATAATAACTATTTATTTTATTTTCTAAAAAAATTCAAGAAAAATTTTTTATGAAAAAAATATGACTATTATATTATAAAAATATTATTGTATGAATATTTTTATTAATTTTAATGTTTTAGATTATACATTTAAATAATAAAATTATAATTAAATTTAGAATTATAATTTCTTATCTTAATTTTTAATAACCTCAAATATAGAATTTAAGATTCTAGATCAATTCTAATTCTAAAAGAATTGAAATTGAAATTCAGAATTGGAATTGAAATTAAAATTCTATGTTTCAATTCCAATTCTGCTATCCAAACCACCCTAAAATTAATTACATTGGGAAGTGGGAACAGTAAGAATGGATTTTCTCTACTTATGAACCTTGGGTACTTCAGCCATATTATATGACATTGATTCTGCTTATGACATGTCTATGATAGATTTGAGATGTTGTGATGGATTTGTTAAAATTCTTGTATGATATGCTGTTGATTTTAAATTGCAGCTCAACTCAGTTATGTTAAGGAATCGCAAGAGATTCGTCTTGCCATGCTACCATTGGAGCTGATAAAGAGAGTGAGAAATGGTTTTGTTTTTCACTATATTCATTATGCTTCTGGTATAATATTTGTTTGTTGAACATAATCATACCTAGGATTCCAATAGTATGACTTGTGAAATACTTGCCTTTCTCTGGATATGCTAAGTTGCTCTATGAGATAATGAGCTCAAATAAAATGTCAGATGAGTGGAAGAGGAGCACTTTGATAACTATTTACAAGAATAAAGGAGACATATAAAATTGTGCATACTACAAAGAGATCAAGCTCATGAGACAGAATATGAAATTGTAGGAAATAGTAATTCAGAGTAGATTAAGACAAGGGACCTGCAAATTAGAAAACTGATTCAGTTTTATGCCGGGGAAGTAAAAAATGGAGGCTATATAAACTCAAGCGGGGTTTTATGGAAAGTCGCAGAAGGAAGATAGTACAATGAAAAGGATTACAGGAAGGCCTAAGAAAACTTTAAAAAGATACCATTGTAAAAAATTTTTACTGAAATTTTGGTTTTTGATAGAGTCTAATTGCTTCTATTGATTCATCTAGTCGATCCCACCTATTGATATAAGATTTGGTTATTGTTGATTTTTAGGAAAATGAGAGCTTATTTCAGATGTTCCGGAACAAATCTATAAATTGGGTGTAGGTTTCAATTTATCCTCTAGTTGGAAGACAAGCAAACTTAAGACTGTCATTTCCCATGATTGTCTTCTTCCTCTTCTTCTTTTGAGGGGGTGGGATGGGGGAAGGGGTGCTTTATAGAATGGCTAGTCGTTCAACTTCTGAGAATTTAATAATCTGAATACATTTTTCTGTGACTCAATTTCTACCATTTTAGGTGAGGGAGATTGAGCATGAAGTATACACTGGACCAGCAACATTCCAGCAGAAACACACAAAGCAGACTGCTGCAGTTGATTTGTCTAAAAGGTTAAAGGATTTCCGTTCCCTCAATGATGCTGCCAGCTTGAAAGGTAAGAGTCTAGGAATCTGTTTCAATCATAACACTCTCTTGTCAAACACAAGCAAGCAAAGAACATAGCAAATGTGCATGCTCATCGCTGCTCTGAAGTCACAAAATATCATTTAGACAGTGTTTCCATGGAATATTATTTAACAGTTAATCCATCTTGTTTAGATCACCATAGTAATATATAGCATTATGACATGCTGTAGTTACTAGTTATAGTGAACAAGGATAGCCATTTTAGGTGAGGGTTTCTCCGATGATGCTTTTGGTATAGGATTACGATTTGAGTTCAAAGTCTTATATGACTAGCATTAATAAATTCTATGTAGGGATGTAATTTTTTTATGATTTATCTCTTTTCAATAAATGATCAATTCAAATTAAGGGGAGTTCCAACAAGTTTAGCTCGTTCATGTTGTAATGTCTTAGCAACCTCGTTTGAAGTCTAGGCTCGACTTCTTTGATTTAAGGCCTACAATAGTCCTGTATCTCTGTCAGACATATTTAGAAGTTACCAATTTCAAATCCTAAGACTTCCCTTCATTACATTCGCCTTAAAACCTATCAAACAATAAAGCTATAACATGCAGGCCCTGCTCCCAGCACAAACATACCCAAATATATTATTACTAATATAGGTCTTTGTGCCAGCTGATTTACAACTGAATCGACTGAAATAGCATCTATAGCCTTTAACCCGATTCGCTTGAATCCACAAGTATTTGCTCAGCCTAAATCTTTTAAACAGGCGCCATTGAACTTTCCAATTATTGATATTTTTTTTGAAGTTTTACTTCTTTTAATCTTTTGGTGTCCTTCACTAATCTAAATCCAAAAATAAAACTAACAACCCTGAATAACATGATTTAATTGTGATGTAATTTGAATGTAAGCCTAAATTATTAATTTACATTGTACGGTTTGGTCTTCTAGAATTTGATATACAATATGTCTGCTGTTCCAATTGCAAGTTGTACATGCTGACACCTAAACTCTTAAGGGTTCGTTTGATGGTCAGGATAAGAGAGACAAGATAGGATAAACTATCATATCCTATCTGAAACTATTGTTTGGTGAGCCACAATAGGATATGATAAATTAATCCCGCCACTTATCCTATCCCGATTATTTAGTTAAATTCTATCCGAGGGAGAAATTGCAGAACTTAGGATAAGGTGATTTAAAGTATGATATAAAAAAATATTTTAAATATAAAATAATTAAAGTATAATAAAATATAACATAGTTACTAAAAAAATATATAATAAATATAAAATATTTAAAATAATAAAATACTAATAATTAATTTTAAAAATTATTTTTATTTTATCTCAAGGCTAATTTTGTTATTTATATTATTTTAAAAACTGAAAAATATAAAATTATTCTAATAATTTAACTATATATAAAGTAAAAACTAAAAATGAATATTTAAAATTATAAAAAATTAATTTAAGTTAAACAATATTTTCAAAATTTTAAAAATTATATGTAATTTTATCATAAGGATAAATTTGTCTTTTTATATAATTTAAAAAAATTAAAATTATAAAAAAATAAAATCAAATAAAATATGAAAACATTCCAAATAAAAAAGAAAAATTTTAAAATCATACTAAAATTATAATATTATCTTGGTTATCTGTGGACACCAAACGTCGATAAGATAAGTTTATCCTTTAATATCCTATCTTACTCTATCCTCGCTTCTCTTATCCTACTGCTATCCTATCCTGACCACCAAACGAGCCCTAAGTGTTTCAGTAAAATAATAATCCTAGTTTCAAAGCTTACTAATCAAATTATATTTGGATCTTTTTTTTTTTCCTTTTATATTTGTGGTTCTCAGCTTTGGTGGAATGGCGTAAACGGAAGATGGAGAGGGAGAGGACCAGACAAAGACAATTGGAGAAAAATGGAACAACCACCTCCCAAGCTTGACTTCATATACTCTCTAATCTCAAGTGAAAGATGACATTCTAAGTTAAATATGCATAGCTGGTCAATTATAAGCTGTTAGTTTATGCTGTATAGCAACCATCCTCCACCATTGTTCTGAAAGTTGAGCTAGTGTTTTTTATATTTTCATAGTTCACATCAGGTGTAAATGCATATTTCCTGCAGACAGAACTGGGTTGTGCTTGATACCATATAATTCAGCTTCTATTTTAATATTTTTTAATAGAAACAGATGATTCTATTATGATCTTGTTTGATTCTTTCTTCATGCTTTTCTTTGTTATTTTCGAAAACCAGAGAATCATGAAGATTATTTGAAGGTGGCATTTGAGGAGTGAGGATCTAGGCATAATTTGCAGACTACAGTCATGAATATATCTTGAAGCTACAAATTTGATTACTATATATGTTAGAAATTAATGTTCCAAATATCAAGGAATCAATTCACCTCAAATCTTAAACTAGTGGAAGAATACCTTTTGAGAAGTTATTGTAGGCTCTTGCAATAACAATAAATGCATGTTCTAAGATGATATTCGCCATTGATTTTAAACAAACTCACATAAATTTAAATAAAATAACTTAAATCAATGGTAAAAATCATTCTACAATATGCATTTATTACTGCTTCATGAGCATGTGTTTATTGTTGCTCTAAGAATATATAATAATTTCTCATCTCAAATGACTTCATAAGTATATCTAGCATGTTCCTATAATGAATGTACTTATAAATTTGCACAGGAACAATTAATTTGACCTACCAATTTAATTTTATATCAGAAATTCAGAATATGGATGATGATTGTCAAATTTGTTATCATGAGGTCACATACGTTTAATATCCTGTCATCAAGAAACTAATTAGATATTTTTAAGAGTGGTCTCAATTTGTGTCTCACACTAAACACTACCTTAATGAAATAAGTACCAGCTTCGTGATTTTTAAAATCCAATGCTCAATAGTAGAGCTTAAGCCGCAAAGAAAATATTGAATAAACTATCATGAATAATAAATAATTAAATTGAAAAACTTTCTTTGAGCTCTTTAAATGATTCTGGACTTTCAAAGACAAGCATTAAATGGTGGATTATGGTGAGGATGATGGCTATGTAAGCCTACCCAAGCGTGTGGCTAGCTTGTTTTAAATAAGAGGATAATTCCAAGGTTGACTAGTTGACCACGTTTATTGCATAATCCCATATCCTCCTTGAGTCAAAAAGTTGGCTTAAATGGAGAAAAGGGTTCTGGAAAGGACGTGGGTGAAAGTGAAGTGAGAGTACTTTCCTTGAACTGGTTCACAAATCCCAACTCAATTCAGTGCTAAGTAAGTAAAAAATGGAAGAAAATGTTGATTTTCTAATAAATTATTACCATACATTTCAAGTGATATCATTATTGTCCAAATAAAACAAAGCATTAGCTGAATTGGTCGGTAGTGCCAAACAGCCAACACATTGAAGATCAGATCAACAACGACAATTAGTTTGGTTTGTACTATGCTCCTTTATGTCCTAAAGTTTTTGACATAGATATGTGAGAGCGTACCTCAAAATTCTGTCATTAAATTGATGATCAAATTGTATTCTGAACCATCCTCACTTTAAGATACACATTTCATTTACTAAACATTTTGAGAATGAAGGCAAAGGAAAAAAAAATTAATCCACAACTGCTCATTGATTATGATTCATTTTAATAACAACTCCAGGTAATTGCAGATTATTAAAACAATAATCATAATTTTTATTGCATTTAAATACTTATTTATAGTGCAAACAGGGTTAATTAAGCAAATAAGAATAAAATCACTTCTCTTGAAAGCTTATATTTAATTCCCGCATACCAATAGTATAAGCAATCTATAAGTACGACGGTAAGTTCTATTGAGACTTGTAACATGTCTGGTTTTACCACTTTAGAATGAATACCATCCCTTTTCCTAAACTTTTAATTAAAAAAAAACATTTATACTTATATGATCTTGTGTATGAAGATTTAAACATTTTCATCAACTTGAACTTAATTAATTGTTCCTTTTAATTGCGCACTCAATTAGTTGTTCTCTTAGGTTTTTGAGTTGCTATTTAACATTTCCATCTTTTTGTTTAATAAATTTCTAGGTTTGTAGGAGGGAAAAAAAAACGTTAGATTTGTTTTCTTAATCAGAATGTCAAATACCATATCGGGGGCTTTCCACCAAATTCTTTTAATCACCTTATTTTAAAGCTGTTGCAAGTAGCTGCCATTCTTCATACATGCAATATTGTTGCTTGTTGATGAAGTTTGAGAAACTTTTTATACAGTAATTTGGAATCTTTGGTTACAGTAGTTCTATCACTACCAAATTGAGACAATCAAATTCCATGTCAAGAAAGTAAAATTGGGAAAAAGCAAAATATATAATAACTTTCAATAAGAAAATGATGATAAAATATTTCTGATAATGATTTTGTGAAAAATTATGTTATTTAACTTATGTTTGTCTATATCAAGTTTTGCTTTTAAGTTGTCAAATCATAATAAGATATTGGAAAAACGATAAACCAGTATTAACTTTTAGTAGTTAAATATTTATTTTCTAGTTGGATTGAAAATATAATGATGTCACGTTATCTAAACAACGAAATTAGTATCCGTTTGAAATGGTGTACTCTCTCTCTCTCTCTCTCTCTCTCTCTCTCTCTCTTAAGTTCAATTTTATGATATACTAGATAGTAGTTAAAATGAAAAAATATGGAAGATCACCGTTCACAGAACATCATCCGGAAAAACCATGGTAAAAGCTTCTATATATTGATTAAAAGTTGTTTAGTAAAGTGCTACCTAAATCTATAAAAAAAGTAATAGATATTATAGGATTAAGTGGTCTAAAAATTAAATTATGAATAATAATAATAATAATAATTAAATTTAAGAAATTTCAAAAAACAAAAACTTATATATAGAGTAAATTATACTAGATTTCTTTGAGATTTTAAAAACTTAACAAAAATACTTCCTCTAGTTTTTATTATGGTAAAATACTTCATCATTTTTTACGTTAAAATACTTCATCTAGTTTTGAATATTATTTATTTATTTATTTAATTTTGTCAGAGATAATTTAATTGAGAAATTTTATATTTTTCAATTAAGAAATAATTTTTATACAAACACGAAAAGAGTGAAGGGAGAGTTTGATCCCAAGACCTCACATGCAAATATCTTTACTAACGAAGCTAATTAACACCTTCTAGTTTGAAATATTATATTTACTTTTCTTATATTTTAAATTTTATCATACAAATATATTTCCTGCCAGAAGAGCCTTTTATAGGTTTATATTTATTTTATGGGTCAATACCCGTTGCATCTATTTTAATAAAAAAAAAAGATTAAAAAGATAAATTGGTAATAGAAAATGTATTTTGCTTATAAGAACATAAGGAAGAAAGTGATAGTTAGTTCATAAAGTATTCTTAATAAAGTTATCAGGTTATACCCGTATAAGGTGGTACAATAGAAGTGAGTTGTGTAGAGATAATGTATATTTGATCTTTTGGTAAATTTTATATGGAGAAGATTATACTATGTTGCTCCTGACTCAAAAGAGCATTAAGATTTTAGAGGGGATCGTACTTACTCATGACATGAGTTTGTAATTGTCCCAACTCTTTTTTAATAAAAGAAGTTTACAAAAAAATAATGTTACCAAGGCTATAATTCGAAAGTTGAAAAAACAAAAAAGTTTGAAATTGAATCTTTGCGTGAAAGGTTGATTGGTAACACAACTTAAATATCCCTTAATGGGAGATGAAGATGCAAATAATTACCCACCCACTTATCCTCAACACTGGGAAGAACCACGGGTGTGGTCTATGGGTTATTTATTATAGGGTAAGCAGAAGAGAGAAGGTTGCACTGCACATTGCTCCTTTCTTTTGGAAGGAATTTGCAGGTATGTGATCACTTCGACTTTGAAACTTGAAGGTGAATTTGGATATTTACTACAGAGTCATTGGTCAATGCTTACGCCTCATCCACTTCTAATTAACGTGAAAGAAGTAAGCACAAGGATAACACTGAGAATCAAAGTTAGGTCCCAAAGAGAAACTACAATCATTCTGAAAAGTACCCTAAGCCCCACCTTTTCGGGGGAACATAAATGGCAGGTATGGTCAAATAATGCAATGACCTAATTCGTCATATTTTGTAACTGCGGCCATTGCTGTGCACAAATTTGTTGCAAGCTTTGGTTCTTTTGATCTTTAAACTATAGTCACTAATTGTTGCATAACTTTTCACTTGCTTTGATTGCTATGGTCAAATCAAATGTCAAAGAAACTTGAACAGTTGATCAGATTTAGTTACCCAGAATGGCTTTGTTTTAGTGTCATTACAACTGTGTGATCACTAAACTTCTATTTACCTACCATAATACAATTTCGCTTTTGGCCATTGGTTGATCAAACTCTAAATAATGTCTTCATTGATGCCATCCCACGCGCAATTGGAGGTTTGCGACATTCAGTCGGCAAGAGTCGTGGGTTACCCTTCAAGGGAAACTCGTCAATATTTGATACAACTCTAATTTTTTAACTTTATTTTTTTATATCATTAATTCGTGATTGCTCATGTATATAAGTTAGTTAATGATATCTTATTAATTAATTAATATATATAATTCTTGTTAATCAATTAATATACATGATTAATTAACAATAAATTTATACTTTATTAACTGATATCAAAAGTGATGTAAAAAAAAATAGTTAGAAATAATTATTTTTGTATTTAATATGGCTTAATTGCAATCGTAATTGCCTCTCATGTTTTTCTTTAGGGGTAACCAAAGGAGTTTTTTTTTTTTTTTTTTTAGGTACATAACAAAGGAAGTTTTGAATAGGCAAACACTGGACATCAAAAGAATGTACCTATTATACATATTATTATTATTTTTCATATGATACCAATTATGGGTAGGGACGTCTTTAATGGTATTGTTGGACCATTGATGGACCAATTGTCTAGACCATAGATTTATTAATTAAGAAAATGAAGGGAAGAGATGAGTGACCATAAACTTGTAGAAATTGTAGAAATGTCCCTAGGTCATACCTTGTACCTAATTTTCCTAGCAATCCCTAATAACCTTCAGTACCACCATCACCACCAACAAAGTGCAGTGGCTCTGGTAGAAACGGTGGTGGTGGCTCACCGGTGGCGATGCGACTCAAGCTCATAGTTCAATTCAATGGTGTTTGAGGGGTGGGAGTAGAACGATTCTGGTTCATCTTTTGCTTAGGTGCGGTAGTTCAAGGCTTTGTGTCCTCTAGTGTTCTGACTCTAATTCGTTGATTGGGGCTGCTGGAGGGGTGTTTCGGTTGATGGTGGTTTGGCCGCTGGTGGTAGAGTCCTCCCCTATTATACATATTAAAGTAGGCTCTTACAAGCATTATATATTAAAATAGATTCCTACAAAGATATAATATCACTTTCTCTAAAATGCAGATGTGTGGACTCATTTTAAAATTTAAGCAAATAACCTCAGCAAATAATGTTGATCACTCATGTGTTGATGTGTTCAAGCATATTATCCCGGCCGCTTCATCCTATATCTTTTCATGTTGCAACTTCTATATAAGATCTTGCAAGCATATTATTATGCCACTTACTTTAAAATGTTGATGTGGACTCTTTTCAAATAAATAACCTCTCAAGTGAAGTGGATCACTCGTGTTGATGTACATATAAGCATAACATCATTTCACGTTCCGATGTGGTCTCCTACAACCAAATAATATTTCACATTCTCTGCAACTTCTATAATAAAGAATAAAAACACTATATTATCATATGTGAATGCATCATTATGTTACTAGTATTATAATATCAATTAAATATTCCAAATCAAAACTCGTAAAGGACAATTTGTCACATTTGTATGATCTCGCCTTAGAAATGTCTATCTTCTTTCCACCACATTTCCTATATTTCATCCCTTAAACTTCATTTTGTTTGGAGCATTGGCAAATCCTTGGAATGTCTATCTCCTTACCACAATCTTTCCCATCTTCTAAACTATCTTTTTTTTTTCCTTTTTGCCTTTAACCACATAGGCTTCATTGGTAAATTTTGCATCTTCTTGGCGCCTAATGAGGTTTAATGTCCTCCAATGTTTCAATACATTCATTGAGTCATATTTAATTTCATGTGTTTACAGTTATATGGAAGGTATCTTACTATAGCTAGTACTTGCTGCTCATTATGCCCTGTAGACTTGCGCTCACGAATTATGTTTGATATTTCCTTAAGGTGTCTTATTATGCTATTCCTAGAGCGTAACAGTCTCAGCGATCCCGTCGTAGAACCACTGCACCATAACCCGCTCCTCCTCCAAGCCGCCATCACCAGAAGCCACAACCTCCATTCTCTACCAAAGGCCCATCTCCTAGAACCATGAGAAATTAATTGGGGGCATTAGAAAAAAAATTACGATGTTGCTTAAAAAAATAAAAGAATTTAAATTTGGAATTTTTCAGTTGAAATTGAGAATTTAATGAAGATGAACTATTAGGCCATTCATGTGAAGCTTCATTTTTGCAAAGAAGAGAATGGAGGATGATAGAATGGAGAAGATAGAATGTGGAAAGTAGGACTTCTTTGCAAATCACTTCAAAATAATTTTGTTGTATTACAGGGATTGTCTTTGTAATTTCTAAATTTTATCCTAACATGTTCTTTGAGTTTCAGGTAACACATCTCAACCATTCAATTTTAAAATTATTTTATCAATGGTTTTTTTTTTATGAAGTGAGCATTGATGCTCACCACATGAAAGTGAGCATTATAAAATTCTCCATGAAGAACACAAAATTGCTCTATCTCACTTATCGCTTTTGAAAAGTAGGTAACTCTATCAATATTGTGCATAGTAATTAATCTCTCAATGAATTTTCACCTATTTGATAATGGGTAGTCTTCTAAGAGACTAATTAATTACAATTTGAAGTCCTCGTGACTTGAGTTGAATCCGATTTAATTTGGTTCGATCTCAACCTGAAATTTTTACTAGATCAAACTTTTGAGCCTTATTCAAATCTTAGATTTGAGCAAACTTAGTTTTGCTCAAGTCTAAGTTAGGTCAAGCCAAGATCCAGTTAAAAATAAGTTGACTTGAAGTTTAGAGAAAACCTAATATAAAATGCAAGTCTAAAGAAAAAAAAAGATATTGGACGTAAAATCACATATTATAAAAAGTTACATATTAAGATTTAATTTAAATGTACTTTCACTAAAAAAAATTATGTTATCATTTAATCATACATTGACACATCATTAAAAATATTTGACTCTCATAATAATTATTTTAAAAATCATATATATGATAATATATGATTGATTAATAATATAAAAAACTTTTGCATCAAAATTAAACTAAAAAATATAACTAAATATATAACATCATGCCAGAGCTAACCGACCAGTCATGAGCATCCCACCAAATATGAATATTTAAATTAACATCAAGATCAAAAGTGAGATTCTATCTCATCTCCAGTTGAGCAATAAGGAAGGAGTACAAGAGTAAAAAAAAAAAACCACATCAATTACGTTCGTTAAATAAAAGATTCGAATCAAATCATTGAAATTGATTGAAGCTGAACCTGATATATATATAACCCAAACCAAGAATGAAGGAGCATATATTTCTCCTCTTTATTAAAAACAACGTTCTGATATATGCTGCTTTTATTCCTTCATTCTCTCTATCCCCTTTATTCCTTTGGGTTAATTTAACGTTCAAGATCTTTTTTATTTCCTTAGAGGTTTTAAATTCCTCTATTTCAGCAGAATTTCCATATAATATAGAATTGCAGATAACGAAACGCACATTAACTTCGATTTTAAAAGCTTAGCTTTTACTGTCTTTACATTAGATAAAATATTCGTAAAATATATCAAAGCTATTGGTAAAAGGATTTTTGTCTGCTAATGCGTAAGGTTGGCTAGCGTTAGTGGATGTGCAAGAGGGTTTAAAAAAGATCATATAAGTGAGGGTCTTGGAGATCATAATATCATTCCAGAATTGTAAATTTCGTGTTTATCATTTAAGGACAAAGAATACAATTTCCATGAAACCTAATAATAAGTTCTAGACTCATGATATTGGTTTTCAATTAAGAAACCATACCACTTTTCTAATATTTCTAAGTTTCCAACTCTATTATTTATAGTGAGCACCCAAAAAAAAATGAAATTTATTTTAAATTGAAAACAGATTATATTTGTGATTGTAATGTCTTATTATATTTTGGACAGTTTACACGCACAACATACAATTTTTTACTAATATGTTGTAGAAAACAAATCTCTATATGTCATGAAAAATTTCATACTATTAAATTTAGACAAAAAAAATAATTACTTTTGTTGGATCAAGCGTTTACTATTAGTTTAAAAGTTATGCTGACCCACAATCAACAATCCCCCAACTAGCAGTCTGTGCTTTTTCAAGAATCAAACCTCTTGTCTGATTTGACTCCAACTCACCTGACCTTACCAAGGCAGAATGTTAACTTACAATCAACATCCCCCTACTAGCACTTGCCAAGAGTTTGTGCTTTTGACCTTAGCTCTAATACTGCTTGTTGGATCAAACCCTCACCATCAGGTTAAAAGTTATAGCTATTGATTATGGTGCAATTCTTTATACTTAATCTCATCAAAAAGCGCAATTATTAGAATTCACATATGAGAGAAAATGATATTCGTCAATTCTCATTGAACAGAATGTGGTATATAAACTGTAATACATAACTGAAAACACTAATTGCTAACTGATACTAACTGTCATAACTAATAGCTAACAGCATAACTAACTAACTCTTACTACAAGAAAACAGTGAATTTGTAGTAAATTTTTTGTGGCGGATTCGAATCCGTTGCAATTGGGTGGATTTTGCGACGAATCTTGCGACGGATTTTTGCGGCAGATTTTTCGCCACTAAAATTCTCCAGCGACTTTTCTATCTTCAAATATATTTTTTTGGATAAAAAAATTTGCGGCGGAAATTCTGTCGCAATTAAAAAAAATTACGGCAGCAAAATCCGCCGCAAAAAAGAAATTAGAATTAAAAATTCATAATAAATGTTAAATTTTCTACCGCAAATTTCGTCGCAAATTTAAATTTAAATTTAAATTGCAAAAAAATCTGCCTCAAATTTTGCCGCAATTCAAAAATAATTTTGCGGCGAAAAAATCCGCCGCAAATAGATCAGTAAAATAAAAATTCCAAAAAAATATTAAAATAATCCACTGCAAAATCCACCGCAAATCTAAATTTAAATTTGCTGCAAAAAAATTCGCCGCAAAATTTGATAAGTATAATAAAAAATTCTAAATAAAATATTAAAATAATTTGGGGCGGAAAAATTAGTCGCAAATTTTGCCGCAATTCAAAAAATATATTTGCGGCATTTTTTAACACAAAAAAAATCATACAAAATTAAATATACTTCATCTTCTTCCTTTTGCCATTTTCATTTTTCAGATGACATTCTTTCTCTAATTCTCTCCCCTCTCTCCCTTCCCCATTCTCCTTTCTCCTTTCAAGATAGAAGCTTTCATGAGCAACCTTTGTCATCTTCAAGACCTTGAGGTAGGGGGAAAACCTTGTTCTTGACTCACTTTCTTATTCCTTTCATCTTGTTCTTGAGTTGTGACTTGATGTGGGAATTGGGGTTTTGAATTGTTTTTTCTTGTTTTGGCTTAAATCTTGTTAGAAAACTTGAGAATAACATGATTTGGCTTGCTAGAGGCATGAGAACAGTTTTTCATTACTTGTATACCATGATTTTCCATTTGAAATGAGAATTTGGAGTTTTAAGTTTTGAATAACCAAGGATGAGAATTTAGAGTTTTAAGTTTTAAATAACCAAGGATGAGATTTGTAGTGTTTTGATCCATTTTTTGCGAAATCTTTTAGTGTTTTATGTTTTCTTCATGTTTGTGAACTTATTTGAGACTTAAACTCACCTAGAAACTGGATTGAAGTGGCAAAAATCTAAGATTTTGGCCAAAGGAACCGTAACCATAGTTCTACAAAACTTCTGTCCTAAGAACACAACCCGTGTTAGAAAACACGGGAGGGGGGTCGTGTCCCTCTCTGCTAATTCAAATATAGTGGAAACGTGCAGATAGAGTAGGACATCGGGGGGGGTGTGTAAAACAACATGATCCATGTAGAAAAATATAATGAGAATTAGCTTTTGTGCTCTTCATGAAAGTTCTAGCTCTTTCTCTTAGCTTTTCAAAGACACCTAATTTACCTCATTTCGACATATGTATCTCAAGTTATGATCATTTTACTGAGCAAAGGTCAATGGTTGAAATTGAGAAAAATGCCAAAATATTATTTTGGGAAAAACTAGCTTTCCTAAGTATGGGGACTTTTCTTGTATGCCTTTATAAGTGTGATGAGACCTTAGTAAGGGTGTTTAATAAAGTGTATTCGTGATGCATGTAAATCAATTGTTATCCTCAAGGCCTCTGTCGAGTCAAGTTCCTGAACATGTTATTAATCAAGTTAAGTAATAGCTGTAATATTTTTTATTAATTGATTTTTGTATTTTGATGGATGTAGTCAATCATTTTATTTTTTGTATTTTTGGTTAATTCATTACTCGTGGAATGAATTGATGAATTTATGTTTACATATATTAATCAGGTTATGGAGCTGAAATCATATGTACAAGTCATTGGCACTCAACCAAGCCAACAATTACAACTAATAGAAAAAGATAATCAGAATAGTGAAGATGATCATGATGAAGATGACAATGATAATGGTGATTATTAAACTTTGTATTTGAACAAACTTTGTTATGTTGAATTTGAACAATGAGTTATGTTGTATGTGATTTGTTATGTTTGTTTTATGGATAGGTTAAATGCATTGACAGGTTGAAATTGATGTTTGAGTGGATTTTGTTATATTATGGATTTTGAATATTTAATTTAATTTTTTTATATTAAAAAAAATTACGGTAGATTTTGCAGCAGAAATATCAGCCGCAAATTTGCGTAGAATTTTGCTGCGGATAATCCGCCGCAAAATCCTCCACAAATTGAAAAATCTGCAGCAAAATTCGCCTCAAAATTGCGGCGGCAACATCCGCCGCAAATTAGACTAGGAAAAATCTGCTGCAAATTTGTGATGGAAAAATTCGCTGCAAATTAGCGGCGAAAAAATCCGCTGCAAATTAGCCCATTTCCGGCAACGATTTCGGCATGTTACTGGAGAGTTTTGCGGCAGAAATTAAAATCTGCCACAAACTATATTGCATCGACCGTATTTGCGGCGGTCCCGAATCCGCCGCAAATTATTAATTTGCGGTGAATTTATCTTTCGCAAATCTCGTTTTTTTCTTGTAGTGTCTATCATTTACATATTATGTAATACTCTCCCTCAAGGTGGGAAATAAATGTCTAATATTCCCAACTTGGACATAAGATTCTGAAACTGAGTAGCAGTCACTAGTTTTGTCAATAAATCAGCAAGTTGATGTTGAGATTTTACATGTACCAGAGTGATTAAACTTGCATTGACTTTTTCTCTAATAAAGTGACAATCAATCTCCACACATATTTGGATCTTTCACGGAAAGTGAGATTGGTGGCAAGATGAATAGCAGCCTGATTATCATAGTACACCATAGCTGCATCCAATTGAATTTCAAAATTCTTCAACAAAGCTATAAGCCATGTTATTTCACTGGCAACACTGGCTAAAGCTTTGTATTCAGCCTCAGCAGATCTAGATATTGTGTGTTGTTTCTTTGATTTTCAAGCAATCAAGGAATCCCAAAAAAAAACACAAAATCCTGTAGTTGACCTTTTAGTATCAGGACAACTTTCTTAATCAGTATTTACAAATGCCTTGAGGCTAAGTGAAGAAGGGGCTGAAAACAGTAAGCCTTGTCCTAGGGAATTCTTCAAATACCTCAGTAGGTGGTGCAAAGCCTGTAGGTGAGGAACCCTAGGAGAACTCATATATTGACTTAATTTGTTCACTGCATAGCAGATGTCTGACCTTGAGATTGTCAAGTACATCAATCTCCCAATTATTATTCTATACATGGAAGCATCTTCAATTAGATCACCATCTGCATTGTTGAGTTTTAAATTTTGTTCCATTAGTAAATCTATTGGTTTGGACTCCAAGTAACCTGTATCTTCAAGTAGGGATATTGTTTATTTCTTCTTAGACAAATAAATCCCCTTTGTTGACTTTGCAATTTCGACCAGGGAAGTACTTCAAGTCACCTAGTACTTTGAGTTTAAACAAATTTTGAAGTAAACATTGAATATCTTTAATGTCAGACTATGACGCACTTGCAATTATTATATCATCAACATAAATCAGCAAAATTACTAAACAAGCACATGTTCTTCTTGAAAATAGTGAATAATCACTCTTGGATTGACTGAACCCGTGAGTAAGTAAAGCAATGGAGAATTTCTGAAACTATTGCCGAGATGCTTGTCTAAGGCCATAGATTGACTTATTTAGTTTGCATACTAAATTCTCCCCCATACTGTGGTAACCCAAAGGTAGGTCCATGTACACCTCTTCAAAGAGCTCTCCATTTAGGAAAACATTATTTATGTCAAGCTGCAATAATTTCCCACCTTTAATGGCAGCAATAGACAACAGTACTATAATAGTTGTAAGTTTAGCAACTAGTGAGAATGTATCAAAAAAATCAACCCTAACTTGTTGAGTGTAGCCCTTAGCTACTAATTGAGCATTGTACCTTTCTACTATGCCATCTGAATTATATTTAACTTTGTAAATCTAACGGCAACCAATTGTGTGTTTACCTGGTAGCAGTGAAACAACATTCCAGGTATGATTATCTTCTATGGCTTGTAGCTCAAGATCCATGGCCTTTTGCCATTCATGATATTTTATGACCTGATGGTAAAAGGTTGGTTCATATACAAAATTTATTGTCATAACAAATTGTTTGTAGGATAGGTTGAGGTTTTCATATGTCAAGTAGGCTTGAAGTGGATATAAGGTTGAAACCAAATTGCAATTGTATTGTTGTAAATAGGCTGGAGGTCTGGAAGGTCTTGTGGATCTTCTAAGTGTTGGGATAATGGGTTGTGAGGTAGTGTTTGAGGATGAAGGGATGATTTAGGGTGTGTTGGGATGTGTTGTGATGGGCTGTAATTGAATATCTAGTTGAGGAATTAGTAAAACCAGATCCAAAAAAAAGATATCATTGAAGGCTGAATCAGGTACGGTCTGAAATGGGAAGATTGATTCATGAAATTGAACATCTCTTAAAATGAAAAATTATCTGGTTTCAAGATTATATAATTTGTACCTTTTGTAACCAATAGGGTAACCCACAAAAACACATGGAACAACTCTAGGACAAAACTTGGTTTTGTTTAAGGACAAAGTTGCTGCAAAGCACAAACAACCAAAAACACTTAGTGCCACTTTGTTGTACAGCTTCTGAAAGGGAGACTGAAAATGTAGTAATTAATGGTGTTGGAGTTCTGTTTATCACAAAAGGGGCATCTTGTAGACACTCTCTCCAAAATGCAATGGGCACCTTAGACTAAAAATGTAAAGATCTTGCCACATTTAGCAAGTGTTGGTGCTTCCTCTCTACCACAGAGTTTTGTTCTAGCCTTTGCACATAGGAAAATTGATGAATAACTCCCTTGGCCTTCAAGAATTCAGTCAATGCAAGCTCTTTGGAATTATTTGACCTTAGTTATTTGATGACTGAACCAAATTAAGTTTCTACCAATGCAAAAAACGGATGTAACAAAGTTATGGCCTCTGATTTTGCTTGCATGAGATGTGTCCATGTAAATCGTGTGCATTCATCCAGTAGAGATAAAAAATACCTCTTGCTATCATAAGTGTGAATGTGATATGGACCCCATATATCACAATGTATCAAATTAAATGGTGTAGCAGAAATATGATTATTTGAAGTAAATGATAATCTCCTAAATTTAGCCAAAGGACATATAGAGCATAGAAACTTATGCGTAGTTTTATTCAAAGGAAAGGAAAGTTGTTTACTGAGTTTGTGTAAAATCTTAGTTGACAAATGACCAAGCTTGACATGCCAGGTATCAAGAGAGACTAAATTGGTATTGTGTACATGATTTAATGAAGAAAGACAAGAATCATTACTAAATACAACAGACAAAATAGAAATAGGGACTTGTACATGATCATTAGAACTTGGTGCAGTCTTCAGTGATGAGGAGAAATCTGGTTCGAAGACATAAAGCCCTCCAATCATGTTACCCCTACTAATCACCTTCGACCTGTTGAGATCCTATATAGAGGTGGCAAAACGGGTTCAACCCGTTGGGTTAGCCCGCCAACCCGCAAATTTTTTGCGGGTTGGGTTCAAGATTTCAACCCATTTTTTATTTCCAACCAACCCGCCTCGCATAACCCGCCGGTTAAGCGGGCAGTGTTGAGTTGGCTCAACGAGTTGAGTTTTTAAAAAAAGTGTTACAAATTAGTCTTATTATTTGTGTTTATGATATTTTTATGACTATGATACTAAATTTATTTTATTTTTTTAACCTCTATAAATTATAATTTTTCTATTTTTTAATTTTTATAATTTTTTTTATTTTTTATACATTTTGTTTTATTTTTTAGGATCAACTCACCTTTTTTTTTTTTTTTTTTTTTTTATGCTTGGGTCAACCATGCTAATCACTAAAGCGAGATGGGTTATTTCTTCTTAACTCATTTTTCAAAAGGGCTAACGTTGAGATTTTCTTTGGTTGAATGCGGGCGGGCATATATACAAAAAGAATTATTGGTGAATGACACTGAATAAGGAAAGCACTTTAACAAAGCACTAAGAGAAATAAGATTGACATGAAACTGTGGAATGTATAGAACATTATTAAGAATTAAATTCTAACTTAGGTGTATAGAACCTATAGAATGGATTTGGACACTATCTTTATGTAGAAGAGTAACAGAGGCATTAACTAAAGAAGAATGCTGAACAAAATTTTGTAAACAATAGGTGATGTGACTTGTAGCACCAGAATCCAATAGCCACAAATTATGATTAAGAGATTCTTGAAATTAATAGCAGACAAAACATTACCTATTGGAGAAGAAAATGACAAAGCAATGTGCAACACATTTGGATTTGTAGCTTGAGATATCTGAGATGTAATAACAGACAAGAGTTGTTGATACTGTTCTAGTGTGAAGTGAACATCACTGGAACTAGTCTGAATAGAAACTGAATCAGAGACTTAGTTGACAGAACCAACATTTCTGTTCTTGAAGCCTTTCTTGTATCAAGGTGGAAAACCATGAAGCTTGAAGCACTTCTCTTTAACATGGCCATAAACACCACAGTGTGTACACAAGGGCCAATCTTTGTGTCCAGATTTCTTCACAGAATCTGAATTCTGTTTAGGACCAAATGACTTCACAGCAATGGCTACTTGTGAAGAAGAGATTTGAGACTGAACAATGCCAATCTCACGTTGCTTTTCTTTTGCAAAATCAAGGAAAAGACTTTGTTAATCAGAGGGAATGGCTCCATTAGTAGAATATGACCACAAGTTTAAGCAAACAAGTCATTCAAATCCATCAAGAAACTCATCACATACTCAGATTGAAGGTGATCCTATAGTGGCTTGTCTCCACCACATGTGCAATAGATCAAAGGTCGATTGTCATTCATCTCCTCCCAAATAACCTTGAGCTTGGTGAAGTACTGAATAACATATAGAGAACCTTGTGAAAGACTCAACATGTCTTTCCTCGGCTGAAATAATCTTGGTACATTGCTTTGTTGTAAGCAATCTCATAGATCTTCCCAAATAGCCTGAGCTAAATTTGAGTAAATCACACTTGCAGAGATCTCCTTAGAGATTGAATGCAACAACCAAGAACTAATAATGTTGTTGTTTCATTCTCAAGAAGCAAGAAGCACAAGATCAGTGCCATCTGATTTTGAGATTGAACCATCAACAAACCAAACTTGTTCTTGGCATTCAATGCTATCTTCATCGATTTGCTCCATGAATTGTAATTTTCACTTGTTAATGGTTGAGAAACAAGTAACAATCCTGAATTATCAGAGGGATGAAGGAGAAACGGATTGGTGAAATCATCACCAAAATTGAAATTTGCCATTGAAGAGCAAAGAATGAATGAACAGAAGTGGGTGAAGAACGAAGAACGAAGAAAAGGAAACCTGGGTGAAGAATGAAGAAAGAGAATGCAAAATCAAAGAACTTCTGATACCATATTAGAATTCACAGATGAGAGAAAATAATATTCATCAATTCTCATTGAACAAAATGTGGTATATAAACCACTATAATACATAGCTGAAAACACTAACAACTAATTGATACTAACTATCATAACTAATAGCGAACATCATAACTAATTAACTAACTCTATAATTTACATATTGTGTAATAGCAATGGTTCTCCGACCCTATCTGGGCTTTGTCAAGATAGGATGTTGGCTCATATCCAACAAATTCCAATGTTGATAAATATTTAAAATGGGATAAAGTTCCTCTAAAAGTGAGTTTGTCTTTAAAGTGAGCAAGTAAAGATATATTCACTATTGATTTAATAAAATGTATTGAGATCTCAACTCACTAAATAATCTAAGAGTTAATATATCATTACTTGTTCACTTTATGATAAATTCACTTTAAAGGAAACTTTTACTTCAAAATAATATTGTGCATATACTTTTCAAACTTAAAAAACGTAAATTATAGAAAGTTGAATCAACAAATGAATCAGCAACTTACAGAACTCCCATATACACGACTCCTCCTGTAAAGATCCAGTTCTGAAGTTACCCCAAAAAAAAAATCCAGTTCTGATAATTTTCCATTCAAGCAAATCGTCTATTTAGATACAATCTTGTAATTAAGATCTTGAATCACTTCTACTCTCAGCCATTTGATCAACTAAAAGCAAGTTAGCTATTGGCTTCATGCACTTGGTGAGAAACCAACTCAACACAAATATCAAGTTAAAATTGAGTGGATTTTGTCGTGGACGTGACTCAGTCAGGTTAGAACTGCTTTGATGATGAATTCACAATCTTCTAAAAATCTGATCTCAAAAATAATATCATAAATTTTCAATTTTATCAAAGTTCAAAGTTAAATGGGTGTGTCAAAGCTTCTCATTAAGAAATGGATTTCTAGAAACCATAGGCATGCCACAACATAACCTATATCATATTAAACAATTAAAGCCGAAAGACAATTAGTTCAACATACCAAGTGTTCCCACAACAATCACAACACCTTGATCCTAATCTATGTTGAAAAGACACCCAGAAAGAACAAAACATTATACATATACAAAAAAAAAAAAAATTGTTAAAAGCACAAGAAATCACATGCAATCTTCTCTTTCACCTTTAGGATTTTAAAATTTATTTTAAGTGCACATACATGCTTAGCTGTTAATCAAGTGTTTTTTTAATAGTACAAGTATATATATTATGCCTTTTACTTTATTGTGACGATGTTCAATCCATGCTTCACACAGATGTTATTAATAGAATAATTTTAGTCATATATATTTTTACTCATATTATTTTACATTTGCACAATTTTTATTAGCTGATTATATTTTGTCTTACATTATTTTTTGTACACTTTCATTCTGATTCTGCTATATAGATAAATGTGAAATACATATTTTACTTTTTTTCTTTCTAGTAGTATCTAGTAGGTTTACATTTTTATATGTCGTTATTTAAATTAAAAGAATTGGAAACATTATTATTAGGCTTAGTGGTGTTCAGGCTTTCTTTTTCATATATATATATATATATATATATATATATATATATATATATATATATATATATATATATATATATGATATATATATATTCATTGAGTAAACGACACAAGATGATTTATAGAGGGTGACCTATATGAGTCTTCTAGCTACTGCACAGGTGAAATTAATTTGCAAAATTGACTGATCAAGCCAATTTGATTATTTATGAGGGATTTCAATTTCAGGGTTAAGTCTTGAGTTTCTAACACTTCCGTCATCAACAACCGACTTAAGTTCATTTGAGTTTCCTTTTGAGCTTAAAACATAAAAATGAAAAAAGAATAAAGAACATTATGAATGTAGAGTAAAGAATAAAGAGCCTTTTTTTTCTGTTAATTTTGGTTAATGTTTTGCCATGTGGTCAAAAGGGATTGATAATTGCCGTCTGAAGTAAATTGTACAATTTTTTTCTCTCATAATAAAGTATGTTATGTTGTCCCACTTTCGTTTTGTATCATAGTTGTTGAGCATAATTTGTCTCTGGTAGAATTTAAAAGTAAAATTGCTCTTTCGATGATTAGTTTTTACACTTTTATTCTAAATTACTTTTCCTATGCCATTTTCAGATTAATGGATCTTTGGCATGTTGGGCAATGAAAGACCTGATGGCAAGAGCCAAGAGGTTTAATTAGGCTAATATCTGCTCATGCTAGCCAATAAATTTACTAGTCTAGTGCCACCAATACATAAGCATGAAGATGCTTCTTATTTCACATTGGTATAACCTGTGGCTCTACGTGTTAGAGAACAATCTTCTGTCTACCCGCCTCTAGATGATCACGTCTTACTAGATTGTTTCCCTTAAGAGGATGTATTTGGTTTTTATGACTATTACAGGTTATAATATTTTTGAAAGGGGATCTGGTCCCTTGTGACTATTATATACAATTCATTTTTTTGGTGAGAGTAGAGATGTTAACTAATATCTTTGAAACGTGATTACTTTCTAAGGCTAACTAATGCCAAGGTTCAAACAAAAAATTGTGTGAAGCCCTTTTTTTTAATTTTAAGTCTTGATACTTTGGCATTGATTACATAAGCTATTGAGTTCAAAATTCAAATTGTAAATTGTTAATGTAATGAAGTGTTTATGAATGGTTGTTTTTAGTTTTAAATTATTTCGATATAAGTTTCGTTTCTCTACTGTGATACAATGATAGCTATGGTATTCTAGAAATATTAACATAAATTATTTCTAAATTTTTATCCAATCTTATAAGTCGTTTAAACTTTTTAATATCTTAAATTGAGCCAAATAATATTGAAATCATGGGTGAATATTTTGCATGAATATATAATAAATTTAGGTTTTTTTATTATGATCAAGTAGTATCTGAGTCAGTTTGTATGCACATTGACTAATCTATCATCTCGATCTAGTCAAAAATAAGTCATCTACACTAAAATTAAATAATTTACAAAGATATTTTTTACAGTCTGATCCTAAAAAAACTATGATATAGTAGTTTGAAAATTAGTACCAATTGAATTTAAATGTTGGTTACTCGTGTAATGTACGGGCAACTAATTTAGTTAATTAACTAAATTAGTTTTAATTATCATCTCATTTAAAATTGTTAGCTGCTCAATATAATTTTATAAAACTGTGCACATAGAACTTTATTTAAAATCGTTAGACACTCAATAGTGACCATTTAATAAAAAGTATGGGCTATTCACAAATTTCTTTTTAATTTTATAAAATTTCACACGTAAAACTTCATTTAAAACTATTAGTCAATCAGTATTAACAAATGACCATTTAATAAAAAATAATGACCACTAACAAATTTCTTCCTAATTTTATGCAACCGACTAACTGTTTTAAATGAAGTTCCATGTGTAAAGTTTTATGAAATTAATAAAGAATTTGTGAGTGACCCTTGCTTTTTATTTAATGGTCATTTGTTACCACAAAGCGGCTAACAATTTTAAATGAAGTTCCATGTGCAAAGTTTTATAAATTAAGAAGAAATTTGTGAGTGGTCATTGCTTTTTAATGAATGGTAATTTGCTAACATTGAGTAGCTAATAATTTTAATTAAAGTTTCATGTGTAAAGTTTTATGAAATCAAGAAGAAATTTATGAGTGATCATTGCTTTTTAATGAATGGTCATTTGTTAACACTGAGTGACTAATAATTTTAAATGAAGTTTCACGTGTAAAGTTTTATGGAATTAAAAAAGAATTTGTGAGTGACTCTTACTTTTTATTCAATGATCATTTGTTACCATTAAGCGGCTAACGACATTAAATAAAGTTTCATGTGCAAAGTTTTATTAAATTAAAAAAAATTATGAGTGGTCATCGCTTTTTATTCAATGGTCATTTGTTAAAATTGAGTGATTAATAATTTTAAATGAAGTTCTACATATAAAATTTTATGAAATTAAGAAGGAATTTGTGATTAACCTCTGTTTTATATTAAATGGTCATTTGTTACTACTGAGCGTCTAACAATTTTAAATGAAGTTCTTTATATAAAATTTTATGAAATCATATAATATATAAAAAGAAAGTACATGACTTCAAATGTTGACATTTGTCAGTATAACATAACATTACATGTTTATAAATCTGTCATGTGACATATACATGCTCTTAATATTTGTCATGTGACATCCAATTTGACAATTTAAAAGAAATATGTACATGTATTACCAAGTGTTAAAAATCTTGTCACGTAGGTAAATAAACACACTACATAATCAGATAGAAAATAACTATCTGAGAACAAAATGAAAAACGAAAATGAAAATATAAAATTATACAAATAGACAACAACAACAACAATCAAGCCTTTTCCCACTAGGTGAGGTCGGCTACATGGATCAGATGACGCCATTGTGTCCTATCATGACCAAGTCTTCAGAAAAACCACACAAATCTAGATCTTTTTTAACCGTTTATTACTTCTTTGATTCATGTCATAAAGATTCGAAAATAACTATCATGAGAACAAAATCCTCTTTTATCCTGGAAATGAAAATATTCAAAAATTATACAGTTCTTTATGACAAATAAGAAAAAAAATAAATCAAAATACTTTTAATTAATAAAATGTTTCTTCTTCCAATTATATTATTCTCTTTTTGGATAAACAAAGAATTGCTTTATTCGCTAGGGATTAGAAAACAAGGAGCACTATTCATGCAGGAAACTCACGTAGAAGACAAGAAGTACAGTTCTTCTCTTTCTTCGTCTGATTCATGGAGGAGAATACCCCTACGATTTCTCATTTTCGTCGGAGCACCGAGTCAAGGAAGCTCAGCTACAACCACCACCGCAAAGACACCAATGTCTCAAGTAAAATCGTGCGTTGATGCTACAAGACTAGTTCTTTCACTAGTTCTTTCAATTGTGCGTTGATGGAATAAAATCGTGCAAGACTAGAACTTTACGAATTGTAATATGAGGAAAAGATTGGAAAGATGGTGTGGACCAAGTGGAAGAGGCTTTCTTCGCTAGGGATTTTGCTTAGGGAAAACATAGGGAAGAGGATGTGAATTTGAGAAAAAATTGGTCTATGATGCTACAGACTATATCTAAACATTGGAGGATTTGAGAATAAATGGTTATCAGTTCGACTACAGACCACCGACGACATAACAGTAGAAGAAGGCAATGTTTTTAATTTATTTTTTGTTATTGTTAATTCTTTTCTTTATCCTGTTAGTTTTATTTTGCTTATTGCTTAATATAATAAACCATACTAATTAAATTTAAACAGTAAGCAATTTTTGCATTCAATGTTAACGATTTATTACATGAATAAAATCAATTTTAAAATCTCCTCATATAATTTATATCAAATTCTTTTTTGAATTAAAATTTATTACATTTAGTTTTTTTTTTCTTTTCAAAAATTAACGACTCAAGTTTAGTTATTTTTTAAATATGACAGCAAATTTTAATAATAGTCATTAATTGCTATTAACATATTAAAAAATTCAAATCAATTAGTAATTTATATTTAAGGACTTCAGCATAAAATATTCACTTTCTAAAATTATTTAATTAGGTCAACCAATTTATACAGCTCTTATTGGAAGACTAATATTATTGAACTATATTGTTAAACGAATCATTCAATCAAATTCAAATACATTTATTATACTGAAATTTAGAGATATTTTTGGATATGAAATATTTCATTAATAGCATGTAATAAATTGATATAAATATATTTTAATTTAAATAGTTCATTATTATAATATATATGATTTTGAATAAAAAAAATTAACTATCAAACTACATATAGCATGGGAAAAGTTATATTTTTAATGAAATTGTGTTTTTTACTACTAATTTAATCACTATATTAATACGAAAGATTTTATTTCACATTCACACCGTCTCCTATTTCAACTTCATAGCAATACACTTATATTCAGGGACAGTTATTTTTAAGACTTTGAGTTGGGGTATAAAAATGCATTTGTGTTTACTTTTATGCTTCAATGCTTTAGTCAAATTTAATATCTTTATGATGAGTATTCATTTATGTCTTCATGTTCCATAAATTTTACATTAATATTCTATAACAATTTTTATCTAAAATTACAACAACAACAATAAAATTTAATTAAATTTAGTTCTATTCTTTCTATATTACTTTTGCTTTTAAAATGACTCCGTATATTGCACATGTTCAAACACTAGTTAAGAAAAAATTTGTAAAATAGAATAAGAACTAAACCAATAAAATTAATTAAACTTGTATAATAAAACTATATTAACAATAAAACTAGTTAATTAAACTTTTACCTATAAAAGTTTGGTTGAAATGATAAGTTACATTGATCTCGTAGGATAAGAACACGAGTTCAAATTTTAAAAAAATAATTTTTGTAAAAAAATTATATAATCTTTATACTCTCATAATCAAACAAAGATTAATATCATAAATAGTTCAAATGAACTAAACCAACAGAAATATTTCATGATCTAAAAAAATAATAATAATACATTGATTTTTTATTCTTTTTAACAACATTGATTGTTTATTGAAACATGGAAGATTTCATGCCTCTAGCATTCCACAAGCACCATTTTTCCAAAAATATAATTACAAGGCACCACCTGTCCCTAGATGACGTTCCACACCATCATAACGATAATACTTAATTCACCCAATACACAAAATGGTATCCAACGTTATTATATTTTAATCAAATTTCATACACATTATATGCATTGATCCCCTAAAGAAGTAAGCAAAAAATCCAACACCTGGGGAATGCCCATTGGGGATGCTGTAATTTTCAGTTTTAAAAATGCCCACCACCCATATTAATATTTTATGTGCCATCCCTTGGATTATGCTTCTTAACTGGGAATTTTGTGTCCAGATGCATAAGTCCTAGTTCACACGTGTCCTCACACAACAAGATCTTTCCCTTTTTTTTTTGTCTCACTTTAGCATCAAACAAATATAATCTCACTTTGTTTTGATCCTTAGTTAAACATGTCACCTAATAGCTTAGCACATTCTTGAATTTTCTAATATGCCCTTGTGCTAAAATGGCATGTTATTCCATGATTGACTAATTGCAATCTTCCAACCCCTTGGTTGGCTCTAGATTTTGTTGATGAGGAAGCAGATTTTGCTTAGAGGTGGGGCTAATCACAAGGGTAAGGCCAACATCAAATGTAAATAATAGAGGGTAAGGGTATTTCGGTGAAGTTGCAGCTAATAAACAAACATACTTTTTTAGTGTCACTTGGATGGTTAGATCTTTTCATTTATTTAATTAATAATAGAATTTTGTTAAAGAATGTCTTAAGGACGCTTGTTAAAGATTTAAAATAGATTTTTTTTTATAATAAGTCAAGTATTTAATTCATTAAAAATTAAAAAAATTCTACTTTTTATATAAAAAAATTTTTTTATTTTGAATTCTTTAACAAGTGTCTTAATAGTGCACAATTATCTAACAAGTGTTAGAAAAACCCTAAATAATATTACTTGTATAAAAAATTTACTTGTATAAGAATTTTCTCACATAAATCACCTAACTCTCATTATCATATTTTCTTTCTATCATTCTTATTCATTAATATTAAATATTAATTGTGCACAATTCTCTATGTAAGTTATGTGAGTTGCCATTATGTATAACTAACATTATTCTTATTTATTTACTATTTTTGTTTTTGCTAAACAACAATATGCGTACCATAAACAGTGAAATGGATGTTGCACCCAAAAAAAAAAAAGGTAAAATGGATAGGGATTATAAGAAAATGACGATTGATTGACTGATAGAATCAAGTTGGGGCGTAGCTGCAGGTATAAATATGCAACAAACACTAGACACAAATCAGTACAATAGAATTTGGGAAACAAACTTAACCTAGAAGCCAACTTAGAAGCCTTTTTGCATGTATTGGGGAGTTATGGCAGGAAACATGGGTTGGGGTGTAATACAAGAGGAGGGATGGAGGAAGGGACCTTGGACTGCTGTGGAGGACAAATTGCTCATTGAGTATGTCAAGCAGCATGGTGAAGGCAGATGGAACTCTGTTGCTAGGCTTACAGGTGCCAACCAAATTTTATAGACTCAGCTTTGCTTCTTGATTCCTAACATAGTTTATACTACCATAGTTCAATATCAATTGACTTTCACATTAGAAGTGACAGCACAACTATAGCAACAGAACAAGTAAAATTGTTTCTAACTTCTACTCATTAAATTGGCTAACCTTGTACCTTAAGTTCTTCATTTGGCCTTTTCTGACCATGTTTTCTATCATTCTTAACTGTTGAGTCTCAACCTTCAGACTCGTTTTTTTATTTTTTCTTTTTTTCCTTAATCTTTTGTCCAAATGATTGATTATGTATTCTTTTAACAGGACTGAAAAGAAATGGGAAGAGCTGCAGATTGAGATGGGTGAATTACCTGAGACCAGACCTCAAGAAGGGTCAGATAACACCACAAGAAGAGAGCATAATTCTAGAGCTACATGCTAGGTGGGGAAACAGGTAAATTTTGAATTCCCACTCTCTTGAACTTGCATGTTTTCTCTATTTGGAGAGCTTCATAATAAGGCCTTGATTGCTAAATCATAAAAAACTTCAGGTGGTCAACAATTGCAAGAAGCTTGCCAGGAAGAACTGACAATGAGATAAAGAATTATTGGAGAACCCATTTCAAGAAAAAGGCAAAAAGTCCCTCTGATGCTGCTGAAAAGGCTAAAAATCGTCTCTTGAGGAGGCAGATATTTCAACAGCAGCAGCAGGTTCAACAGCAACAACAACTGCAATTCAACTTGGAGATGAAAGGGATCATGAACATGCTTGAGGAAAATGACCATAGGGTGCCTTCTATATCTCAAGAGACACAAGAAATGGTCAGCATGTATCCAAACACTAAAGAGGAGCAGGGCTACTTCTACTCTATGCTTAATGGCAATGCCTCTGCACTAGCCTCCTCAAACGAAGAAATTTTGTGGGATGGGCTGTGGAACTTGGATGATGTTCTCTGCAATTTCAGTGCAGCTAGTGCTACAAGCAAAGCCAGTTTGCACAACTTAGTTGCTCCCTTCTGTTAAAGTTTTTGTTTGGCCTTGAATTCTGTTAAGAAGCATCGTACTCCAAATTTGAGTCAGGATTAATTGTTGCATAAGGTGTGGACTTGGGGTAGTATGTTATATTCTCAAGTACAGTTATTGTGTAACCTGTCAATAAAGTGTCTCACTTTTGCTCTTAAGAAGCATAGTACTCCAACTTTGCTCTTTTGTTTATTGGTTGGTTTTTTTGAAAACACAACTTTCTGGCGTCTAGGAAAACAAGAAGGAAAATGGAAGAAATAGGAAAAATGATAAACTACATTTCCTTTACATAATCTTAACAATGATTCTCAGCTGTTTGCTTTTCCTCTTGCAATTGTATGAAGCCAAAGTGGAGGTAGAAGCTTAAAAATAAAACTGATATTCCATAAAGCACTTAAAAGAACTAATTAAATACCCTTTGCGTCATTTGTATGGGAAAGTTATGTACATAAGCCAAAGCATGCCATTACTGCATAAAGAAATCCCTTTTAAGCATAGATTATAAGACACTTTTGGTGGTACTACAACTCAATATTGAGTTCTTCATGATATCTTTATCATCATATTCTTTTCGTTTGTTTAAGCAACACATAATACAAATGCTCTCTTATTTTTTTCATTTCTTTCAAATAAATCAATTTGGGATTAGGCTGAAACTGGAATAGAATTGGATTCTTTAAATCTGACGTATCTCACACAGTATCTTTTTTTATTTCACAAATCATCTTTTTACATTTTGATTATACCACAGGCATGTCAATAGAAGTATCACCAATTCTGACATTCTGCTAGTATCTATATTATCATGTTAGTTTCAGAATCTGGAATTTGAAGAGGGAGAGATACTTCCCGAAATCATCCAGAAGGAGAAATTTTTTCTATAGTATTCTTTTGGTTTACATTAATTTTAAAAAAAATGATGTTGAAGGAATGATTTTCAAAGAATTAATATTAAAAGAATAAGTAAAATCCTATTATGGTCTCAAAAAGCTATATCCTTTATCAATTTAGTCTCTTAGAGATAAATTTGATCAAATTACTCTCTAAAATTTGAAGTTCATAACTTTTTTCATCCTTTCGTCTATTTGAGTTTAATAATGTTAACTTTCAAAGTTGATTTGTAACATTAAAAGATGACACAACATGTCTAACTTGATCAATTAAGCGAAAATAATGTCCTTTTGACAAAAATTTATCTCAAAAAAGTATATGGGTATTCTAAAATAGAATATTATGTACACACACAAACACCAAGTGATGTGTAAGACTGACAAAATAATTGTTTTAGTTTAATTGATGTGTAAGATATATCATATCATCTTTTAACGTTATAACTTTAAAGTAAAGTTTATAAATTTAATTTTAGAGAGACGTGAGTTGCATAGAAATTTTTTGTACAAAAAGTTCACAAATGCTCAAATCAACGGATGAAAATCATTCATCCATCATGATTTTCATCCATCATTTCATACAAAGCCTAAACAATTTTGGATCATTAATATGTTTTCTTATAAGATTTCTCTACCCAAAAATTTGTGTAACTTAAATAGATAATGAGATAAAAAAATTAAGAATTTAAATTTTAGAGACTAAATTAATGAAATCTTTTTTTAAGTGACAAAATTAATAAAAAAGTATTTTTTGAGGACAAAATAAAGTTTTAATAAGGCATATACTATTCACTCGAGAGTGAAAACACTTGAGTCTTGAGTCCTTGAATGATAACTTAAGTTTTGGAATATATAAGTTTTGTAATTAAAAAATATAAAAAACATGATCCTACAGTGCAGAAACTCGATGCGCTTGACCTTTCTATAGCAAAGCCCTTTAAATAATAATTAAAAAAAAAAAACAAGTAATTGAGAAGATGGGTTTGAAGTTTGAACATGAGAAAGAAAATTGCATATATATCTTTTTACTCTTATTATTCATTCAACTAAAATATATTTAATTTTATTCAACTCATTCACAAAATTATTCTATATATCACAAAAATTTTATAATAACACATAACATAATTTAATATATTTTTTATATTAATATACACTATATATATATATATATATATATGTATAAAATGTGCATAAAACATTTTTGTATCATTTTTCCATACACCATGAGATTCAGACGTTGTACTTGTACCTGACTCAGGCTTCCGTTCAACTCTTCATTCATTGGACCCGCCAAAATCAAACTCACGCCACTGGTAGCTCTTATGGTTCTAAAGAAGACATTTACCCACATAACGCGTCGTTATTACAGTTCTGCCACTATCTTCCACACACCGCGCCATCTCCACCTTCTCGATCTGCTTCAACTCTGCATCGACCATCGCTCTCAGAGACTTACCCAGCAATCTCACGCTCAAATCCTAGCAAATGGGTTTGCCCAAAATGCCTTTCTCAGCACCAGGCTCGTTTCTGCATACGCCACGTGTGGAGAGTTAACCATGTCAAGGCTCGTTTTTGAATCCATTGAGGCCAAGAACGTTTATCTATGGAACTCCCTGATTAATGGGTATGTGAAAAATCACGACTTTGATGAAGCCCTTGCGTTGTTTCGCCAAATGTGTCGTATTGTGGTTCTGGATGATTACACTCTGGCAACAATTTCCAAAGTTTCTGGTGAACTTGAGGACTTGATTTCTGGGAAATTGGTTCATGGGAAGAGTATAAGAATTGGGTTTGTGTCAGATATCGTTGTTGCCAATTCTGTGATGTCAATGTATAGTAGATGTGGAGAGTTTAGTGATGCAACGAAGGTGTTTGATGAAATGCCTCAGAGGAATGTGGGTTCATTCAATGTTATAATTTCTGGGTGTGCTGCCTTGGGAAATTGTACTTCTACTTCCCGTGATGATTTGTGGAACTTTTTTGTGAGAATGCAATCTGAAGGGTTTAAGCCTGATGCTTTCACGATTGCGAGTCTCCTGCCTGTGTGTTGTGGTAGTAGTACTGGGATATGGGATTATGGGAGGGAACTACACTGTTATCTTGTGAAGAACGGATTGGATTTGAAGATGGGTTCAGATGTTCATGTGGGGTCTTCTTTGATAGATATGTATTCAAGGAGTAATAAGATTGTCCTTAGCAGGAGAGTGTTTGACCAAATGAAAAGCAGAAACATATATGTATGGACGGCAATGATCAATGGTTATGTACAGAATGGAGCACCTGAGGATGCATTGGTTCTTCTCCATGAGATGCAAATGAAGGATGGAATACGACCCAATAAAGTATCACTTGTTAGTGTGCTTCCAGCTTGTGGCTTACTTGCTGGATTGACTGGAGGGAAACAAATACATGCGTTTTCTATTAAAATGGAGTTAAATGATGATATTTCCCTATGTAATGCTTTAATTGATATGTATGCCAAATGTGGGAGTTTGGATTATGCAAGACTAGTCTTTGACAATGGTTCTTACTTCAAAGATGCTATATCTTGGAGTTCAATGATCTCTGCATATGGATTACATGGGAGAGGAGAGGAAGCTGTCATTACGTATTACAAAATGCTTCAGCAAGGGATCAAACCAGACATGATAACGGTGGTTGGTGTTCTTTCTGCTTGTAGCAAGTCAGGATTGGTAGATGAAGGCATTAGCATATATAACTCATTGATGACCAAGTATAAAATGAAACCAACAATTGAAATTTGTGCTTGTGTTGTAGATATGTTAGGTCGATCAGGCCAGCTTGATCAAGCTTTACAGTTCATCAAAGAAATACCTCTAGATCCTGGTCCAAGTGTTTGGGGATCTCTTTTAAGTGCCTCTGTAATGCATGGGAATTCAATGACAAGAGACCTGGCTTATAGGTGTCTCTTAGAGCTAGAACCTAAAAATCCTTCAAATTATATCTCGCTTTCAAATACATATGCTTCTTATAGAAGATGGGATGTGGTAACTGAGGTGAGAACAATGATGAAAGAAAGAGGTTTAAAAAAGGTTCCGGGTTGCAGTTGGATAACTATTAGTGGTAAGACTCATTCTTTTTCGGTTGCTGACAAAGCGCATCCTTCTTCTAGTTTAATCTATGAAATGCTGGATGACCTCGTATCCATAATGACAGGAGATGTTTGTGCTGATATTGATATTCTGACTTAAATCTCCTGCTATTGATGAGATGAGAATCTTATAAAGTGTCTTAGCAAACATTGAAAATTGGCCAGCCAAATAGCTCAGCAATCTCTGATACTATTTGCTTGGTGATCTTTCATGACTCAAAATCAGATATGCTGTTCATTATTTGAGTGACAACAAGGGCAGAAAAGCCTCAGCTTATAGGTGGTTTTAGTAAATATGGTTTACTTTTAAGTGGCGTCTTTGAACATGGTGAGTGCAATTGGTCCCTGTGAGATATTGAGCAACTAATCAACGTGCAGATGAGATGCTTGGAAGTTCACATGTAGTCAAACCATCATGAAAAAGCAATAGATCTCCATGGTAAATCTTAAAATTTCCTCTTAAGGTTCCTTGAATTCTGTGCAACAGATCTGCTCATGCAGGCTTAGTTGGTAAAGAGATTTCGTTCAAATCAAGCCTTATTACTGCAACGGTAACAAAAGCATATAAGCTATCCACAAGGATGGGAGAATAGGGATCTGGATGTTCACATTCTGATTTACAACCTGGATAGCAGAGATCTTCATTTCAAATGTAATAATAGCAGTAACGGAATGTTGGCTGCAGCCAGCATGTCTTAGCAGATGTTGATTCAACAACTCATGCGACCGTGGGATGAAAGTGTTGTATCGTCAGTTTCAAATTCCTTTTTTTCTTTTTTTTTTGGTTATTAACTCGAATGCTCTCTTGGATAATTCACCATTACTATCGAAATGAATGATAATTCTTTTCAAACAATACAGGATGAAAGAGCAGTTTAGGAAGATTAAATGATGGTATGTACTCTCACTGCAGGTTTTCCTGCTTCAGCAACTTCTTTTTTTTTTTCATTGAGAAAAGTGGATATATCTTTTCCTGCTGTTTTGCTGGTTCTGGGTAAACTAGAGAAGATTAAGCTATGTGGTGTTGCTAACTAAAAATCATATATCGAAGTGCAATGCTTACCTTTTTTTTTGGGTCTTTAGAAAGTTTAGGGTGAGGGAATAGTCTCTCCATAGTTTTAAATTGTAATTGCAGTTGTGTTGCAATTATAGAAATTGTGAGAAATTATGAAAAAATGTAACTAATGCGACCACAATTTTAATTGCTATGCAATTGCAAAGACTTCCAAAATTACAATATTGTAATCACAATTACAATTGCATACCACAATTTAAACCTATGGTTCTCATTTTAAGACCAAAATAAACTACCATTCTCATCAAAGATTTATAGTAGAATTATATATTGCCTATCAATAGGAAATCCCAAGATTCGAGCTTTTAAGTCATGCAATTGCCATGAGCAAAATCTCACATATGGCAATGTGGATGTCTATTTTCAGTTGATCATGAGTAAATAGAAGTGGGATGTTAAAGAATCCAGGACATTCTTGTAACGGGCTATGTTGAAAAAATTTGTATATCGTGATGCGATAACATGATATCAACCAGGTTACTTGTATGTTTATCTATACCAATAACCAGGAGTAGTAAGCGTCCAAATAAGACAATGGAACTTGTATTAACTGTTCAAGATGAGTTACAACGTTATCGTTAAAAATCACACCTATTAAATCCTCCAACCTAAAATTTTCAGGAGGAATATTTTGTTTCACCTCACGACCTTACAAGAAGTAAGGAATAAAACTACCCCAAAATATACGCCACCTCCAGATCTCTTTAGCATAAACCACTAATTGAGTGGTCCAGCACGAGTTTCAAGATTTTTTAACAAGACTTGACATCATCTTGACAAGTCAAAATTTCCCTCCAGAATTGAGTAAACTTCAGCAAGGGAAGTCACCTTGAAATCTGGTTTGAAATCAAAATCGGCATACTCAGGAGAATCATATCTTCCTGTCTGATCAAGCAAGCATGTAAAAGCTCCTGCTCGCTTTCCACAAGCCACCTGTAAAAGAGTCAAACAAGCAACATTAATCAATTACCATCACAATACCATAAATTTACAAGGAAAATATGTGCATAAAACGGAAAGCAATTGCTTTGCAGCTGTGTCAGAAATAAGGAGCCACTTTAAAATGATCTGCTATTGCGCATCTTTACAATTACACCAGTCATGCCCTAATAAGACAATGAAATTTCACTTTGCTAATTATTTATTATTATGTATCGATAACTTTTTTGTCACAGTTCTAAAGAAAAGTTCCTAACATATTTTAGAAGTTACAAATACAGAATAACAAAGTTGCAAGCAGGTATAAAGATGGTGTAAAAAGTTGTGCGAAAATACAGGTATGTAAATAATATTTCTTGACTTCACATTATAAGTGCAAGTTGAAGAAGTACTTGTCTAAATGTTTTATCATACACATATAGGACCAATTTATCCACCTAGTGAGAAAAGGCTTTTGTTGTTGTTGCTGTTATATAGGACCAATTTATCAGGTACACTATATGACACTCTTTTTGGTCACTCACTATAGTTAAAGGAAATAAAATTTGCACATCACTTGTTAACATCATTTTTTGTTATACAGGATTTAGTCCCTGTGCAGGACCCTCCTCATTCTATGACCAAACAAATGCAGGTATTAGAAGTGGCATAAAACTAACGTGCATAAAGTGATGTGAAAATACCATTACCTATTGTGAAATGAACTCCAGAACAAATAACAGCTTGAGTCACAGGATTCATCTCGTACAAGCAATAAATCACACTCTGGCTTGCAGAGTGATGATGAAATTCTTGTGCAGACCACAAAGTTTACTAGTCAGCATTGCAGAACCAACTCTATTTCGAAGATTTGAAATATTTCATTTTTCTCTCCTTTCTGAATTTTGTAATGAAAATATTTACTGTTCTGCCTTTGATTTTGCAATTATTTCTACAAAATATTTTGGTTTAATCAAAGGTGAAAAGAGAAGCTAGAAGATCCACAAGCATTATTTCCATATAAAGATGATGGTAAGAATTGATGCGCTTGAAATTGCACAGCTACAACGATAACAGTGTGCCGGTAGTCATATATCATGAATTTTCACATTATCAGGAAAAGAACGACTCACATCATCTTTAAGGCTATCCCCAACCATTATTACTTCATTTGGTTGAACTTCCCAAGCAGAACAAATATGCAGTAGTGGAGCTGGATCGGGTTTATAAGGACGAAATTCCCTGCTTAATGCTGGAGAAAATGTAATCTGCAGCAATGAGGTATAATAAATTGAAAGAGTTTTAACACTTAGAAAGAAAGAAGTAAGAGTTAGAAAGTAATTTCCTTCACTGTGCTATCAGCATGGAATATCAAAAGGAAGAGAGGGAAAGAGAAAGAGAAATGTGCACGTTCAATTTATTATGCCTTTATTAGAAAACAGCAGATGGACCTTTTAGAAAAATATCCACATACAATTGGTCAGTAGTTCAGATGCCACAACCTCAACATCCTGTTCATTTTGCTTATTTTGTTTTCTTTATTTATTTACTTTTGTTGGAAGGAGGATTAAATGAAATGGAATAGTAAATGACCAGTGGTTTAAGTTGTATACTAAACTCCCAAATCCCAATATTCAAGTTACAGTCAATAATAGTAACTTTATGACTTATGACATATGTTGATATGCACCATAGAAACCATATCTTACATAATAAGACGGGATCAAGAATGAATGCATTAAAGAGAAAGTAGGAGTAGTACTTATTGACGAAAAGATGGTAGAATCTTATCTTAGATGGTGTGGCCATGTGAGGAGAAGACCATTATAAGCCCAGATAAGAAGAGTAGATTAAATGGAGGATAGCCAAATAGTTAGAGGTAGAGAAAGACCAAGAAAAACCATAGGGAAAACCATTTAAAAGGACTTAGAACTAAATGGACTTTTTGAGGACATGATTTATGATAGAACACAATGGCGTCATCTAATCCATGTAGCTGACCCCACATAGTGGAAAAAAGGCTTTGGTTGTTGTTGTTATTAAACCATAATTATCACACCACACCAACCTTTGTTGACAAAAATGAAAATGCAACATAACAAAGTACCATCTTATCCAAGCATCAAGCAACTGTAGAACTTGTCCATTATCACAGACTGATTTATGTCATACCTATAGACAAATGAAAGCTGCAGTGTAAAATTCCTGTTGTGCTCTTTTCATGGCGATTAGCATAATATCATAGCGAAGCCAAAGACAAGTTTCAAATGGGGAAAAAATGGATAACCTAATTTCATACACAACTTCCCCATATCAGTTTGACCCAACTATCCTAGAAAGAAAAAAAAAAGGAATATATTACAATTGGATTTGTTGATAAACTCACCCCAAACCGTTCATGGAATAAATCAACTGCTGACTTCACATTGCGTGTGATCAATCCCCTCCTGGAAGAAAAAAGCTACACATCATGAGTAATTTATTCACATTTCATAGCTACCAAGATCATAACTTCACTATTGGTGGGACAAAATGGTTGCAGTCTTTCCTTCAAACAAATTGTACCATAGTTAGTTAACAAATACCATTATGGCATCATCATAAAATAAACTTCATATTGAAAAGTCTTCTAAGCATAAGTCATAGGACATATGTAGTAAAAAAATAAAAATAAAAAAACCAAACCCCATAAACAATTGATTTTATTAACTCACAGCCTTAGTGTCTGCATGTTATTAACACAATCTTTGCAAAGACATATGAACATGGATTACAATATGGATATATGTTAGAATATCTTAAAAATATCTCAAAATATCTTTATTATATCTTGAAATATTTTAAAGTATCATAGATGATCTATTAGGATTTATTTCTTATTTATTATATTTCCTAATTTTTTTCCTTATTAATTAGGATTAAGAGCCTAGTATTAGTATAAATAGGACTATTGGGTTAGTCTTTTGTATCACATTATTGTCACATCAAATCAATATCAATCTCATATTATTTTGAGTCTCTATTCTCTCTTTTCCTCCTTTCTTATCTAAAACCCTCCAATTCAACATGGTATCAAAACAGTATCATCCTCCGTGACCTATCCCGTCACTTTCGCTGCTGAGTTTCCAAAAATATGGAACTTTGATTAGCCGCCTATGGTTGCCAAGTTTTCCTTTCGGCACACGTTTTCTATATCTTTTCCAGCCAACCGTGTTTCCACTCCGGTTTGCCAGCAACTACGTTGCACAGGTACAGCTACTGTACTAGTACCCGGTACAGATACGGGGTATTATATATATATATATATATAAACTAAATTCTCACACAATAAAATATGACAACATAACATAAAAATTAAAACACACAAAGAAGCAAAAGAGGTTGTGCCACTGCCTCTAACCCACTGCCAGAGCTAGCACCACCAACACTAGGAGAGCCTTGTGAAAACATCCAGAATAAGCAAAGAGGAGAACAGTCGCCAGTTGTTGGAGCGCCGCTCGGGATAGAAGCAGAGAGGAGAGTGGTCGTCTGGTGCTGGAGCTAGGTCACGCGAGGTCGCCGGATCTGGGTCACGCGAGGTCACCGGTCGTTGGAGCTACAGTCACTAGTCGTGGAGCTGCAGTCGCCGAGTCCTTGCAGTGCCGCACCAAGGTAGAAGCAGAGAGGAGAGTGAGTGGTCGATGGTTGTCTCTTCGAATGGGTTATGGGTGAAAACTTCAAACAGAATACCCATTTTGTTGAAACAACTGTGTTTTGACATAAATTTGGTGAAGCCGTACCCAGCCACACCCCAGCCGTACCCAAACTCTAAAAAAAAAAATGGGTACGTACCCAGCGCATACCCGTACCCGATATGTACCAGGTACCGGTACTCCTCCTTGAGAGGAGTACCCATGCTTCAGAGGCCAACAAACACCATCTCCTCCGCGCATACTCTCTCCTCTGGTTTCTTCCTGTTGCTACCATCGTCCGCCTCCGCCATCCACCGTCGATTTTTTCGGCCGGCGACCTCACTAGTCGCACTGCCGGCTTGAGTTCAGCCAACCCCCGAAGGCGCAGCTCCAGCGGCCGTCCGACGCTCTCCCACGCACTCCCTCTTCTCTCTGTGCACATACCCACACGTCGCCCCTTCCTTCGGCGCGTCTGGCCTCCTTTCCAGCAGCCGCCAATCTCATTCAACTCGCCTCGGGCTCCTCTACATGGATCTGAGCTCACCTCCATCAACCGACCTCTATGCAGACTTGTACACTCGCACAAAGACATTCAGGTGTATTGAGGTTTCTGTTTTTGGCTATTGTATACTAACCCATGGCTATTTCACCCTTTTTCCGAGCTCCTCTGCATTTTGTTTGCCTCACCACATCATCTCTGACCTCCTCGTGGTTGTTTGGAATTCTATGTGGTGATTATCTCTGGTTTTGGCTACTGTTTGGTTCTTTTCCAATGCTAGCATAGCATTGAGCGGGAGAATGGGAATAAATTCATCTCTACATATACTTCAATACCGGTGTTTGTCACGACTTCTCTCCCACAAATGAATTATACTAGTGGTGACTTCTCTTCCCATCAATGATCATTCCGATGGTGACTTACGTTGGTTATGACTCACTAGCCTTGGCTTTGTCCTAGATGCATTGGTCCCTAGCTTTGTCCCAGATGCATTGGTCCCTAGCTTTGTCCCAGATGCACTAGCCCTGTCTGTCTTAGTCCCAGATGCATTGGCCCAATCTCCGTCCCAATGCAATTTGTCGTGTTATTTTTTTAGTTCACTTTCTTTTAGATGTAATTGTAACAAGCTTAAAGCTTGGTAAGCTTTAGCTTGAGGGGGAATGTTAGAACATCTTAAAAATATCTCAAAATATCTTTATTGTGTCTTGAAATATTTTAGAGTATTATAGATAATCTCTTAAGATTTATTTCTTATTTATTATATTTTGTAATTTGTTTCCTTATTAATTAGGATTAAGAGCCTAGTATTAATATAAATAGGACTATTGGATTTGTCTTTTGTATAACATTATCGTCACATCAAATCAATGTCAATCTTATATTATTTTGAGTCTCTATTCCCTCTTTTCCTCCTTCCTTATCTAAAACCCTCCAATTCAACAATATCTAAAAAGCATATTTGTTCTTTTACCAAATTAATCAATCTTTATGGTCCATGCCTATGAACTATCATGCTCCACAGAAGTAGGAACAGATTATTTGCACTGCCAGCCAGCAAGCAACTTAACACCCATGTCTAATAATTAATATAGTATTTTATTCAATCTCAATTTAAGATATGGAGCATACGTGGCCAAAGAACCCAAGCCTCAAAAGTTTATGAACATAAATTGAGCCTGCAGCTGATTATCTTTATGCTAGTACTTCCAACAACTCAAAAATCAACGGAAATTGATGAGCCCTGAGCACAGAACCAAGGCTGCTGCTGTTCAGTCATATTCCCAGTATAGATTTGGTAAAGAAAGGTACAAACACAGAGAAAAACAACAAAAGAACAAAATCTTGATAGAAAAATCTAAGAAATAAAACTTTAAACCAACTTGGATATTTTTCCTCTAGATAACAAATAAATATTAAGAAAAATAAACTACTTAACGCTTTGAGATTGTATAAAGATAAGATGTTTATTCAGAGATAAAGATAGTAAAAAACTGTAAAAGGAGAAAAGAAGGAATTGCACCAATTAAACAATTCAGTACAATGCAATCTAAATCAAACAGTACCCATTCCTCCACAAGTTACTAGAAGGAATCCACATTATGAAGACAGATCTAAGAACAAGATGTATATAAGTTTGAAATAGGAAAAGTTAATAGGAAACAACACAGGAGTATTTACTAAATAAAAAACCATCCCATTATTCAACAGAGGATTGCTTTGTCAAATTTATGAAGCTATTTTACATAAACCTAAATAGTAAAGCCAGCAATATGGAACTGCACACACATTCACGTTCACCAAAGAAACACGTATTATAAAGAAATCCAAGTCAATAGAGTTTAAATATAGTTATAACCTAGAATCCATGAGTTAAACACAATGACAAGACATGAACACCATGACATAAGAGGAAGATACTGTGCTTAACTGGACCTTATTTTCTTCGAATCAAGAAGACCACAAAGCTCAGCTGCACCTGCACCACAATTGATCAGCATATCAAACTTGTGCCAGCTCATCCGTAATCTAGAAGCAAGCAAATACATATGAACAAGCTTAAAACCCTCTCTCACACACTTCACTAAAAAGAGAGATCCTCATGTCCACCCGATGTAACACAATCATCCTCCTACATTGTACCACTGGGTGTGTGTACCATGTCAACTATGTAGGCCACCATTGTCTTCCACTTCAACCACAAATTTTAATATTTTTTAATGCTAATGTTGTCATTGTACGGGCAGTAGAAAACAATGGTGGTACACTACGAGCTATCTACAGTCAAAACTCAAAACCCACTTAAAGTCTAATTAGAGCACCGTAGTAACCAAGTTCTCAGGACAAAAAACATACACAAACAAGTTCAAGTTACCAAATTTCATCAATCACACTACAATGAGATTGATGAAATTTAATTTGGTAACTTGAACTTCCCTTCCAACAATTTTCATCAACATTGCAACAAAACAACGGCAGAATCACACAAACTGCATTAAAAACAAAACAAAACCAAACAAAAAGAGAAAAGGTTGCGACTTTTCAGTGCAGCCATAGATTGAACAACACCCCATTTGGTTCAAACGAGCATACCGGGCATGATTTGGAGACGATCGAGTCCCTGGCGCTCGTAATCGGCGATGATGTCGTAGGCCTTGCGCTGTTTGTCGGGAGCCCAGTTCTCGATTTGATGCAATATGTCAATGCCAGAAGGGTTCTCGGCTTTGATCCTTCGGTACTCGTGGTCGCCGAGGACGGCCTTGTACATGGCGGCGAAGTCGATGGCGGGGACGGTGAGGGTGCCGTCCATGTCGAAGACGACGCCCCTGAGGCGCGCTTTGGGGATGATGGAATTGGTGGTGGTGAAGGAATGGGACATGGAAAATGGGAATAGGAAGAATAGGGGCTTGGAGGAGTGTGGGAGGAAGGAGGAGATGAAAGCCTTTGTGGGGTTGGATTTGGATAGCAGGAGCAATGGCATGGAGAGGGATATGGCTACTGTGTCGGTGGAGTGTGAGTGTAAGAGTTTGGAGTATGCTAAATTAGTGATGCTGCTTGATTTTGCAGATGTTGATCGTTGGTTGTTGATTTCATTTGGTGGTTGTGGTTGTTGCGGTTTGTAAAGATACGCACCATTTTTCATGATATTGATATTGCTCATTGCCGGCTTTTAACATACTCCAATACTCCAACGAGGCTTTGGAGTATCGATACTATATATGGGATGACGTCTAATATACACCATCTCTCCGTGACGTCTAATATACATAAAATTTGGTAAATTGATTAATATTAAATGAATTTAAAGATAGATATTAATTAGAGAGAGGGTATATGGTATATTTTAAAAATTAAATTATTGATTTAATATTATATTAATTTAAAGATAGATATTAATTACATAAAATTTGATAAATTAATTAATATTAAATAAATTATTTATGAAAATATTTTACTTTGATTATTTTCTCTCTCTTCATTTTTCTCGAAGATATAGATTTGTGAGATAAAATGCCGATCTGATTATAAATCTTCACAAAATTCAGCTCTTGTTCTTTGTTGGTGGCATAGCCACAACCAAACAGAACCAGAACCCTTCTTCTCCTGAAAATCCCAAACAGAGATGTTTGATTTCCTTTTCCCACCCACTTTCTTTTCTGAAACCTCAACCGGTTTCTCAACACCCTTCCCAACCCCACCATTGTCACTCATCGGCTCGTCCGGGTTGGTATCCCCCAACCCAGGAGAGTTGTTATTTTTGGTTGGGTTCGGCGGGGACAGACCCAGGCACAAAACAGGATTAGACCCATTTCACCAAGTCTGAAACCCGAACCACTACCAATTATGTAACCTGAACCACCACCAAGTCTGAGATCCCAATCACCAAGTTTGTTGTGCGAAGATGGGTTGTGGTAAAGAGGGGAAGGGGTTTGGTGGTGGTTTTCGGGGCTAGTGAGTAAGCGGTTGGGGTTGAAATGGTGGACAAAGGAACAATAATTGGTTCTGCAAGGAGCGTATTTTGCTGCAAAGCCCAGCCCCCATTTTTGGAAGAACGTTTGTAAACTGGTATTTTTTTGCCTGAACATTGTAGTTCTTCTTATATCCCCTTGTAATATCATCTTCTATTTATGTATATGGCTATTAACCTATCAATTTTACGAGATAATGTCTTGATAGAGCTGCATGTGTAGGTTGTAGTTGAAAAAGCTTGAGTTATTTTAACTACAAACTGAGAGCTAAATTTGAGGATGTTTTGCAATTTTACTGAAATTTGGAAGCTTGATTGTCCAGATTGGCTTATGCAATCATTGAATTGAGATTTAAGTGGTTTGCATGTTGAAGAGTTAGTTAATTTCTGGGGTCGAGGATGATAGAAAAATGACACATAATGGAGCTCAAACAAAGGATTATACCAATATAGAAAGCGAAACAGTATGCTTTTACTTTGAAACCCCTCCAGGATGATACATGTTGTTATGCCTCTTGCTACTTTAATATCTGTTTCTTTTATTGACAAGGAATGAAATGATTTGGCCAACTGAAAAGAATGAAAATGGTTTGGCCAACTGAAAAAGTATGTGAATTAGTGATATCTGTTGTAGGTTGGAAACTGTTGTGTTACTGTTGCTATTCTTATTGCAAATATTTAGTCTAATGTTAGCAATTATGCTTCCGAGATATCACAGGGTAAAACATCTATCTCCCCACTCCCATCCATAAACTTCAATTCTTTAATTTTTTTTAATATATATATTTTTTGCAGTAGAGTTTCGAATTGCTTGCATCTTCAAACAATAAGCTAAGCAAATTTTGTTGTGATTAATTAAAATAGTTTTCCTTTTTTGCATAATCTTGAGAGAAAGTAGCTTTAGTCTTTGATATACAGTGAAGCCACGTGATCACCAAACCTTAATTTAATACTTGATTAGAGCTAATTCCAACTTTTCAGTCAAGCATAATTAGGCACAAGATTGAGTTTAAAAGCTCAATTTGTATGTACCTCTGTTTTTCTTCAACAACTCTTATGTTAATAGGGGTTTTATCAGTAGGTTATGGTTGAAAATTACATTATCAAGTCTATGGTGATGGTGTTTCTACATTTACTGGTAGGAGGAGCTTTGGTTCTGTCCTTGATATAATTCTATTTACTGATTCTGTAACCAAGGTAACTGCTTGATGTGAAATTTGTTGGAAGCGTGCTTTTTTTACTCTGAGGAAGACACATGAGACACAAATTGAGTTGATTGGTGGAGTTGATGTGTACATGTCATTGTGTGGCAATACTATGTCAGTGGACAGGTAGCCATGGAAGCAGTAAGAAATGTCCTAGAATCTCAAAGGGTTGAATGCGGCTCCCCTTATAAATAGGTCCACGATTCATGTCAGCTGAACAGTGCCGCGTGAACAGTGATCCTAGATTTTTCAAATTGGTTTAGAAATAAATAAATAAGAAAATGAAATTTTTTGAATTTTTTTTAAAAAAAACAAGGTGTCGCGGCATCAAAAATGAACTTTCGCATGAATAGTGCTTCTTAATTCAGAGCTAAAGAAACAAAAAAAGTTTTTTTAAAATCAAAAAATTTAAAATAAGGTGCCGCGGCATCACACATTCAAGGGCCGCGTGAACAATTTTTTAAGATATTAAAAATAAAGGTGCCGCACATCACACGTTCAAGTGCTGCATGAACAGTACTCTTAAATTGTCTAAAAAATATTTTTTTAATTTTTTTTAAATATAAAAAAGTATCGCGACATCACAAATTGAATTGGCGCGTGAATAGTGATTCTAAATTCAAAGTTTACAAATAAATTGGGTTAGAAAAATAAATAACAATTAAAAGTAAAAATTTTATTTAAAAAATTTGATTAAAGAAGGTGCCGCGGCACACCTTCAGGAGCCTCGGGAATAGTTCACCATATTCAAATCTTTATATCTTTATATTCATAATTTATAGCAAATCAAAGTTTTATTTAAAAAATTAGATTAAAGAAGGTGTTGCGGCACACTTCAAGAGGTGCCACGGGAATAGTTCACCATATTCAAATCTTTATATCTTTATATTCATAGCAAGTCAAAGTTTTATTTAAAATAATAATAAAAGTCATCTTTATAACCATAAAATTATGAATAGTAAACAGTGGTACCAAATTCAAAATTTCTAAGACTTTGAAAATTTAAAATAATTTTGAAAAAGTTTTTTTTTAAAAAAAAAGTGCCGTGGCATAAGTGCCGCAATAACAGTTTTTAAAATATTAAAAATAAAGGTACTGCGGCATCAAAATGAAGTGACATGATGTCATAATATTGACTTCAGTAACTTGATGTCATAATATTGTATCTATTAACTTCAATAACTTGATGTCATAATACTGTACCTATTGACTTAAGTAACTCGATGTCATTGAAGTTGAGATGTGAACTTGATCTACATGTACTAGATGAAGTATTGAACTTTTTACTTTAAGACTCTCCATCTGCATAAGTCACAATTACTGAAGGTAATATATTAATGTTTAACCCTTCGTAGTGAGTAATATAATTAATTTGATTATAACTTTTTTCTATGTTCTCTCTCTACAATTCCCTGTCTAATCTTATTCATTCCTAATAGCCGACCTCAATTCACAATTGTTGATACAATTCACCAATTTCCTTCTCTTTGTTATGATGAAGGTGTTCTTTCGGAACTCATTGAGTGATTCTTTGGTGTATATTATAGCTTACAGTGGAGTTTCTTTTGTTATTGGAAAAGTCGAGAAACTTGGGGTCTTGATGTTGTGGCTTCTTAGGCTTACGGTGGATGTATAATAGGATATGGTGAGTTATATTGTCCATTGACATTTGGTAGGATAAAACAATAGAATGTGACATGATAGGTGAGTGATTATTCATAGGGTGGATAAACCAATGTGGTATTGAGAGTGGTCTTGGAGGACCATAATGTTTCCATTGTTAAATTCTTGGACCTTGGTTATTGAAATGAATATGAAGGATCATAACATTTTCATTTATGCTTATTACAAGATGTAGATGAAGTTCAAAGATAAATTGGATTTGATGAATGGTATTTGATGAATCATGTTTATTTTTATGTTTGGATTGAGTTTGGATTAAATTTGGATTGACTTTGGGTGCTATTCATTGTTATGTTATGTACTTGTATTTCCTTTTATTTATGTTTAGACTAAGTTTGAGTGTTATTATGTATTTATCTTTATCTTGATATCTATTGTTAAATATATTTTAATTATATTTATTTATATTTTATCTATTTGTTATACTTTATAGTGTGTTTATTGAGATAAATAAGTTTGATTCTTTTTTAGAAAAAAAAATTATAGATTTGTTATTTATTTTTTTAATAAAAAATTAATTATTTAACTAATTTTTGTGTAAAAAAAATAGTCAACCGATTACTCAAATCAAACCAATCCATAGATATTCGGTTCGGTTTTGTTCGGATTTGACTATCAAAAAATACGAAAAATTGAACCAAAACGAACCAATTAATTTTGATTGGTTCGAATTTTTTTTTCTAAAATCTAAACCAAACCACTCACTTATACTCCTAACAGGGACAACGCTTAGACATTAACCAAACCCATTTTACAAATCTTTAATAATATTTTTAATTTTTTTAAGGGCAAGTTTTCAATAATATTTTGCAGAACGACCTATCTTTTATTTTCCAATTGTGTCATTGATAACTAGTAGGAAAGGTCTGAGGTAAATAATAACAGTTGTTGATAAACTTTTTGCCAATATCAACGACTTTTAAAGCATTGAGTATCAATACTCCACCTTTCTTTGTCATAGCTCATATATTGCTTAATATACACAACTAATAAGGATATGGTTTTTTTCTTTAAAAAAATTGACAAAGGATAAGGTTGTTTAAAGTGAGAAAAAGAACGTATATGTACCATTAAATTTTATCATGTGTTTGAATGCTTTTTTATTAACGAAAAAAAATAGAATAAGTGAGGATGAATCAGAAAAAAAAAGAAAGAAATGAAACATAGTTCTCTGTTTTTTTATTTGAAATATTCATTAACAGAACGGATTTTTTCTATTCCACTTCAATTTTGGAGAGAATAAAAATTAGTCATTTGAGGAGAAAAGAGAGAAAATAATTTTCCCTATGTTCCGTTCTGTTCCTATGCATTTTAAAACTCCTAAACATAAAAAAATAATTCTATTCCCCTTATTTTCTTTTCGTTCCCATTTTTACATATCATCTAAATATAGTGTTAGGCAGAATCGCAGTTTACTTCTCTTAACTTTTATCAGTTATTACATAAATTTCTTAAACTTTTTTTTTTCATGTCAATAAATCTCCATAAATTTTTAATTTAAAGTAAAAATGTTAACTTTAACACCCCTAAACTCTTTTAAAAAAAACTAAATAGTCATGATTTTAATTGTGGCTAAATTTAAAATATATGCATCATATTTCACACTTTTATATTCACAATATTATGTATTATCTAAAAGTCAGTGATAATAAAAGTTTTTATAGGTGAATGATTTCAAATTATGTCTTTTTATTATTTCACAACTGTTACATAAGTAACACTTGTGTAACAAATGATTGTTGTGAAATAAAATCTGTTATCACCTTATAACACCACATTTTCAATATTGGCCAAATCAAAGAGGGGTTTAAAGTGTAGAAACAATTGTGAAGTATATAATTTATAATTTCAGCCACAATTTTAGATTAATTAATTGCGATTAAAATTGGGATTATTTAAGAAAAAATTAAACTTAGGGATGTTAATTCATATTTTCACTTTAAACTAAAAGTTTAGGAAGATTTAATAACAAAAAAATTTATAAAAAATTATGTGATAAATAATAAAAATTCAAGAAAATAAACCATATTTTCTCTTAAATTTTAAGGAGATATAATTTAGAGACAAATTAACTTTAAATAAACTTTTTCGATACTTAAAAAGTGTGCTATAAAAACAAACCTACAAAAGGTAAAGGTGCATGATTTGCTACCCCAATAACTAAGTACTGAGCTAACAAAGTGTGCTACTATAGTTTGGCAGTGTGCTACCACAACTTAGAAAGTGTGCTACAATAATAAAGGGGCGTGATTTGCTACCAAAACAAGTTATATAATTTAAATTTAAATGTTTATTCTTGAGGTCGTTTAAATAAAAATTTATTTAAAATGAACGTATATCAATTTAATTTATTAAAGTAGGCAATTCAAAATGTTGTATAATTAAGAGTGATCAAGTTCTTTTAATTATTTGGATGTAGTTAAATAACAAAAAATATAGCATAGCACACTTCGTTAAAGGTTTCTCACAATTTTTTATTATACTTGCTACATAACTGAAATGAATAATTTTTTGGGGAAAAAAAAAACTAAACTTTGATATAAAAGAAAAAGTTTAGTTTTAATGTTTTCTTTTTATTAAAAAAATTGTATTTATTTATTTCATTTTCCAAAATGAACGATAATGTAAGAGAAAAAGTAAGAGGTTCAGCCAGAGGTGGGGCTTGCTGCTGCCTTCTTCCATGGAGGCCGTTGCGAGCTCTGTGAATGCTTCATTTTCCCTTCATTGCTTTCACATCACCCCAACCTTCATCATTCCTCAGGTTCTCTTTCCATTTCTCACTTCTTTGTTCATTTTCTCATCAATTTCATCACTTTATCTAATCCACCTTCATGTTTCATCCCCACATTCTGTTTGGTTCCAGAGAAAATCTGAGAAAATAAGGCAAAAAAACGATTTTTGAATGCTACCCTTTATTGTTTTACACTTTTTAATGGACCAATTTAAAGGTAGATGGTTAATGAGGAGGACATGAATATTTTTGCTTGAGTATTCACTCAATTGTATGTACTATTTGCAGGTGTCACAGTGGAAGTGTTTTTCTGTAAGGATAATAGAATCTCGGTTTTCATTGACACATAGAAGGAAGAAAGTTGTTGGATTTACTAATAGGGATTCTGGAAATGAATTTTCACTTGGGGTGACATCATGGATAAGCAAAACATGTTTTCCTCAATGTAGCTTGTTTCCTTCAAGTTGGGGTTTCCTTGTCAACAGGAGGAAATATAACAGTCTTGTAAGACTGAAGGGTTGCTCAGTAAACTTCAGACAGCATGTTTCTATTCTATTTGTACGATTGGTTGCTGGAGTGATGTTGGTCATGTCAGTTTCTTTGGCTTCCAGCAAGCCATCCTGTGAGTTTGACCTCTAATGCACCCATAATTAAATTTCAAGTTTTCAACACATAACCGGTTAATGAAGATGTGTTACAATTTTTATAATCTAATCTTGTTTTAATCTTACTTTCATTTAATGTGTGATTATTTTTTTTTAAGGGGCCTTGACTGAAGAAAATCTTCTCTTTCTGGAGGCGTGGAGAATAATTGACCGAGCATATATCGACAAAAGTTTTAATGGACAAAGTTGGTTTAGGTATAGAGAAGATGCATTGCGCAATGAACCGATGAACAATCGAGAAGAGACATGTATAGATTTCATTCTCTACCTTTTTATTTATTTTCAACTTTCTTCGTATTTCATAAAGACAACATAATAAGATGATAAATTCTCCTTGATTTCGACATATAAAAGCATGCACACTAACCTTTTAAGTTTTGAGGAATGGAATTACATTATTACATCACTTTTTCATTGAATAGCTTCATGCCTACTTGACAAGGAGTAAAAAGATTTAATTTAAATTGGCAAAGTTTAAGCAGTGAGAATGAAAATTTGATGTAGAAATAAATTAAGACAAACAGTACTTATCCAGAACTATCCGGTAATATTATTCCAAATGCTGGTACTTGATGTTTGATGATTTAACCTCCAATCAAATTGCTCTGAATTAGTTTGGTTCAGATAGCAGCATGGTTATCATAATCTCCATTCTAGATTCTTGGTTGTGAAGATAAGTAGATCCAATTTGATTAGGAATATATTTGTTGATCCTTTTATGATTGTAGCTCATAAGCAAGCTTTTAGCTTTATATTCTGATACAAAATATTCAGGAGAGAATTATCTTTACTGTTATGAGCTTGAATTGGTCAAAAGCTTTTCTTTTCCATCTCATGAATGTTGAGATATTGTAGATGGTGATAATGCTAGGATAGTCGGATTAGAGTTAGATAGTGCTCCAAAAATTTGGTGAGTTAATATGATGCTGCTTGCTTTGATTTTTCTTTAGTACTACATCTGAGTTCTGGTGGTGCATATTAAGTGCAGAATTGCTGAGTAAGTCAAATGCGGTTGTTGTTAGGTAGTGTTATCAATGTGAAGCAGTAAAAAAACTAATAGAACACATTCCATTATGTGTTTCTGTCAGAAGGAATTTTTGGGACTTGGTTGCTTTCTTTTCTTTATCTTTTTTTTTTCCTCTCTTGAATTTTGATTTTCTTTTTAGAGGGGATGGGGGATGTGTTGGCTATGCCTCTGGGTATCCAATGCTGATTGCTATCTTCTAAAAATAAATTTACAGCATTTCATGATAAGTCACATACATGATTGTGGCACATCTGAAATTTAGTGGGCTTGCATCATCCCATGTAGTCAAAAGTAACCTATCTTTGCGGTTTACTTTAAATTTCCGATGCTGCATTTGCACTCAGATATGGCGATAAGAAAGATGCTTGCCACATTGGATGATCCCTTCACTAGGTTTCTGGAGCCTGAAAAATTCAGAAGTTTGAGGGTATGATTCATTCTCATTCTAAGTTTTCCTTTGGCTTATTTTACATATAGTCCTTTCTTCGTATTGGATATTACCATTTCTTCAACTTAGCAGAATATATACTTCTCTATACATTAATCCCAAGAACTAATATTTTGTTGAAGGCAGTCTGGAACTCAAGGCGCTCTTACTGGTGTGGGGTTATCAATAGGCTACCCTACCAAAGCTGACATGCCACCTGGTGGACTTGTTGTCATTTCAGCTTCTCCAGGAGGTCCTGCGTATAGAGCTGGTGTTTTATCTGGAGATGTTATCCTGGGAATCGATGATACAAGCACAGAAAACATGGGGCTATATGATGCAGCTGAACGCCTACAGTGAGTTTTTTCTCCCGCATGCTGCTTGTGCTTTCAAATCAATATTTTCCTCCACAAATCAGGAAAATAAAAAGTTATAAAAGAAACACATTGTTAACATTGTGCAAAAGACCAAAGGATAGGATTGCATTTATGTCTTAATTCTTAAAGTTTCCCAACAAGTTAAAAGTATAGTACTATGTTCATATAAATATTGGAGTATTATTTTCTGTGCCTTTTTTGCTTGAAGTTGTACAAGCTTGTCCATTATTTAAGGTTGTAGTTACTTGAAACTTATTGTAAGCATCCATTTAAAAGAACTGACTTTCTTGTCCTTCTCAATATTTGCCTTTAATTTATCTATTTGATTGCCTGGCTTTTAAATTACAGGGGACCTGAAGGAAGTTCTGTAGCTTTGACCATTCGTAGTGGTTCGGATGTAAAGCACCTAGCTTTGACGTAAGTTTGTTTTCTTCCAAAATGGAAGTAGATTTGAAGCTTTGGCCTTTGAGAGTACGTTTTATTTCCTAGGATGATTCAGAAAATGTGCAGTTTGATAATGTTTCATTATGTTTAGCTACATTCATATGTTTAATCATTGTTACCATTATTAACTCTCCTAAATTTTATTGTTTTCGTAATAGTTATCATCATCATTACTTGATAGGCTTAATTACCTTTGTTCTTTCACCCACAACTTTATCTTATTTCTAGTTAAACAACTAAAAGTAAGAGTTGTTGCATTTCAGGCGAGAGAAAGTTTCATTGAATCCAGTGAAGTCAAGACTATGCAAGTTACCTGCTTCAGGAAATGAATCCCCAACAGTTGGTTATATCAAACTAACATCTTTCAACCAAAAGGCATCTAGTAAGTAGTAATTGATGGGAAGCACAATTTTTCTTGGTTCCATAATCATATCTTGTCTTTTTCTATGCAATTCCTATTCTCCATCTTATTCTTTTGTTTCTCCTAAAATTTTATGCTCCTCCTGATCAAGAAACTGATCTTCAACTTCATTATATTTTCTTAAATATAACATTGTTTTCATCAACCCAAACTATGTTCATATTCCAAGTTTTCATATATATTTGTTATTACATAAATCATTTGACATATTAAAGGCACTGCTATATATAAATACTATACTTCACTTTTGATTTAAATTAAGCATGATATAGATTATTGAAAATATAAATACTTGTTTGTCATTTCCTTAACTGGTCCTTTACTCTCTATGATTATGAAAAAAGTTTCTGCATTTCTTTGTCCTTTTCTTTCTTCATGGTGGATCTGCCATCCTTGTGTCAGGAATTCTGATTTCTTGCTTTCATTGATAGTGATCTCATCAATAAATAGTACAGACCCATTTACAACCATTAATGGCACTAATGACACAATTATTCTAATTCCTATTCAATCCCTATAATTAGGCAATCTAATTATATACAATGAATGGACAGATTACTAATCCTAATATATACAACATATAATAGGAAACATATTAATGACAGAATCCCTTATTGACATCCCCCCTCAAATTGATGCGGCTGGTCAAGGAGTATCAATTTGTTGATGAGAAACTGATGTCGAGGTCGTGGGATAGCCTTGGTCAAGATATCTGCAAGCTGAAGTTGCGATGTGACATGAGGAAGAGATATAACTTGATTGTCCAATGCTTCCCGAATAGAATGGCAATCCACCTCAATATGCTTCGTGCATTCATGAAAAATTGGATTAGTAGCAATCTGAATGGCACTAGTATTATCAGCATAGAGTGGTGTGGCAGTAGTTTGAGGAAAGTCAAGCTCAGCCAAAAGGCCACGAAGCCAAATGATTTTAGAACAGGCCGTAGACATAGCCCGATACTCAGATTTTGTGGAGGACTTAGAGACACGAGACTGCTTTTTACTCTTCCAAGAGATTAACGCAGGGCCAAGAAACATGCACCAACCCGTGACCGATCTCCGTGTATCGGGACAATCAGCCCAATCCGCATCACTATAGCCAACCAAACTAAGAGGCTTCCCAGCAGGAAAGAATAGGCCTCGAGTAGAGGTGCCTTTCAAGTACCGAATGATGCGACGAATAGCGGCCAGATGAAGATGGCGAGGAGTGTGCATAAATTGGCTCACTTGCTGGACAGCAAAGGCAATGTCAGGGCGTGTAATGTTCAGGTAATTAAGGCTACCCACTAGCTGACGATACAGTAAGGGATCAGACAATAGATCGCCCTCATCACGATGATATTTGACATTAACCTCAAGAGGAGTATCCACCGGGGTGGCTGAAGTAAGCCTAGCTAAAGAAATCAAGTCTTTAGTATACTTATATTGAAGAAGAAAAATACCCGTAGAATCAGAATAAACCTCAAGGCCTAAGAAATAGTGAAGACAACTGAGGTCTTTCATATGAAAAGAAGCCCGGAGCTGCTTTTTAATGTGTTGAATGGCGGCATGATCAGAACCAGTAATAATCATATCATCGACATAAATAGGTAGAAGAACAATACCAGTAGACGTACGATGAATGAACAAGGAGGAGTCAAAGTGACTCTGAGTAAAAGAGAAACCGAGAAGAGTAGTCCGAAACTTTTCAAACCATGCCCGTGGAGCTTGTCGCAAGCCATATAGAGAACGTTTAAGCTTGCACACACCGTCAGAGGAGGAAAACAGCCCCGGAGGAGGAGTCATGTAAATATCTTCTGCCAAGTCTCCATGAAGAAATGCGTTCTTCACATCCATTTGAGTGAGTGACCAGCCTTAAGAGGCAGCAATAGAAAGAATGGTTCTAATACTAGTCATTTTTGCGACGGATGCAAACGTCTCATCATAATCCACACCATACTCCTGTTTATTACCCAATGCAACCAATCAGGCTTTGTAACGATTGAGAGTGCCATCAGAATTCAGTTTCACCGAATAGACCTATTTGCAACCAATGGGCTTAACACCTGGAGGCCGAGGGACAATGTCCCAAGTGAAATTTTCTTGAAGAGCATGGAGTTCATCGTTCATTGCCTTGACCCAACGAGCATCTTTAACTGCCTGGGAATAACATGTAGGAATAAATGTGCCAGATGGAGTAGCAGTAAGCCAAATAGGCTCAAATTCATACCTATCCGGCGGACGAGACACCCGTCGTGAGCGTCGCAAAGCTGCTGGTGCAGGGACAAGTGGCGGATCAGTGGCGGGAAGGGACAAAGTAGGATTGCGCCTAACATAAACTTTACCCGGTTTGAACCGCTCTATAGAATGAGAAACATCAAAAAAGTCAGGTAGTGTAACAAAACCATTAGAAGAAGGACTAGAACATGGGAACAAATTTTGTTGGTCAAAGAAAACCACATTCCTAGAGATGCGTAAGCGATGAGAAGTGGCATCATTACACAAGAATCCTTTGTGAGTGGTACTATAACCCAAAAAAAACACACATGACAGATTGAGCCCCTAGTTTATTATGTTCATGAGATGGAAGGTGGACAAAGCATACACAACCAAAAGGGTGAAGATTAGTATAATCAGGATGTGCATGAAAGAGACGAAAGAAAGGAAAATCAAACCCTAGAACCTGGGAAGGGAGACGATTGATTAGAAAGACAGCTATCGATAGAGCTTCAACCCAGAATTGAGGGGGGACAGAGGCTGCAAGGAGCAAGGACCGTGTGATATCAAGCAAATGCCGATTTTTGTGTTTTGCGATGCCATTTTGCTGAGGCGTATAGGGATAGGAACGCTGAGACATGATACCTTTTTGCTGCAGGTATTCCTGAAAGGCATGAGAAAGATACTCCCCACCGGAGTCAGTGCGCAAGATCTTAATGTTGGTGTGAAATTGGTTCTCAATATAAGCCAAAAAATTCTTAAACATTGTGAAAACTTCAGCTTTAGAATGAAGAAAGTAAACCCAAGTAAAGCGGCTGTAGTCATCAATAAATGTCACAAAGTATTTATAATTGGCATGAGATAAAACAGGAGACACACCCCAAACATCACTATGAATAATTTCGAAACATTTTTCAGCACGATGAGCATGGGAAGGAAAAGGGAGAGTTTTGCTTTTGGCAAGTTTGCACACAAAACATTTAAAGGATGAGTCAGAAGTGATATTATTATTGCCTAACAAACCATTTTTTATCAAATGAGACAAAACAACAGAGTTTGGGTGCCCCAATTTATTATGCCAATCCTCAAATGAATGTGGGACACCAGTACAAGCAAAAGAAGAAAAACTAGGGGAATGAAATTGGAGTGGAAACAATCTGCCCACTTTAGGTCCCTTCACGATCACTTTCCCAGACACCTGATCCTGCACAAAGCAACCAGTTCGAGAGAAATTAACATTACAATTATTATCCACCAATTGCCCAACCGAATTAAATTAGAAGCAAGTCCTGGTGACACAAATACATTGCTAAAGAAAGGATTAATGTCACCAACAGCAGAAATAGACAGAGTGTTACCATCGGCAATCTGAATGTTTTGGGTTCCATTAGCATGTACATTGTGTAAATGTTCAGGGGATCCAGTCATATGATTAGAAGCCCCCGAATCCACAAACCATGGTGTAGAAGCACCAGTAGACTTACCCTGGATGCCCAAGGTAGAGAGAGCAGAGAGAACAATTTGCTGCACCTTCTCTGGAGTCAAAACATCAGGTCTGGTGGCGGTGGAAGGAGGAGACGGACCAGCAGAACCAGCAGTAGCATGAAAGGCTTGCATAGGGCGCTGTGCAGGTCTCGTGGGGCACTCGGTGATAATGTGGCCACGTTGCTTGCAATAGTTGCAGAATTTCTTTCTGCAATTACGAGCAATATGACCAAATTGTTTACAGGAAAAACACTGGACACGCCTCATATCACGACCTTTGCCAGTACCTTGAGCCGAATAGGCAACCGTAATAGCTTCGGAAGCACTATGGTCATGCAACATGTTGCCTTGGGTGAGTAAACGTTGCTCCTTGCGAAGAAGTTCACCAACACAAACCTCCAAAGAAGGAATTGGGCTGCGATTCAATAAAGCAGCACGTGCAACTTCAAATTCTGGGCGAAGCTTAATAAGAAACTGATCGCGTTTGCTGACTTCATAAATCTTTTGAATAGCAGCAAGCGAACCTTTAGGAACCTTAGCATGTAAAATTTCAGAATGTTCAGCCCACAAATTAAGAAAACCAGAGTAATAGTCCTAAATGGACATAGGTCCCTGTTGATAATTTGCAATATCGAGTTCGAGTTGAAAGCGCTTCGCCGCATTGTGCTGATTGTAAATAGTCTTCAAGTAATCCCACATGTCTTTAGCAGTCGAGAAGGAGCGCAAATTATTAACCATTTGAGGCTCAATGGAGCCAAGGATCCAAGAAATAATCTGCGCGTCCTTGGTTTCCCATGTAACCAACGCAACCTTGTCCACGGGGGCAGCAGAAGTCCCATCGAGATGACCCGACAGTCCTTTCCCTTTCACAAACATTTGGAACTGAAATGCCCAGGCAGCATAGTTCTTGCCGGTAAAGCGAGCATAAAAACTTTCCATAGTCATGAAACCGCAACCGAGAAGAAAGAAACGACACCCACGAACCAGAAACAGAGGGCCCAGAACACGAGAACCAGGAGCAACGAAGAAGACCAAGACAAGAGCGACCAAGGATGGTGTCGCTGAAGGAATCACAGGTCCGATCGAGAGACGACACGCACGAACCAGAAACAGAGGACCCAGAACACGAGAACCAGGAGCAACAAAGAAGACCAAGACAAGAGCGACCAAGGATGGTGTCGTTGAAGGAATCACAGGTCCGATCGAAAGCCTGCTGATACCATGTCAGGAATTCTGATTTCTTGCTTTCATTGATAGTGATCTCATCAATAAATAGTACAGACCCATTTACAACCATTAATGGCACTAATGACACAATTATTCTAATTCCTATTCTAATCCCTATAATTAGGCAATCTAATTATATACAATGAATGGACAGATTACTAATCCTAATATATACAGCATATAATAGGAAACATATTAATGACAGAATCCCTTATTGACACCTTGCAGGTGCTATCAAGGAAGCAATCAATACATTAAGGAGTAACAACGTTAATGCATTTGTTTTGGACCTTAGAGATAATAGGTGATTTAGCAATCAACATTTCCCATTTTGTACTTTCAACCACTACCTTTTTGAAGCTTTTATTTGTCGCAGTGGTGGTCTTTTCCCAGAAGGAATTGAGATTGCCAAACTTTGGTAAGATATGCTTATCAACTAGTGGCACTTTTACATTTTGTATTCAATATAATCTTTGACTGGTGGTCTTGAAATTCAGCTCCATGGTTTCTCCATCTTTCAGGATACAATTATTTCATGTATATGCAGTAAGGGCCACTCCAATATTCTTACCTTTTATGAATCAGAAGTGTTCTTTAACTGTAGAATTATATTGTATACCTAGCTATATGGGTTGTAAATTCTTTCAATAATCAGCAACAGAAAAGGAATCTCAGTGTTATCTTAAAATTTTCTTTTACTTAATTAGTTATTTTATTTTCAACTTCAAGTTCTAATAGATGTTATCAATCAGGTTGGACAAAGGTGTGATTGTGTATATTTGTGATAGTCGTGGTGTTCGAGATATACTTGATACAGATGGAAGTAGTGCACTAGCAACTTCAGAACCCCTAGCTGTACTGGTATGCTTTTTGCTTTCTACCCTTATTGCATTGGTATCATATAAAGAGTTTGACCCAAATGCCTAGTTGGTAAATATGACAGTTCTCTATTCTTGTTTTCTTCATCAGCATGAGAGGGAGCTTGTGAGGGTTTCAAGAGAGAGTCGTGAACCCTCATAGTGTTGGGCAGAGATTCAGGGATAGTAATTAGTTGGGGGGCTAAGGGGTGTTTGAGAGTTCCATTGACTCTTATCCTATAATCCCATTTTGATATCGAAGTTAAATATTTTTTTCTCTTCTTATTTGTGGTTGTGGATGTAGGCAATTTTCCAAACCATTTATATTTTGTTTGTTCTTTTTATTTTACAGTATTACGCCCAACATCTAGACCTCACTCATTAATAGTATGCATCTCCATTTCTGACTAAATTGCCATGCATTAGGCTTGATTCCTCAATAGTTGAGATGTTGGAAATTTCCTACTTGTTTCTTAATTATTTAGGAACTTGTGATGTAATTATATATGCTTTTAAAAGATTGATAGAGTACATTTTGTTAGAATACTAGTTTTAGGATCTTGTTGCTGTTTAGAAATGAATGAGATTGAGCTAATGTGGGAACTTTAGGGTTTGAGGATGCAATTTTTGGTCTGAATTTGAGGATAATGAATAAATGTTAGGTACTTTGACTTGAAATTAGAGGAGAAACTATTGTGACTGAATTGCTTGAAAGAAAACTCTCAGCATTGTATATTTATAATTACAAGATATACACTTAATCCTAAACTAAATCCCTAAGATTTGGATTGATATCTCTATTTATGGTAACTAAATATTCTACTTCCTATATTCTAGTTACAGCTGATATGACAAGGTACACTATGATATGATACAATATTAAAAGATATTCAACACTCCCCCTCAAGCTAGTGCATATATATCATATGCACTAAGCTTGTTACATATGTATGTTACTCTTGGACCCCGGAGAGACTTAGTGAAGATATATGTTAGTTGATCATTAGAGTTCACAAATGAGGTAGTGATTTCTCCAAAGAGAACCTTTTCTCGAATGAAATGACAATCATTCTCTATATGTTTGGTTCGCTCATGAAAGACTGGATTGGAGGCGATGTGTAAGGCTGCTTGATTATCACAAATGAGCTCCATGGACCCCATTTTGCAAAATTTCAACTCTAGGAGTAGTTGTTTCAACCATATAAGTTCACACATAGTAAGAGCCATAACTCGATATTTCGCTTCTGCACTTGATCGTACTACTACATTATTTGTTTTGCTCTTCCATGAGATAAGATTACCACCAAGAAGAACACAATAACCTGAAGTCGATCTCCTATCACTGGGAGATCCCGCCCAATCAGCATCTGTATAAGCAACAATGTCTGTATGACCCTTATTTTCATATATCAACCCTTTTCCAGGAGAACCCTTAACATATCTCAAGATTCGAATCCTAGCATCCTGGTGACTCTCGCAAGGAGAATTAAGAAACTGACTCACAACACTTACAACAAAGGATATGTCTGGTCTGGTTATAGTGAGATAATTTGACTTCCTAACTAACCTCCGATATCTACCTGGTCTGAATATGGCTCCCCCTGACTTGGTAGAAGTTTAACATTCAGATCTATAGGAGTATCAACTAATTTACAATCTAACATCCCAATCTCTTCCAAAATGTCAAGGGCATACTTCATGTGGGAGATGGCGACACCTGTTTTTGATTGAGCTACTTCAATCCCAAGGAAATATCACAACCGACCCAAGTCCTTAGTTTGGAAGTGTAGAAATAGATGTTGTTTTAGGCCTCTAATGCCTTCATGGTTATCACCTGTAATAACAATATCAACTGTATAGACAACGAGATAGATGCACTGATTAGAAGAAGAATGTTTATAAAACACCAAATGATCTGCCTCACTACGGATCATACCAAATTGCTATATGACCTTGCTAAATCTTCCAAACCATACTCGAGGAGATTGTGTAAGACCATATAAAGACTTGTGCAATTGGAAAACTAAACCAGACTCCCCTTGAGCAACAAACCCAAGTGGTTGCTTCATGTAAACCTCATTCTCTAAGTCAACATGTAAAAAGGCATTTTTAATGCCTAACTGATACAATGGCCAGCAGTGCATGGCTGACATGGATATGAAAAGACGAACAGACGCCATTTTAGCAACAAGAGAGAAGGTGTCACCATAATCAAGGCCAAAGATCTGAGTATAACCTTTAGCCACAAAACAAGCTTTCAACCGGTCTACCTGTCCATCAGGGCCAACCTTGATTGTAAAGACCCATCGACATCCAGGAGGGGATTGAACAAGAGTCCATGTATGATTGGAATCCAAGGCCGCCATCTCATCAATCATAGCTTGTCGCCATCTTGGATGGGAAAGTGCTTGCTGGACAGTTTTAGGAATAGAAATGAACGACAAAGCAGATACAAAGACATAATGGGATGAAGACAAACGATAATAACTTAGGAAATTGTAAATGGGATGAGGATTGCAGGTAGAACGTGTATCTTTACGAAGAGCAATGGGTATGTCAGCGGAAGGTTCAAGTAGGCCCAGAGTAGGTGGAGACGAAGGAGCAGGAGACGAATCACTGGAATTTGGAGGAACACCAACTTTTGAAAGCGCAAGTTGTGATCGACGCTAAAAAGTGACAAGCGGACGTGGAGAAAGACGCACTGGTTGAGAGGAAGGTACCGTCACATGCAGGACCGAAAGAACAGAGGCAGGTGGATCAAGGTGGGGAATTTGTAAGACCTCAAAGATAGAAGTTGGTTCAGTTGGTGAGGAGAAGTAAGGAGTTTCCTCAAAGAAGGTGATATCGGCAGAGATGTAAGTGTGATGTGTGGAAGGAGAATAACATCGTTACCCTTTCAAAAATTGAGGAAAATTCACTTAATAGCACGAGCAGACAGTTTATTGAGATTTGGAGAAAGATCATGCACAAAACAAGTAGAATCAAAAACTTGAGAGGGAACAATATAAAGAGAATCATTAGGGAACAAAAGAGAATGAGGCACTTCGTTATTCAAAAGAGAGGATGGCATTCGATTCATCAAGTAACTTGCAGTGAGAACAACATCTCCTCAAAACTTTAAAGGTGCATTAGCATGTAACAAAAGTGTACGAGCTGTCTGAATAATATGACAATGTTTTCTTTCTACTATCCCTTTTTGTTGTGGGGTGTGTGGTAGGTTAATTGATGAATCATGCCATGTGATGCCATAAAAGAAGTAAAAGGCACAAAAAAGTATTCTTTTGCATTATCATTGCGTAAAGTATGAATAGGGTACCCAAACTGAGTATGAATTTCTTTGCAAAAGTTTTGAAAAACACTAAACAACTCTGATCAATCTTTCATTAAAAATATCCAAGTACATCTGAAAAAATCATCAATGAAAGTAACAAAGTACCTATATCCTAGGACATACTAATACAACTAGGACCCTAGATATTAGAATGAACAATATCAAAAGGAGACGTTGCATGATTATTGACCTTGCTTGGAAATGATGCCTAAACGTGTTTTCTAAGCTGACACGACTTACACTCTTAAGACTTCAAATGAGAGAGACGAGGGACCATCTTCTTTAGCTTATTGAGATTCAGATGACCCAGAGGATGATGGAGAGTAGGAGATTCTGTGATAGCACATATATGGTAGAGGAAGAGAGCTAAAGATAATAGAGTCCACGCAATTCAGATCCTGCTCTAATCGTCTACCTAGTATTCTGATCTTGTATAAGAAAGGATTCAACAGCAAATGTTATGGAACAGTTAAGAGTACGAGTGAGTTGGTTAATAGAAATTAAATTAAAAGGATAGCCAGATACAAAAAGAACAAAATTTAAGGATAAAGATGGGAGAGGTGTGACTTGACCAATGTCAGTGGCCTTAGCTTTAGAGCCATCAGCGAGAGTAATGTGATGTGGTGTCTTAGGACAGGATAATTTTGAGAAAATGGAAGGATTACCAGCTATGTGATCGGAAGCACCAGAATCCAAAATCCAAGATCCAATAGACAAAGAATGAGAGAGACCAACCATAGAATTACTAGTATGAACTACAGTGGCTGACGATGAGGCTTTTTGGGCTGCCTTGAGTTGAAGGTATTCCTTATATTCATTATATGACAGAATATTCTTATTGTCACCTCCAAACTCATTCTTTTTCTCAATATTTGGCCCTTGAGACTACGTTACATTTGTAGACTTCTCTGGAAAACCATGTAAAGAATAACACCGATCATGAGTATGTCCTGAGCATTTGCAATGAGAACAGTAAGGGCGATTACCACGGCCTCCTCTACCACCACGACCACGGCCTCGACCCCCACGATTAGTTGTATTAGAGACGAAAGCTGAGGATTCTGAATTTGTTTGAGAACCAATCCCAGTTGATGCCTCTAGTGGGAGAACTAGTAGCAGACGATCAATGAGATCCTCCGCCGAAGGGATATTTGGATTTGTCAAGACTTGGTTCCAAACATATTCAAAATCCTTATGAAGACCATGAAGAACAAAGACCATGTACATGTTATCAAGCTTATCCAACATCTTCTCAACGTTATCACTAGTGAGGATCAACTTGATTTGTGCTATGGTGGTCTGTGCTTTGTTAGGATATGAAGGTAGGTCATGATTTGTCATCTGGAGCGTTGTCAAGTTATGAACTGAGTTATACAGACGCTGTATATCATTAGCATTGACACTTCAACCTGTTTTCCATACAACATACCATGATTTATAAGAGCGATAATGCACCAATAGCTCGGGTTGAATGGATTGCCATAATAAGGACACTAGCTGATAATCGGCTCTCTGCCATTCCTCCCTTATAGTGGCATCGATTTCTTCAGCCTTCTTGGTTAAATGATCCGAGAGCCCTTGACGTAAAAATTGCACATCAACAGCAGCATACCAATCCAAATAATTCTTACCTTTTAGTTTCTCAGATGTAATTGTGAGAGTGCCCAAAAAAGCAAAGGAGATAAGACTCTTCTTCATAGGTTCAGAATTGTCATTGTGGGAACCCGTGTTAGTAAAGGAAGAATCCGTGCTGAAAGACATGATTCAAATGAGAGAGGACGTAAAATCAGGGCAAAAACTGAACCTGAAAAGTAGAGACGATGGGTGACTAGTACCCACTATCTGAGTAGTCCTCGAAACGGCTGTTTGACCCTTGAAACAGGACCAGAGGACGTTGGCGAACAGAGCGGTGGGGTTGGCGTGTCAAACGGACTCCGAGAAGGCGGTGCGTGGCTTACATGTGCCGGCGGTGGCTGTTGTGTGTGGCGGCGCATTGGACGGCGGACGGTGACTGGGTTTCAGGGACTAGACGACCGGCCCTCTCTGAACACGGATCTGAGGTCAGTTTGACGTGGGTCAAACTCGAGACAGCAACTCAGATTGTTGAGTGGCTGTTTTTTAGCGGAAAAGACTAAGAACAAACATAGCTAAGTTGAAACCCGCTCTGATACCAACTTGAAATTAGAGGAGAGACTATTGTGACTGAATTGCTTGAGAGAAATCCCTCTCAGCATTGTATATTTATAATTACGAGATATGCACTTAATCCTAAATTAAATCCCTAAGATTTGGATTGATATCTCTATTTACGATAACTAAATATTCTACTTCCTATATTCTAATTACAGCGGATATGACAAGATACACTATGATATGATACAATATTAAAAGATATTCAACACTTATGATCACTTGTAGGCTATGGGGTAAAGTATGGATTGGATATTGTTTTGAAGTCATGGGAATATTTAGGTGTGGTGGTCTACCAGATGTGAGCCAGGTCCATAAGTCTAATTGTGAAGATGGGAAAGTAGGGGGTACAGCTATAAGCCATTATACTCGGTGCACTGAATAATTTCTGGTGAACTTGAACTCTATGTAATTTATTCAGGCTTCGTCTGAAGATGTAATGGATGCACAACAGTTGCTTTCTGCAGAAATTTCATTCAAAAGAAGCGCTTAAATTTTTACGTCAGACTATTAAGAAAAGAACGGGAATGAAAAGCTAGAAAGAAAGATTAGCTGGATGACAAATATATTTTGGCTGAACGCTGTTATAACACTGTCATCTGGATTTTGTACGATATTACAAGCAACATTTCCCTAATCTTATCAACACTTTCCTATTTTACCAACACTTTACTAGATTTCTTAGTGCAATAGTGAAAACTTAGCTCTTCATCTTATAGATTTGACAATTAAGTCATGCTTGAAGAATGAAGACCTGAAGAAGGTAAAACAAAATATATATGTAAACAGTTGCAAGTAGCCTAGAAGTAATGAATGACCAAATTTATTTTTTTTAAAAAAAAAAAACCTAGAAGGTACAATTCCTCACGTAAGTTCACATTCTTGGAAAATCGTGATATTAACAAATAAATTAGGTGAATCAGTTCCTTCTAAAAATAAGTGAATTAGTTTATTACCTTGTTTCATGAGTCCTAGGTATAGTGCTTCAATGTAAAAATACATAAATAAATAAATAAGCAGACTGTTCACACCTTTCCTGCAGGCCCCCTTGAATGGGGAAGTAGGGGAAAAAAAAGATCAAATTTCCATATTTCTGCCCATTATATTTTAGTCTTTCCCTTTTTCTTGCTTTATAGTCACTGTGTTCTTTCTCCCCTTACAAAATGAAAAGCTTTTGGTGTTTTTGTATCTGGTATTCGAGAGGTGTCTGTTAAAATGTAGTACATGCATGTAAATAATTGTTTATTCAGTGTTAATAGTTCTGTCCTTCAGAATTCCCATTTGTCATTTCTTTGTATGGTAAAAATGAGTAACCAAATATCTTGAGCCTATATCAGGTAAACAAGGGAACTGCAAGTGCAAGCGAAATATTAGCTGGTGCATTGAAAGATAATAAACGGGCCATATTGTTTGGAGAACCAACATTTGGAAAAGGGTAGTTACTTTTGGTTGTATTCAATCCAAACAAATTAAAAATGATGCTATTTCCCTAACATGAGCTACACATCTGTGCAGGAAGATCCAATCAGTTTTTGAGCTCTCAGATGGCTCTGGATTAGTTGTTACGGTTGCTCGCTATGAGACACCTGCACACACAGATATTGACAAGGTATGCTCTTGACTCTCTGTTATAGCCTCCCTCTTCAAGTCAGGGAGAAAGACTCCACAATTCACTATTTGAGTTAGAGAAAACTCTTAAATTTCATTCACCTTTCACTATGACATTATAATGTTATAATTCTCCTATTTATACAATGATTAAGTAACTAAACGGAAATTACCAAACTAATTCGTATCACTCTGCACCACCCCAACAGGCTTCCCCCACTAACACTCTTCTGCATTTACATGTAGGTTGGTATCATTCCTGACCATCCTCTACCAAAATCATTTCCTAAGGATGAGGATGCACTTTGCAATTGCCTCCAGGATCCTGCATCTTCTTGCCATGTCAACAGGGTCCAGCTATTTTCAAAATTATGATTTTTTTTCTTTTTTTGTGTATTAATTCTTTGAGAAAGATGACAATTCTTTAACAAAACATAATTTTTTTGGGCCTCATTAATCGAGCAAAGAATCGTTGCCCCAAATATCTGGATACATATGAAAACCGAAGATTAGAGACTTTTGTTCCAGAAAATTAACCGAATAACGGCAGAGAAAACCAAATCAAGAAAATGTATTTACACAAAGTTGCATTTACAACTGTGCGAATTACAAGCGCCGTAATGCTAACATATGCTAACATATACTAGTCTGTAAAATGAGGTGAAAACGATTAGTCTTATTTACAAAAGTAGCATGTAAAATGAGGTGAAAACGATTAATCTTATTTACACAAAGTAGCATTTACAACTGTGCAAATTACGCGTGGCATTAAGTGAGTTCAAATGGCACACTTTAAAGAGTAATTTTAGTTATATATATTTTTAGTCACATCATTTCACATGTTTTCACCATCTAATTATAGCTGATTTTGTCTTTGCTTTTTGTGCATATTCATTTTGATGTTGTCATATAAACAGATGTGTATTTAACTTTTTTCCCCTTTAAATTTGGCTTCAGACTTGGTTGTGGCTACATGAATAGAACTACAGAAGTGCACACTGCATAGTTATGATCAAGCAGTTGTATAAAAATCATTATTTGGTGAAAATCCTTTCATAACAAACTCAACAACAAACAAAATGAGGGTGTACAATATTCTTTTTTCCGCTTAAAACAAGACAGTTGAAGAAAAACTTTGCTGATGTGGATGAAATTAATTCAGTCATCTGATTCAATAAGGACTAAACAGATGTTGTCAAATAGTGGAAATAAAGACAGACCACCTTAATAAATTAACTAATTGGCATCTCTTCATCCATGGGAAATAAAAAATTAAGATGCTCATCAAAATTCAAGTTGAAATGGAGACCATTACAAGCAATAAGCAATCTCAACAGCAAAGGTGTGTCACTTTTTCTTCCTTTCTTACTCCACTTATATATCATCCTCCGCATACATCCTTTATGACCCATCTATCACATGATATGAGAATGGATTCTTTTATGTGAAAATTTCACATGACGACAAAGTTATGTAAAGAGAAATAGATGCAAAAACTTTAACACAGAGTTTCACAAATTTTAATAGAGTCTCATAATATATAATAAAAAACTTGATAAGTTGGATAGTACATTCTCGATTTCTCCCCACATCTTTGTAACTTTAACTTCATTTTCCTATAATGCTTTTGTCGGATCTAACTTCTCTCTAGCAGGGAGTTGTCCAACAACTCCCTCCAGCAAGATCTGGACCTTTTATTTTCATTCAATGGTCAGTAATTTTTTTTTTTACTTTTTAATTATTGACTATTAGATGAAAATAAAAGATTCAGATCTTGTTGCAGGGAGCTGCTGGATAGCTCCCTGCTGGAGAGAAGCCGGATCTCCTTCTCCAAGAGTTGCTCCAAGAGATTACAATTCGTAATCTTTTCTTTCCCTAAAATAATTATGCTAGTAGAAGGTCCGCTACAAATTTGCCAATTTCTCCTATAGTGACTGCTATATTCATGTATGAACATCACTAGTATTTTCATTAATGTAAATATTATTCATCACAATATGTGATTCACCACTAGCTTGTTTAAGATTACGCTGTGATTCAATTAATTCCTTGTATTATCATAGGTTTTTTTTTAGGATAAAAATAAAGCTGGTCTAAAAGTTGACAAAAGAACAGTCATGGACGGATCTTCAATTCAACCACAAAACAACAATTTAACGTGGCTGTTTCGCGTCGACTATTAAAATTGATGAATGGATCTTCAACCAAGTTAAATTAAGTAAAAAGTAATTTCAATGAATAGGTTGTTGCTGCCCCTTTCCTGATTTGTTTATTATTTTTGTTTGTACAAATTCTAGGTTTCAAGGAATAGATTAATTTTTCGTTCCATGTATCTATTAATTTGTGCAGATGTGTTTTCCACGTTTGTAGACAGATATCAACAAAACTACTTACTATAATTATATGACACATTAACAATATATGAAATGAGGTTGTCATATGACGGAAAACTAAAACATGGTGTGATATGTAACATTGACACATGTCATATAAAATTATTATGCTTCCTGATATGTAAGCTTCCTCTTTCATGCTTTTTCCTATCTTAATTGTTTCATAAAGGATGAGATCAAACATTTTTTTGCTATCATAATGGCAAAAAAAAAGGGGCAATATGAAAACTCCACCATTAATTCAGGTTGAATATGTGGTCAAGATCTCTTACACTAATTATTCAGCTATACCCGCCACCATTATACGCCCTTGTCGATATAAATGCTCCATATGACCAGAGTTTTCAGCACGAAAAGTATGTTTGGGATATAAAAAAATAAAAAATAATTTAATTTATAAATCAAAATTAATTAAATTTTATATTTAAAATATTAATAAATAAAAAATTATTTGATTTTTAAAATTTTATAAATTTTATTTTTTTAGTTTTAAAATTTTTAAATTTATTAGAATTTAATTTGATTTAAAATAAATATACTAATTTACCTATAGTATCTATCTCTAACCACCTTTCATAATGGTTAAAATATAAAATAATATAATCAAATCAAATCAAATTTCATTTTAATGAATTTTAAACACAAAATTTGATTTTTAAATTAAATCAAATCATTTCTTATTTTTATTCATTTCAAACACAACCCAAACGATTCTTCATTTGAGAAAAGTTGAGAGCATCTTCATCATTATCACTATGGCAACTAGAAGCATCTTAGCCCTGGCAATGTTGGTAGCAACCTATGAAGCACAAATACGGATACACATGGACAACACGATATGATCTGACGGATCTGAGGACACATCAAATTCAAAAATTATAGACACTGATATATATATATATATATATATATATCTTCTTCTCAATTCAAAATTATGAGAGGGTGAGAGGAGTAAATCTTGACCATCGGATCTTCATATATATAAAACATAAATATATATTTTTAAGTTTATATAATATATATATATTTATATATATATATATATATATATATATATATATATATATATATATGATGGGGGATCGGCTTACACTAGTGTAAGTCTTTTTTCTCTTACACTTATTTTTAACTGTTAATTTCATTTTCATCTAATGGTTGAGATTATTTCATGAAAAGTAACCATTAGATGAAAGTAGATCTAACAGTTAAAAATGAGTGTAAGAGAAAAAAAACTTACACTGGTGTAAGTTGATCCTCCCTATATATATATATATTGAAAATTTAAGAAAAAAATTCATAATTCATCAATATCATTTCTATAAGCTAGATTTACAATATTTTAATATATGTCATATGTGTCAATATTTGCTACCTAATAAGTTCCTCCTAAAAAAAATGTAACATAATTTCTATTGACATATTCTAAAAAATCTCCTAAACCAACTTCTCATAATAAAACTAATCATGCAATACAAGTATGCGTAAAAAAATAATTAGGAAGAATATTGGTGTGAACAAATTTCGGTGACAACGAAGTGGACGACTTGGTACAGTAGAGGTAGAAGGAGCAGATGAAAATAATGATGTGTGAAAAGATAAAACTTAAAAGTCTAATAGTGACGTGTGAAAAGATAAAACTTAAAATGCTGGTATGTGAAAATAGTAACTTGAGACGTTAGTCATGTGATTAGGCTTAAGTGAGTTACGAACTTACTAATTGAACGTTAGTCATGAAAATTATTTTTTTTTTTAAAAAATAATGAGTCGTGTTCAAGTCGTGTTTTAGTCTTGTCCAAGCGTGTCTGAGAAGTGTCAGAGAAGTGTCTGAGCGTGTCCAAGAAGTATTTGAGCGTGTCCCAGACGTGTCTAAACTGAAAAAAATAATCTTTTTAATCAAATACATTTAGACATACAAGACATGTGTGTCGTACGAGTATCTTTATGTGTCTGACACGCCTCATAATTGGCGTGTCCATGCTTCATAAGTAGCAACTATATCAATCACCATCACCATCACTGACTTGACACCATCACCACTATTATTCGACGACGGTAACATCTTATATATCACTATAAGAAAATATATTTATAATTTTTATAGGTGATAATTGGTAATGTAGAAATTTTATGTTGAAGTTTAAATATTTATTTTATTTTTTAGATATCAAATATCAAGTTTATATATAAAAGTTTAATAATATTTTAAAATTTTCAAAAATTATTGAAAAAGTGCTTTGAGCTTTAAGTACTGCAGCCACTAATAATTCTATTGACTTTATCTTTATATATTAAAATATGATTTAATATCATAACAAAATTATTTTTATTTTATAAAAAGTATCTCAAAAAAGTTTTCATATATAGAAGTTATTATTATATTAATAAGATAATAACAGTTAAATTCAAATTTAAATTTGTAATAAATCAATAATGACATAATCTATAAATGATATATGTAAAAAAAAATCATAAAATAATTTATATTTTTTTAATTTTTATTTAAATGGATAATATTAAAATTTAAATTCAATTTACTTTGGTGGCACAACATAAAATTAACAATTGACAAAAATATTTACAATTTTCGTTAATTCTTTTTAATAAGATAATATTAAAATTTAAATAACATTAATGATATAACTTAAAATTGTCACGTGATAGAATTCTATAAATCAAAACTCTTTTTTATATATTAATATTAATTGATTGATGATTATATTATATTATATTATATTATGATATGATTAAAAATAATGATATGAAAAGTGATTATGCAGTTTAGTGTATATGATACAATATAAAATAGAATTCAAATTTATATAAATGACATAAATATCTCTAATAAAAAATATAAAAAAGTTTAACTTTTTTAATATTATACATATATAATATAAATATTTATTTTTTAAAGCCATATTTAAGATCGGTATTGATAAAAAAAAAAATTAAACAACTTAATTAAACAAATCTTGGTAATATTTTTTTTTCTTTTTAATGGTTTCCTTGTAATTAATATTGTAATTATGGCCGTATGCTTTATGATATTGGTATAATATTGATTTTAAGATAAAAATTTAATAAAAACTAAGATTAAAAACTATCTAACATATTATAGAAAAATCAATAGTTCTATGATAATTTAAAATAAAAATTATACTATAATATATTAATCATATTGTAAAGAGAATATTTTATAAATTATAAAAGAGTAACGTCTGTCATTTTATAAATTTGTAAAGGATATATTAAAAAAATATATAGAATTATATTTCATAAAAATATAAAATTACAATACCATTTTTTTTAAGAATAAAATTTTATAAATTTATAAAATGTGATTCGGATTAAGAATACCATTCTATATCATGTTCTTCAACAAATCAACAAACATATAAATCCTCTTATTCCATAAGTGAATGCGAAATGAAATTCTATTTTCATACCAAAGTAACATTAGAGATAAACTTATCAGATTATTCCTTGGAAGAATTTTTTATTTTTATTTTTTTTAAAAAGAATCTCTTATCCTTATGAGAAAAACAAAAATCACTCCCTCTCTCTCTCTCTCTCTCTCTCTCCCTGCCCTAGTGACTAGTACCTTGGCGAAGAAAAGGAAAATCGAAATCAACCCTTTCTTAATATTACTGCTTCAGTTTGAGACAATTATTTGCATCGAATAGAATAGAGAGAGATGGAGCAGGAAGAGCACGAAGTATACGGTGCTGACATCCCCGACGAGGTGGACATGGACGAACAAGAAGAACAACACCATCCCCCCAATCACCCTAACAAGGTTAGGTTACTTTTCTTTTCCCCTAATCATTTTCTCTCTCTCTCTCTCTCTCTCTCTAGATATATGTATATATATAGATATATGTATGTATGCTTTTGCTGATTGTGATTGTGATTGTGATTGTGATATGATGATAGGAGTTGGAGGACATGAAGAAGAGGCTGAAGGAGATCGAGGATGAAGCTACCGCCCTTCGCGAAATGCAGGCCAAGGTTGAGAAAGAGATGGGCGCCGTTCAAGGTTTCTACCCTATTATTTCATTCCATTCCATATCAACACGCTCAAATCAAATGATATAATTCCCAGATTTGCTTTTTTTTTTTTTTCAATTTGCGAATGTTATGTTGCTGCATATATCTATATAATTATAATCTTGATATTTTGACTTGAGAAGATTCGTCTGGCTCTTCTGCAACTCAAGCTGAAAAGGAGGAAGTGGATTCTCGATCTATCTATGTTGGTAATGTGAGGTTTGCACATATTTAATTCTCCCTCTTTTTCATTTCCATACTGCTTTATAATCACTTCACATTTTACTATTGCATTGTATTTTATATCTCTACTTGTCAAAAATATATTGATTTAGCTGTTTGTAGGTCTTAGCTTTCCTATGATGATGCTTGTTTCTTGGTCTTTTGCTAGGTCGTTCAATAAATCATGCAATCCTTTAATATCTTTTTAGTTTTATGGTGTAACTGTAAGATCAAAAAATCCCTAAGGTCAAATCTTTTGTCTGGACTGTTGTTCTCAACAGTATTAACACTAATGACATGCTACAAAAGCACAGGCCTCTCACTACTTTGTCTCCTAACGTGTGTGTGATGTGTTGTTCTAGTTTAGAAACCGGGACTCATCTTTTTTTGCATTGTTCTGCTGTGAAATTTCTTTGGAATGGGCTTTTCAGGATTTTTGGAGAGAATTGGGTTTGCCCTAAGGATCTGCAACTGTTTCTCCTTATTAAATTTGGAGGTTTTAGCTTTCGTAAAGAAGCCAAGATTCTGTGTCAGTGCTCTGTTTTTGCTGTTCTCTGGCGCCTTTGGCTGGAAAGGAATGATAGAATTTTCAAGGGAACTTCATCATCTTTAGACAACATTTGGGATAGGATCATTTTTTTAGCTTCTTTTTGGTGCTCTGCACATGGTCTCTTTAGAGGAGTTTCTTTGGTAGACATGCAGAGAGATTGGAATGCCTTGGTACATGACTCAATCTCTTAGGTCCTAGATGTTTTCTTCCAGTGAGGATGTCTTATCCTCTTTCTATGTACTCTTCTCTTCTTCCTTAATAAATTTTGTTTTCCTATCAAAAAAAAAAGAAAAAAAGAAGACTGTAAGATATATTAAAGTGGTCGTTCAGTATGTTTTTTTTACATTTATCCTGTTGGTGATGAATTAATGATTTGGAGCTGGGGGTTAATGGAAAGGATAATTGTTGCTTTAGTTATAGAAGGTTTCTCATGAAAGCAAAAATCAGATATTGATGAATATTTGAATAGCTTGTAGCCAAAATGATAATGAACTTGTGGGATAGCTTTAACACAAGGTAGAAGTCACGGGAAACATATATTTGCGGCTGGAAATTAAGTGTACTCCAGGAATACCACCAAAAGGTGCATCATTGTGGTCCTTACATCTTCCTTCTTTAAGCCACATCACCTGGCCCCAACGAGGTTTAAAATTACCAAATATTTTGTTATCACTTTTACCATTTTAAGTTGTCAATTTTCCAACTTTGCATGTTTATTATGTTTCTGTTAAATCTTTTATAGTTCTTTGTATCCTACTTCTTTATGGAAGTAAAATATTTTTAAGTATAGGTGTTTGTCAGTTTGGATCAGTTGGTTTTGATACCAATGACCAACTGAACTGATGAAATCGGTTTCATCAAAACTCCGACCATACTGGACCTAACATATCAGTCAAACCAAACTACACCACTTAGCAAAATAATTGGCCTAATTTGGTTATGATTATTGGTTTTCTTTTATGGGAAATTTGGAGGAAAGTGAATTTAGCTAAACTAACTCTGGGAGTCTGAGCGAGAGAAGTATTACAAAAAGTTAAAATGGAGTCTAACAAAAGAAATAAACAACACAAGGTGTGGAAGATTCGGTCTATCTGACTATGGTCCTGCATTCCATGTAGCTTAAACTTGACTATTCTGAACCTATTTTAAGTTAACCCCTTTGCACAACCCATTCTGAACCCAACAAGCAGTTTTGCTGTCTAGGAGACCAATTGAACAAAACCCTGGTATTGATGTTACCTTTTTACTTTGGAGTCTTCACTCTGTTACCTATTTTAGTTACCCACATATTAAAGTTTGGCTTGTGGATAAATATTGTTCCTTTGCACATTTATGTCTTTTTATAATATCTTATTCGTGGTCTGGGTAATTTGAAAATAAAAGGTGGCTCTGTTGAAGGTCAAAACTTTTGTCTGGTCTGAGGTACAAATAGTTCCAGATTAGATGTCCTTAAAAATGTTTTAGTTTTCCCTTGCATATGTTTATTTTTCTGATGAAAGGAAATATTATTGGGGTGAGCTTCATAGCTGCTGAAATAAACTCTATTTTATTCTCTGTTGATTTGAGAATAGTATGTGACCCTGGCAGGACTTCAGTTTCTATCTGGAAAGCCATTAAAACTAAAGCTGGGAGCTATTAAATCCACAGGTTAATAACCAGAAGGAGATTTTGGCGACATGTCTGACTACAGCCCAAATCCATATTATCCAGATTTACTGAAATACCTGTGTAAACTTGAAGAGACCAAATTTCTGCATCTTCTTAATGCTGCAAGACGTATCTTTAGCAAATTTTAGGGAAAACTTATTATAATTAGACCATAGTACCCTACATCAGGTCCATACTGACTGTTAATGCTTATTTGTTTTTTAAGTTTTTCTTGATCCTCTTGCTGCTTGCATCAAGATCACATTAATGTATTTGATAATTTGATTGTTGCAGGCTGTAGTGCCTCATACAGTCACATGTCTAATGCATTTTCGAACTTTTTCTGAGCAGTTTTTAATTTCATTATAGAGCTTCAACAGAGTGTTGTAATTTAGTAAATCGTTTTCAAAATCCAAATTATGATTCAGGTGGACTATGCATGTACACCTGAAGAAGTCCAACAGCATTTTCAGTCATGTGGAACTGTGAACAGAGTGACAATATTGACAGACAAATTTGGTCAGCCAAAAGGATTTGCTTATGTAGAGTTTGTTGAGACTGATGCTGTTCAGAATGCTCTCCTGTTAAATGAATCAGAATTGCATGGTCGACAACTGAAGGTCTTTATTATCAGATAATCTTTGTAAATTCAATTAGTCACTCCCTTTGCTTTTTCCATTTGATTATACTTGAATTTTGGTTTTCCCTTCAGGTGTCTGCTAAGCGTACAAATGTTCCTGGAATGAAACAGTATTATGGAAGAAGACCTATTGGTTTCCGATCTAGGAGGCCTTTCATGCCTTCTCCATTCTATCCACCATCTAGTTATGGGTAAGCAATTATCAGAAACTGAAGAAAATAAAAGATTTACCTTGGATTCGTTGTTGCTTTCATTTGTCTCTGTTATGTGTTGTGTAAATTTTGTGTTAGAAACTAAAAATGCTTTGAAATGGTGCTTTACATCTAGCCTGTGGCATTACAAAATTACAAAATACAAAGTAACAGATGGATTTGCTGATAGGTCTCTGGTCCTTCAGTTTTCTAAATCTGAACTTGTGGCAAAAAGGGAAAAAAAAATTTACAACTTTTTTAAGCATGTTTTTAAGCTGGGGAACATCATGTTCAATATCCATTCCTATTGCCATGATCACCTAACAACACACCAGAAAACTAGAATATATTAGCTTATTTTTTTTTTTAATGATAATTTAAACAAGTTTTCATTACTAACAATGAATCAAAATGAAACTCTATTTATATAGCATGTAAGAAAATTAGGTTTTGATTGCTCTGATTTGTTATTCTGTACAATCTGATAAAACGTTGATCATTATTTATTCATGGCCACTTCTCGTGTTATATGATGATAAAATCATTTTGCCATGCAGAAGGGTTCCAAGGTTTAGACGACCCACACGATACAGGCCATACTAGTGCTCAATCTCAGTTTAATAGGTGATCACATGTTTATGATAAGATGAGGACAAGGCGTTATTAATTTGCCATTGTAATAATTTTCATTGGTGGGGCAAGAACACGAATCTTCTTTCACACAACAGAAGTTAAAATGCCCTTGCCTGTTAAACACTGCAGATGTATGATATGGACAAATGTAGGCTCATCGCTACGTTACTGAACTTGTATGTTCCTAGCACTTGGGCAGTGCAGTGAAGGTTTACTTATACATTAATGATGGAGGCAACTATGTAGGGAAAATTCATAGTAGTTTATTATTTGAATTTAAACACTAAACTACTCAGATCAATGTTATTCTTCTAAGAAATTGGAATTGTTTTCATGCTGCCCAAGTCAGTTCTTAATGCTAGTTTGAAGTAGGTTTACTGTTATTGCGTGGCATATCCTAACTTGGAAATTTGGGTTAGAAAATGATTATTATCTTTCAGAAAATTCGTAGGTTTATTATTATTATGATGATGATGTAAAATTGAGTTTAAGTTTGGGTTAGAAAATTGAGCACACAGAAACTGCGCTGCAAGTATGTTTATTGTTAGAAAATGGGAATCCAACACTGCAGCACACATCCTTCCAGCTCCATCCTTCCTCGACGTCGACCCCAACCCCAACCTCAGGCTTGTACTGGCAATGACAGATTTAGTTGGCTATGTATCCATTGGATACACAGAATTTAATTTCGCTATCAGATTATTTTCTAATTTCAACAGGAATTTAGTAGTTTAGATATGTGGCTAAGTCCAATCCTGGTCAATTTGTCTCATTCAGGAAGCAAAGACTACCTGATCCTTGGTTGTTAGATTAGGCACCACAGCATGAGAATGAAACCTCTCACGAAATGAAGTTTCTAGTGATGGACGCCAGTTGCCATTTTCCACTGGTGGTCTTCAATTATTAATCCTAGTTAAACCGGCATATATTTCGATTTGATATCAAGATAGCATTGCATACACAAGATGCCCAGAGAGGGTTAAGCCACCAAGCAGATTTAAACCACGATAGTTCTCTCTAGATCAAAATGGGTGTTTACTTGTTAGTGAATCCTACTGTAGTACTGTTATATAAGCATGTCACTATTCGTATGGAGGTTGCAGCCCTATAGAGAAAAGAGGGAAGGTGTAGAAGGTATTACTTTAAAGGAGTATAAACTGACGTCGACCCAAAAAAAAAAAAGAGGAGTATAAACTGCCTACGCAACATGTGCTTGAAATTAGCTTCATAACTCCATGTTTCCTAAAATTAGCAGCAGACGTAGAATAGGATATTAGGAACCACAACTAAGCATGTAAATTGTAATGAAATTTTCAGAAGTCATGACACGAATTTACTTTAGAACATACAAAGAAAGCATAGCAGAAAGCAAAGAACACATAAGACATTTTTTTTTTCCTAGAGTATTCCCACCATATATGCGAGAAATAAATCTCTTGGAGTATTGGCAAACACCTAAGCGAAGACTTCTGGTATTTTTTTTTCATGCATATGAATCATTGGATCAAACTCAAGACCACATACTTAAAGGACTCAAACTTCTTTCACTCAAATGAATATACATTAATTTTGTAGAGACATTTTAATAATATCATACCTAAGGCAATATAATTCAAAAAATATTATTAATTAAATATCAAAACAATGATAATGATTCACGTAAATAAAACTTTAAAACTAATTCTTATCTGCACAAAAAAAAGAATTTGACCATGTATACAATAAATACTAAATACCAAATTACTTACAAAGAAAATATTTGACTTTGCACAATAAATACTAAATTTGATATAAATATTAATTCAATAATAATAATTTCAATCAATATAGTTTATTTCTATGTAAGAAACTTTTTAATATTGCACAACACAAAGAAATAATGTCATTTATCATGAGGTCTAAGGCCAATAAAAGGAAACAATTAATCTCTCTATCCCTTAATAACTGTTTTTTTTTTTTAAAAAAATAATTTGTTCTAAATTATCTGTCATTTGATAATAGAAAAATGTTAGGTACATATTTTCTATCACACTTTTTTCAATATATTATCTTTTATTAATTACGTCACACTAAAACACACACTCAATCTCAATTAACATATAATCAACTTGATTAACGTATAATCAACTCGATTAGCATGTAATCAAGTTTGAGTTTGTGCTTTAGTGTGACGTGACTCAATACAAAAAAATGTGATAGAGAATGTGTTCTTAACACTCATTTTCGAGAATATTAAAAAAAGTATTAATTGATTTTTTTCAACTTTACTTTCATATCAACTAAATTCAATAACTTTACAATTAATTACCTTTTACCATTTCTTAAAATCTTTCTCCAACACTTATTAGATTTACACCAAATACCAATCAACCATTAACTAATGGTAAAGTCACCGCCCATTTCCTTCGTTTCCCGAAATCCACTAATGGATGTAGCATGGCATTACATATTCTCTTTGCATTAGATACCGTAAAAAAAGAAAAAAATGGAGAAAGTCTTAGCTTTATTGCCTTTTTGGAGCAATTCTCTTTAATGGAGAGAAAATTTATTGTAGCACGTGAAGATTAATAAAGAGAATCAATAGAGTGAGAGAAAAGGGTAATTTAATCATATTATATCACATTTTCTTGTATTAAGGACTATTTCATTTTTTCATTAATCATTGTAAAAAAAAACCTTAAAAAATAGTTATAAAGGAATTAAGTAATCAATTTTAATAAATATTTAAACGTTTCCATAAACAATGTTTAAATGGTCTCCCATTATAGTAATAGAAACTAAATATCCGATTATAGCATGACCTTTAAACGTGGTTACTTTTTTTTGGCAATAATATCATCAATGTATATTAAAGTTATAGAATATTTCTTAAATCTCCATCATTTACGTGTAATAGTTTATATCTTTCCGTTTGCAATAATATTGCCATTAATTTTGACACATAGTCATTAATTGGCTTTTGTAAAATCTCTCTAATACCGTATATTTTATTTCATCAATGTTTTTAAAATCGGTTCAACCAGACCAGTTGGAACGGTTGAACCATGAACTGTTCATTCTACCAGTTCTAATTCACAAAAAAAAATGAATGAGCGGTTGAATTACTAAAAATTAGTAAAAACCAAAAAAATTAGTAAAAGCCAGTGAACTGGCCGATTGAACTAGCCAATTTTTAATTTAAAATTTTTAATTAATTTTTTTTTTTAAAAAAGAAAACTTATATGACCATAATATTAGTTGTTAAACCAATTGAACTATAAACCACTCACTTTACCAATTCAACGATTCAACCAGTTTAAAAACATTATATTTAGTACTCTCCAATATCGTATATCTGCATTTGAATTTTGAAGTTTTGAACCAATTTTTTTTTTGGGTAGAAATTCATCTCTTCCAATTGAAAATAATCTCTCCAAGCTTGTCGGTACTATTCTTTTTGGGTTTGAACATAGTATTTTTCTAAAAATATTATTATTTGTCTAAGTTTTTTCAGTTCAACCACTTAATCTATAATCAGACTGCTGATCCATTGATTCGGCCTTCTGATTGAGTCAACCTCCAATTCAGGTTATACAACTATGATGTGAGGTGTTCTAATAATATATTCATTTTTCTCATTGCAGGCTTTCAAATCGTGAAGTTGGACATTTCAATTTGAGTTTCATTATTTAAATACTTGGAATATGATACCTTTACGACACTCGACTTATATGTGGATACAATATAGATCTCGGAGTCATACACACGATATACAAAAACAAGAAACCACATTCACATTCGCATATAGTGTCCCTTCCACTGTCGTATTCTTGATGTACAAAATACATTTTCCTTCCCAATTGAGAAAGTATGGGAAGCAATTGAGAGAAAACCAAAACGCAAGTCCAGGATAAAGAAATCTCCCACTGTAAGTGGCACCAAAATTCAGAAAGAACCAGAAGAAATGAAAACCAGAACGGGAAAGGCAAGCTACCATTTTTGAGAAAATTTATATGATCAGTTGTAAATTAAATATAAAAAAAACTAAAGGTTAGAATAATAATACCTAGCAAAGGAGATTGATAGTTAATTAGTAGTCTTGTCCAAGAGTGTAATTTTCTTTTTTTCTAGACGTAAGGATCACTTTATAATTATATAGAAGAAGAATAACTAAAAGAAGAAAAAGATACAAAATTGATAAGAAAAGAAAAAAAATAGGGATTGATTTATAGTAAAAAAGACAAGTTAAAAATTTACCTTTTCGGTTTCTCCCCACATCTTTTAACTTTTACTTCATTTCCCTATAATGCGGGAAATTGTTATTAGAATTATTTACATTTATTAATCTTCAGTTAATATTTAATTAGCTGGAAGTTGTTAGAGTTAGTTAGTCTTTCTTTGTCTTGTAATCGTCCTTGTAATTGGTTATATAACCAATCTCTTGTAACGCTTTCTTTTACTCAATCAATTCAATCGAAATTGAATTCATTCTCTCGTGTTTGATATGGTATCGTTAAATTTTTTCCGCATTCGATCCCTCATCACGTTTATTCGCTTAGTTTCCTGGATCATCTTTTTGGTGCTTTGTCTTTGTTCCTACGTTCATCATCTTCTTCTCTCGTTTGATCCAAATTCATCAATGGCGATTCAAGTACGTAATCAAAATGATGCTTTTTACCTGCATCCTTCAGATCATCCAGGCCTCGTTCTTGTTTCTCAACCTCTGAATGAGGACAATTTCAGTTCATGGCGCCGAGCTATGCTTATGGCTCTCGATGGAAAGAACAAGGTAGGTTTCGTTGATGGCTCAATTCCTAAACCTAATGAGGACATCCACAGATCCGCAACAACAAAGATCTTTGTATCTTCTTGGCTCCCGAATTCAATCACCAAAGAGATATTCATTTACTGATTAGCAATTATCTCGCATGTGCGATTTCAAAAAACGGACCACGTGTGTTTCAATTGAAGAAAGAAGTTCTCAATTGCACACAAGGATCATCTTCAATTAGTTCATATTACACCAAATTCAAGGCTATGTGGGAACAACTTGGTGAATATCGACCGCTTCATACTTGTAATTGTGGTGGAGTTCAATCTTTATTGGATCATCTTCAAACCCAATGTGTTTTCACCTTCTTGATGGGGCTTAACGAAAATTTTGTAAATGTGAGAGGCCAAATTTTGTTGATGGATCCTTTACCATCTATTGATCGGTATTTGCTCTTGTCTCTCAAGATGAGAAGCATAGGCAAGTAGCAACTCCTTCAATGATCAAAATCTCAAATGGCTTATATATGCCAAAGTTGAAGAAAGAACGACCCACTTGCTCACATTGTGGTGTCTTAGGTCATCTCAAAGAAAAATGCTTCAAGATCCATGGCTATCCACCATCATACAATAAGAAAGGTCAAGGAACCAAGACTGCCTACGCTTAATCATGTTACCGACCAAGATTCTCGATGCTATCTTCATTGTCCACTTAAACGATGATGATGCTGCAGTTCATTGCTCAAATGGCTAAGGCTAGCTCACCCGAATCTTATCCGAGAAGGTAATTCTTGCCTAGGTATGGTTCTATCCACATTTGAGTCTTCTTCAATCATGGTACTTGGATATTTGATTCAACCTCACACATTTGTGATCTATCCATGTTTAGTTCTTTCACTTATATGCATAATAAACATGTCACACTACCAAATAAAACACAAGTGCCTGTTAGTGCCATTGGTTCAATTGATCTCTCACCAACACTTAGGCTACACAATGTGTTATATATACCCACTTTTAGTGTCAACTTAGTATCCGTAACTACTACAAAGATATCGATGATATGTCATTAATTTTTTTGCAACTAAATTTTTCATCCAGGAAACCCAACAACCGAAGGAGATTGGCAAGGGTGACCTAAACAATGGTCTCTACACCATGAATTCTCCATTTGCATCAAATAAGGCATTCAAATTCTCTTCTAAAAACTCTCTTAATGATTGAAATTTGCATTAATTTTATCAACTTTGAATCAAAATGCTAAACTTTGGCATGCTAGGTTAGGTCATTTATCTGACCATGTATTGAAAGTTGTTAGTACTAAAGTTCCATTCAATGTACCTTCTAATTTCAATTCTCATGAATGCCAACGTGTCCTTTAGCCAAATTCAAGAGATTGTCTTTTGCCTCTTTAAATAACATGTCCAAAAATCTTTTTGATTTAGTTCATTGTGACATATGGGGTCCTTATAGTCAATCTACCTATGATGGCAAGACTTACTTTTTAACAATTGTGGATGATTGTAGTAGATTCACCTGGGTCTATATGTTAAGTCATAAATCAGAAGCACCAACAAAGATTAAGCAATTTTTTACTTTTGTTCAAAAACAATTCAACAAAACTATAAAAGGCTTACGATTTGACAATGCCAAAGAGTTGGACTTGACTGAATTTTTGCAGAATAATGGTGTTCAACACCAATTCTCATGCCCATATAGACCACAACAAAATTAAGGAAGCACCAACACCTACTCAACATAGCTAGAACACTCATGTTTCAAGCTAAGTTGCCTATCAAATTTTGGGGTGACAAGAATGTACTCCTCATCAACAACTCCCTCTCCTTTGTTACAAGATAAGTCACCTTATGAGGTTATTCACAACAAACTTCCACTTATGCAAGGTTAAGAGTATTCGGTTGTTTGACATATGCTGCCACTATTCCACAACTTAGAAATAAATTCTCACCTAGAGCTACACCATGCATTTTACTTGGTTATCCTACTGGTTACAAAGGCTATAAACTCTATGATTTAACATCTAGAAAATTCCTCATATCCAGAGATGTTATTTTTCATGAAAACACATTCCCTTTCAATTATTTCCTCAACCACATACTATTTTTGATCAATTTCCGATCTTGTTTTACCTTGCCCCTCACAATCATCTGTTGTGTCACCTCATGATAACCATGTACCTGTTATAAACATTGAACCAGATCCAATTCCCCAAATAGATCCCGAACCTACTCAAACAGAATTTAACCCCGCCACAAACAGAACCCCCCTAGAAAATCCTCTAGGACACATAAAACCCCTGCATACCTCAATGATTATGTGTACAATACTTCTTACCCAATAGACTCTCACATCACCTACACAAAACTGTCCCCTGCTTATCACAATTACATTTTTCAAGTCTCTTCAATCTATGAACCTCAATTTTATCATCAAGCTTGCAAATCAGTTGAATGGTGCAAAGCAATGCAAGAAGAAATCAATGCTCTTGAGGCTAATAACACCTGGTCAATACAACCACTACAAGAAAAGTATAGGGTGCTTGATGGCTTTTTAAAGTCAAATACAAAGCTGATGGAAGTTTGGATAGGTATAAAGCTAGGCTAGTAGCCAAGGGCTACACTCAACAACTTGGCTTGGACTTTGTGGATACTTTTTCTCCAGTAGCAACACTGACTACTGTTCGGGTACTGCTTGCTTTGGCAGCTCAACATAAATGGAAACTAGTTCAACTTGACATCAACAATGCATTTCTTAATGGAGATTTGTTTGAGGAAGTCTACATGCAACTACCTCTTGGTTATCCAAGCAAAGGGAAAAACATGGTGTGCAAGCTTAATAAGTCCTTGTATGGACTAAAACGCTTCTAGACAGTGGTTTCACAAATTCTCAACAACTATCATGCAAAATGGTTTTGTTCAACTTCTGCTTGCAATCCTTCACTTTTCACTAAAGGATCTTCCAATCTGTCATTTTGTTGCTATATGTAGATGATATCATACTTGCAAGTCCAAGTCAACCATCATTGTGTCAACACAAATAATAGAGTTTATTTAAACTCAAGTTGTTGGGCGATTTGAAGTATTTCTTAGGCCTAGAGATTGCCACTTCTCAAAGGCATTCATCTATGCCAAAGAAAATATGCACTTCAACTCCTAACTGATACTGGTTTCTTAAACACCAAACCACTCCCTACCCCAATGGACCCGAATTTAAAACTCAGTGAGACTGAAGGAGATCTGGTTGATGACCCTTCTCAAAGACTCATTGGAAGGTTGATGTATCTTACTATATCACGACCGGACATTGTTTTTTTTTGTCAATAAACTCGGACTCACCTCGGTTCATCATCTCCAAGCAGTTCACCATATATTGCATCAAGTCCTCTCCTGGACAAGGCATCTTATTTTCCTCCACACTTTCTTGAACATATCGGATATGCTGATGCTTTGATTGGGGAAGTTGCACATCAACCAGAAATCTACCAAGGTTTTGTGTGTTTCAATTCATTAGTTGCATGGAAATCAAAAAAAAATGGTGTCCAGATCCTCTGCAGAGGGCAATATCGAGCTTTAGCTCTTCTTACTTCTGAACTTCTCTGGTTAAGACAGTTGCTGAGAGCTTTTCAAGTTCAAATTCCTTCTTGCAAGGTGTTTTGTGACAAAGAATCAAAGTAATCCTACTTTGAATGAAAGATCTAAGCACATTGACATTGATGTACACTTCATCAGAGAACACATCAGCAAAAAGTTCATCAATCTCTTTCATGTTTCTTCCAAACACCAACTAGCCGATTCATTCACAAAAGCCCTTCCCAGACCTTTGTTTGTGAGCCTCATATCCAAGTTAGGAATCTATGATATATATTCCAACTTGAGAGGGGTATTAAATTATTTACATTTATTAATCTTCGCTAATATTTAATTAAACTTGTTAGAGTTAGTTAGCTCTTTGTTTGTCTTGTAACCGTCTTGTAATTGGTTCTATAACCAATCTCTTGTAACAGTTTCTTTTACTCAATCAATTCAATCAGAAATTGAATTCATTCTCTCAGATTTGATAATTGTGTTAATGAAGGTGGCTAATTTACGTAGCACTTGGCTAAATAAATGTTACGTGTGAAGTTAGAAATAATAATTGGTTGAGCATTAATTGAAATTATAATAAGAGAAAAAAAAAAAGAAGATTTATTAGGCCCATAAATAAATGAAAGAGAATATTTAAATATTTTATGATTAGTTATATTAAATGATATATATCTTTAAAATTTAATACAAATTATAATTATATTTAATATATAATAATATAATTATTACTAAATCATGGGGCCTAAAAAATTGGGGGCCAAGAGCCACCGGCCCCGATTACAATTATGAAAACATGCATCAAAATAGGGTTATATATGTAGTTGAGTTGATCCCTAAGATTCTAAGCTCCAAGCCAAGGCACCTAATCTGCTACTAGATTAAACGCTCCACTGTATAAGGCTCGTCCACTCTTATCACTTTCTTTACCTTCAAGCCCAACACCATTTTATATAAAATATAAAGGTTCTGTGCCATCCGAAAATACCCTCAGGAAATACGCCTTGGTCGATCCAGATAATAGTGATTCACTTAATATTTGGGAGTTGCTCTAAGATAATTAAATGTTAAAAATAATTTGATTGTACTCAGTTCATTAATTTGTATACTATATATATTACCTGCATTGATTCCTGAAATTATGAAAAAAGAAACGCTGCAATTAACGTGTGCTCTTTGTTTTGTTTGCTTTGAATTAAGAATTTGTCTACGTGAAATATATTGTATGACTTACCAGGAAAGTGCCGACAACTAGGTTTAGCTTTTCTTAAATATATGCTGTGTTCTCAGCTCCATGCATATTCAAAACAATGTAAAAATATTATGCATACAAGAAGTCCTACAATAATACTTGAAGTTGAATTCTCAGTCTGTACATGTATTTTTTCACACAATTGATCAGTATAAATAGCCAACATTGGTTGGTTAAGAATCATACAAACTAATGAAATATATTATAGGAATACATCTCCCAATCATCTATACCAATGTATAAAGCCAACTCCTAATGAACTCTCACTTTAATAGAAGTAAAAGAGAAAATTCATTAACTTACCCATACAACATATTGATGAAAAACTATCACTGTCAGCATATTGATGAAAAACATGAAATCACTTGTAGCATCAATACAGCATGAAGCTTGCTCTGGAACTAACAAAGAACTCAAACTGAGACTCACCATACATATAGAGCACCCATGCAAGAAACATTTTCACAAACATGTTCAACGCATACTTTCATTTCTGTCAACAATCAACAACTGTTAAAAAGTATAGCACCTAGCAACATTAAAGGATAATAGACATCCAGCATTCCATCAAACAAACCAGATTATCACATTAACTTTCAAAACTAAAATAAATGAAAACCGGCAACTCATTTTCATTTTTCACAGACCACATTCCTAAGTGTCTGAATAATGCTGCAAAGGTAAAATGAAAACTAAGGATCTGATCAATCATTCAATCATCAATAGCAAGGGCAAAATTCAAAGGGACTAGTGATTCGGGCATTTTATCAAACATATAATAGGCAACTAAAAATCAAAATGGTAGAACAACAGAATACCCATTCCTTTCACCAGATTTATCAATCTTAATAGGAAAATCAACACTACAAACTTGGAATTGTTGCTCTATTTCTCTGTCCCACAATATTCCTCCTTCCTATTTCCTATTGTTGCTTTCCTAATTCGTCATCTGCCATTGTTCAAAGACGCTGCGATGATGGCTGGTTAAGTTAACTTTCGAAAAATTATAAGAGAAACCCATGAGGGGGTATTCAGCAAACAAAAATAATTATGAGACCCTTCGCCATCTCATTTATTACTATTCTTAAATTTTTTTTCCTACTTATTTATTGATATTCTTAAATTTTTTTAATTAACTTTCTCAATAATAACTAATAACGCATTTTGTTGACCAGGTTTGAAAAATTATTTCTTAAGATCCTTAAATTCAAACTTATTTCTTAAATGTTATTTATTGCAAACCTCATTTATTACTATTCTTAAAATTTTTTAAAATTTTTTCCTCCTTATTTACTGTTATTCTTAAAAAAAATTAATTAATTTTCTCAAAAGAGAAATGATTTATTCTTCTTACCTAATCCTCCTACTAATCTTCCTTTACTAAATAAAAAAAATATTGAATCTTTTTTATGTTCTCAAGACATTAGATACATTTACTTTTTCATTTAATATTTTTTTTATTTAATATTAAGATGATTATTAAGATGATTGGGTAGGAGGATATATCATTACTTTCTCAAAATAATTAATAACGCATTTTGTTGACCAGGTTTGAAAAATTATTTCTTAAGATCCTTAAATTCATACTTATTTCTTAAATGTTATTTATTGCAAATCTCATTTATTACTATTCTTAATTTTTTTTCCTACTTATTTACTGATATTCTTAAATTTTTTAATTCACTTTCTCAAAATAATTAATAACGCATTTTGTTGACCAGGTTTGAAAAATTATTTCTTAAGATCCTTTAATTCATACTTATTTCTTAAATGTTATTTATTGCAAATCTCATTTATTACTATTCTTAAAATTTTTTTCCTACTTATTTACTGATAATCTTAATTTTTTTAATTCACTTTCTCAAAATAATTAATAACGCATTTTGTTGTCTAAGTTTGAAAAATTATTTCTCAAGATCCTTAAATTCCAAATTCTAAACTCTAAATCACAAATAGAAGAATATATTATAATTTATTAGAATTGATACAACTATAATTCCTTCATATATCACCAATCGACGTTTAGGTTAAGTAATACTGCACAGTCAGAATAAATATTTAAAATATTTGACAAAATACATGTTTGACATTTAAATTAAATGAAATAGTAGAAATCACTCACTCATCTAAAAGTTACTTCCTAACATTTTTCTTTCACCAAAAGATGTCAAAAGCATGTCGCTTGTAGATATCAATGCAATTATCAAAGTGATTGTCTACTGTAAGCTGTATATGTTAACCAAATGACAATCAAGTAAATCACGGAAGCAAATCAGGCAATGATTTCCAATCATAGATTTTAAGACGAAAGTTAATAATTATTTCTTAACCCATTTAATCTCCATTTATCATTTTTCTTATGCACACACACATATATAAACACACACTCACACACTCACAAATAATATATGTCCCTTGAAGTTAAGATTGCCTTAAAAAATCTTATGGCATTGTTTCTCTTTCTCATTCTTAGTTTTTGCATATCGTGCTATGAAGTTGATGCAAGAAGTAGTTTTACTAGATCACAAGACCTCAAGAGCATCCCGGTATAATAGTTTAACTTTCGTCTTTTAAAATGTATGATTGGAAATCATTGCCTGATTTGCTTCCGTGATTTACTTGATTGTCATTTGGTTAACATATACAGCTTACAGTAGACAATGACTTTGATTGCATTGATATCTACAAGCAACCTGCTTTTGAACATCCTTTGCTGAAAAACCACAAAATTCAGGTAACTATGTACTCACTGGTTAAACAATTTGTAAAGCTTGTTAACTATAGTGTTATATGAAACCTAAACGTCGATTGGTGAGATATGAAGGAATGATAGTTGTATTAATTCTGATAAATTGTAATATGTTCTACTATTTGTGATTTAGAGTTTAGAATTTGGAATTTAGGATTTAGTTATTGGTAATTAAGGAGTTTAGGCTTTAGTTTGTTCAGTAATTCTATTAGTAGTATACTTTGTTTCATATAGATTTTAATTTCTTTTAATATGTCACAACCCAATGGCTATAATCGACACATAGCGCAAGTTAGTTCTTCACAAATCTTAATCTAGTAAATCCATATTGAGTTTATGCATATAATGATTTTTGTCATTTTATTTGGAATAATAGACTTGCTATGTCCTTGGTTTCAATCTTTTTCTAAATAATTTTTAGTAAGAGTGTTTACGAGTAAGTTTAGTTTGAATTTGATGAAAAAAAATCTAAATTAACCAAATCTAATTAGATTGAGTTGATTCGGATTTGGTAATTTTTTTTTAAGCCAACCCAACCCAAACCAAACACAATGTAAACAAAAATAAAGGGAATACAAGTGCAACACCTAGCTACGTATTGCATTTGAGGGTGGAGAGGGATGGTGCTTGATTGGGTAAACGGATCGAATGGTTAAATCTCAACTTTGAAATTATCAAACTCGAGACTCGAACAACAAAAAATCAGATTGAATTGAGTTTAACCTAAAGTAGCCCAAATTTGGGTTTTCAAGTTCATTGAAGCGAATCGATAAGATGAAAAATTTTAGTTTTCAGTAATTTAAATGTAACCAACATTCTCAATCATTATATGATAAACTAAATAAATTGGTAAAACTTGTTCTTGAAAGCTACACTTTGTGATTTTCTTATTAAACAAAATTTTAAATGTTAATTTCTTACAAATATCCTAGAATAGTTATAATGGGACGTATTTTGTCTGTTCCTCAAAATCTCTTTCTATTATTTAGTTTATCAATTTGTTCATTCATTCAAGTCTCTCATGAATATTTTACTAAATGGAATTATTAATTTCTTCTTTTGTGTATTCTTTTTATAGTTTAATTTTGATATACTGTCAGATAAATTTTTTTTACACTATCAATCAATAATATTTTACCATACATATGAATTTTAAAGTAGTTATTATAAGAATTAAATATTTTTAATGATATAACAATACATAATTAGTTAATGATATAAAAAAAATTTATATTGACAGTAAAAATAAATTAAATCCTTCTTTTTAACCCAAATTACTTTGATCGTAATGTACATATACATTTTAACCTTGTGTTTTCTCTCTTCTTTGCAACAAAGCTTAATCCCACTTTCGCAAGAGACACAATGCAAAGTAGATTACCAAATATTGGCAATTTCACTAAAGGATGCCCACCAGGAAAAGTGCCAATTCACAGGAGAAAAATGAGGCATCAAATGAGTACTAATTCTTCTTCAGAACTACAAATCGAAGATTTTCATCAATATTCCCGAAGTTACCCTGGTCATCATGTAAGTAGATGATTTTAATTGATTATTATATTTTTACAATTGACGTACTCAATGGGTTATCGTTGTGTATACTTCTTTAAGGGTGTTATTTGATTCTAATATTTATCGAGTTTTTTCATTCCGTATTTAATCCAGCTATTCCTTAGTACAACATACTTCATGGTTAAAAATCACATATTTGTTTTAAAATTCAAATTAAACCCAATAACATTGACAACGATAGTCATATTTAATCACTTGTACAAATGTGCAATTTTAAATGCAATAATTGTGCAGGTTACATTATTGTCTAGCATATGAAAATTGCTAAGAAAAATTGTCGCAACCGAAATCGCGACGGGACGATCGAAAAAGCTTAAAATTTGAAAATCAATGGAGTCGCCACCAATATTTATTTTAATTGAGAAAACATTAAAAACCCTTAAAATAAAGTAAAACCTGTCTTTTTAAAAAGGGTTTGGGCTCGGAGTCGATTACATGTGTAGGGAAGGTGTTAACATCCTACACTCACTGCTTCCAAGAATCCAGCTCTTAAGTCGATTGTGCAAATTTTAATAATATCAAATTTATTTATTTTACCCTTTTTTGAAAAGACTTTATAATTATTTTATCTTACTTTGTTTTATTTTATTTTTTTTAAGGAAAGAGAAAAAAAATAACTAAATTATGAAAATTTATTTTTGGCTTGACAGAATAGAGATTCTGCTCCTACTATTCTCGGTGCGATTTATGAACTCAAAGTCACGTAGTTTTTTGAAAATAAGTGTGAGTTGGTTAATTTCAATTAAAAGATTTTTGAAAAGAAAATTTTTATTTGAAAACAAAATCATTCTTGCATTGCGATTCAAGGTAGACTAGACTACTAATAAACCCTTATGATCCAAACGACATTGAAGATAGCATCCGCTATTCAATTAACATCATTGATCATTGCATTGATTTAAAGATTATTATTTTATTTTTTTGTTTTACTTTGACATTTTTTTTTGTTTTTTTTATTTTTTTTATTATTTTATTTTTATTATATACTTTGAGAACTTACAGGCATATCTGAATTTTTCTTTCTTTGTTTTTTTTTTAAATTTGATTAAACTAAACTAAAATTGGTCCAAACATTAAAATGAAGTCTAACCCAATAATAACATTTGAGCATTTTCAGACTAATCCCACATGAGTGGGTCGGTCCATCAGTGGCCCAAAGACATAGTTTTTTTTTTTATTTCATTACTTGGTTTGTTTTGTTTTTAAATCAGTAACACCAATAGAGAAATATAACCCAATTCCAAGTATATTTCTAATATACTTTATCAGGCAATAACACTCACCTTCGTACAAGGAGGAGGAGCACAACAATGGAGGCCAATGATGGTGCGCGACGAATCCAGAAAAGCTAGTTGCCGGCAGGTTGATGGGGGTGACAGTGGCGTCGTGGGTTGCGGCGCGAAGCAGCACGGCTAGGTTGCTGGTCGGTTCGGCGCTGCTTGGGAGGATGCGACCGCAAGTCACCCAGATCTGGTTCGGGCGACGGAGACGTGGGTCCTGGCGGTGCAGCGCGGGTCTGACCGGAACGGTGTAGCTCGATCTGGGACCGACTGGTGTGGTACTCGGTTGGAACAGTTGGGCGACTCGGCGGCGGCGTGAGCGAGGGGAGGTCGCGGAGTGAACGACGATCCCAGTTCGGGCTTAGTACGAGTTCAACGGTGCGGTTCGGGATCGGTGCTGACCGGCACGGGCGGGGATTTGCAGCGGCGGTGGTCGCGGTTTCCGGCGTTGACAGAGGAGGTTTGCGGCTGGTTCGAGCAGCTCCGGATCTGGACGAGACCAGAGCGCGACGGCGGTGTGGACGGAGCGGCGTGCGACTCGCGGTTCTGGGCAGACGACGGCGAGGCTGGGTTGGAGGTCCTGGTGGAGGTGAGTATGGAGGTTTTGTTGTTTGTTTATGGTGGTGATGAATGAAGATGGTGAAGGTGGGAGATGGAGGTTGTGGGGTGTTTGGTTAGTGTTTAATGGATGAGGGCCGTTATAAAAATGGTTTCTGTGAAGCTGGTAATGGCAGAGAGTGGATGAAGGTACTGTTGTGGAAGAAGCTGGTGATAGAAGGTTAGAGGTGATTAGTAGTGAGAGTTAATGGTAGTGATGATAGTTTTTGAGGAGGTTCTGTTGTGGAATGATATGAGTAGTGGTTTGTGAAGGTTGATGTGATAATGGTGAAAGGTGGTGAGAGTAAATGATGAAAGATAGTTGAGAATGGAGATGGTGGATTGTTAGAAGATGGATCTCTGAAGAAACGAAACACCCCAGCCTCCCCCTCTGAAAAAAAAAGTGATTCTCCCGTTCTCCCCTATTGCTGAGTATATGGCTTCCTTTTCAATTTGTGCACTCATCATTGCTTGTGTTTGGTCAATCAAATTTGCTCAGAGGAAGGAAGTATATGCAGAGATTGAGTGTAAAGAGAAGGCAACGTGCAGAGGAGGAAATGTGCAGTGCATGAACTTGTGAATTGTGCTGAGTGATGCGAAATCACACGGGATTTGCTGAGTGATGTGAAATTATATTGAGTGTAATGATTGAATGTGGCAGAAAATAATTGCAAAACAATTTTATTATTATTTTTTATTTATTTTTACAAAATAAAATCTAAAAAAAAATGTGATCACAACATTGCAATTAAGTATTTTTTTTTTTCAAAATATTAATCTCTGATCAAGCAATAAAAATTTTATGGACAAAATTGGGTATCAACAGCTGCCCCCCTTTGCTTTCCATTTAAATTAAATGGGAAGCAAAGGAATTGATTCAATTTTGTCCATGAAAATTTTCATTTCCTTTTCTTTTTCTTCTTTTCCTTCTTTCTTTTTTCCCCTTTTTTTTTAGAAAGTAGAGTGAGGCAAAACGGAGAGGACTATTCAATCACTGGAAGATCTATTGCGTGCTTGTGTGTTGGAACAACAAGGAAGTTGGGATGAATTTCTGTCTTTAATAGAATTCACCTACAATAATAGTTTCCATTCAAGTATAGGGATGGCACCCTATGAAGCACTTTATGGGCGACGATGCCGAACACCTTTGTGTTGGTATCAAGATGGGGAAAGTATGACCATTGGACCTGATCTTGTGCAACAAACTACGGAGAAGGTGAAGATGATTCAGGAGAAAATGCGGACGACTCAGAGCAGACAGAAAAGTTATGCTGATAAACGGAGAAGACCTCTTGAATTTGAAGAAGGTGAGCATGTGTTTTTGCGTGTAACACCTACGACTCAGTATCGGAAGAGTTATCAAATTCAGAAAACTCACTCCTAAATTTATTGGACCTTATCAAATCATTCGTCGGATAGGTCCCGTAGCCTACCATATAGCTTTACCACCTTTTCTATCCAATCTTCATAATGTATTCCATGTGTCTCAGTTGAGAAAATATATTCCTGATCCAATACATGTCATTCAACCTGATGAAGTACAACTGAAAGATAATTTGACGTATGAGACACTTCCGTTAAGATTGAGGACAGGAGAGTGAAGCAGCCTTCGAGGGAAGATGATTGTTTTGGTAAAAGTTATATGGAATGAGATAACGGAGATGCTACTTGGGAGCTAGAAGACAAAATGAGGAGCAGTACCCACATCTTTTCTAAGATACGATAAATTTCGGGACGAAATTTCGTTAGTGGGGGAGAGTTGTAACACCCAATTTTTAGTTAATTACGATTTTGCCCTTATCAGATCTTTTTTCGATTTCTGTGTGTTATAAAAGTAATTTGACTATTTCAGAATCGTATTTGATTGTTTCGTGTGATTTGCTTTCCAGTCAAGAAAATAATAATTTTCTAGGGGAAAATCTTGTTTGATTATTTGGAGTGCGATCTTACTAAACCCAATCCGAATAATACATATATCAATCTTTTAATTTTTAAATTTTTCTCGTATAATAAAAATATTTATCGTGTAGAAAAATCTGTGGGACCCACGTTTGGCTTGTGGGACCCACATTTGCTTTGTGGGACCCACGTTTGGGTTTGTGGGCCCCACTTTTAGGAAAAATTTACCAACGTAAAAGGCTTGTAAAATTCTAGACCAAAAGGTTAAAAATCCATAAAAATGGTTAGATTTAATAGATTAGTTAATTTAAAATCTAATTAAGTTAATCTAAAGGGTTAAGTGATAATTAAATAGATTAAAACCTAATTAGTTTTTATCAAATTTTAATTAGACAATTGTATTAGTATAATTAAGTAGAAGATTAAGGATTCTAAGTAAATTAATGATTAACTAAAATACAAAAGAATCTAACTAACTTTTAATTAAACTTAATTAGGAGGACTTAAGCATAAATAAGTTATTAAAAATCAATCAAATTTTGATTAGAATTTCCTATAGCTATTTTTGGATCTATGCATGCATTATGCATTTAGTTGGTCAACAAAGGAGACAAAGCTCCATTATGAGTGTCCTATGGCCATTATTAAGCCAATTTTGTCAAAAAGGATGGCTAGCTCTCTTATTGAGCTCTACGACCATGCATGATGGGGGGGGGGACTAATATTCACTTTGTTATTTCATTTCATTCATTCTACCTCATCCTTTCATTTCTCTCCTACCCAAAGAAACCAAAGAAAACTCCTAAGTCCCTTTTCTCCTACCATTCGCCAACACCATTTCTTCTACTTTCATCCATCAAAAATTTCATCCAACTTCATTTCCTAAATCTAAACCATATTCTAAGAACATCTCTAGTTGTGAGTTTTTGCTAAATCATCCATTTGGAGCTTGGAAAATCACTTTGAAGTTTCTTTCCTATAAGGTGAAAATTCTTGTTTCTTGTTTCTAATTTTATTTTTGATGTTCTAAGCCATGATTGATCCATGGTTTATCTTTTTCATCCATAGTTTATGACTTAATAATTTGTTTAAGCTTGTTAGGATTTTTCTTGAAGCTACACAAAAATTTCTAAGGAGGAGTCCAAGGAGATCTTGTCTTCCTTATAGGTAAGAGGGAGATTTAATCTCATCAACCATGTGTGGTGGTGAGAAAATGGATGTAATTGTGGTGAAGAATCCATAAGGATTCATTCACTTGGTTGTTTGTTTTGTGATTAATTTTGTGTGCATGTTTATTGTCTTTTCTAGTTGTGATTAATTTTGTGTGCATGTTTATTGTCTTTTCTATTTGTGATTTATTATGCATGCAAGCATGTTTATAGCTTTGATATTTGGTATGTGTTTTATTATTGCTTTAATATATGGTATGTGTTCATAAATATATGTATATGTTCATAGATCTATGATAATTATTGTTGGATGTGCAAATATGTTGAGATTTGCAAAAGTGTTCCAAAGAACACAAGATGAAGAGCTTATGGTTTTGACTATGAAAAGAGAACCAATATGTTCTCAACCATTTTTCTAAAAGAATGACCTAATTGATTTAATTAAGTTAAAGGATTTTTCAATGATTTAATGGATGAAAAATAATTTTAAATATGGTTTGTATAAAAGTGGTGATTTTCGCCAAAATACACTTTTAATGTTTAATTGATCCAAAAATTATTTTCTAAGTGTAAACTAGTTAGTTAACCTAAAAAGAATTCATTCATTTACAATGGATTTTCAAGAAATAAATAAGTAAACGAATTTTTATTAGAAGTCTAGTATAGAAAAGAAATAAATTTTAGATACTTGAAAAATACTTACCTTTGAGTTTTAAAATATGTTAGCAATTTTCAAAGTGTATTTTATGGTTATAATAAAATAAATGAATTTTTAAAAAGAAAACGTAGAAAATATCATTTAGTGGATTTTCTAAACGAAATCTTTGTCAAAATTGATTAAAAATAAGCAAGTATTGAAGAATGTTTCAAAATGTCATTTAGAAAGCAAGGAAATATTTTACGTAGTTAAAGAATAAAATTAACTATAGAAGAATTTATTAAAATCAAATTTTTGGGAAAAATGTCAGAAATTATTACTTAGAGTAATTTTTGTAAGAAAAATAGAATATAATATTCAAATAATGTTTTTAGTTTGGAAAGTTTAAAAAATTTAATTTGGAATGTCAAGAAATATTTTATATAGTGAAAAATAGTAGAAATAGCTTACGCGTATTTAAAATGGTGATTTTTAAACTACGCGATTGAGAAAATGATTTAAAAATGTTATGCGATTGAGAAAACGTTGAAAAATATTTACGTGATTGAAAAACGTCTCAAAATGTGACGTAATTGTGAAAATGGGATAAAATATTTACGCGACTTATGGAAACAAGAAATTTTTACCGTCGGGTCAAAGTGGTGGACCCGGACACGTTAGGAAATAGTATTGTCAAGTGGAGACATACTTGCTTTTTTTTACGAAGGGTATTTCGTAATTATGATGACAATGAGGATATTTATGTAATTATGATTCATGGTGATACGAGGGTATTTTTGTAATTATGGATCATTACATACATAGAGTGGTATGTCAATTTGGTTGAAATTGACGATTGATCGACGAGATGAATTACACCGTATGCGGCGTGTGATAGGCGTAGTGTGTTCATGTGGAGAACTTGGAGGCGTTAGTGTGCGAGATTCCACACGTGACAAATTGGTAGCTCCTCCTGGCCGTGGTAATCGAAAAACACACACTAGCGATCTCGACAAATACTATTCTTAATCGTGATCTATCGGGACCGTCTCGGTACTATGCCTGGATGTACACGACGTGTTTGATTATGTACTATTCACACGACGTATTTGACTGTGTGTCATTCACACGACGTATTTGACTGTGTGCTATTTACACGACGTATTTGACTGTGTAATAGCTGGTTGAGGCAGCCTGATGTGCGGACATGTCTACCGGATCATTCTCTCTGATGTTTGTGTTTAGCTCCATGGAGTAGGAATGAGTCTGAGTACATGGCATATTTAATCTGCATCACTGTGTGAATAATTATAATTTGATTTATGATATTTCGCATCTGTGACATTTATACTTGATTGAGATATGATATATGTTGTGCTAACATGATTTTGTTGCTTTAACTCGCTATATCTGTATGTTTTGTCGTTTTCTTCCGCTATCTTTGGAATGATGTAGATTGTCTCACCTCTTTGCATATATTTTCTCGTATTATTATTTATGTTCCGTAAAGTCGTTGAGGAAGTGGAAAGGGAGCAACCGTTGGATTGTCAATACAACGAGGAGCAAAGAACCGAGTGACCGGTTCGAGGACGGTGAACCTCGAGATCATCCATATCATATGGATTGATTGCAAATAAGAGTGGTATGATGTTACTGCAGAGTATTTCTCGTCTTCCGATAAACTTCCCGAGGAGGATTCTTCTGAGGATCGAACTTCTAGTGTTATGCTTGGGCTAGTTTATGGTTTGCTTTTAAACCGCATGGTTCTTGTTTTAATTAACTAGTTTATAATATGTAAATTATTTGTACCTATTAAACACAAAATCATATGTATAATTATGGTGTGTATGTAATAGTTTGTTTTATTTTATGTTCTGTTTATTTTATAATATAATGTTAAAAAAAATATTTTTACAAATTTATATTATTATATATTACGTAATAATTTATAACTTGGGTAGAGGTTATTATTATTGTTCGAAAATGTGACATCCCTATTAGGGTGTGACATTTAAGTTGGTATCGAGCCCAAGTTAGAGTCTTTTGGGGTTGTGGTTGGGTCCTGTTTTTGCTTGTGTTGTGTGATTCTCTCGTGATTGGTGTCCGAAAGGATACATCCGACTTTGTTTTGTCTTGTTTGATTGAAGAAAAAGATGTCCAAGGAAGAGGAACACGTGCAAACATGAACCGTAATGTTGACCCAATGATTGCAAATTCTTGAGGCTATGCAGCAGTATGGCGTAGGTGATTACGCAACAAAATGAACGAGCAAATCAACAAGAAGATGCGATCGCGATGCTCTAAACTTGTCCGAGTTTAGACGCAATAACCCGCCGCAGCTCGAGGTGAATTTAATCCGAGAAAGCGAGTCTTTGGATCCAAGATCTCGAAAAGATATTTGAAGGAATGGGGTGCGCTAATGATCGAAAGGTGACGAATGCTACATTTATGCCGAGAGGAGATGCCGAGAACCGGTGGAGAGGAACCCGACGCTTACTACAAGCCGAGGGAACCGAAATTACCCGGGAGGTATTCTCGTGAGGTATTTCGGAAAAGTACTTTCTGCCGCGTGCTCAACATGCCAAGGAGATGGAATTTCTGGTTTACGTCGGGGCAACATGACTTGTCAATGAATATGCTTCTAAATTTGAGAGCTTGTCTCGGTTCTCGGACTATGCTCAAACTCGACGCAATGATACGTGGAAATGTCGTAAGTTTGAGGAAGGGCCGAGGGTAGAGTTGAAGCGAGGAGTGCTACCCTTAAGGATGAACCAGCTTTCATGCTTTGGTGGACACATGTGTACGACTCGAGGAATTGGAGCCGTCACGTGATCCAAGGAATCGTAACTTTGGACCAACGAGGTTCCAAAGAGGAGGCAACAACAACAACAATAACAACCTAAGTTTCAGCGCAAGCCGTATTCGAGACCACCGGGAATCAACCTCAACGTCCATCTATCGGTGGAAGTTCTAGTGGCAACAAAGTTGGTACAAACGTGGCGTTTACGCCAAGATGTTTTAAATGTGGAAAGAGTGGCCACATATCTAGAGACTGCTCAATCAAAGGGCCAATGCTTTTCAAGTGTGGAAAGCCCTGACATGTTTCTAGGGAATGTAACCGCACGTAAAGGAAGCCGGTGGTGAGCAATGTTCGTGCTACTCACCGCGATCCGGAGGGCGAGTGTACACGATGAGCGGCCGAGGCTTCTCGGCCCGAAGATCTTATTCGGGGGAAGGTGTCGTAGCGTGTAATCTTTTGACCGTACTATATATGATTCAAAGCGCGACGCATTCATTTATTGCGTATGACCGTGTGGATCGGTTGAAATTGCCCGTGTCTTCTTTGAGTTTTCAATTGATTGTTTCTACACCAACTGCCAAGCCTCGTTGTTACATCTAAAGTATGTTTGAACTGTCCTATTACCATAAATGATCGAGTCTTTTCGGTCAATTTAATTTGCTTACCTCTTGTTGAAATAGATATAATATTAGGAATGGATTGGTTATCTTCTAACCATATCCTATTAGATCGTGCCAATAAAACCCTAGTTTTTCTTAAGGATGAGGATTCTGGATTTTTAACTGGCCGTCAAAGTCAAATCTTTGTTGAGGGACTAGCTCAAGGATACATGCCGTTGTCTTCTTTGGAGGTCAAGAGTGAAAAAGATGTGAATGCTATTCCAATCGTGAATGAGTTTTCGTAAGTTTTTCCCGATGATGTACCCGGCTTACCACCGCAAAGAGAAATCGAGTTTGCTATTGATTTGGTACCAGTGAGCAGTCCTATTTCAATTGCACCATATAGGATGTCGCCATCGAATTGGTGGAATTGAAGAAGCAATTGGAGGAATTGTTGGAAAAGCAGTTTGGCGACCGAGTGTTTCACCGTGGGGAGCGCCAGTATTACTAGTCAAGAAGAAGGATGGAACTTCTCGTCTTTGCGTAGACTATCGTCAACTGAACAAGGTCACGATAAAGAACAAATACCCACTTCCAAGGATCGATGATTTGATGGACCACCGTGAAAGGAGCAGCTATTTTCTCTAAAATAGATCTGCGATCGTTATCATCGATTCGTGTCAAGGTAGAGGATATACCTAAGACCGCTTTTCGAACTCGTTACGGCATTATGAGTATCGGTGATGCCGTTCGGAGTGACGAATGCTCCCGCAATATTCATGGACTATATGAATAGGATTTTTCGTCCATACCTAGACAGATTTGTCGTTGTTTTTATCGATGACATTCTCGATCTATTCCCAAAATAAGGAAGAGCATGCTTTGAACATCTCAGATAGTTCTTCAAATTTTGAAAGACAAGAAGCTGTATGCAAAGTTGGCAAAGTGTGAGTTTTGGTTAGAAGAAGTTCAATTTCTGGGTCACGTAATTTCTAAGGAAGGTATTGCAGTGGACCCATCGAAAATAGAAACTATTTTGCAATGGGAGAGGCCGAAGACGGTAACTGAAATTCAAAGTTTTGTTGGATTGGCCGGATATTATCGGAGGTTCATTGAAGGTTTTTCTAAGATAGTTGGACCTCTTACGCAACTCACAAGGAAGAGTCAAGTTTTTGATTGGACGAAAGAATGTGAGGCAAGTTTTCAAGAGTTGAAGAAGAGATTGACTACTGCACCGGTACTGATTTTGCCGGATCCTAACGAGGTTTTTGAGGTGTATTGTGACGCTTCTTACCAAGGGTTAGGATGCGTGTTGATGCGAGAACATAAATGTGGTAGCCTATGCTTCAAGACAGTTGAAGGTTCATGAGAGGAACTATCCAACACATGATTTGGAGCTCGCTGCAGTGGTTTTTGCGTTGAAAGTGTGGAGACATTTTCTGTATGGAGCTGTGTTCAATGTCTTCAAGGTGATCACAAGAGTTTAAAATACTGCTCAATCAAAAGGAATTGAACATGAGGCGAGGCGATGGTTGGAGTTCTTGAAGGACTATGATTTCCAACTTCAATACCATCCGGAAAGGCGAATGTGGTGGCGGATGCCTTAAGTAGAAAGGTGATCGTGTTTCTACCATGATGATAAAGGAGGAAGAATTGATCAATCAGCTTAGAGATTTACTGTTGTCGCGTGGAATTGGCACCAGGAAGGATTCGTCTAAGTAAAGTTATTATTTTGAATGACTTGATGGAAGAAATCAAAGAAAAACAGGATAAGGATCCATATTTGTTGAATGAGAAAGAATTTTTGAAGCAAGGTCATAAAGGCGACGGTTGAGGAAGGATCTGATGGAATCTTAAGATTTAAAGGAAGGATTTGTATACCTAATGATCCCGAGTCAAGCAAGCGATTTTGGACGAAGCTCATGCTAGTAGATTGAGTATGCATCCGGGGATGACAAAGATGTATCAAGATTTAAAGCGGATGTTTTGGTGGCCAAGGATGAAGAGAGATGTTGCGGAACGTGTGGCGTCTTATGTCTGTTTGTCAAAAAGCAAAAGTGGAACATCAAAGACCAAATAGCAGTATGTTACAACCTTTAACTATTCCCGAGTGGAAATGGGATAGTATCTCAATGGATTTTGTCACCGGATTGCCAAGAACTAAGAAGGGTCATGATTCTATATGGGTTATAGTTGATAGGCTTACGAAGTCAGCACTTTCTTGCCGATCAATATTAAGTATTCGTTGGAACGATTAACCCAGGTGTACATTAGTGAAATTGTTAGACTTCACGCCGTACCCTCAAGTATAGTTTCGATAGAGACCCGAGGTTTACGTCAAGGTTTTGGCGAAGCTTACAAGAAGCCATGGGGACTAAGTTACGTCTGAGTTCTGCTTATCATCCGCAGACTGATGGTCAAACGGAGAGGACTATTCAATCACTGGAAGATCTATTGCGTGCTTGTGTGTTGGAACAACAAGGAAGTTGGGATGAATTTCTGTCTTTAATAGAATTCACCTACAATAATAGTTTCCATTCAAGTATAGGGATGGCACCCTATGAAGCACTTTATGGGCGACGATGCCGAACACCTTTGTGTTGGTATCAAGATGGGGAAAGTATGACCATTGGACCTGATCTTGTGCAACAAACTACGGAGAAGGTGAAGATGATTCAGGAGAAAATGCGGACGACTCAGAGCAGACAGAAAAGTTATGCTGATAAACGGAGAAGACCTCTTGAATTTGAAGAAGGTGAGCATGTGTTTTTGCGTGTAACACCTACGACTGGTGTCGGAAGAGTTATCAAATTCAGAAAACTCACTCCTAAATTTATTGGACCTTATCAAATCATTCGTCGGATAGGTCCTGTAGCCTACCAGATAGCTTTACCACCTTTTCTATCCAATCTTCATAATGTATTCCATGTGTCTCAGTTGAGAAAATATATTCCTGATCCAATACATGTCATTCAACCTGATGAAGTACAACTGAAAGATAATTTGACGTATGAGACACTTCCTGTTAAGATTGAGGACAGGAGTGAAGCGACCTTCGAGGGAAGATGATTGTTTTAGTAAAAGTTATATGGAATGAGATAACGGAGATCTTCTTGGGAGCTAGAAGACAAAATGAGGAGCAGTACCCACATCTTTTCTAAGATACGATAAATTTCGGGGACGAAATTTCTGTTAGTGGGGGAGAGTTGTAACACCCCAATTTTTAGTTAATTACGATTTTGCCCTTATTGTACTGTTTTCTGATTTCTGTGTGTTATAAAAGTAATTTGACTATTTCGTAACTGTATTTGATTGTTTCGTGTGATTTGCTCCGAGTCAAGAAAATAATAATTTTCGGTAGGGAAAATCTTGTTTGATTATTTGGAGCTGGGCGATCTTACTAAACCCAATCCGAATAATACATATATCAATCTTTTAATTTTTAGAATTTTTCTGTATAATAAAAATATTTATCGTGCAGAAAAATCTGTGGGACCCACGTTTGGCTTGTGGGACCCACATTTGCTTTAATGGGACCCACGTTTGGGTTTGTGGGCCCCACTTTTAGGAAAAAATTTACCAACGTAAAAGGCTTGTAAAATTCTAGACCAAAAGGTTAAAAATCCATAAAAATGGTTAGATTTAATAGATTAGCTAATTTAAAATCTAATTAAGTTAATCTAAAGGGGTTAAGTGATAATTAAATAGATTAAAACCTAATTAGTTTTTATCAAATTTTAATTAGACAATTGTATTAGTATAATTAAGTAGAAGATTAAGGATTCTAAGTAAATTAATGATTAACTAAAATACAAAAGAATCTAACTAACTTTTAATTAAACTTAATTAGGAGGACTTAAGCATAAATAAGTTATTAAAAATCAATCAAATTTTGATTAGAATTTCCTATAGCTATTTTTGGATCTATGCATGCATTATGCATTTAGTTGGTCAACAAAGGAGACAAAGCTCCATTATGAGTGTCCTATGGCCATTATTAAGCCAATTTTGTCAAAAAGGATGGCTAGCTTCTCTTATTGAGCTCTCACGACCATGCATGATGGGGGGGGGACTAATATTCACTTTGTTATTTCTCATTTCATTCATTCTACCTCATCCTTTCATTTCTCTCCTACCCAAAGAAACCAAAGAAAACTCCTAAGTCCCTTTTCTCCTACCATTCGCCAACACCATTTCTTCTACTTTCATCCATCAAAAATTTCATCCAACTTCATTTCCTAAATCTAAACCATATTCTAAGAACATCTCTAGTTGTGAGTTTTTGCTAAATCATCCATTTGGAGCTTAGAAAATCACTTTGAAGTTTCTTTCCTATAAGGTGAAAATTCTTGTTTCTTGTTTCTAATTTTATTTTTGATGTTCTAAGCCATGATTGATCCATGGTTTATCTTTTTCATCCATAGTTTATGACTTAATAATTTGTTTAAGCTTGTTAGGATTTTTCTTGAAGCTACACAAAAATTTCTAAGGAGGAGTCCAAGGAGATCTTGTCTTCCTTATAGGTAAGAGGAGATTTAATCTCATCAACCATGCATTGGTGAGAAAATGGATGTAATTGTGGTGAAGAATCCATAAGGATTCATTCACTTGGTTGTTTGTTTTGTGATTAATTTTGTGTGCATGTTTATTGTCTTTTCTAGTTGTGATTAATTTTGTGTGCATGTTTATTGTCTTTTCTATTTGTGATTTATTATGCATGCAAGCATGTTTATAGCTTTGATATTTGGTATGTGTTTTATTATTGCTTTAATATATGGTATGTGTTCATAAATATATGTATATGTTCATAGATCTATGATAATTATTGTTGGATGTGCAAATATGTTGAGATTTGCAAAAGTGTTCCAAAGAACACAAGATGAAGAGCTTATGGTTTTGACTATGAAAAGAGAACCAATATGTTCTCAACCATTTTCTAAAAGAATAACCTAATTGATTTAATTAAGTTAAAGGATTTTTCAATGATTTAATGGATGAAAAATAATTTTAAATATGGTTTGTATAAAAGTGGTGATTTTCGCCAAAATACACTTTTAATGTTTAATTGATCCAAAAATTATTTTCTAAGTGTAAACTAGTTAGTTAACCTAAAAAGAATTCATTTACAATGGATTTTCAAGAAATAAATAAGTAAACGAATTTTTATTAGAAGTCTAGTATAGAAAAGAAATAAATTTTAGATACTTGAAAAATACTTACCTTTGAGTTTTAAAATATGTTAGCAATTTTCAAAGTGTATTTTATGGTTATAATAAAATAAATGAATTTTTAAAAAGAAAACGTAGAAAATATCATTTAGTGGATTTTCTAAACGAAATCTTGTCAAAATTGATTAAAAATGAAAGAAGTATTGAAGAATGTTTCAAAATGTCATTTAGAAAGCAAGGAAATATTTTACGTAGTTAAAGAATAAAATTAACTATAGAAGAATTTATTAAAATCAAATTTTTGGGAAAAATGTCAGAAATTATTACTTAGAGTAATTTTTGTAAGAAAAATAGAATATAATATTCAAATAATGTTTTTAGTTTGGAAAGTTTAAAAAATTTAATTTGGAATGTCAAGAAATATTTTATATAGTGAAAAATAGTAGAAATAGCTTACGCGTATTTAAAATGGTGATTTTTAAACTACGCGATTGAGAAAATGATTTAAAAATGTTATGCGATTGAGAAAACGTTGAAAAATATTTACGTGATTGAAAAACGTCTGTAAAATGTGACGTAATTGTGAAAATGGGATAAAATATTTACGCGACTTATGGAAACAAGAAATTTTTACTTGTCGGGTCAAAGTGGTGGACCCGGACACGTTAGGAAATAGTATTGTCAAGTGGAGACATACTTGTTTTTTTTACGAAGGGTATTTCGTAATTATGATGACAATGAGGATATTTATGTAATTATGATTCATGGTGATACTGAGGGTATTTTTGTAATTATGGATCATTACATACATAGAGTGGTATGTCAATTTGGTTGAAATTGACGATTGATCGACGAGATGAATTACAATCAGTATTGCGCGCGTGATAGGCGTAGTGTGTTCATGTGGAGAACTTGGAGGCGTTAGTGTGCGATGGGTTCCACATGTGACAATTAGTAGCTCCTGCAGGCCGTGGTAATCGAAAAACACACACTAGCGATCTCGACAAATACTATTCTTAATCGGGATCTATCGGGATCGTCTCAAGACTATGCCTGGATGTACACGACGTGTTTGATCGTGTACTATTCACACGACGTATTTGACCGTGTGTCATTCACACGACGTATTTGATCGTGTGCTATTTACACGACGTATTTGACTGTGTAATAGCTGGTTGAGGCAAACTGATGTGCGGACATGTCTACCGGATCATTCTCTCTGATGTTTGTGTTTAGCTCCATGGAGTAGGAATGAGTCTGAGTACATGGCATATTTAATCTGCATCACTGTGTGAATAATTATAATTTGATTTATGATATTTCGCATCTGTGACATTTATACTTGATTGAGATATGATATATGTTGTGCTAACATGATTTTGTTGCTTTAACTCGCTATATCTCGTATGTTTTGTCGTTTTCTTATTGCTATCTTGGTAATGATGTAGATTGTCTCACCTCTTTGCATATATTTTCTGTATTATTATTTATGTTCCGTAAAGTCGTTGAGGAAGTGGAAGGGGAGCAACTGTTGGATTGTCAATACAACGAGGAGCAGCAACCGAGTGACCAGTTCGAGGACGGTGAACCTCGAGATCATCCATATCATATGGATTGATTGCAGCGTGGTATGATGTTACCAGAGTATTTCTGTCTTCCGATAAACTTCCCGAGGAGGATTCTTCTGGAGGATCGAACTTCTAGTGTTATGCTTGGGCTAGTTTATGGTTTGCTTTAAACCGCATGACGCTTCTTGTTTTAATTAACTAGTTTATAATATGTAAATTATTTGTACCTATTAAACACAAAATCATATGTATAATTATGGTGTGTATGTAATAGTTTGTTTTATTTTATGTTCTGTTTATTTTATAATATAATGTTAAAAAAAATATATTTTTATAGCTTATATTATTATATATATTACGTAATAATTTATAACTTGGGTAGAGGTTATTATTATTGTTCGAAAATGTGACATCCCTATTAGGGTGTGACACATGTAATGCCTGAGATGATGCATGATGCAATGGATGCATGATAATGCAATGGATGTTAAGCTTGAGGACAATGCATGTAATGCCTGAGATGATGCATGATGCAATAGATGTCCTACGGTAGAGATTCTCATAAACAAAATTGGGTAAACAGAACTGACACATCAGAGCTTTAGCTGAGTCACTCTTGGTTCCACAATACCCTTAAGAACTTCTTCCCATAGCAGGATCAGGGTTCAATAGTAACAAACTCTGATTTATGATTTGTCTGGTTATTCTTCATTTTCTCATCAATACTCTCGAAGGAAATTTATTGCATTTCCCATGACCTTTTAAGATTGTTAAAACAAATCTGAATGCTTTTGCAATATGTTCACATGTTTCACATCTCAATATAAATCTATCATGATAAATGCATATTGAATCAACAAGGGGTTGCAATGAAAATGGACTATCATTATGGAAAGGAACAGTACAGGAAAGGCGGTACCACAAGGGCTAGAATTGAAAGGTTTACAAAAGAATGTTGGAGTAGAGTTTTTCAGCTCTTCCGGTGATGCTCTCTAGGATGATCAGTGCTAATTTCCCATGTATAAGACCATAAACACCCCTCTTTCTGTTTCTGAGAACATGACTTGATCCAGTTTTCACGCATTGGGACCATTCCTGATAAGGCTTTCCATTCACACTGCCCCAGTTTGGCATAAAGGAACTCAAACTGCCCCAGTTTGTGACTCAAGGCGACTCCGCTTCTCCAGATGTGTCAAGAATCATCTTTGACCCTAACTTTTGCCTAGGTTGCTCTTTCCGAGTTTTCAACCTAGCGGGTCGCTCTACTTTTTGCTCAGGCCGCCTTTTCAGGTTTTCAGCCTAACGAGCCACTTTTTCTTTTTGTTTTTTTTTTGTTTTATTTTTAAGCATAATACAGTTTGACAGTATCCGAATTTACAGGAAGTGGTAAATCTGCACCATCCATGTTTGTGAGAATCAAAGCTCCTCCCGAGAAAGCCTTTTTTACGACATAAGGTCCTTCATAGTTTGGAGTCAATTTCCCTCGATGATCCTTTTGAATGGGAAGAACCTTCTTGAGTACTAGGTCTCCTTCTTGAAACTGTCGCGGACGCACCTTTTTCGCATAGGCTTTCATCATTCTCTTCTGATAAAGCTGGCCATGACACAGTGTAGTTAATCTCTTTCCTTCAATGAGGTTCAACTGATCAAGTCGAGTTTGGACCCATTCAGCTTCTTCTAATTCTGCCTCCATCAGCACTCTTAATAATGGAATTTCCACTTCAATAGGGAGTACCGCCTCCATTCCATAAACCAAAGAGAAAGGGGTTGCCCCAGTTGAAGTACGAACAGACGTGCGATAACCATGCAGTGCAAATGGTAGCATTTCATGCCAATCTCTGTACGTTACAACTATCTTCTGAATAATCTTCTTGATGTTCTTGTTCACTGCCTCAACCGCCCCATTCATCTTGGGGCGATAAGGTGAGGAATTGTGGTGCTCAATCTTGAAACTCTCACACATCTCTTTCATCATCTTGTTGTTCAGATTAGTGGCGTTGTCAGTGATAATTTTGCTTGGCAAACCGTAGCGACAAATCAGCTCTCTTTTGACAAATCTGATCACTACATTCCTGGTCACATTGGCATAAGAAGCAGCTTCGACCCATTTTGTGAAGTAATCAATTGCAACAAGAATAAAACGATGTCCATTTGAGGCCTTCGGTTCAATGGGCCCTATGACATCCATTCCCCACATTGAGAATGGCCAGGGTGCTGTCAAAACATTCAAAGGTGCTGGCGGTGCATGGACCTTGTCAGCATACGTCTGGCATTTGTGGCACTTCTTCACATAATTGAAGCAATCAGTTTCCATTGTCAACCAATAATACCCAGCTCTTAATATCTTTCTTGCCATTGCATGCCCACTTGCATGAGTTCCAAAAGAACCTTCATGGACATCCTTGATGATTTTCTCTGCTTCTGTTGCATCAACACATCTTAGCAGCACCATATCGTGGTTCCTTTTGTAGAGAACTTCTCCATTTAGAAAGAAACCCATTGAGAGTCTTCTGAGGGTTCTTTTGTCATTTTCTGAAGCATCTGGAGGGTACTCTCTGTTCTTGATGAAGCATTTGATGTCATGGTACCACGGTTTCCCATCTGGCTCCATTTCTACCATTTGACAATATGCCGGTTGGTCACGACTTTCCATTTTTATGAGTGGCAAGTCCTTATCATAGCTTACTTTAAACATTGATGACAACGTGGCTAAAGCATCAGCCAACTGATTATCTTCCCGAGGGACATGATGGAATGTGACTTCGTCAAGTTATTCAATCAACTCCTTGATGTAAGCATGATAAGGGATCAGCTTGGTATCTCGAGTTTCCCATTCTCCCTTTAGCTGATGGATGACCAGGGCAGAGTCCCCGTATACCTCAAGAACTCTTGCCTTTGATTCTATTGCTGCTTGGATTCCCATGGCACATGCTTCGTACTCGGCTATGTTGTTTGTACAGTCAAAGCACAATCGAGCAGTGATTGGGATAAAATTACTTTCAGGGGAAATCAGTATGGCCCCGACTCCATGCCCCAGTGAATTAGAAGCTCCGTCAAACAACAAAGTCCATTTTTCTTTTTTCGAAGATTCTTCTTCTCCAAACAAAGCCATTATATCTTCATCAGGGAATTCACACTGCATAGACCCATAGTCCTCCACTGGTTGACTAGCTAAGAAATCTGCCAGAGCACTGCCTTTGACTGCTTTTTGGGTGACGTAGATAATGTCATATTCTGATAGTAAAACTTGCCAACGTGCAATCCTCCCGGTGAGGGCAGGTTTTTCAAAGATGTACTTGATTGGGTCCATTTTGGATACTAACCAAGTGGTGTAACACAATATGTACTGCCTCAACCGGTGGGCCGCCCATGCCAAAGCGCAACACGTGCGTTCCAACAATGAGTATTTTGCCTCACAGTTAGTAAATTTCTTACTCAAGTAATAGATGACCTGCTCCTTTTTGCCAGTTTCATCGTGTTGTCCAAGTACACAACCCATGGATTCATCCAACACAGTCAAATACATGATGAGAGGCCTTCCGGCATTGGAGGTACCAAAACGGGGTTCTTGCAGATACTGCTTGATCTTCTCAAATGCTTCTTGACAATCCTCGTTCCATTCTACTGTCTGGTTTTTACGCAATAACTTGAAGATTGGCTCGCACGTTGCAGTCAACTGGGATATAAACCTAGCAATATAGTTCAGCCTCCCCAAAAATCTACGAACTTCTTTTTCAGTGAGAGGAGCTGACATCTCTATGATTGCTCGAACTTTTTCTGGATCAACTTTTATCCCTTTCTCGCTAACCACAAACCCCAAGAGCTTGCCTGATTTCACACCAAAAGTGCACTTAGCAGGATTTAGTCTGAGCCTGAACTTTCTCAACCGCTCAAAGAGCTTTTGTAGATTAGTTATGTGATCTTCTTCTGTTTTTGACTTTGCAATCATATCATCCACATAAACTTCTATTTCTTTGTGCATCATGTCGTGGAACAACGCCACCATCGCTCTTTGATAAGTCGCTCCGGCATTCTTCAATTCGAATGGCATCACTTTATAGCAAAAAGTCCCCCACAGAGTGATGAATGTGGTCTTCTCCATATCTTCAAGTGCCATCTTGATCTGATTATATCCTGAGAAACCATCTATGAAGGAGAAAAACGCATGTTGAGCAGTGTTGTCCACCAAAATATCAATGTGAGGTAAAGGAAAGTTGTCTTTAGGGCTGGCCCTATTCAAATCTCTATAGTCAACGCACATGCGCACTTTCCCATCTTTCTTCGGAACAGGTACGATATTGGCAACCCATTGAGGGTACTTTGCGACCGCGAGAAAACCTGTATCAAACTGCCTTTTGACCTCTTCTCTAACTTTTAGTGACATTTCTGGCTTCATTCGTCTCAACTTTTGCTTGACGGGAGGACATTCTGGTCTTAACGGCAATTTGTGCTCAACTATGCTAACATCCAACCCCGGCATGTCTTGGTACGACCATGCGAAAATGTCACAATAATCAGATAGGAGCTTGACCAACTTGCTTCGCTCCTCTTCTTTTATGGAAGTGCCAATTTTAACTTCTTTTTTATCATCTTATGTCCCAGTTAATCACTTCAATTGACTCTTCAAGGGTTCAATCTCTTTGGCCTCTTGTTCTATCAATCTCATTAGCTCAAAGAGGGCTCCCAATTGTCATCATCATTCTCTTCAACATGATTAACGGGATGGTCAAAATTACACAATGGGGTCATAGTACTGTCATTTTCAAGAGAATCACTTTCAGATCAGCATTTATTGATGTCAAAACAAGTAAATGGTAATGAATAAAAGCTAATGCAACGGTTGAACAGAAAAACTAAAAGGGAAGATAATTTAAAAATGCATTTTATTGATAGCAAATATTGAAAAGGAAACATGTGAGCCCGTTTTTACAACATATTTTCCTAAAGCCTTAGGCATAGCTATAGGATTAGCATTACAAAATTACTTTGAATCAGTTTCAAAAGTCATGGGAAAATCGACGATCTCCCAATTGTGGAGCTCTGTATCCGAAGAACAATGGTACACCAGACTGACACCAAGGTCGATGGATTGATCATCATTGATAGCCGTCACCTGGTTCAGAAACACCAATCCTGCACTTCGGAAACTCTGTTGGATGTCACAGATGGGAATCCTCTCAGTTTTAGGCTCCCGATTTTCCAACCGAGCCAACCTCTTCTCCCTTTTCTCTTCTATGACCCTTCTCTTGTCAGCTTTAGTCGGTTTATATCCTAACCCGAACCTGTCCTTGTTTTCACATGGCTGCAGAAACTTTGCAAGGCCTTGTTCATTCATTCCCAGTCCATTTCCACCTTGGTATCCTCTTTCGAGCATAACCTTAGCCATCATTATGGATGCACTAGATGACTGTGGTTTTGGAATTCGAGCTCCTTCCTTTACATAAACAGCATTGACAACCTCAAATGCTTGGAATGCTATTTCAAGAGCTTTTTCTACAGCTTCGATGTAAGGAGTCGATGGGAGCTTACTCACCAACAAGTCTTCCTCACCCGAGACGATCACCAAACTATTGCCAACTATGAATTTCACTTTCTGGTGCAAAGTGGACGGCACCGCGCCAGCGGAATGAATCCAGGGTCGTCCCAATAGGCAACTGTAAGTTGGTGTGATGTCCATCACCTGAAAGAGTACATGAAAGGTAGTAGGCCCAACCTGAACTGGGATCTCTATTTCTCCCATCACTTCTCTTCGGGTCCCATCAAAAGCTCTCACGATCATGGTACTTGGTTTCATGTAAGTCCCATCAAAAGGCAACTTGGAGAGAGTTGATTTTGGCATTACATTCAAAGAGGAACCATTATCAATGAGCACTCTAGCCATTATATGATCTTGGCATTTGACAAATATGCAGCGCTTATTATGCCCCATTCCTTCGGCGGGGATCTCATCATCAATAAAAATGACATAATTATCGGTAATAATGTTGCCAATGATACCGCTTAACTTGTCAACTGTGATATCATGAGAAACATGAGCTTGATTTAGTATCTTCATCAATACTTTTCTGTGTGGCTCAGAATTCATCAACAAGGATAAGAGAGATATCCTTGCAGGAGTGCGATTCAACTGATCAACCACTCTATACTCGCTTTGCTTGATGAACTTCAGGAACTCACAAACTTCTTCATCAGATACCTCTTTCTTATACTCATTTGGCTTTGCCAATCCTCCTTTTTCTTTCACATCATTCCCCATATAAGTCTCTCATGTCTTGCTCTTCCCCTTGTAGTTTCTTTTTTCTTCTTCTTCTTGCCCTTTTCTCAACTCCTCAGGAGTGTAAATGCGACCACTTCGTGTCATCCCTCCAATCCCCGATATATTAGTGACACTAGAGGTCGAACAAGATGAAACTTTTGACTGATTATTTGCAAGATTATTTCCAAAGACTTGTACATCATACTTCCACGGTACTGCTTTGGTGTCCTTGAATGGGAAAGGACTAGGAACTTGAATGGTGATGGGCCTCGGGCCACATGGAGGTGGCGAATGCGCATTTGCAGTGTAATAGATAACCAACGGTTTAATAGCCAGATTCGCAATAGAAGGGACCAGAGAGTTTATGGTTTCCTGACCTTCTTGAAACTGTGGAATATCACATTCATCCACCATGCCTATGTCACTATTATCACATAGATGACCTATTTGCACTAGTTGCATGTCCATTGGATCTTGGAGGATTTGTCTGAACTCACCACATTCCTCAATAGAATGCCCCACATTCCCATGGAGATTGCACATTATTTGATCCTTGTCGCCCCTTTCCTCTTCAATATAAACCTCTATCATCCCGCATTTGCACAATTCTTTACAAATAATCCTCATGGGGGTTTTGACATCTGCCACCCGTCTTATAAACTGCTGGGTAGAACACTCCTCTATAGCATTGACTGTAGGATTCCCATGGTTAGGCAAAGGGTTGTGGCCAACACTAGGAGTATTCGGCTTGAAATTCAACCATTTGACATTGATTAGATCTTGCACCCTAAACTTCAGCGCTCTGCAATTCTCTGTGGAATGCCCTACAGCCCCTGCATGGTAATCACACTTGGCATTTGGGTCAAAACCTTTAGGGTATGGGGGTTCCAATGGCTTCATCGGGCAAGGAGCTAAGAGAGAGTTACGGATGAGTTGGGGTAGTAATTCGGTGTAGGTCATAGGAATTGGGTCGAAGTGGACAAATTTTCTTTCTTGGTTATTTGGTGGTCTTCTTTGGTTTGTGTTTGGATTTTGGGTCCATGGTTGAGCTGTTTGAGGCGGTAAGGTATGGAGTGTCTGGTATTGAGTAGGAGATAGCGTTTGGTGAGGCCTCATTGGGTGATGAGGTGGAGGATGAGGAACGTGCGAAGCATTGGCGACATGGGGGTGATAAGGCTGGGGATATGGAATCGATGGAGTAGTGGGAAAGTACGGGTGGTAAGATGCGAAAGGGGTTTGGAAGGATGGTTGATGGTTCACAGGTGCTTGACTATATCTCCCTTGGGTGAAGTTCCTCTGGTCAAAGGTAACAGCATGGGTTTCTCCTTCTCTTTTCTTCCCCATCGGGGGTCTCTTGGCATTAAATGTCCCTGTTGAACTCTCAACGATCTTCCCACTTCTCATTCCTCCCTCAACTCTTTCTCCGATGATAACCATGTCCGAGAAATTTGATGACACACTCCCTATCATTTTGTCATAGAAGAGCGGTTGCAGAGTGTCAATAAACGTGGCCACCATTTCTCTTTTGTCAATGGGGGCTCTACTTGAGCGGCCATTTCTCTCCATCGCTGAGCATATTCCTTAAAGGTTTCAACATCCTTCTTAGCCATATTCTGGAGTTGCAGTCTATCTGGTGCCATATCAATATTCAAGAAAGCATCAGCCAAGTCTTTGAAACATCGAACATGGGCACACTCAAGATGAGTGTACCAATTTGAAGCTGCCCCAGTCAAGCTGTCTTGGAAAAAGTGAATCAGCAGCTTGTCATCGTGAGCACACGAAGCCATCTTGCGGATATACATGGTCAGATGGTTCTTTGGGCAAGTGGTCCCCTTGTATTTATCAAAATCTGGAACTTTAAACTTCGGTGGGATCACCACGTTAGGGACAAGGTAAAGTTCTGAAGCATCAAGGAGACCGTAGCTACTTGCCCCTTCTATGGCTTGCAATCTTTCTTCTAAAGTTTCTAACTTCTCTCTGGACTGGGAATTTTCAACAGAGGAATTCAATGGGTATTGTGGCATAAAAATGGGGATAAAATGCTGTGCTGGCAAGGTTCCGTTGGCAGGTGGTTGGGTTGTGTTCAAAGAGTTAGTAGTGGGATTGCTGCCGTCCGAGGGATTAGTCGCTTGTGGTGGTATAAAGCCGGCAGGAAAACCATACGGTGGAATAAAGAAGGGGAATGGGTGTTGTGTTTGTGGTGTTTCATTAGCACTTGGCAGAGTAACCTGAGTTTCAGTAGTATTTGGCAGGTTTGGGGTTGGTGTTACTGCTGTCGTGCTATTATCAAAGGGATTTGTGGCCAATGGTGGTACATACCCTGAGGGGAGGCCATATGGTGGGAATGGTGGAACCCGAGTTCCCGTGAACTGGTGACAACGAGGTTGAGTAGTCTTTGTTTGGATAAACGGTTAGCGGCATCATAACTCCTTGAGGGTTGAAGCCTTGATATTGTGGAGGGTTGGAGAGAAACCAGGTAGGTGAAGAGGTGTGGCCGGGTGTCCTTCGGTTCTGCTGAGGGATTCCCATCCGTGCTCCTTCTATTCTCCATGGACTGCAACATCTCCATTATCTTAGACATTTGCTCTCTAAGCTGGTTCACTTCATCCTTCAACTCTTGAGTTTGCTCTATCTCATCCATGATCCTTGCTTGGGAACGAGTCCTGTAAGGGTGTCGCGGAAGCTGCTTCTCAGCTATAGTGTCTACTTTTCCTGCTCGAGTAAACATGATGTGAATATGCAAATGTTGATTGAACAAAAATAGTGACATGCATGTATGCAAAGTATTGCATATGATTTTTTTTTAGAAAGTAAAAAGATTATGGCCTTATTATGAATTTGTTTACACTATGTGAGTATGCTTGGTGGTCGTGGAAAGGTTCGCACAAACATTCGATAGCAAGGCAAAATCCCTACATTTAGCACTAGGGCATATTGCTCCTTAGGCAAAAATGTGGTTGATAGTGAATCCAAGGGAACATTCATTCCTCAATGGATACCATCTTCTCAATCATTTATTGGCACTGCAACCGTAGGACCAGACTTCTCATGCTTTCAATCAAAGACGAATTGTCTCGAGGCGGAAACATGATTGACAATTTATTCAATGGAGAATTCACACCTCTATGAATAAATAACCAAATTGATATTTGAAACAAAACACAACAATGAGCATCTATTTCATTTCAAACTTCAGAAGTACAAGATTTAGCTCCCACAAAATGAAGCGCAATTACATCAACAATTTCATTTGCTTCTTTCTAAAACCTTTAGTAAGACCTCGACAATACTTCATGAAATCAACTATCTTTGATGGTAGTTGCAGCCAGGGGTTTATGTGAGCTTGAATGTCTGCTTCTTCAAAATGAGTAATCAGTTGTGCGGTGTGATATTGTAAGCTATCGGACATGTCTTCAAATTTTCTCTTCCATTCCTCTTTTTCAGCCCCTTGATCTTGTGCTACTAACTGCCACACCTCTGCACATTCTTCTTTTTGCCTCAATAGCTTTTGGGCTTCAATTCTCCACTGTTCATGGTCTCGCCCAAACTCTTGAATTTTTAGCTTCAAATGCTCATTCTTTTGGTTTGCCTCCAAGAGTGCATCGTGGTATTTGGTAGCTAATGCCCGCCCTTGATCAGAGCGACACTTTGCTTCAGTCAGGGCCTCTTGTAAGGCTTGTACTCTACGATCTTGTACCCTAGCACTCGCTTCCAACTTTCCTTTCTCTTGCAAGATCATCGCCATTGTTTCTTCCTGAGTGCTAATCTTTGCTCGTAATTCACGAACTTCAGTTGTGGTCTTTTCATATTCTATCTCTTTTCCTCTCCTTGCTCTTTTTACTCGACTTGGAGTCTCAGCAGCATCTGCACACGCATCTTTTAAATATTCAACTTCATCAGCTAACTTCTGGCATCGACTCTGGTGGATGACTACTTTTAACTCAGCAGCTTCTTTTCCTTGTTCCAAGACTTTCATCTGTGCTTTCAGTCTTTCTATCTCGGTTGCCATTTGAGGTATGATTTGAGGGTGGCCTTTATCGTCTGGAACTGTCTTAGGGATACTTTTATGTGCCCTTCTTGCCTCTCTCCATTGCAAGTATTCAGGGGTACAAATCACCACATGCTTTCCTAATTCCTTTGTTCCTGCCATATGAATATTCCTCCAAGCATCTCTAATCTCTTTTTCCCGCTTAATAGTGCCTTCATCTTGTTGGTATAAGAAGCTGAACCCTCCAAGTTGTTTTTCATTTGGCACATGTTGAGTCCACCGGAGTTGTCTAAGCACAAGGATTGGCGCATATGATACACCACCTCTAGGGCTCATCAAAGGAACATTAGGAAAATCACCACAGCTGAAAACTATTTCTTCTCCATGATACCACGAGCATACCCATTTAAAAGAATCTGGCCCCATCCTCACGAACTCATTTTTCCATTCAATGGCTTTTTGTTGCTTCACTGGTATGCGACCAAAATTCCTTAATGGATCAGGTAAGGGTCCCAGACGATTCGACACATCCATATGCGTCATGATCCAAACGTACAACATGTGTGTACAGCATCGAATCTTTCCACCACCCTTTTGATGACAGACTTCCATTGTCAAGAAAGTATCGGCAAGAATAGCAGGGACTGGATTTGCTTTATACTTCTCAAACTTGAAGAATACATCCATTGCTGCTTGATCTACCATGTCTGAGGTAAATGGGAATAACACTAACCCAAATATGGTTAATGCTAAGGTTTTGTTGAAGAAATCCCACTTTCCTTGTTGAGCTAGATACTGAAGATGCGCTTCTAGGTAACTTTTCTTCAAGCCTTCTGTTCCTCCCCTTTTTTCCATGCCCAATTGATTTGCTTGAACCTCTATCAGCTCTGCTATCTTCCCTACTGACACATAATACCCTCCATAAAGATAAACATTTGGGTGCTTGTTCATTGGAAGCCTCAACATGATTGCATACTCCTCTATGGTTGGTGTAATGTCCAAGTTAGGTAGCTCAAAACATTTCAGAGAATAGTTCCAAAATTGAGCAAGGCCACTTAAGATGGGCTCCTCCACCGTAATGCGCAGCAAATCCAGAATTTGCCCATAACCTCTTGAGAACTCTGATCGAGCCTTAGGGGTCATTTGTTCAGTAATGTCCTTCATGTGCCTCAAATCGCTGCCATTTACTGTAACCTTTATACTCCTCTTGAGGTCGATTGCTTGGTTGGAGTTCTGTCCTTGACATGCTTCTTCCATTCCTTGCTATTGATGAGTACAAACCTTTCCACTTTACCAAGAAAACTCACCCTAAAAAAAAAGAAGTAATGAAGAGAATATGTAAGCAAAAAGAATGCACTCTAAGGATTCCTCTCCCTAAAGGGTGCATTGTCTCTTTTTATTATTTTTATTTTATTTTTTTTAAATGATGCGACTATTATGCAAATGCAAGATGATATGTACTTTGTTATGTTGATAATTTTTAATAACAAATGCAAGAATGAATGAAAATGCAAGCCATGAAAGTGCAAGAAGATGTATTTTTTATTTTTGAGGATGCTAAGAATGCAAGGAAAATGTAAGTCATACAAAAAAAATGCATAAATGAAATATATGAGAAAGAGAAAGGTAAAGAAAGAGTATGCTCCCTTTGTGCCCTAGTCAGGTGGAACCTAAGAAGCTATATCATCTGAATGTCATGACTCTAATTTTGGAAGTCACTATGTTCAATCTATCAGTGTAAGATTTTCAGGACAGATCTAAACTTCTAAGAAGTCATGGTCCCCAGATTGCCCCTATCTCGAAAGACAAGGACCCATTTCATGAATTAATCACAAGTAGGGATAAACCCTCTCAATATGACTAATCCATGATATTGGTAACAATCTGAGTGGCGTCTCAACGAATGTCAAGTGAGCATAAAGCCCCTCAATAACAAAAGTCGAGACTCCTCCTATTCCTCGGGTTCGCACAGACTCGGGTATAGAGCCCAAAAAGTGTGTGAGGTAAGTGATGGTGATGTGTGTGTGGGAGCATACCGACCTGTACCAAAAATAAAAAAAACCGAATTACCCCCCAACCTGCAAAAGCATATATACAACAACCAACCAGCAATCATCTATCCTAAGGTTTCAACAATTAAGCACAAAAAATATATATACAAGTAAATAAAAAAAACACAGAATAATGCTAGCAAATATTTACATACAAAAATATTCACAAAAATAAATAAATAAATGAAAACAAAGACAAAAAGGGTAAAATAAATAAATAGAGATTATTAATAATTTGCACAACTAACATTGACAGGCCTGACTCTCTAAATGTCCCCAGTGGAGTCGCCAGCTGTCGCAACCGAAATCGCGACGGGACGACCGAAAAAGCTTAAAATTTGAAAATCAATGGAGTCGCCACCAATGTTTATTTTAATTGGGAAAACATTAGAAAAACCCTTAAAATAGGCAAAACTGGTCTTTTTAAAAAAGGGTTTGGGCTCGGGAGTCGATTACAGGTAGGGAAGGTGTTAGCATCCTACACTGCCCGTTCCAAGAACGGTACCTTAAGTCGATTGTGCAAATTTTAATAATATCAAATTTATTTATTTTACTCTTTTTTTGAAAAGACTTTGTAATTATTTTATCTTGTTTTATTTTATTTTTTTAAGGAAAGAGAAAAAAATAACTAAATTATGAAAATTTATTTTTTGGCTTGACAGAATAGAGATTCTGCTCCTACGTATCCTCGGGTGCAATGAGGAACTCAAAGTCACGTAGTTCTTTTGAAAATAAGTGTGAGTTGGTTAATTTCAATTAAAAGATTTTTTAAAAGAAAATTTTTTATTTGAAAACAAAATCATTCTTGCACAGGATTCAAGGTAGCACTAGGCTACTAATAAACCCTTATGATCCAAACGACATTGAAGATAGCATCCGCTATTCAATTAACATCATTGATCATTGCATTGATTTAAAGATTATTTTTTTATTTTTTGTTTTACTTTGACATTTTTTTTGTTTTTTTTTTTTTTTTTTTTTATTTTATTTTTATTATATACTTTGAGAACTTACAGATATATCTGAATTTTTCTTTCTTTGTTTTTTTTTTTTAAATTTGATTAAACTAAACTAAAATTGGTCCAAACATTAAAATGAAGTCTAACCCAATAATAACATTTGAGCATTTTCAGACTAATCCCACATGAGTGGGTCGGTCCATCAGTGGCCCAAAGACATAGTTTTTTTTTTTATTTCATTACTTGGTTTGTTTTGTTTTTAAATCAGTAACACCAATAGAGAAATATAACCCAATTCCAAGTATATTTCTAATATACTTTATCAGGCAATAACACTCACCTTCGTACAAGGAGGAGGAGCACAACAATGGAGGCCAATGATGGTGCGCGACGAATCCAGAAAAGCTAGTTGCCGGCGGTTGATGGGGGTGACAAGGTGGCGTCGTGGGGCTGCGGCGCGGCGGCACGGCTAGGTTGCTTGGTCGGTTCGGCGGCTGCGCAGGAGGATGCGACCGCGGTCACCCGATTTGGTTCGGGCGACGGAGACGTGGGTCCCGGCGGTGCGGCGCGGGTCCGCCGAACGGTGCGGCTCGATCCGGGGCCGACCGGTGTGGTACTCGGTTGGAATTCTTGCCGCGAGTTGAAGTTAGCACTAGCACGGTTGGGCGACTCGGCGGCGGCGTGAGCGAGGGGAGGTCGCGGAGTGAACGACGATCCCAGTTCGAGCTTAGTACGAGTTCAACGGTGCGGTTCGGGATCGGTGCTGACCGGCACGGGCGGGGATTTGCAGCGGCGGTGGTCGCGGTTTCCGGCGTTGACGAGAGGAGGTTTGCGGCTGGTTCGAGCAACTCCGGATCGGGCGAGACCAGAGCGCGACGGCGGTGTGGACGGAGCGGCGTGCGACTCGCGGTTCGGGCGGTGACGACGGCGAGGCTAGGTTGGAGGTCCCGGTGGAGGTGAGTATGGAGGTTTTGTTGTTTGTTTATGGTGGTGATGAATGAGGATGGTGAAGGTGGGAGATGGAGGTTGTGGGGTGTTTGGTTAGTGTTTAATGGATGAGGGCTGTTATAAAAATGGTTTCTGTGAAGTTTGGTAATGGCGAGAGAGTGGATGAAGGTGTTGTTGTGGAAGAAGTGGTGATGGTGATGGAAGGTTGGAGGTGATTAGTAGTGAGAGTTAATGGTAGTGATGATAGTTTTTGAGGAGGTTCTGTTGTGGAATGATATGAGTAGTGGTTTGTGAAGGTTGATGTGATAATGGTGAAAGGTGGTGAGAGTAAATGATGAAAGATAGTTGAGAATGGAGATGGTGGATTGTTAGAAGATGGATCTCTGAAGAAACGAAACACCCCAGCCTCCCCCTCTGAAAAAAAAAAATGATTCTCCCGTTCTCCCCTATTGCTGAGTATATTGCTTCCTTTTCAATTTGTGCACTCATCATTGCTTGTGTTTGGTCAATCAAATTTGCTCAGAGGAAGGAAGTATGTGCAGAGATTGAGTGTAAAGAGAAGGCAACGTGCAGAGGAGGAAATGTGCAGTGCATGAACTTGTGATGTAGAATTGTGCTGAGTGATGCAAAAATCACACGGGATTTGCTGAGTGATGTGAAATTATATTGAGTGTAATGATTGAAAGTGGCAGAAAATAATTGCAAAACAATTTTATTATTTTTTTATTATTATTATTGTTTATTTATTTTTACAAAATAAAATCTAAAAAAAAATGTGATCACAACATTGCAATTAAGTATTTTTTTTTTCAAAATATTAATCTCTGATCAAGCAATAAAAATTTTATGGACAAAATTGGGTATCAACAAAAATTAACGTGTGTTGGTCTGAGTAGAAAGACTTCGAGTCCCTTAAGCATGCGGTCCTGAATTCGATTCCAAAATTCATATGTATAAAAATAATATTATTGAGAATTATTTCCGCTTAGGTGTCTGAATGTATATCGGGAGATTAGTCTTTCACCTATTAGATGAATGAATACTCTGAGAAATAAAAAATGAACATTGTTAAGAAATCTATAACTTATAACCTCCTTTTAATCGATGGTGAAAACTTATGACCATACCTCGAAAGATTCGTCATTTACCTATCAAGTGGGAATATTTTGAAAAACTAAAAATCAACATTGTTAAGAAATTATAACTTATAACTTCCTTTTAATTGATGATGAAAACATATTAAAAAAATAAAGTTGGAAATTAATTTCACAACACATCAATAAAACTCATCCCAAGTTAAAATTTATATCAATTCAAAAGTATTCTTTTGGATGAAGAGTTTCTATCTAATAATTTGGGCTTTAAAGCTAAGAAGATGATGTGTCTTAATCAATTAATTAAATTTTGATAAATCAAGACTTGCACCACAACTAACATTGTTTCGTCTTTTCCTTATTTTAAAGCCCTCTTTCTCACACCCTTGCCCTGGTAAGTTCTTGGACATTCATTGATCCTACATCTGAAGTTAATGTTATTATTAATTTATTTGATTGATTAACCATTATTTGTCTTAGATTTCACAAAAAAAAAAAGATATATCATTTTACTATATAGTTCATATATTGTATGTAAAGCACGTATAGGAACTTGTTGATTAAAATTATCAATATCAATTATATAACAAAATTTTTTTACCAGTTAAAAATTATATATCAATTAAAATATTAAATTATCTTAATCATATATCTTTTGTTAATGAAACAAGTTACTGATTTTATTCTAAATATTTTGTTGTTATCTTCTTTAGTTTGTTACCCTTGATACAACCAAAAGTACGACGTATCGTGGAGCAGGTGCAATATTCAGTTTTGGTGTGCGTAATCTACCGTTACATGCAAACCAATATAGCATCTCCCAAATTTGGCTTCAAACTGGTCGCTCTACAGAACTTAATAGTATACAAGTCGGATGGGGTGTAAGTTAATTTTCATTATGTTTCTGTGAAGCATTATATATATATATATATATATATATATATATATATATATATATATATATATATATATATAGGAAGTGTCAATTGAGAAGAAAAAGTGATTATTGTGAGAGGGTGAAAGAGTGAATATTGGCCATTGAATCTTATATAAATGGTAGATTAAGACATAATATAAACGTGATTTTTTTGAAGTGGTCAATATTGTACCATTGGATCATGACCTTTAAGTAACTTTAATCTTGACCATCCAATGTATGGTTGTATGGTCAAAATTCACTCCTCTCACCCTCTCACAATAACCACTCTCTCTCACTAGATATGTCTATATATATATATATATATATATATATATATATACACACACACACACACACACACGAGACATACCTAATGAAAAAATAAAAAGAATAAATCTTAACCATATAATCAGAGACGAATCTACATGTAACAAAGTAAGAACACATGCCCTCACTCAAGTTTGAAACTTTTCTTTGATCCATTGTAGGTATATATCTTTTTAACTATGAATGGACCTATGTAAAGAAGAATATGAACACTTGATCCCATTTACTTTTATAATTTTTTTATTACTCATGATATCTATTTATTATTTTTACTATTCATATTTTTAACTTTACTTTTATATGATGAGTAAATTTGTAATAATAGAAGTTAAAATTCATCTAATATTTTTCTTAAATTTTATCTCACGTAATTAGCAATTAAGATCATTCATATATATAGAGAAAAAAATATTTAATAATATTAATAATAAAAAGATCATTGTGTAAAAAATATATTTATAAATTAATATTTTATCATTTTGTGTTAATATATTTTTTAGAATTAATTTAATTTTTTTTATGTTTATATATTGTCTTTGTCTCTATTATTTAAAATTTTTAAATCCGTCATTACATACAATTATATATAGATAATAAAAAAAATCAGAAGAATATCAGTCTTTACATGTTTTAGTTTAATCTATTCCACAACACCCATGGTATTTGTGGTATTCTTTATTATGCTTGTATCAACGCTTTGAGCTCTCTTTTAATTTACTATCTATCCTTCATTACTTTCGTGATATATTATAGGTGCATCCAAGCTTATATGGAGATAATAGACTACATCTAACTACCCGTTGGACAGTAAGAAACTCAAGTTAATGTATTATTTTTTTAAAATGATCGATTAGACGTTAGTGATTGATTGGGCTTAATTAGATATTTACGTGCAGACAGATAACTATCGAAACACTGGATGCTTCAATCATCTGTGCCCAGGTTTTGTGCAAGTCGACCGCAGTCATTATCTTGGAGCTTCCGTTGGTCTCGAACAAGTTGTAAAAAATATATATATTGGTGCCGCAGTCAACCAGGTAAAGTTGAATGCATTTATAGAGAAACTATATCTATTAATTTGATGCTAATGTTGTCATTCAATTTTTTTTACTATAATGATATAACGTAGATTTGGTTTTATAACTTTATCCATACTATTTAAACTCCTCACCGTTATCTTACAGGTAGTGGTATGTTATCATTCAAGCTATATTACTAAATAAATTGGGATCGTTTAGATATATTTATCAAAAAAGTATTTATTTTAGAGTTCTTTTTTAAAGGAGTTTATTTTAAAAAAAAATTACATTTAGATATAATATTTGAAAAGTGTTTATACTAGTAAGCACTAATATTAAAACTATTTATTCTTCCACTTAATTTAAAAGTTTGAGATTGTTAGTTTCTAAAATAAGTGGTTGAACCACTTTTTTTTAACTTCTGTTTTTTTTTAAGATGGTATCTAAACATATTTAAAACATTTATAAGTACTTATTTTTAAAATATAAGTGTTTATTTTTAAAATACGATGTGAATAATCGTAATTAAAAATGAAACTCTTGACACTTCTAGTTATTTATTAACACATTTTATTAATTATTATTTCTAGTTTATTAAATTATTCTTAATTAAATAATTTTTTTATTTAAGTCATATCTTATTAAGTAATTATGTTTCTATTTGTCTATTTAGAAATTTAAAAAACTATAATTAAAAGAGTTAATAATAATTATAAATAGATAAGTAAAAGTATCAATACCACATTATAAATTAATATATGCTCTTTTAGTTTTGTTTCTTCCATTAATTATTTTTGGCTACTGTCATTTGCTAGTAACGTGTCTGATTACATTTTAATTGTTTAAATATTTATAGGATCAATCAACAGGCAATTGGTGGTTAACTGTTGCAACTATACATATTGGGTATTGGGCAAAGGAAATATTCACTCACCTAGGTGGGGGAGCATCTTTGATAAGATATGGTGGCGAAACCTTTTCTCCCCCTAATATGATTAGTCCCCCAATGGGTAGTGGAGAACTACCTAAGAAATCTCCTGAATCACATTTCATGGGATCACTTCAAATTGTAGATTCAGGGTACAAAGAAAATAATGTAAATCCTAATGACATGAAGTCGTATCGTGACACTAGCTCAAATTGTTATGACCTGTTGTATTATAAGCAAGATTTATTCTTTGGTGGGCCTGGGGGCCAATGTGGTATATGATTGTATTAACAACTATTTTTAATAAAGGTTAGTTTATCATTGGCACATCATACATGAAATTTAGTCCCATTAAGCTTCAATGTTCAAGGCAAGCGTGAAATTAAAAAATAAAAGTAGAAGTTTAATTGAGTTTAGAAGATGCAAATATAATTCATGATCACCCTATACATCTTTGAAGAACATCTCACCCATTTGCTAAGTCCTAAAAGTTAGCATAATTATTTGGACATTTCACAACAAATTAACTCATATCTATCATAGTCAATAAATATCATAGTTCTGAAAATTGGATTGGTCATTTTGATTAGTTGGACTGAGAACTCACTTTATCGCCACTGGTTCGAAGGGATTTTCACCCAACATCACAACATGTAGAAGAATAAAAGAAGAAGAAATTACAAATCATGAGATATGAGTCGTCATCTGGTTATGACATCGTTTCCCTAAAGAAAGAGCTAAAAAACTAGAAATCTCAAGTGATTTTAGAGAAAGAGAATGAAAGAAGACGGAAGAACCATGGGAATAGACGGTCGTTTCTTTCTCCATAACAAAGGGGGGAGAGAGAAAGAAATGGCAGGATTCATTGAATATGGTATCACATGGGTCATCTCAACAATTCCCATGATTATTATATTCTGTTAGATATTTTAAAAATTGATTTCACTTTACATATCAAAAAGAAAGTTGAATTAATATAACAAAATGAAAAATAAAATGAAAGTTTATTTAAGTTTGAACAGAATCAATCACGTTTGTTGTTGACATAACAAAATCTGGAACTTAATTTTTCATGCTTTAAATTTATACTCTTGATTTATTGTTACTTTATATATATATATATATGATAAAAATATAATTATATAATTATATTTTAGTTCAACCACGATTAGACCATCAGATCATTTATTAATTTAATAGTCAATTCGATTTATATATATATATATATATGATAAAAATATAATTATATTTTAATTCAATTACGATTAGATCATCAGATCATTTACTAATTTAATAATCAATTCGATTTTTAGAATTTATATTTATTTCAATCACGAATAAATTATTAAATCATGAATCAATTCTTTTACTAATTTAATAGTCGATTCGATTTTCAGAACTTTGATAAACATGTATCAATACTCAAATTTGAAGATCCAAAAATCTTGTTTCATACCAAAATTCAAGATGTCAAGGTACCGGTCTTTGTATGGTGGAGATAGTGTTGGCAACAGATCAAAGAGCTCACAAATATTACATGAAAGACCTTGAACAACTCAATGAACAACGCTTTCTATTGTGATTCTTCAAGTCTTAAAAATACTCTCAAGTGTGTGAGTCCTAAGTTTGTACGAGTACATGGTTGATCTCACATCGACTTCAAATTTTAGGTGCTGAAAAATTTTCTTAATCTAGTTGTACAATTACAAAATCAAGAATTATTGAGAAATATGGCAATAGTAAGAAAAAATGTGAAGTAGATATATGAAATTTACTAAATGGATAATAGTATTTATAACAAGTCAATGATGTGACTTATATACAGAACAAGACATAGCTACTAACAAGTTTAAAGTTTGAAACTTTTGATTATTAATTATAGATTATTTTAAAAGTTTTGTGATGTAAATATTATTTTGTCTTTAATCAAATAATTTTTTTATCATTTTATATATTTTTTAATAATATAATACATAAAAATAATTTTTTTATATTATTTAAATAAAATAGATTATTTTAAAATCACTTTTCGATTAATATATTTAAACATAAAATTGATTATTATAATCGATTCATGATAATAATTGATTATATAATAATCAAATTTTTACAATTAATGCAAACATATGCTTAGCTTGTGTTTGGTTCAGCTTAAATTTTGGCTCAAAAACTTTTTTTTTTTTGGTTAAAAGCTTTTTTTACTATTTGAGCTTTGTTTGGGTAATTTGATTAAAGTGAAAAAAAAAGCTTTTGAAGCATTTCAATAGCTTTTTCCTTTAAGCTCCACTTTTGAGCATTATGATAAAAAGTTGTTAGATTATTTTTTTTCAAAAGCTGATTATGTTATATTTTAACCAAAGTAATCCTAAAACATAAAATATTATATAATATAAATAAATTATTTCATATAATTTTTAGTAATTTAATACATAAAAATAATTCTTTTTATATAATTCAAACGAAATAGATTATTTTAAAATTATTTTTCAAATAACATATCTAAATATAAAACTAATTTCATCATAATCGATTATAAAAAAAAAAAAATAATCATCTTACACCCCTTTTAAGGGTGTAAGTACTATTCATACTATTTTTAATAGATGTGATTGAGTGAGAGAAAGTGATAGAAAAAACTATGTATAATAAATGATATTAGATGAGGTGTGAAAAGAGGTGTATGCACTGTTTAATGTAAGAATATAAAAATTGTAAAAAAAAAGATTATATAGCTAATTAATTATTGAAATAAACTTTTTTTATAGCTAATTCAAACACACATGTACTTAATCTTTTTCCAACATTTCCACAACTCTAGTCTCAAGCAAATTAAGGCTTTATAGTCCTTCAAATCACAATATGATGGTAAACAATCCTAAGTGTAGGAACAAATGATCATCAATGCATGCCAAACTAAGGCAAAAGACCTAACCGGCCAAGCAGAAGCTAAAATTAAGGGTTAACCACAACAGGCAGAAGATAAAATAAAAGTCAAATCAAGGCTGAAAACATGAAAATATGACACCACTGATCACTCAAAACAAAATGGAAGTAAGAACAATCCACCAAATGAAATTGAACTGAACACTAAGCTAACCAAATGAATACAAGAAAGTGAGAGAATAGTGAAAAGAAATTTTGGTGAGCAGAAATCATGGGCCACAACAGCAAAAAGAAATGATGCGAAAGAAAAATAGTGGACAGAGAAGTAGAACTTTTGGTGGAATAGAAAGAAAAGAATTGATATGATGGAAAGAAAAAAAAACAAGAACCGGTGAACTACGATGAAGAAAAAAAAAAAGGATCAACCTTGTGTGACGAAGAATAATAGGGAACCAAACGTGAACAAGGCACTAACAAGAAGCAAAGGAACCAGAAACATGAAAAATGAAAAATCTTAACTAATATCCTCACCGCACCAACTGGCGTAGAACCATTGGAAACTACCAAAACACCTTCAAATCTCCACTAATCCACCAAATCCTTTCCCAGACTTATTTTCACACATTTATCTTCCTTTTCCACTAATATCAATTTCTCCATTTTGCGTCTCAATGGCTAATTCATCCCATCACCCAAAGAAAGCCAAAACCTCGAAGTCTAACCACTGTGCCCCTGCCAAGCTCGATCTTCAACGCTTCTTCATTATTAGTCTACAACTGATGATAAGATTTGAAGCTGATTTCCATAACAAGAAGTCGTGGAACCTCCGTTCACGGATTTGGCATTCTTCACAAAGGAGAATTTAGATAACTACAACCTACAGGTGGACTTGGGCTTGAAGGATTTTGCCACCGTAAGTATGGTGATTCGGCCAGCCCTCCATGTCCCGATTTGTCCCGACCCAAATGGGTCGGGTAATTTAATAATTGATTGGGTTTTAAGACTGATTCAAATAAAATTTGAATACATTATCTTTGGGTACATGACAGGATTAGGTATAGAGTGTTCTGCTCTATTACATGACTCGAACCTGTTCCGAACTATATATATTATACAATTATAATTTTTATTTGATGTTTAATTATAAAATTATAATTAAACTATATATATACATTATATTTAAATTATAATAAATATGTTATTTAACTAATTTTTTAAAATTATATAATAAAAAGTGTAATTCGAGACAGGATAAATGAGACATGGACAAGATAAATAAACTCTCACGGATTTGGGTATGGGACAAAAAAAAAGACCCCACTAAATAATAGGGCAAGAACTAGGACAACATATGAGTGAACGAGGCGGGGACAAACGAATAATGAATAACTCATCCCAATTCTCCTCATTGTCATCTCTACGTGTCTTCTAGTGTAACTTAACATATCTTATAAGGATAAGGTGCTCTATTCAAAGGTCAAAGGTCAAAGGCATTCCTATTGTTCTAATAAGGGAAGAGTTCAAATTCATTATCGTGTTACCTTTTTTTTATGAATAGGTTTGAAGTTGGCGCTCCTAGTATTCGGGATGACTTTGATTCAGTGTTTTAAAAATTAGACTAAACAATCTAATTGATCTGGTTAGAATATGAACGAATTATATTTCTAGTTCGATTAATATCTGATTCAATCACGATTAAATCACGGTTTAACTATAAATTTAGTTCGTTAAATCAATCAAACCATGTCTCGAAAATCTTGTCTATTTAATTTCTGTTTCGAATTTTAAAACATTGCTTCGATTAGAACACCACCTTGCGAAGTCAGTGTCGGGAAGGAAGAAATTAACACGGCTCATGAGAAACCAAGTTCATCTAACTTCTCCTTGGAGAATCGCCTTCTCCATTACATTTTGGTGAGGGTGATCATTCCCCAACCATTAAACTATTGATCTCTTGTATTGGAAAAGGACATTATTATGCTGTGGGCCCTCAACCAGGGGAAGTGGATCTAACTGGCCTTACTACGTCATGCAACATATGCTTATGGCTAGGTGACGTACCTGTGGTACCTTTCTATTTGCAATGAACTTCACAAAGATCTTGCAACGCTTCAAGGGTACCCCTCTCGGGTAAAAGATTAAAATTCCAAAAAATATGAAAATGCATGGTTATGGGAGGACGGTGTAATGAAAAATGAGGAGAATGATCAACCTCCAGTTCAAGATCGGCCTCAACAACTAGCTCAGTCTCAAGAGCTTGTACTAACTTTGTCTACTGATGTTTTTGGCATCCTTGATGAGATTCTTTCCAACAATTAAATTCACCAGACCTTTTCGGAGGAGATTGCTCACAACCAGCAAGAAGGTTTTCAGAGTTCGCATCGCCGAATATGGACGAATTAGAATCCAGACTTGCTCGCATTGAAGATTCCCTAGCTTCCAATTTTGGTTCTGGTGTTGGCATTGTTGATGGACAACATGGAGATGACGATGGGGCTCAGTCTTGACTAAAACTTTTTTTTTCTTACCGCTTATGTTATCTATTTTACCGCTAATCCAAAGTATATTGTTTTGCTTATTAATGTTATCAGTGCTTAGCCTACCAAAAAATGTTATCGGTGCTTTATTCTCAAATTCCATATCTTATGCTAATTGTGGCTCTCTGATAATGACAAAGGAGGAAAAAATCATGAGAAAATAGGCTCCCAAGAATAGTTTGTTGTGTTGTATAACGGGGAACATATATATATATATATAGGATTTTATTCTGGTGAGAAGAGTGTTTATTGTAAAAGGTGAGAGGAGTAAATATTGACCATTAGATCTTACATGAATAGTCAAGATTAGAACATAAATGTATGTGATTTTTTTAAGTAGTCACATGATCTTTAAGTAATTTTTAATCTTGACTATCCATGTATGATTGTATGGTCAAGATTTACTTCTCTTATCCTCTCACAATAAAAACTTCTCTCACTAGATATTTTACATATACATATATATATATATAGGTTTTGAAGCTTGGTCTTATAAAGAAAAAAAACATATACATATATATATATAAAGAGGGAGATTATATTGGCAGAACGCTGATCACATTGCCATATTGGGAGCCATGCTGTACAAAGGGGAGAACATATATAAAAGGGAGATTATATGTTGTATAAAATGCTGTGCAAAACCTTTGATCACATTGCCGCATTGAGGGGGAGTTAAACAAAATCACTTTTGCTTAAATTATTTATAACTAACTCCTTTCTCTTGTTCAAGGTTTTTTATCATAAAAAATAGGGAGAATGTAAAACACAATATTTGAAAGATTTTGATAATAACAAAAAAAGGAGTAGAAGAAGGGCATGTCCAACATTTTATGTTGGGGGTATACTTGAAATATATCTCAACAAGCTCTATTCAAAAGAGTTCAAAAATAGAGCATAAAATGTTCTTTCAATTAATAAGACAAGGTGAAATTTCTTTAAGAAATTCTTTTAACATACTTGCTGCTTCACCCACAAAGTTTTTCAAAGGCTTTTCAGACCAGAATTTGAATTTAATTGATTACCTTCACTAAAACTAGAATACTTGGTCTCTAGGCATCATGTAATGTATTACACGCATGGGATAATTGATTACCTGAATTTCAAAAAGCACATAATCGATTATGTGAAATTCATAACTAATTATGCCGATTTTGTGAAGCCTTTACATAAGCCACGTAAACGATTATGGATCCTTTGTAATTGATTATTTACATTATGTCAAAACCAAGTTTATGGTAGATAATCGATTATTTGACTCACTTAATTGATTACATTGTACTTCGCTTGTCTAGAAAGTGGATGTAATCGATTATACTATCAGATAATTGATTATCAATGTGCCAAAAACCAAAATAACGATTAATTTTTTTATTTAATAAACTTCAGCTACCACCAATGTCTCTATTTTTTAGTGGCTATAAATATAAGTCTTAGAAGAGCTCATGCACACTCTTGAACATCTAAAAATTATTGTGAAATCATTAATTCATAAATTAATTGCTTTAAGGAAAATCATACTCTGTTTTTAGGTTTCTTGAGATATCCTTGAGAGTATACAACTAGACTCAATTTATATATAAGCTCTTTGAGAGAGTTTTTTCTTCTAATTATTTGTAAAAATTTATAAAGGGTGATGTAGTTCTCTAGATAGATTAAAGGTGATATATTCCTTTTAAGTAGCTCAAATATTAAGGGTGAATGATCTTAAGAATGTGAAGAGTGCTTTACTGTTTGAAGGTTTGTCAAGTACTTATTGAAATTTGAAGTTTAGTAGAAAATCTTGAGTGAAAATTATTTAGGGATTAGACATAGGTTACAAGAAATAACTAAACTAGTATAAATCTCTATTTGCTATCTCTCTATCTCTTATCTCTTTTATTTTGGCATTTACTTGATATTGTTGTTGGTAACCCAAATTTAGTGAGTTGGGCCGACAAGTTAGGCTAAAAGGAAATGATATAGGCAAGTGCGACCCAATATAATGAGTGGTCTGGATTAAGTGAAGCTTCAAAGCCAGTGTGTTTTGGAGAGAAAAGCTGGATTGAATTCATGTTGACCAAGTCAAACTCATAGGTGAAGAGTTGGGTAGAAAATATCCTTGAAAATAGGAGATAGTAGGGGAAGTGGTTGCTCCCAATGTTCAGGCATGCATAAAAGGACATTTGGGGCATTTTCCTTTATTGAAGTTAGTTGAAAACCTTCCATGGAAGTACCCCACAAACCCATGAATGCTTGGAGTCACTTGGTGGCTGAGGATCATGCTCTTACAATTCAAGAAAGTGAACTTGGAGGCTTGAAAGTGCATTGAAACTACGGTATTTCTAGCTCCACTTCTATAAATAACTCTTTAAGGCTCTAAAGAAATGATCCCCAAATCAACATATAAAAATCATATATATTTCATTCAGTTTCTCTTTGATTTTCCATAATTTTATAGCTTTTTGTTTACTTTTTCAACCATTCAACACTTCCCTTTACATTTACAATAAGTTTACAACATTTCTTTATTGCTCCACTTGTGGTTTCAATTTGGAATGTAATTCAAACCAAGGTACTTATGTGTGGATAACTACCCATAGATTAGTGTAACGCTTGATAGAGAATCTCTCCCATAGAAGGCGATGATCCACATTAACTAACTAGATTCTTTGTTTTTCCTCCTCTTTTTTACTTTACACAATTTGTCTTGCTTTGTATTTAAGGCCACCATTTACTTTCTTGTACTTCAGTTTTATTTCATGTACTTTGTTGAATTCAAGTTCTTTAATGTAATTTAGTATTCTTCACATTATTTAAGTTGTTTACTTTGAATCTATTATTGGGGGATTTCTTTAGTACCTCAAAAACCCACACCGAAATGCAAGTTTCCCCTTTGGGAGCTTTCTAAGGCAAAGCTTATATTATAGTGAGACAACGGTGGAAATTTGGAGTTTGACTTTTGCTTTGCAGGTAGAAGCTAACTTTTGTTTTTTCCATACCAACAATTGCTTTCTTAGTATACTTTTACCTATACTCTCTTGTTTTGGCAAACTTGTGTGAAAGTCAAAATCACTACAAGAAATTCACGTATTACCGGTGGATACATATGTCAAAAATTGGAGAAAAAATTATTGGAAATTGAAATTTTTGATGGATTTTCAGCAAATTTTGGGTAGTCAGAAAACAATTGCCGGAAACCAAACGTTGTTGGAAAATCCGCCGAAAACTTAGTGTCGAATTATAAGTTCGTTGGAAACTTATCGATGAATAAATCTGTTAAAATGTTGTTATTTTTAAAAAAATAATTAAATAACTATCTCCCGGCCTCTTCATTTGTGCATATCACTTTCAACTGTCAATAGTCTCTCTCCACTATTTGACATGCTATCTGTGAAAGACTCAACATAAACTGAAGAGGCAGTCAAAGACTTGTGATCATTAGTTGATAATGTTTTACGAGCTGTGGCTTTTAGTCTACGACACTCAGCTTCAAGCTTAGCCACTTTCTTTATACTCTCCAGATGTTTCTTGCTTGTTGTTTTAGCAGCTTAGGTACTCAAATCCCTCTCAATAATCCTGAATTCTAGTTCCTCTAGTCAAGATTGTAGCTCACTTTTAAGACTTGAATTCTCTTTCTCCACATCCTTTAAGCCTATGGTAAAGATTACAATGAATTTGGCGATAACATATAATTGAAATATAGAGATTTCTGACTGAAGTTTTTACTTTCCCAATTCAAACCTTCCCAAAAGACAATACCAATATTTTAAAGAATGCATAGTGGTAAACAAGAAAAAAAGGAAAACCTAGCAAGATTTTGCTTTAACTATTTGAAGTTAAGCCTCAAGCTCAACAACTTTTCCCTCAAGCTCGGATTTTTTGGATTCTCAATCATAGGGTTTTTGACCAAAGTGCCATTTCTGACAAAACAAATTATCAAAATGCCACTTTTCTCAAACTAATTATCAAAATGCCACTGTTTTGGCCACGGTGGCATTTTTTATTTTTTGTTGGGCCACGTGGAATACGCCATCACGTGTGGCGTATCCACATAGGATACGCCAGAGCGCTTGGCGTATCCACGTAGGATACGCCAAATGATAAGCTCTTGGCGTATCCTACGTGGATACGCCAAGCGCTCCGGCGTATCCTACGTGGATACGCCACACGTGATGGCGTATCTACGCCACGTGGACAAATTTTTTTTTAAAAAAAATACTACGTTGGGTGTGCTTCTAGGACACTTAACCCATTTTACGTGGATCTCACACTCCTCCCAAAGGTACATACATTTCACATGCCTATTTGAGAGTGCATCATAACCTTGGAAGACATCAATATTTATAGGCCAAGTGTTTGTTTCTGATCCTAAAGTAGTCGATGTGGGACTTTGGTATTAGCAAGGTAAAACAACTAAGTAATGTAACAATGTACTTTTATTCGATGTGGGACTTTGGTAAATGAAACAAACATCATAAGAATACTTGGTTGCAGCAAACTAACTAAATTCTTGTGCAGACAAAGAAAACTTGTCTTGAACGGTTGAGAAAGATCCCAATAAAAAAGGATTTTGTTTGGGATTAAAATTATAAATAATTCTTTATAAAACAAAAAGGGATTGATGTTGCATTCCAAATCACCCAAATTGAGGGATATAATATGACTATACGAGGTTTGAGCGATATGGAGTAATTTGATTCTTCTCCCTAACCACTCTAACACACAAATGAAGAAATGATGTTTGTTTCATTTACCAAAGTCCCACATCGAATAAAAGTACATTGTTGCCTTACTTAGTTGTTTTACCTTACTAATAACCAAAGTCCCACATCGACTACTTTAGGATCAGAAACAAACACTTGGCCTATAAATATTGATGTCTTCCAAGGTTATGATGCACTCTCAAATAGACATGTGAAATGTATGTACCTTTGGGAGGAGTGCGAGATCCACGTAAAATGGGTTAAGTGTCCTAGAAGCACACCCAACGTAGTATTTTTTTTTAAAAAAATTTTGTCCACGTGGCGTAGATACGCCATCACGTGTGGCGTATCCACGTAGGATACGCCAGAGCGCTTGGCGTATCCACGTAGGATACGCCAAGAGCTATGGCGAATCCTACGTGGATACGTCAAGCGCTCTCAGCGTATCCTACGTGGATACGCCACACGTGATGGCGTATTCCACGTGGCCCAACAAAAAATAAAAAATGCCACCGTGGCCAAAACGGTGGCATTTTGATAATTAGTTTGAGAAAAGTGACATTTTGATAATTTGTTTTGCCAGAAATGGCACTTTGGTCAAAAAGCCCTCAATCATAAGAGTTATTTGCAACAACTTCATGGATTTTTTGCTCTTGCTCTTCTCTAGCTTGTCGAAGCTGCCTCATACACCCCTTGAGTGCCACATCAAGATAACTAACTACAACATTTCATAATTCTGGCAAATGATCAGAGAAGGAGAAAGAAGAAAGAATGGAGGAAGAGAATAGAAATGCCGGTGTAGTTATAATTAAATTTTCAATGGATTTTTTGGTAGGTCTATTTGCCGCAAATTGACAAAAATTGTGGCATCAATTTCCATTCCTTTTCTAGCGGATTTTCCCATGGCTCAATCCACCGCAAACTGTTTCCAGTGGATTTTTCGTAGAATTTATTTGCCAAAAAAAAATTGAAAAACTGCCGCATTGATTTTTGTTCATTTTCCAATGGATTTTTCGGTGCTAAATCCTTTGTAAACTATTTTTGATGGATTTTTTGATTTATCTGTCGAAAATTTGTTTCTCTTTTTATAATTTTTTTGAAATATTTATTTTGTTTTTCAGTGGATGTGTTTATCGAAAAGTAATTATTTACTAGCAAATATGATTCTGCTAGAAAATATTGACAGTAATAAGGGAATTTCTTGTAGTGAATTATCATTGATTGACTCCATTCTATGAGGTGACAACATCAATAACAATCTCTAAACACATTATTTTTGAACAATTTATGAAAATTTTTAGAACTCAATTCATCCCATCTTGAGTTTGAAACTACATGTAACATGAAGAATATCACAATTAGAAGAAACAAGGCCATGTACCTTGAAAGAGATTCACTTAGGCAAACTCATAGTTCTTCAAAAGCAAACCTCTCTTGTAAGAAAATTTTCAATAATGGAACTTTGAGTTCATAAACCCAAGAAGAAGGGAATGAATCCTTAGAAAAGAAAATCAACTTGAACTTTTTCCATGAAAGATCAACCAAAAGTGAAGAGGTCCAAAACTTCAACCCCTATTAACATAAGCTCCAATAAAAGATGAACTAGAGGTTCCCTTGTTTGCTGATGAAGTAAGGTAGTATCGATTCACTAGTTGATTTCAGTCCGATTAGAAAATAATCTCTAGGAGGAGAATCTTTTTTGCTTACATGGCTGAACTTGGGATGGATGTCCGTCCTAAGGTTAAAAAACAACACGAGGTTTTTCAAGATTTCTAAAGACTTAAAGATGGTGAGAGCTTCCTATGTAGCTTGTGATGAAATCTCATGGATGGAACCCCTTGAACCTGAGATGCTCCTTGAAAGGAGTTGACATGTGGCGGTCAACCTAAGCATGCTTGAGAAAGTTACTCAAGCAAAGGACATTGGAGTAGTATTTTTTTAGCGAAAATGATTGATGGAACACTTACAAAATAAGGAAGGAAGAGGTTCTCAACACTCTTTCTTCTAGATCATGAAGCTTTTCCCCATCACCATTGACAAGTTGAATCACCAGGCCCGATTTTACATTCCTTGTTGATGCATATGATGCTTCATAGAGTTGGAAGTTTTGATAAGGTCTTTAAGGTAAATCTAATGGTTCAATACCATTTACTTGCCAAGACGAAATTGAGTCTTCCTGACCTCATTCTAAATCACATGTTTTTGGCGATCCAAAAGAGAAATTATATAGAATGCTTCTCATCAAACTACATTTGTCGCGTGTTCCAAATTTGTGGGTCATCTTTGTCTCTTACTTGAACTACATTTTTAATTTTTAATGCTACCATTAAAGTATCATTAACATGTAGTTAAAAATATAATTTAAATGTAAGACAAGAATGACTCACAAATCTAACGTAACACTCATTTAATAATATATAGTAAGAGAAATGTCTTACTCCAAGAACACCTAACTATTTCTCCATAATCAGTAATCTTGACTTAATTAAGTAGCTTGAAATTACATCAACTTATAATGCACGAGGGCCTATTATTTGATTCATTATTGAGAGTTAAGAGTATCAATAGTAATTAAGTAGTAACTTGTGAGCTTCCAATGCCACTCATTAACCATTTATTATTGGATGATTAATTTTTCAAAAAGGCAATTATTAAGCTAATTTATAACTTCGCCTAGTGAAAGAGTAAGTAAAAGAGAGACTAAGTTACCAATGAGTTGTAGTTCAAATTATATTTCTTACTCTCATCAAAGGTACAAAATCAATTCCCCTTACTATCTATTAAAAAAAAAAGCATTGCCAGAAGCCAAAAAAATATACCTAAATTTCCTTTTCCATAATGATGTGTCAAACCATGTGAAATAAATATGATTTTAATTAAATTAGATTCTTCCTGATTATGAGTTGGACATACCCACCCGTCTCAACAAGAAGGGGTTAGAGATCTCACAATTAGTGAAAGCATTGGATCAAAGACTTCACTTGGAAAAAAAAGGTTTTGCAAGATGAGCTAATATGGTGGCAGGAATAGAGGTGAAGCAAAGTTGTACTTGGATGAGAGCACTGCAGTTCTTTCCATGCTATTGGGGCTAGGGATGCCAATAAAGAGGAAATAACAAGTGGGATTGATCGTTTTGAGCTTGTTAGTTATGGCGATTGTAGGGTTGTCGATGATGCCGGTAACGGTGAAGACCACAAGAAGATTGTCAACAGTGATGAGATTTGTGACTTTGTGGAATAGAACCCTAAACTCATTATGTGTCTTACCATGTCCTTTAATGCCTTACACTCCCATTAGCAGCCCAACTTTATAGAGTAACAATTCTAAGTACAATTATTTGCTAGTGTAATGGCCGAATTTGATTACCTTTGATATTTTCATTCTTTTGAATCTTTTATGTAATTTTTTGCCAAATGCCTTTAAACAAAAACTAAAACACAAAAAAATGCTAAGAGGGGTAAAAGAGAAATGCCCATAAGTGAGTTAGCACGGTTGAGGAGGAAAAAGGGATTTGTTGGCGTGGATGCAAAGATCGCAAAAGATTTAGTTTTGAGAGAAATGAAGGAGAAGATAAAAGGAGAGAAGAGAAAGTAAGGATAGAGAAAGTGAGATTCCATGTGGGATGCCAAATAGTTATTATTTTTGGATAAATAGTATTTTTGTTAGAGAAAGAGGCTAAGTTTGTGATGAGGATGGAAAAAGTATAAGGGATTGAAGTTGCATGCATCACTAATGGGAAATGCGAGAAATTTTTAGGTGTTTTAATAATAATAGATTTTTTTTATTTTGTATTACTGAATATATATCACATTAATTATATGAATTATTATTAGTTTTTATTTTAACTATATTTTTAAAGAAAAAATTTAATAATATATATAAAAAAATGTCTTAATATGAGAATACTTAAAAATTGTAAGAAACGTATGATGAGATGACAAGAAAAGATGGGTAAGGAGTTCAACATAATTGATGTGGCGATGATAATGTCTGAGGAGGATTCTTCAAAATAATTTATGAATAAATAAGCATCTATCAACCATTGATAGATGAGTCCACTCATCTATTAATAGTTAATAGATGCTTACTTACTCATAAATTAATTTAGAATATCCAAATTCGACACCGTCTGCGAGCTTAAATTTATATAGTATAATATAATAAATAGATTTTGAAAGATTGCATAATTTATTATCTGTGCCCTTATAGATACTAATAGGTTTAAAATAATGATAAATAATGGTATGATTAAATGAACTCTAGCCTAACACTTAAAGCGTATTATTTAATTTATATTTTTTTAATATTTTAATTGGGTAGTATTCGGTATAATTTATATGCACTTCAATTAATTTATCTTTCTAATTCAATCATAGACATAAAGTTTTTAAAAAATAAATTCAATCTATTTTTATATTGTATTAGTATGAATTAATATTAGCATATACACAACATATTAATTCAATATATTTTACCCAGATTTCCTAATATTAGTAACTAATTTAAAATATTTATGTTCTATATTCATTCTCAAAATGCATTATAATACAAGTATTTATCAAACACATCATTGTCAAATGTTCCTAGTAGGCATAGCTCCTCTTATGTTTGGAGTTCTATTCTTGGTACTACCTCTATGCTTAAACTAGGCTTTGGCATCAGATTGGGACAAGGAACGTTTCCTTTCAGTATGATAACTGGATAGAGGAAGGTCCCCTATATTCTCAGGTTTCCTTCGTCAACATTTTTTATATTAGCCTATCAGTGATGGATGTTTGGGTAGATATTGGCTAGAACTTCAGTTTGTTAAACATCTATATTCTTGTTGGGGTCATGAATCATATGAATGTTATTGCTTTGGATGTTTCTAGAGCATTAGATGATTGTTTTTATTGGAAATACCACATTTCTAGAGGCTATATGTCTACCTCTGCTCATAAATGCCTCCTTACTATGAACCATAGGGACCTTTTCCACCGAGTCATGATCTTGGCTATGTAAATTATCATCTTTGAAAAAGTATAATTTCTAGTCTAGCTTATGTTACATGATGTTGTTCTTACGAATGAGTTACGGTTTCGCCGTCACCTTGCAACCTTTGCTACATGCAATATGTGCTAACTTTATGATGAGACTATTCTCCATTACTTCCGAGATTGCCTGATGATCATCCATATCTGGCAGAAGCTTGGTTTCATAGTGCATTCAAACTTTTTCGCTCTTACCACTAAGGAGTGGGTTCATCGACTTTTTAATTCTTATGACAGTTTCTTCCTTGCAGCTCTGTGGGAAATATGGTGCAGTAAAAATAGAGTCGTGTTTGAGGTGAGCGAAACCCCTTTGGATGAGCTCATGCAAAAGTTATTCTACACATATAATTCATTCCAATGCTTGCTAGTTGACATCGACAAACTTGTACTTTAGCGTTTAATTTCTTTGTCCCTTCCTCGAGGCAAGGTTTACATATTGCCTAGGACAATAGTTATAGGTTGCTTGTTTGTGAATAAGACTCCATGGATAATTGTACTTAGTGACAAAACATAACCCTCATTTTCATCCTCATTTCGTCTTCATTAGTAATATCTAAAAGTTGTTACAAAGAAATTAAAAAATTTATTTTTTTGCACATTCTCTATGAAAGCAATAATTGTGCTGACTGCCTTACCAAACTCAGTGTATCTAGTGAAATTCATATCCAGAAACTTGATTCCTTCAAACTTATCACCTTTATTGCTAACTAACTCTATAAGAATTTTATTTATTCGTAGTTAGTTATTTTTATTATTTTTCAGTATAAAAAAAACTGCCTTGCTTTAGTAATGCTGTTAATATTCAATATTTTTCTGTATACCAAAATAAAATATCCCATATTCTGAATTGTTGATATAGATTTTTCCCTCAGTTTTTTAAAGTATAGTTCCTATGAATTACATGAACAAAAGAATAAATTATTATGATATTAAGGAGGTAAAGGTAAAATGGCACTTGTATGAAACTAACTGCCAAAAGGGATAGAATAACAGCTGGCTAAGTTTTAAATTAATTTCTAGATTAGGCATAATTTTCATTGCATCTTTCAATATGCATTATGTAAAGCTCAACCGTTCTCTTCAAAATATCACATTTGTTACAGCTTTTAATGTGGTCAAAATAAAGAGATTATCTTCCATAACCAGTTATATGGGCAGTAAGCCAGCGATTAATTTTAAAAATGTGATCAACATTAAAGTTAGCTAAGATTTTAAAAGGTGGTGGCAGTTTTTCTTTCTCCTTTTGAATATACTAATTTGTTCACAACAGATATAAGGATTTTGGTCATAAGTTATTGTAGATACTCCATATATATGCATAATGAAAAAAAAATTGAACTTTATTTGTAAATTGTAGATAGTCTCGGAATAGTAATTTGTTTTATGCGTTTATGATATTATTATAATGTCAAGCATATTTTAACTTTCTTAAAAATTATATTACTAAATGTATTACTTTTGTTATTTGTTTTTAAAAATAAAATAATTTGATTTATTCAAATTAAAATGAAAAAAATAAAAGAATAACTCAGAGATATCTAAAGAAAGGCAAAAATAGCAATACAACAGCCATATGATGTTCCGCTATAGTTAAGGATTTTCTCTAGTGACAGAAGAGGTTTTGTTATTTTTTATATGTAAAAATGAAATACATATTTCATGTAATTAAAAAAAAATGCATATACCATATGTAATACATAAGTTTTAGCATGTATTTTTAATTAAAAAATATTTTCTTATTTTTGACCAATAAAAAAGGATCTTTATATCCTTCCTTTATAACTTATTCTTGTCTTGATTTATTATTCATCATTTATAACTAAATTCAGTTAGAATTTTGAAAAATTAAATTAAAAAAAATATTTATTGAAAATGAATATATGATAATAAAGATTTAAAAATATTTTTAATTTTTTTTTAAATATAGTCTAATTTAATATAAATAAATAAATTCTGCAACTATTTTGAGAGGGCATTATCTCAAACGAAAAATAATCCAAATCCAAAGAAAATAAAAGTAAGGTGGCCCCTCAAGAGTCCAAGTGCAAAGCAAAATCCCCAAAAAAACAAACCTTCCAACCAACCCACCTACGCTTCTCATTTCAATTTTACCATTTTACACACTCCTATTCCTATTCCTACTAGAACTATTATTCTCACCCTACAAAACAATAACATTATATAAATACCAAAATATTCCCTTGTCCTTTTTCCCACATCTTTCATCTTTCTCACTCAAAAACTCATAACCAGAAAGCCACCCTTCCCTTCTTTCTCTTCTCTTCCCCTTGTTTTTCTATTCTCTTCTCTTCTCCTCTTGTTTGTGACTTGTAGCTCTGTGTTTGTGTGTGTGTGTGTGTGTTTGTTTGTTCAATGGGCAAGTACATGAAGAAAGCCAAACCCAAAGGCGAACTCGCACTCTTGGACTCTACCACCTCCTACTTCGGGGTTCGAACCCGTGCCAAAACCCTAGCTCTCCAGAAATCTCAGCCCGAACCCGAACTCTCTCCCACCTCCGGTTCCTACCTTCAGCTCCGCAGCCGCCGCCTTCACAAACCCCCCATTTCGATTCCGTCGCATGATTCCTCGAAGCGTCCCAGGCACCAAAACCCTAAATCCTCAATCCCGAACCCCAGGTCCGGTTCTAGGCTCGGACTCGGTTCCGTAGTTGCTTCGGACGACGATGCTCAGAGGACCCGCAAGGAGGAGGAGGAGGAACAGAAGGAAGAGAAGAAGGGAATCGTGCATGAGAATGTCGATGGTGCTGGTGGTGTTCAAGAAGCTTTCTTTGGGGAAAATGTCTTGGATTTTGAAGGTAGAGAGAGGTGGGTCTTCGTTAATTTTTCGAAAAATTTATTCTTTTTTTTTTCTTGTTAATTTTCCTTTTGACCCGTTTTTGAATTTGAATTGGGGTGGTTTTGTGCGGTGCTTTCTCGATTTTGAAACATAGATAAAGGAAATGAAAGCTGAAAACGATTTTTCTGATTTATTTTACTTATTAATTTTTTTTTTGGTGATTGTTTCGCAGAAATTTGAAATTAGTGAATGGCCGTTTATTATTATTGGGGGTGAACCAGTGTGTTTGCAATCATGGGGGGTTTTTTTTTTTGTCATGAACTATTATTTTATTGTTGAAATCATTGTTAAACTGCATCTGTTTATTGAGAAGCACACTCCTTTTGCTCCCTTCAAATTTATGGTACAACATGTGGGACAAACAAGAAGCTGAATTTGAAACCGGAGATTTTCAATTTTTTGCAGTTTTATGATGTTTTGTTCGGTTAAACATGTTTTAAAAGACAAACTCTTTGTTTACCCAAAAAAAAAAGACAAACTCTTTTTTTCCTCCTTTTTTACTTGGGAATTATAAAACTTAATGGGAAGGGGATGAATGTTATTTAATATGTTTATTCCTGGTTCCCTTTAATGTGGTAAAGTTTTATGTTGTTTTCTTGTTTAACGGTTGTGTTCTCTTTTAAGTGAAACTTCTCATATAAGGATTTGCTAGTTGGTTCAAAAGGTTTTGCTAGTTGTAAATTTCACAACTTCTTCCCTTCAGACATTTGTGTGTATACGTTTTTTGGTTTTTATTTTTTATTTGTTAGATGAGATTTAAAATTATTGCCTTTGATCTTCATCACTTATGCAAGACGATATTGTCAGATTTTTTAACAAGATATTTTTGTGAAAATTTTGAATTAGTTATTTTTTCCTTTTTTGTGAGAATCTTTTGTTCATTGTTTTCTATCATTCTTTTTTTTCCCCTTCTCCTACAAAGCTTTTAATATGTTTCCTACATCGAAATATCATTTGGCCATTCTGATATCCTCAAAATGCTTCCTATTGATTTCGATATATTATTTAGAAAGTAATCTACAAAATCTATTCAACAGGAATAATTCATTTTTTTTACCCTGTTATTATTGTCGTTACTTTATTATCTGGAAGTATCGATACTTTGTTACTTCATCTTTTTAAGAGAGAGAATGATGGATAGGTATAAAGAGAAGGGATAATATTATGCATGCTTCCTTTTTTTGCACACTTCCCAAATTTTTAAACATTGATCTATATATTCTGAATCTCTCTCATATCTGAATCAGTATGTGTACAATGAAGTTGGAATGGATTTAAATCTTGGGTTCTTTTGCTTTAAATGTTGTGCAGGTCAGCTTTGGATATTTAAGCATGATCATTTATGCAGTTTCTGGACAAACTCTTATCTAAAATATTGTTTTGTTGTTATCTTACTTTTTACCACTAAAGCTCTTTTATGTTACTGGTATTTATGGTTTACGTTAAAATTGCTATATTTTTTATTTGCAGCAGAAGCACTAGGGAATCCACACCTTGCAATTTGATAAGGGACCCAGACACTGTCAGTACACCTGGTTCAACTACCAGGCCTACTTGCTCAACTGAAGCTCATCGAAGAACAGAGCTCGCAGCTAGAAGGCAAATCCCAACTGCACATGAAATGGATGAATTCTTTGCTGAAATTGAAGAGGCTCAGCAGAGGCAGTTCATTGAGAAGTATGCTTTGATATTTTATTGGTTTGGTTTTCTTAGTTCTTTCTTACTTTACTGTAATGTCTATTGCATTTGCATCCCCCCAAGCTTATTGTATTTATTTCCCATGTGGGTTCAATTGCAGGTACAACTTTGATCCTGTGAATGAGAAGCCACTTCCTGGGCGTTATGAATGGGAAAAATTGGAATCCTAAAAGGCTAGTGTTAGTGTTCCATCAAGACATCTTTGAAGTAGCAGGGTTAGAATTAGTTGAAACTGGTGGTGGTGTTATTTCCATTTTCCATCACCTTCTATTTACTTGTAAAGAAAGTAGGGCTTTCAAGATGTGTAGACTAATGGTCTGTGTAACCTTACAGAGGTGATGATTACATAACAATACAAATCAAAGTCCTTTGTCTAACAGATCATTTAATAGGAGGAATGGAAGGAGCTTTAGGTTGTAGGATTAGGGATAAGTCAAATTAGGTCAGTATGAGGTACAGGAATTCACTTAGGTTTTCTTTTGTTGTATTTTACTCTTCTGTTGTCTATACTTGTACTGATGGAACTTGAACAAACTCTTAGCAATAAAGCCCCAATTCCCCCCCTCTAAATGTTTGTCACTTACTTTGTCATCTCTGTGTTCTGTTCTATTAAATTTTGGCGTTGTCTCCATGCGAGACACTGAATCTTTCATTTGTTTTTGAAGATACTAGCTGTTTCTGTGGCATGTAGCAATATTGCTGAAACCTTCTGGTTTTTTAAGCGACCTATAGTGTGGTGGGTGGGGTAATGCTAACAGGGAAATGTTTTGTCTTCTCTGTTATCATGTCTCCACGGATGACTTTATAACTTTTTAATAACCTGACATTATTATGGGAGACATTTGCAATTTGGAAAACAGCATTGCAATAATACATGCTATAATACACCAAGTGAGTCTCGTGAACGCATCACGAAGAGATGCTTAACCAATCAGATTGGGTCAAAAAAAATAACTGTTATAATTTTTTTTAAAAAAGTAAACAATTATTGAACTAAATGGCAAAATGTAGACAATTTGGTTTTCTTCGTAAACCGTTTCGCGAATTGAGTGTCTTGACAAACAGCATTTTCCCTTGGAAAATGATACTTGCTCAGTTTTGAGGAGTATGTGGACCATTATTTTAAAAATGAAATCGAATAGATTGGGTCATGAATTAACTATATTTTCGGTTTGAATATTTTTTGGTTTAATTATAATTTAACTAATCAAATCATAATTTAAAGGTCTTGTTAATTTAATTTTCGATTCGATTTTTAAAATATTTTGCAGGCACAATTTTGCAAAAAGCTGCAGGGGGTCATGTTTTTGTGAGTGTGTAAGCAATGAGCAAAAATTGTGTTTGCAAATTTGTTCAAGATAAAATGTAGTGAGAATCACAATTATCGGACTAGAAAGGAGTTTGGTTTGGATTAATTCTAAAATATTATTAGGTTGCATTTGGATGGAGTATTTTAAAATTTAAGAAAATTTAAAATATTTAGAAATTTAATTCATTTATAAATTTTTTTGTTTGGATGAATTAATTAAATTTCCTTCAATTATAATTTTCTTGTTTGGACAAAATAATTAAACTCCTTTCAATTATAACTTTTTTTTTTATCTAAACAAGTATTATTATTACGAGTGTTGAAAATTCAATTTGACCTGAAATTAATTGAGACAAATTTGATCATTCGAGTTTTATAAATTAGATTCGATATATTCTCAAGTTAAGTTTAGGTCATGCTTTGAGTTTACTTAGCTTGATTCAATGTCACAAAATATTTTGAAAATTAAACAAACTACACAATCTAATTACAATGTAAACAAAATGAGATGATATGAATTAAATATAACATCATCTAATATAAATTGGATTAAGCCAAAAAAGCACAATAACAAATATTAAAAAAACACCTGGAAACTAAGCCCAATAGAATCAATATAAATTATCATATAAATTGGAAACCATGTAAAAAATCAAACAAAGACTAAATTTACAATTCAACAAAGACTGAATCTACAATTCAATATCTCAACTAATGACGTTTTTAAATCTATAATTTTATATCTATAACTAGTAACAATAACTAGTAACAGATATTGAAATATGACACTAAGTAATATGACACTTATTTAGAAAGAATTTCAAATTCTTTACTTTAGGTGATAAAATTTCCGATCAAAGTATTCCAAAAATTTAACTTTCCTTAATAAAATATCTAAACAAGACATTTTAAAATTAAAAAAATAAATACTCTAAAAAATTACATTACTTTTTTCAAATGACTTTTTCAAACGCTGCCTTAAGTTGGTGGGTTTTATTTTTTTCTAAAAAAATTGAATGATGTAAATCAAGAACCAACAATCACGAATTTTCGAGATTTCGACAGAAACCTACAATAATCTGTTCAGTTACATGGCAAAATATGAAATATAATTAAATTTTGGCTAACGTGCGATGTAAGAATAGATAGACCGTGGACAACTCAAAAAGTAACCATAAATCTAATCAAGTAATAATTGAACTAATTTTTTAAATAAAAATAGCATACTAAAATTACGATAAAATCTCTAAATTATTTTGATAAAATAAAATCTGCAACAAAAAAATATATTTATGTTCATCTCAAGATAAAATAAAATTCTTAAATTATCAAGCACCAAAAAAATTTCTTAAATTATCATTAATATAGCTCTTTTTTTTTCGGTGTACATAAATATAGCATTAAATATCTTAAAGGGAAAACTTCAAAAAGGAGTCGATGGCAGATCTGGATGACGCGGCGGATCTCGTGAGTTACTATCGTCATGGATCTGGGTTTCTGGAGGTCGTGGTGAAGGCATGATGGTACTTTTAGGTCTATGGTGTGGACAACTACCGTACATTGGTGTAACACTTCAAAAAAATAAAATAAATAGAAATAAAATCTACCCAAGTTGTGGAATATTTGTTAAAATTATTACGGGTTGTAAAATAATTCAAATGTAAAATAAAAGAAATACGAAAAATACGAAATAAAAAAAAAAACATCACTTAATATACATATGCGTTTTGTACAACTAAGACTAAGTACAAAATAAAGAAAGCAATAAAAGAGTTAATATATACGAATGGACGTTACATTTTGGAGATGATCATCGAAATAAATATCGCCTCGACACACGGCGGCGTAACGGGATCAACGCACGACTTATCTCACTAGGCTCGGGTTTTCAAAGACACCCAATAACGCGCCTCTAAAACTTGGCCCCCAAACGCGGCCTTCTTCTTCTTCCTCCAAGCCTCGGTAAGAAAATGATCACGTGGAGATAAATATCCATGTCTCGACACACGGCGATAACGGGATCGCGCGGTCAAAAGTGCGTAAAAGCGTCGTCGTCGAAATCGGATCTCCATCAAACGATGACGTAGAATCACGGTCATACCCTAAATCTCTAGAAACCCACACCCTTGCCCCACCATGGCAAAAAATAAATAGACGAATCTCGTTGCTCGACCACCTACAGTCGAATAAGCTATAACAGTGTTTCGTAACATCACGTATATAACACAAATATGGATAAACTAAGAGACTCAAAAAAACGACCAGGATAAAGAAATAGTTTAGTTCAACAATGGGTGCAACATAGTAGATGACAATCCACCATCCGATCTGGGCTTGCGAGTTTAGTGAATGCGTGGTGGTGGTTCGCTCGATCCCGTACACTAAAGTCTGGATTATCATTTATCGCATCGACAACACGATGTGATTCGATACTCGTCAACCCAAAACACCAAAAATTGGCATAAAGGTTAGAGGAGTCGATGGCGGATCTGGATGACGCGGCAGAGCTCGTGAGTTACAGATCTGGAAGTATAGGTCACAGTTGACTTGGAATGGTAGAGTGCAGTGGCTTGCATGGATTTGGGTTTCTGGAGGTCCGTGGTGAAGGCAAAGCGACAGTGATGGTAGCTGACAATCCAAAGTTTAGGTGGCTTTATTGCGTTTTTTACAAACGTTTTCTCTTTTCGCTAAAAATTTAAACTAAAGATATTTTTAACGTTTTTAAAATGTGGACGGCGGTTGCAATATTTAGTACATTTAAACTACGTAGAATAATTTTTCATACCATATCTTGTCATTAGTCTAAATTTTCCATAAAATTTCTATTTACCTAATTTTTAACCATTTCATTAAATTCTTGTGGGTGGGAGGAAGAAGAAGACCATGTTTGGGGACAAGGGTGTGGGTTTCTTCCTAGATTTAGAGTTTAGGTTTAGACTTACTTCTAATCAATTGGTTCCTTCATAAAATTATAGAAAATTTCTTCTTAACTTGTATTGTTTCTTTTAATTGAAAAAGGTTTAGAAACAAGTTTTTAAAATCATGAAGAAGTCTTTCAAAATCATATCAAATGTATTCTATAGTCTAAGTTCATTAAATCATTTTAGAAAATAGTTATCTATAGTCAATTTAATCCTTTAGGCATGTTGGCCCAAAATACTAAGCATTTTTCTTTGATCAAATCAATTAGAAACTTTCTTGTTTTAAGCTACACTTTAGGAAAAATCAAGAGAACATTTTGGTCCTCCAAACTTGTCATTGCCGTGAGCTATTGGATTGTGTTCTTTGGAACACTCATGCAAACTTACACATGTTTTCATCCAAAATCATACAATTCTAACACATGTAACGTTTATTACACATTATTTCTAACACATAAACCTAATTTAAAGCTTATAGACTACTTATTAGACACAAAAAATAAGAAAGCTACGCTTGCTTTCTCACCTCCTTAGGTCACGGTTTTCCACTCCACCAAACACCTAAAAATCTCAAACAAAACCTACATGTTACTAACCATGAAAAAGAAGCTAAACCATGGAAAAATCATTTTTCCAAATAAAGTGAAACAAGAAGACTACGAAGAAAAGTGAAGAAACATTTTTAAAATAATAGATGGAAGAATTTGAAGAAACTCCCAACTACAAAGGTTCTTAGAATGGTGTTTAGATTAAGGAAACTTGGTTAGAAAAATTTTTGGATGGTTGGAGTGTTAGGAAACAAGCTTGGCCGAATATGGTGGAGAAAATGGGCAAGAATGGTGGCTAGGGTTCGATGAGAGAGAAGAAAAAGTGAAAGCCATTGGATGAATCAAAGAAGATTAAGCCTTGGTGAGCAAGCCTTTCTCATTGGTTGGTTCCGGTGACTCACATGGCTTAGTCACACTGCGTAATAAATGCTCAGTTTTTCCTATCTTAAATTAACATATTACCTAACCATGGTTGGTCATAGTAGGCTGCAACTCCAGCCGAATCTTATCTAGGAAATACCACTTTAGAATTTTTTTTACTTAATTACTATTTTCAACTCGAAATTGCATAAGGAAAAAAATTATTTATATTTATCTATTCTATTATGCCTGATTTGAAACTCATCTTTCTCTTGATGTTAAGATTAAGGAGTTTTTTTTAAAAAAATTCAAATAGACAATTTTAAAATAACTCAGATAAGTGATGAATATTTCTAAGATAAGTGATGATTCAAATTACTTATATGATAATATTATTCTATTACACATAGTGAGTTAAAATTAGAATTCATTACAGAAATAATAAAGATTACCATTTATCGTCTCATTAATCATCTCATGATGATCTTTGTATAAAATGTGATAAATTCTAATTTTAACTCACTATATATAATAAAAAAAAATCACTACATAAGTAAATAAAATCACCACTTATCTTAAAAATATTTACCGCTTATCTAAATTGTTTTAAAGTTATCTATTTTAAATTCTACAAATAACATGACTCTAAGTTTAATACGAAGCATCTAAATAGCAGTCAAGAAATTATAGTTGCGAACGTTTTTGGATTTGGTGGTTTTCAAATCACGGTTGTACTAATACACCATTTTAATGTATGCCGTTGAAGTTATCAAATTCTAAAGCTTCCACAAAATTACATAGCAATATGAATTCGAATATATCGGTTCAAGGATCAATGTTTTTCTTTATTCTTTTTATTTTTATTTATCAGATTTGTCTTCGGGGCCATTTTGCTTTTCAAATAGTGCCATGTATACATTGACAGAGCAATATGAAGACAAAGATGCTTATTTTTCAGAAAAATTTGGAGCATTGCTTGCTGATATAGGCTCTTGAGAATAACGGGCCCACTGCCATTCTTCTATTTCTTCAACAGAAGGACTTAAAATAATTTTCCAAAAGCAAATTTTATCAGAAAGTTTTTTGAAATAAATTTAACTTTAAATGTTACAAATTGTTTTCCATGTTGCTTTTAAATTGATTTAATTTTATGAGATGGTAGAATTTTCAAAAGCTTGAGTTTTATTGGCTGTATTAACCTTTTTCGCCACAGCACTAAATAAATGATCAAAATTATTTAATTTCTTATAATATGATTTTTTAAATAAATTTTGAGATAAAAAAATTTTGACCTTTGGAGGAATTCACCGTGATATAAAATTTCCTTTTAAAATTCAGTACAAATAGAATAAATGATTGGAAAAAGTAAATCATTTATCAATTTACGAGGAAAAAATAGTTTAAAAGACTTGATATTTGTTAGCCACTATAGAAAAAAAATCACTCGAGTGTTTAACTTTGGAGAACTTCATGTTTTCAAATAATTATCTATGTTAACAACACACTAACGACATATACAATGTCAACATCTTTCCCAATTGTATTAATAGTACTAACTACATATATTAATTTAGTACCAAGGGCCATTGTCCACGAGTCTGTTAGGGTTAGCCACTGGGTACCTAGTCGCCTCCCTGTGCAACCATTCCACGTTAGGTGGTGTTCAGATCTCTACCAGGAGCTTCTCTAAGTTGTGTTTGACGCTAGTTTTTGACACTTAGTCATCATTCTTGTTGTTGGCCTCGGTAGGATTCACGTTGCATCATCCTGTCTACACCAACTGTTTACTAAGCTTGTCCCATTGTCCACTTGCATCTTGTTCGTCTTGGTTGGATCCCTTACCAATCTTATGACGATGTGCACTTCTCCTACAACGATGGCCATGACAACCTCCTCTAAGGCGTACTCAGCCAATAGATGATGATAGTGATGATGAGGATGTGTTCTTTGAAGAGGAGGAACTATGGGCCGATCTCGTGTCCACAAAGATTAGAGTCTGCGAGATACCCCTCTCCAATAGGAACAAGTTCCATGCTACCGCCACAACAGTGCTCATTGCAATTTGGAACCACTTAGAAAGCTTCAGATGTGAGGAATTTGAGCCCAAATGATGCAGGGTCTTTGTTGATAAAGGAATTGAAAGGTGCAATTTTGGGACAATAACTCAAGATGTTGTACATGTGTATCCTAAGTTGAACCTCCATGATTCAAAGGCTAGAGACACTATCTTCTTAGTTGGTGGCCATTATAACTAAGAGAAAATGGAGGTAAAATTGGACTCTTTAATAATAATAATTCTAACTCAACAGACTCCCTTTAAGGAACATGTGATGAAGAAGCAAAGTTTGATCCATGTAAAAGATGGGGAGGGTAAACAACTTTGTATGGATAGTACTTAGAAATTGTGGGGGTGCGCCTAAGGCGCACTTGAGTTAGTCTTCTAGGCTTGTTGTTTGGGTTTGGGCACAAGCCCGTTGTTGTCTTGTCTTCTATATTTGTTTTCCTCTTCATCGTAAGTAATAAATCTACCTATGGTAAACAACCTTGTATGGATAACACTTAGAAATTGTGGGGGTGTACCTATGGCGCACTTGAGCTAGTCTTACAGGCTTGTTGGAAAGGTTTGGGCACATGCCCATTATTGGCTTGTCTTGAAACTTTGTTTTCCTCTTTATTTTAAGAAATGAATCTACCTATCTTTGGCAAAATAAAAAAGAAACTACATATACTAATTTAATTAACTACTTATCTGTTAAAACAAATTGTTTATTACCAACAATTTTTGACTTCGATGATAAGCAAGTCGCACCTTGAAGAAAAAGACCAAAGTTTAAACCTTAGAGAACACAATTGTTGAGAGAACTTTGTCAAAACCATTTTTCTTATGGTAGAATTGATTACTCTTTATTTCCGTGTTTAAGTGACATTTTTGCTAAGATTATTTTTTCCATGAATTTCTCTAAATATTACTTTCTAAAGTATGCACATCTAGACCAATATGTGTTGTTCCGAATGAAATGGACTCAAGTTTCTTAAGCAAGTGATCCTTAGTTTAATTCTAAGATTTATATATATAAAAACAACATCATTGAAAAGAATCTCTATTTAAGTATCTAACCGTACTACAGAAAATTAATCTCTAACCTATTGGATAAGAAAAACTCTAAGAAAAAAAAAAAGTATGCACATCTAGATCATCATTAAGGAGCCTATAATACATATGGTAGCTGTCATTGATTCAGTCCTTTACTAAAGACATGCCTATGAGTGGCAACAAAATTTTCCATAATGGTTTATCCTGTGGCAACAAAATTTTCTCTTCTTCAGAATGATAGAAAACTTCAAGTACGCAATCGAATGAAGGGTTGAATAGAGTCATGCCAAAACAAACAAAAAGTTATCTACAGTAAAAGAATAAGGAATGCGAACTGCTGTCACTATTTAACAGGGAGTTGTCACGGGATTCGAGTTTTTTTTTTTATTGATAATTTTAATTAGTTTGTTGAATACAGGTTTTCACAATAAAATGTTAACTTGAGAGATTGTTAGATGCACACAATTTGAGATTTTTTTTTTAGAGAATTTGAGACATTGTTTTTTTATACTCTATCATCCCGCATACGTCATGTTAATTATGTAAATTACTTTTGTCTTTTATTATACATATACTAAGAATTATTATCATAAAAATATATTGTGTTTTATAGAAGACAAAGCTAGCTCACATAACTAACATGACATATATTTAATGGTAAGTGTGAAAATAATGTCTTACACTCAATGTATTTAAGAAATTTTCATGTTATTAATAAATGCTTACTAATTAATGAAATGCATGACAACTAATTAATCATGATACTAACATACTTTAAAAGAAAAGAAAAAAATTAATACCAGCTATATCGATTTAAAATTAGTGATTCTACTTTCTCCCTTTCCTTAGGGAATCTGGTTCACACCCCACCAGTATCTAGACTTCGTGATTGGAATAATGGTGGTTGTGGTTGTTATAGTGGTGGGTGGTGGATCTGCACAAATGGTAATGGGTGTAGCTGAGAGATCTCCAATTCCCAATGAATACTCTTCCTCTTTTCTTTGCAAAAATATGTGAGGACAGATTATTCTCTGCATGGAAATTCAAATCGGCATTCATGATTTGCTCACCCACAAGAATTTTGTCCCCACTAAAAGACACTTGACAATGAAACGAACTCCCACATGATGCTTCCCTTGACTCTGTGGGGAATGACACATTGGGTAATGCGGGACCCTGGTGTTCATTTAATAATGGTAATATCCTTTTGAACAAAAAGGGTTAAAAAAAAATACAGGCAATAAAAATGTGAGACGGAAAGTGGGTGAAGAAGAAAGCGAATAATGATCTTACACAAGCTTTTTAGCATAAACTTTGCTCAAATTATCGTCTAGATGTATATTGATTTGAACTGATCTTACATAATAATTTGAGTGTTTCGCTTACTTTCACATCATTCTTGGAACATAAATAATAAACCTGTTTTTTATTAGTAATTACTCACATAATCTTAAATCCGTAATTGTGATTAGGTAAAACTTCACTCAAAATAATAATTTCAAAATTTGAATATCTAACATTACAAATAAAATTGGGCAAGTAGATTGCGACCAATTATTATTGGGTATAATTGTTTCACTTACTATATATTTTGTATATGGATCAAGTATTACACAAGTATCCATTAATCTGTACTCGCTCTCTTTCCCAGAGATGAAACAAAATCAAGGAATAAAGGGGTCAAGCTCAACGACTCACTCATATTTACAAAGCTAAAATAGTTATTTGATGACACATACATCTTTAAAAATAAACCAAAAATCCTTTCGTACCAAAAGGAAATCTATTAAAATATGTGATATTGTATTAAGTGTTAGTTTAAAAAGTACTAGAACAGGATAATTGAGTTAGTTACTATGCTGCATAATATTTTATTAAAATATTCCAGAGAGTTTGATTTCTGTTAATTATATAATAAACAACTGTGTATCTTTAGTTAGTTGGTTAATTCAGTTTTCAATTTCGATTTCCACAATATTTTTCTCTCCTCACACACACACACACACACTCTCTCTCTTTCTCCCACACTTTCTTGTACTCTCTCAGTTTCTTTCATTTTTCTAGTAGTTAAGAATTCTCAAATTGTATCACAAAGTTGAGTTCTAATCCAAACATCATGGAAAAGCCAAGTACTTCTCCAATTGACTCACCTATCTCTAGCATTCTAGTTTCGTGTGATCTCCAAATATAGATAGTTTCTCTCACGTGATCTTAGTATAAAGCTAGATGAGAATAACTTTTTCATCTGGAAGCAACAGATTGAAGCCACAATCAAGGCTAGCTCATCGATTGTAGAGATTCGTCGTTGATCCAGATATTCTTCCACGTTTTTGTTCTAATTTAGATCATAGTGTAGGTCACATCAATGATATTTACTTCTTGTTCCTTCCATTACCAAAAAATTAGTAAGCTAGTAAGTTTGCTAAAGATGATTTTATTTACTTCGAATTTCACATCTTTCATTGTTTTGTGAAATCCCATGCCACAAACGAGACAGTGTTGAAGGGTTCTCTTAGACCTGATGATTTGTACACCTTCCACAGTTTTTCCTTGCCTTGTGTGACTTCACAAACTGCAGCATCTCCATCTTCTGTCTCAAGTTGAGTTAGAAAGTACTATGACAGGTTAGTTGAGTTAGATAATATGTTGCAGAATATTCTGTTAGAATATTCTACAAAGTTAGATTTCTGTTAGCTGTATAAATAAAACAGTTGTGTATCTTCAATTAGTTGGTTAATTCAATTTTTAGTTTCAGTTTCCAGAACATTTATCTCTCCTCTCTCACACACTCTCTTTCTTTCTCCCACACTTTCTTGAACTTTCTCTCAATTTCTTGCATTTTCCTAGTAGTCAAGAATTCTCAAATGGTATCACAGAGTTGAGTTCCGATCCAAACATCTTGGAAACGCTGACTACTTCTCCAATCAACCCACCTATCTCCACCACACCATTTCACAATCTCAAAATCTAGTTAGTTTCTCTCATGTGATCTGGGTAAAGCTAGATGAGAAGAACTTTCTCGTTTGGAAGTAGCAGATTAAAGCCACAATCAAGGCTCATCGGTTGTAGAGATTCATCGTTGATCCAGATATTCCTCCATATTTTTGTTCTGATTCATATCGTAGTGTAGGTTACATCAATGATACTTATCTAGATTGGGAACAACACAACCAAATGTTGTTCTCATGATTGTTATCTTCTCTTTCTAATAATTTTAGAACATGCATTGTTGGATATATCCATTCATGGCAACTGTGGGATGAAGTTCATGTATATTTCAAATCTCAAAATCAAGTGAAAGTCAATCAGTATAGATCTAAACTTGGCAATACAAAGAAAAGTTCATGATTTGTTTTAGAATACTTGTTGTGAATCAAAACACTTGTTAATTCACTTATTTCTACCGGTCATCCGATTTCACCACATGAACAGATAGATGTTATTCTTAAGGGTCTTCCAGAGGAGTACGATGCATTCGCTAACCTCAATTACAAGTCTACTTGATCCTTATACTATTGGTGATATAAAATCTTTATTACTGTCTCATGAGGCTAGAATATATAAGAATCATATCTCCATTTCTGATGTTTTTTTTATTAATGTTGAAGGTTTTGCTTTAAATCCAAATCAATACCCTTAGGGGTTTCAACAAGGTTTTCAATCAGGGTTTACTTCTGATTTTGGTTCTAATAGTCAGTTTGGTAATCATGTTTATCAGCAAAATTCTAATAGAGGAGGTAGGGGTAGCAAATTTGGTAACAAAGGAGGCAGAGGTCATGGCAGATTTGGGTCTAATTACAGAGGCTCTATCGTGTGTCAAGTGTGTGATCAGCTTGGTCACTCAACCTCAGTTTGCTGCCACAGATTTGATTATAATTTTAGTCAAGGTTTTCAACAACAAGGATAGAGTAATTTTCAACAAGGACAAGGTAGTTTTCAGTAAGGATAGGGTACTTTTTAGCAAGGTTTTCTATCACAAGTTCTAGCAACAATTATCAATGCAACCTTATTCAACTCAATTAGTACATTTTCAATTGTTGCAACCTAGGTTGCTGTAGTATTCTCCTAGCTCTTCATTTTTTTACTCAAGATTTCAGTTTCTAATACTGATCCTTATCAGTATTCTACTCAACCTATCAATTCTATGCCTATGGTGGTATCTAATGACCCTTTTTCAAGCTACACTGCATATCAAATTATGAATCCTATGGTCATAATAGCCTCTACTCAAGGTCCTAATCAAACTTGGCATCCTGACTTAGGTGCCACACATCATGTCACTACATATTTTGCAAATTTGTTGTAAAAATAAGATTTTTCAGGTTCAGACCAAATTTTAATAGGTAATGGTCAAGGCCTTTATATTTAATATATGGTTCATCTAAAGTTTTGTTTCATTTCAATTCAAGTGTCTCTTTGAGTCTAAATGACTTACTACTTGTTCCTTCCATTACAAAAAATTTAGTAAGTGTTACTAAGTTTGCTAAAAATAATTTTGTTTACTTTGAATTTCACCCATTTCATTATTTTATGAAATCTTAGGCCACAAACGAGACACTAATTAAGGGTTCTCTTGGACCTGATGATTTGTACACCTTCCACAATTTCTGCTTGCCCTGTATGGCTTCACAAACTGCATTATCTTCATCTTTTGTCTCAAGTTGTTCTTCATCTTCTACTTCAAGTTGTTCTTCATTTCAACTTGTTGTAAATACTATAGATACTATTGTAAGTAGGTTTTCATATGTTTCAACAAATGTAAATCATGATTCTTTGGTAAACATTGTAAATAGGTCTTCTTCTAATACTTTTACAGCTATAAATAATGCCCTTACTTCTTACACCTTATTGCATTATAGATTAGGGCATCCCCACTTTGAAGTTGTCAAATTTGTATTACATTCTTGTAATATTCCTGTTCATACTGAAATTGTTTCAAATTTTTGTACAACATGTTACCTTGGTAAAGCTCATCGTTTACCCTCTCATCACTTTACTATTGTTTATCGAGACCCTTTTGAACTAGTCTTTAGTGATTTATGGGGTCCAGCTCCTATTCAATCTTCAAGTGGTTATTTTTACTACATCTCATTTGTTGATGCTTGCACAAGATTTACTTGGCTTTATCCTCTTAAACTCAAATCTGAGGCATTTTTTGTTTTCAAACAATTAAAAGCAGAAGTTAAACTGCAGTTTAACAAAAGAATTAAATCTGTTCAAACAGACTCAAGTGGGGAATCTATACCCTTTTTCCAAATTTCTTGTTGACTTAGGCATTCATCATCGTCGTATTTGCCCTCACACTCACCATCAAAGTGGTACTGTTAAGCGCAAATATAGACAACTAGTTGGCATGGGTTTAACTTTGTTGGCTCAAGCCTCCTTGCCTCTTAAGTTTTGGGATCATGCATTTCTTACTTTTGTCTATTTTATAAACAAACTGCCCCCTACTACTCTTCAAAATAAAGTTCCTTACATTAAGTTTTTTCATGTTGCCATTGATTATACTTTTCTTAAGGTGCTTGGGTGTGCATGTCATCCCTACTTGAGGCCTAATAATTGACACAAACTAGAATTTAGATTTAGTGAGTGTAATTTTATAGGTTATTCCTCTAATCATAAAAGGTATAAATGTCTTTCATCAGATAGTAGAATTTTTATATCTAAAGATGTTCTTTTTAATGAGTTTCACTTTCCATATTCAAAATCTCATTCATCTTCAACTGTATCTACTTCTGAAATTCAGTCTTGTTCTCCTCTACTTTCTTCCTTTATTTCTAGGTTTCATTTTCCTTTAACTTCTATAACTGATAATTCTTCTCTACCAGCTTCTGTTGAGTCCTTATCCATTGAATCTTCTGGTTCTGGTTCTTATATTGCTCTTGTGTCTGGTTATGATTCTACTGTGTCTGGTTTTGGTTCTACTGACTCTTCTGCTTCTGCTTCTAATTCTGGTTCTGATTTTAATGATCCCATTCTTGCATCCACAAAGTTGACAAATTCAGTTTCTCTCTCAGTAGCTGCTCCTTTTGTAGTTACTGAGATTGTTGAATTCTCTAATCTTAGTGAGACAGAACCTGCAAGTACTTCTTCTTCTAACACTTCAGATTTTGATTCTCAACCTAAGCTTCCCTTTAATTCTCAACCCATTTCAGCATCTACTCATCCTATGCAAACTCGTTCTAAGTCGCGCATTTTTAAACCTAGAATTACACATACTCTTCTTTTTACTCATCTTGAACCGAGTTTTGTTCAAGAGGCCTTGAGCAGTCCTAAATGGTATGAAGCTAAAACAACATAATATGATGCACTGATTAAGAATAATACTTGGATACTTGTTCCTCTTCCACCTAATAGGACTGTAATTGGATGCAAATGGGTGTTTCGAGTTAAGAAAAACCCAAATGATTCTATTAATAAGTACAAGGTCAGGTTAATGGCCAAAGGGTTTCATCAACAGCCCGAATTTGACTTCATAGAGACTTTTCACCTATTGTCAAACCAGTAATAGTCAGAGTTGTACTTACACTAGCTCTTACTCAAAAGTGGACATTGTAGTAGTTGGATGTAAATAATTCCTTCATCAACGGCTATTTATAAGAGGAAGTATATATGCAGCAACCTCCAAGCTTTGAAGACACAAATAAAAGTCTTGTTTGTAAGCTGGACAAGGCACTTTATAGGTTAAAGCAGGCTCCTAGGGCTTGGTTTGAAAGGTTGGCAACATATTTAGTCAGTTTTAGCTTTCGATCTATTTGTTGTGATCCCTCATTTTTCATTGAGACTGGTGCACTGCATACTACTTATGTCTTGGTGTATGTTGTTGATATCATTGTGACTGGAAGCTCATCCACTTTGGTGTAGCAGCTGATAACTAAATTGAATGAAGAATTTGCACTCAAGCAACTAGGGAAACTTGATTATTTCCTTAGAATTGAGGTTAAGCATTTGTCCAATGGATGTATACTTCTTAGTCAAAGTAAGTATATCAGGGATTTGTTGGAAAAAGCAAAATGACTGATGCAAAGGGGATCAATACTCGTATGGTGACTAGTAGTAAACTATCCAAACTTGGAAGTAATTATGTTGATGACTCATATCTATATATAGGTTAGTAGTTGCTACATTGTAATATGAAACAATTACTAGACTTGAAATATGTTTCAGTGTCAATAAAGTCTACTAATTTTTCAATGCTTCATTAGAAGATCATTAGAAGGCTGTTAAACAGATTTTAAGGTATCTTAAAGGTACTACCACTCATGGTTTGCTACTTCAACCTGCAAGGTCACCTAATTCCCTCACTCTACATGTATTTTGTGATGCTGGTTAGGCATCAGATCTAGATAATAGGATATCAACTTATGGATCTTACATTTTCTTGGGTCCTAATCTTTTGTCTTGGTGGTCAAAGAAACAGATCTTAGTAGCTCGATCCAGCATAAATGTTGAGTATTGCAGCCTTGCAGCCATTGCAACAGAGCTAATATGGATTTAGTCACTGCAAAGAGAACTTAATGTCATTATTCCAACTTCAATTGTTCACTATGACAACTTAACTACAATGCTACTTGCTTATAATCCAATTCTACATGCAAGAACCACGCATATGGAATTGGACATATTTTTTGTCTGAGAGAAGATCCTCAATAAGAGCCTAGTGGTTTCTCACATTCCGACACAAGATCAGACCACAAATTTACTCACTAAACCCATGTCTAATATCAAATTTGTAGAAACAACCCTGTGTTTAAGGGGAAAGTATTAGAGTATGAAATATTGTATTAATTGTTAGTTTAGAAAGTACTGCAAGAGGTTAGTTGAGTTAGTTACTATGCTGTAGAATATTAATTCTAAAAATATTTTATAAAGTTAGATTTTTGTTAACTGTATAAATAAATAGTTAGTTGTGTATTTTCAGTTTGTTGATTAATTTAGTTTTTTGTTTAAGTTTTCAAAATATTTCTCTCTCCTCTCGATAACACTCTCTCTCTTTCTCCCACACTTTCTCTCAATTTCTGACATTTTCCTAATAGTCAAGAATTCTCAAAAAAATCAATGCAAAATACCAATACATAATTTTAACGAATTCAGAACCTACTCACCGAAAGGCCCCATATTGAAACCGAAAATAAGCCAATGAAAAATGTTGACCCACGTGAAGATTTTCCTCAACATTTTTCACGTGATAGATAATAACAATTAATATATCCATAAGGTTTAACGTACACCATTGAAAAAGCTGAACTACATAATAACCTTCTTGAAATTTGCATATTAAGATTAAGATATCATATTTGGCCAATGCCAAAAAAAAAAAAAGTTAAATAGCCTCATGCATTCTTTATTATGTGCACAATTCTTAATATATATATAGAGAAAGAATCTACTTATATTTAATATAAGTAAAAAAAATTTATATTTAATTTTATACTTTTTATTTTATTATAATCTCAGAACCGCTATTTAATTACGATAGGAAATAAATAACAGCTTATAAATCACAATAAAATGAAAAGATAAGATTGAAGATAAATTTTTTTATTTTTATAAGTTTATATATATATATATATATATATATATATATATATATATATATATATATATGAAAAGAAGGAGAACATGAGACAACAAAATACACTAGTACTAGTGTCCACCAACTTCCAAGCATCCATTAAATTGATTTCATGCAAAACACAACGCATTCTACATGACATGTCACATGTAGATGGATTGCAAATCAGCAGCTAAATTGCTTTACACATACATGCGTAATAGTATAAGATACACCTAAACCAATGTGGAAACATACATGTCTCAATTAAAAAATCATATTCAAGTCATCAAAATCAGTTCAGCAGGTCAGCTACATGAATGATGAATTCTGCTTCACAACTCTAAATATTTGACTAAATAAAAATTTAATGAAGCAGGACAAGTAGATACTTGAGTTTATCAAATCTTAAAATTAAGGAATTAATGTCCCACATGATCCCAAAACTAGGGTGTATTGGTGCACTCTTATATGGCCCAGTTACCAAATGAACCCTTAATTCCTTCAACTTGCCTTGATTTGATTCCCCTTGTCAACCCTTGAACTGGGGGAATTCTTTCCTTTTCAAATTAATTCCATCCAATTTTTTGTCAAAGGGGATTTCTTCTTCACCCCCCCCCCCCCTCCGCTCCGCCTTTTTCCCAATTTTGAATATGATTTTTTTTTTATTGCCCCTCAAAGCAATTGGGTTTGGGCTTTTCTTAAAGTGGCATGGGGTCCAAAAGACTCAGAGTAAATTTGGGCTTGACAATGAATAAGGTTCAAAATGCATTGGCCCAAAGCTAACAAAAAAAAAAGAGAAGGTGAAAAAGAAAATAAGAAAACATGTGATAAAATGAAAGAAAATAATGGTTGCACCTGTGAGAGAGATATATGCACTAAAAAAATTGAGACCAAAAGAAAAAAAAATCAAAATTGCAATGAGATGTGGTGATGATATTGTTTGTATATTGAGGTGTTTGGTAAATTAAAAAAATTAATGTGAACAAGAGTTGACTCACTTGATTAATTTTTACAAATCATAATTATATAACTTGTGTTTGAATTTAAGAAAGAGTCTTTCTTAGTCATAAACTTTTTGTCTACTAGAAAAGAACACATTAGAATTATTTAAATTGAAATTAGTTACCTTTTTCAACACTATTATTTCATTTAAAAAAAAATTATACGTTTAAAAATGGGGTGAGACTATTAGCACATGGAATGCAATGAAGTTCCTTGCCCTGATGGTGAAAATAGCTCAGAGTTGGAGTTAAATTCTTATATTGAAATGCTTTCATCGGGTATATTCTTCTTTTATTAATTGGGTGAAAATCCATAAACTATTGTTCTTTTTAATAATGGAGTTGCACTCTTGTATGCTTTATTCCACTATCTTTATATGATATGCTCAATATGTAAGTTGTGTTATATAATAAAGGAAAATTTACATTGACTTCTTATGAGGTTTAATTTAATTACACATTATACTCTTATACTGACCTTCTCTAAAGGAGAGGTAAGTGCAATAATCAAGAGAAGATAAATGTAATGATAATATAAATCTTAATGAAAGTCGGTATAATGACAGTATAAATCTCAAAAGAAATTAGTATAATTTTTAAAATAAGATAAATGTGTAGCGTAATTAGGTCAAACTTTAGAAAAAATTTGCATAATTTTCCCAATAATAAAGATAAGAGCCTATTTTGTCACACTAAACTAAACCATTTATGTCCTTTACTACGTAATCCTCATTTCATGTATGTTATAATTAAAATTTATGGTGACATCTCACTATTATCTTTTTTTTTTTTTTGCAGGCTTTTATTTGATGATTATAAATAATAGATAATGCATTTTGGAAATAAGTTTTTGACATTCACTTGTATTTTATGAGTAGTATTATGTACTTTTTATTTAGTAATGCATTGGATGTTACATTTTCATTTGGCTATTTTGATGCTAAACATGTTAAGTCATTATGGATTTTTTTATAAAAAGAACTTAGAATCTGTGCATTTTACACGACTTTTGCAGTGGATCCGTCGTGTATGAATGATTTCTTGTTTAAGCTTTTGAATACTTGCATAAATATAAATAACTAATTTTGAGAAGTGTTGATAGATCAATATTAATATACTCAATTAAAATTTAACTTAATAAAAAGAATTTATTTTGGTGAGGGCAATTTAAGAAATTATAAATACAAATTATTAATGAGGAGTGTGAATAGGAAATTGGGAGTGCCAGTAGCCCTACCCTAATTTGTGATTTAGATTTTCTAAATTGAAGAGTGCACTTTGAAATGTGTTTATTTACAAGAACTTTTTATTAGTTTTATTAAAAACCTAACATGTAATAGTAGTGGTTCGTCGCAATAGAAATGAAATATAACCTCAGACGAACTTTATCTGTAATGTCAAAGGTTTGAATCCTTGAATCATTACTTTGAAGATAGTTTTACCTAATTATCACCTCTAATATGAAATTACGTGAGCAATTGATCAAAGAAAAAAAAACATAAGATGGGGCACACTACATGATACATGTCATTAAATTAAATTTAAAATAAATTTTAATTTTAATTGTTAAAAGTAATATTATTGTATTAGCTAAGAATTCTTTCAATCTACATCATTTACAGTTAAGGAAACTAGTTTTGCCATATGTGTGTTGCATGAATAGAATTTTTAAAAATAAATATAATTTAAAAAAAATTTGAAGCAATTTTGTTTAGAAGGAAACACTTATGGATAAGAGAAACTAACGAAAAATTTATATTGCATCAACATTTAAAAACATAAGAACATAATTTACAGTTTTGGGATGAAGAATTGTAGCGGTAGAAATAACATCTCATCTCAACTGTAATTAGACCAATATACTTAGCCATGGCCAATGTACGACCAACATTTCACATTTTTAGAGTAAGGCATGCTAATCAATACAATTTAAAAATGTTACACAATACAATTAACAACAACGACAACCAATGTTAAACTGCATGACAATAGTCTTAGTTCAATATCCGAAATAGGAATTTGGTGTACAAATAGGTTTATTAAATCTGACAATCTATAATGTAAAACCAATCCATCAAAACATCTCGTGTCTTCTTGTACATAAAACTACCATGTTAATTTTGAAACATAGGTTCAAATAGAAGAAAATGAGAATGTCTAAAATACATAATAATAGTATCTAACTTGTATGAGGAGATATTATAATTTAACAAATTCATAAATAAATATTTTTTTCTTACCAGTCATATTCATTGAAAAACTTCTTTGTAGACAACATTGTTACCCACGTTCGATGGCTCATTGTCATCATTTTTTATGAATATCTTGATACCGTTCTTGCTTTTAACCCTAGGCATGAAACCACCATGTTAGTTTTGAAACAGAGGTTCAAATAGAATAGAATGAGAATGTCTCAAATAGATAATAATAGTATATAACTTGTATGAGGAGATATTATAATTTAACAAATTCATAAATAAATATAATTTTTTTCTTACCAATCATATTTGTTGAAAAACTTCTTTGTAAACAACATTATTAGTCACATTTGATGACTCATTATCATCTGATTTGATAGATATCTTGATACCACTCTTGCTTTTAACCCTAGGCAGTGCTACATACAATTATTGGCCATGGTTGAAAACTGCTTTGGAAGATATAGCCCCACATGTGAAAGGGTTTGACCTTGACTTTTGCCGATAGTCATTGCAAATGAAGTTATCAATAGAAATTGTCTTCTTTGAAACTTGATGGTATGCTAGTATTGGATGGAACCAATGTCATTTGAGGTATGAAAACCATGTCTCCAATATGTTTACTAGAAAAAGTCTTGCACTTAAGTACATGGTTGCCAAATCTTATAATCTGAAGTCGTGTACCATTGCAAAGTTCCCTTGATTGGTCAACATCCCTGATTAGCATTACCAAAGCTCCAATCTTCAATTTCAACATATGACTTGGAAGTCCAGAGGATGAGATGTTATTTAGGAATTCAGTTGTGTAGATTTCTACATTTGCTTCAGAATTTCATCTTCTTTACACATGTTGTTTGAGCTTAGGTGTACTTTCTCTTCTCCAGGGATCAATGTCATCAAATAATCATGTATACATTCAACACTTTCATTAGTTAGGGCAAGAACTGCCCTCTCTTAGAAGTAATCTAGAATTGAAATGTTATCAACCACATTGGGATATGCAAACTAAATCAATGTTGATAATGGATCTTCTGCATCATGAATCAGCATATCATCTGGAATCTAAATCTTTACTTCATCATCATTAGGTTTTTCAGCATTGCCATTACCAAGATCTAAAATCCACTCTGAGAGTTCCCTAATTTCTTTTGCATTAGAAGGAGAAGCACATGATAAGAGTCCCATATTTTTGGTCAAAAACAAAACATGACAATACTTCCACAACAGAGAAGAGTTAATGGTTGCATGTACAATATCTTATCTAGATGCCTTTTGAATAACATGTAATATTTGTCTGAAATCTCCACCAAGGACAACAACTTTACCGCCAAATGACTTTTTCACTTTGACGATGTCTTGCAAAGTTCTGTCTAATGCTCCAAGGCAATGCTTATACATCATTTGAGCCTCGTCTTAGATGATTAGTTTTGCCCTCATCAATAACTCAACTTGAGGGCTTTGTTGCCTTATGTTGCAAGTGGAATTTGCACTAACATTTATAGGAATTAAAAATTTGAAATGCACGGTTCTGCCACCAGGAAGCAAAAAAGTTGTGATACCACTTGAAGCCACAATAATAACTTTTTCTCACTTAGAACGAATAGTTGCCGACAACATTTTCCAAATAAATGTCTTTCCTGTACCTCCATGATTGTAGAGGAAATAAAATCCACCTCTATTACTTGATACAACATTCATGATTGTATCATAAACTTTCCTTTGCTCAGGAGTAATAGAGGAAAGATAATTTTTAAGTTCTTCAACCATATGGTATTTGTCGTAAGCCAATTCATCGAGAACTAACCTATTTGTTTCGTTTCCTGTTCTAATTTCAATGGGAATTGGCTTCGAGTTAAACTGACGGAGACTTTTACCATTACTCTACAACAACTTTTCAATCTTTATCAAGGCAAAATTCTTTAAAGAATCTTCAAACAAAGCCAAATATGAAAATAGATATGTAAATAGAGACATTACTATAATATATATAAACAATAAATTTAGATGGTTAAGATTAATTATTGTAATTTTTTTAGGCAATAATTTGAACCTGAACATACCTAGATTATTATGATGTATCCTCTACCTATATTCAATGTCCTCAACTAGCTCATGCCAACAATTTTTCCACACATGTTCGGGTTTGCTCAAACTATTAGAGATTAGCAGAACCGCAAACAACCTTTTTATGTAAGTTTTGTTTGCCTAATGATTTGTTTCTTTGATAGCATCAATATATTCCTTATCATCATCTAACAAACCAAAAGCAAAGCATGCATCCTTGAAAGTCATGTGCACAATATTATCTATTTTCGGATATCTTCATAAGATGTGCATCCTCTTTGAACATTCAACAATAGCCTCAAGTAATAATCCTCAGATTTTGCTGGAGGAACATGCATGATTCTACCTATTGAGAAACCTTTCTTTCTTGGCTCCCATTTATGCAAATTTTCCTTATAAACAAAATGCTAAGGAAATTCTACATACCTGATATTCCTAGCTCCAAGGTATTGCTTGTTTGCTTTAAACCAAGCAAGGAACATTGTCATTTTAGCATAAGGTTTGTTCAACACATATTCTAAGTCTTCTGTATCTTTAAAACAATATATTGATTCTCAAGAAAATGAAAGTTGAGCCTCATCACAAGAGAATCCCTATAATGGATATCAAATCCAAGAATTATCCAAGTGTCCTCACATGTTGAAAGATATTTGCAGTCATAATACATTTTAATCTCATCCCTTAATTGAGTTCCATTGTCACCATTTTGGGATTGATAGAATGCTGCAGTTACCCTATCATGGCCCTTGTTCATATATTTGAACAAATACTTGATGGATTTGTTCTCATTGCAGAACTCAACATTTATGTGTTTTTTGTACTTCAACAACAATGCTCAATTGTATGTAATGGCAAAACTATTGTCCAATGTTATGTTCTTCTTTAAAACAGTCCTTCCATCATCTCTCCACATGTATAAAGGATATCCATCATCATCTACCATTGGTCAATGAACCATTTAGGAAATCGTTTTGAGCATATCCCATTTTTCATACATGGTGACCTTAAACTGGCTTGATCGCAAGGACTATGAATCGTGTTTTTTCACAAGCTTATACATTTTCATATATGTTCTCTTGTCAGGAATTTCTGAACATATGATATTGTCGATGTCTTCTGAGCATTTAGGTTATCCTCATTATGTAACACAAGAAAAACATGAGCATGTAGCAAGCCATGTTTCTGAAACTCAATTGAGCACACATCTATGAAATATTACGCAAATATCTTAGAAAAAAAAGGAAATATATATAAATATATAAAATCAAAATAGCACATATCATGGTAAATTTTTTTTAAGCAAAGTAATTTAGTAATGTGGACTAACTACTAATAGAATTCTTGATGTTAGGCACTAAAATAAAGGGTTTAAATATGGTGGACAATTTAATTTGACACTTAAATGCTTGAGGTTTTTCGAAAATGTTGTCACTTTTGAAGTCTTTCATCATCCTGTCAAATTTGATCTTGAACACTCGAGTAAGAATGTCAGGGCAATCCTCAGGTCTTATATTTAATGGTTTCTGTAGTTTTGGCCACTTTGGATTGCATGTAATTGTGATGAATAGATAAGGGAAACTGATCCGGTTGTATATTTCGGGAGCATCGACAAAGTTGTTAAATATGTATCTTGGACCTCCCGTGAAAGATGCTAGTAGAATGATGCGTTTTCCGATTGACCAAAAAATTTTGTAATAACTTTCATGAATTTAAAAGAAATGTGTTTTCGCAGTTTCTCATTTGAATTATATATGTAAACTCTTTCATGGTTAAGGTTTTTCTTTTCGCAAGTATTGATGGTGATGTATCCTACAAAAAAATGTTATCTCTAAAACCATTCTCGCCATATGGAATGAGCAGAGGATACTGTAAAGGGAGGTAAAGTGGCTGTAACTCACTGATACGTTGTAACTTTTTAGTTCTGCTCTCTAGCACAATGTCTCTCACACTTTCTTGGTTGTCAAAATCTCCAACAATTAGTGTTGATATTTCACTTGCATTTCGAAGGTTGTAGGTCCTCCTATCGGTGCTCCGACTTTTTATTAGTTTTAATTTAACACCTTCTAAGCCATGAGTAGTAAAACGATCCCAACCAACTCTATACATTTGAGTAAGGACATTGAATTCTCCAATCATGTCCTTCAATAAAGAAATAATACCCGGATCAAGGTCATTAAGGTTATGTTGTGACATGAAACGTCAATTAATATGAAGGGGTTATTGCTATTATAATTAAATAATAAGTATATGACATGATCACAAATTTTAAAACACATATGTTAAACAAAGATATTGATACCTGACAAAATTTATCTTATTTTGCACTTCATTCTCTGTGTCAAGGACATACAATTGAGAAAATTTAAGTGTCGATCCTTCACCTGGATCAGATGGTAATTTTGACCATATGGAAGAAATGTGTAAGAAGAACCATCATTTATTCGTCTAAATCTTTCCCCTAAGAGATGTAAAAGCAAACATCATGTTATGTGATCTGATATTCAGTTGGAAGTCTTTGTTAGTTCTATCATTCTCAAATAACAATTGTTGCAGCATATTAGGAGCTTCCTTCAAGTTCTGCAATTGAACTTTCCTATTCATACAACACATTAAAAAGTGGGGACTGGACGTATTTCTAGATTTAACTGTCCTTTCATCATCACGTTGCATGATTCACAAATCCATAAAAGATCTCTAATATCATCATATTCTGTAAAAGTAGTGAAGTGTCGAAAAATTCTCAGGAAATAATGAATTATAATAAAACCAATAGAATTTGAATTTTTTAAACGTGCTCATGATTTTTATCATAAATATGTAACTACCTTCGCCCTCTTCTGAATCTTCACTTGTGTCATCATTAAAGGCGTAATCGGAATTTATAATATGCATATACTATCGTAAGCTATTTTTAAAAAAATATAATTTAGTAGAAAAGATATATTTATAGAAGTTATATCTTGAGTTTTTTAAAAGACATATCTGGGGTGTCTAAATCAGCTTGTATTGATTCTGTATTATTTTCCTAGTTGTCATTCTCATAAGTTATAATATTTATTTCTGATCCTATATTTCGTCTGTCTCATGCAACAGACTGTATCACTTTTCTGCTCCTGGTCATCATATTGAAAGCTCTTCCACCGCAACTGTGATTTTTTAAAATTTAATTATAATATCATGTTTGAGAAAAATAAATGCAAATTAGTTTTCTAGTTAATTAATTAATTTGCATTTATGATAACATAGATATAAAAATACAATTCATCCTAATATTGTAACTGTATTGTAATATATTACCTTGAGTCTAATAAATTATTTGTATTTTTTCAAACATACCTTCAAGAAGAGTCTTCCACGCAGTGCTATAGCCTTGTGAATATTGCAAAACCACTAAAGTAAATTCTATGACAGAACCATATTAATGAAACAATGAATAATTTTATATTAAAGTAATAAAAGTAAAGGAAAACTTCTAAAAAAACTCTTGTACTATACGCGATGTGTACTTTGGTTCTGTTACTTAAAAAAATGCAAAAAGGACCTATTACTTTGCATTTTGTATAAAGAAATATAAAATAGTAACATATGTTACATTTTGGATCGAAACATGCATGTGCAACGTACGTGCACGTTTGAAAATTTGGCCCCTAAACGCGGTCTTCTTCTTCCTCCTGCCCAAACCCTAGATCTCCAAAACATATACCATTGTACCACTATGGCAACGAATCTTGTTGCTCAGTCACCCAAGTCAGTGAAACTAAACCAACATTCACCACCTTCTAGCCACCAGTTGTCAGCCTCATCACGTAGAAACTTGAAACCCAGATTTGCGATGGGGCGGCTGAGACTCAGGCGACCGGGATTGATTCAACCATGGGTGCATCGCAGTAGGGAGTCGATGGCGGATCTGGGCGACGCAATGAAGCTCGTGGGTTGCGAATCTGGAACAGGTTTTGGACAGTGGGTCGTATAAGTCACGGTTGGCTTGGAACGGTGGAGTACGGTGGCTCGCGATGGTGGTTCGCACAAGGTGGATATGGGTTTATTGAAGTTTTGTTTTGGAGCATGGTGAAGGCAAATCTGGTGTGGTGAGGCAGAGCAGCAGTGATGGTGGCTGACAGTTCGATGTTTGGGTGGCTGGACGGCAGTTCTGGGGTTGTGGTGGGAGGAAGAAGAAGACCGCGTTTGGCACTCAACATTTGAGATGCGCATGTGCGTTGCGCATGCACGTTTCCATCCAAAACATTTTGTACTTATTTGCACAAAACACAAAGTAATAGGTTCTTTTTGTATATTTTTGAAGTAATAAGATCAAAGTGCACATTGTGTATAGTACAAAGGAATTTTCAAAAGTTTTCCCTAAAAGTAATTATATATGCAATGAAAGGGGTAAATAATGAATTAAATGTAAAGAATAAATATAATTATATATTAAAGTAATAAAGGTAATTGTATCAAATAAAATATATGGATTATAATTATATATATATAAAAATATACTTATAAATATACGCCAATGTCTTGTAGTGGGAATTGTTTAACGTTTTCCATCTTGTATGAATTTTGAACTATCCAAGTGATGCTATTAGAATGAGATAACACGTTTGGTTTTGTCAACATGGTAAAATTTAGTGCAGTAGATTGAAGATCCTACACAAAACCAATCACTGGAAACTTGATATCCAAAGTACTTAATTTCTGTCAAAGCATTAGAAAATGACTAACTGTTACTACAGAGATTAAGAATTGCAGACAATCAATAAATAGCATATAGGAGAAAGGTAAGGCTGGAGAAAGGTGAATAGAAGTTCATGGCTGTCATGATTCTTCTCTCTTTTACTTATCGCAAGTGCACGGATTACACTTGTAGTGTAACTAAGAGTCAGATATCGTTCTCATGAGGACTATTACTAATTCAGAACTCTAATTATTAACCAATAACTTAATAATTTCTATTTAAGAACATTCAGATTAAAGGAGTTGTGTGTAAACTAATGGAAAGATTTAAATGCTATCTAATTGAAATTACAGTTGATGATTAAAGAATAGGGAATCTTTCTTCACCTTCTACTTCAATTGATGATATGCAAACCTCTTTATCAACATACATGATATGGAATTTGTTGGCTTGAGAATCTTATTTAGTTAAAAGCCTATGTCTAGGTCATTTAACCATGCTTCGTTTACCTAGTCCCTATGTGTCCATGAGATTTGGATTAAATTCCACTAATTAAGAGCAAGTCTCAATAATAGTCATGCATGACTAATAGGTATATTTCTATCATATTAGCTAATTAATTTATTCAAGTCAATTGAATAAAATCAAACATGCATCAATCACACATATGATCTTAAATTTAACTTCCTATGTCTAGGTTCATTAGATTTCATCAAAACATATGAAACATTGGCCAAATATTCAAAAGTATTAGGAACAATATGATTGAATAATCCCAAATCACATATATTAACTTAAAGGTTTACCAAATCATCAATATTCATAAAAGGATCCGAAGAAATCCATATACATAGACTAGCCACTCATGATAAACGAAAATATATAAAAAATACTCATTGTTATGATCAAAATAGAGAGTAAGTTGAACGAGAGAGAGTTGCAAGCTCAATAATGGTGGTCCTTGGTGCTTGAATCCTCCTTGTGGAAGGATTTGGCCTCCAACTTTGGTCCTTTTGGCTTCCTTTCAGTGTCACAAATAAACCCTAGCAGCTTTGTTGTAAAAACAAAAACGTTCTTCTTATGAAATATGATATAACAGTATTTATAGGTACCAGAAATTTGTTTCACGCCGCGGCGCGTGTTGAAATTAGGTCAGAATGTCGCGACGCTCATTCTTCACGTCGCGGCGTTCAAAATGTGTAGCTCTCTGCCTGAACATGAGAATGCCACACACCGCGGCGCTAACTTGCCCACGCCGCGGCGCTGAATGTTGGACTTCATCTAGTGCTTTCTCTTCCAATGCAACTCTAAGTCCTTGACCATTATACTCATTTTGAGCCCTTCCTGCAATTAAGAAGTCACCAAATTAATGACAATAGTAAATTCACATAATCATATGAAGAATTATACTAAATTGCTCAGAAAACATGTAGGAATATATCACAATTGAAATCAATGAATTTAGCTTGAAAATTTCCAAATATGCCTAATAACAAAGACTAAGCAATCAATAAATCACATATATAGGTCCACAATAACACCATTTCATGAAGTTATCAATGATGATTGAGGACAAATAAGGATAGATTTTGTATCCATGAAATAAGTGTGACTAATAGCCGTGACTAACTAGTAAGTGGATTTTGTATCTAAGTAGCTTATGAACGTTGTGCTTCCTGCATGAAAAGTAGAATATAACATTGATATTAGTACCATGAAATTGAAATAAATGCCCTTTTATATAAAAAAACAATGTGAAAACAAAAAAGAAAAAAACAAAACAACTATAACAATTTTCTTGTACTAACTTATAGTAGAGTTTCTTCTTTGCAGATATATTGAATTGTAACATGGCTTCAAATAAATAGATTGATGGTAAGAGGGTTACTGTGATTTGGAAATAACACAAAGAACATAATTAGATATAGTAATCAAATAAAAACTTTCCATGTATGAAACTAATTGAAAACAATTCGAATGGAAAGGGAATTTCAATTAAAATAATTAAATTGAATAATTATTAAAATCGATTTGATGATTGACTATGGTTTTAAATTTGGGGGAATTTGATATGTAAATAAATTTTATTTTAGGAATTCAAATTATGGATAATAATTTGAAGCTTATTTATTTGTTGAGTTTGGTTAGTTACTTTAATATTCTCACTTAGCAGTTATATAAAATAAAAGTCAAATCAAATCACCCAACATATTTTTGAAATCAAATCACCCAAGATTAATTTGAAATGAAGTAGCAAAAATTTTGAAGCCTGAAATGATTACCCTGGATTTGAAATGGAATATCCAACATTGAATCCCAAATTATCTTTCTTAATTATCCGTAACAGGTATTTGAAATGGATTAGCCAACAATGAATACGAATTTTTCTCTCTAAATTAACTCAATGGAGAGAGGGAGAGAGAGAGAGAGAGAGAGAGAGAGAGAGAGAGAGAGAGAGTACCATATATGCACCATTGATCTTGCAAATTCAACCACACACATGGGACTTTTGCCAAACATCCGCCATTTTTCCTGAACCAAGCAACCATGAGGAATGGTGCTGGACTTCATGATCCCGCCACACCACAATCAAAGAGGCATCACCAGACTTCGACTTGAGCCCCAAATGTGTGTATCTTTAGGTCTTTGTTTCTGACTATTCCTTTTGCATTGTGTGTATCTTTAACCCTTATCCCTTTTCATTCACGTATAATTTTCATATTTGAAGCTTCAAGCTTAACCCTTCTAAAATAAATCTGACGACTAGCGTGGAAGTGTAAGTTATGTAGTAGCCATTCGCCACCGTAGAGATGTCTGATATGAAGCTGGTTGGTGCTGCCATAGAGGCGTCATTTCGGAAATAGGTAGAGAACGTCGTGGAGGAATCACATCAGAAGTGAATATGAAAGAGTGAAATTCTCGATCTTGAATTGAAAGAGTTTAGGGAATAGAATTTAGGAAAATGAATTTACAACTACTAATTTTTTCTATTCCCAAAAAATTGAGAAAGATGAAACCAAAAAGTTGAAAGCTGATTTTGATTTGAAGTTATTTGATTTATTTTTTTATTAATTTATTATATATATATATATATATATATATATATATATATATATATATATATATATATATATATATATATATATATATATATTTGTAAATGTGACAAATGATCACATCACTTTACACCTGAAAATAAAAAATCGTATCGATGATACACATGATGAAAATTTAGCTTTGTTATTTGCTACATGTTATCAAATTAAACAATATACTTATTAACAAGGAAGACACATGGTAGTTTTTCAAGCCATATATCTTCATTTTCTATATTATATTGATGATGAATCATCTCATGTGATTTTTCACATGATAATGTCATGTTGAGAAGAGAGATAAATACAAAAGATTTTATTAGTGGGGTCCAATCAAAATTTGTGAAATATTTTTATAACTTTTGTGTCTTTTTCTCTCATCTACATGACCTTATCATTTGAAAAATTACATGAGAGATGGTTAAGAACTTAAGATGATGATATATTATTTTAAATATTTTTAGAAAATAAAATGAATAAATTTTTTATCCGAATAAAATAAATACATTTTTAAAATAAGGCTTATAATTCATTAAATGGAAATCATGTATTTTCAAGAGTAGCTCAACAATCACCATGGCAAGAGTACTATTTTTTTCTTTCAATAAATAAATAAATAAAATTGGGAGTGGTGTAAATTAAGGTTATGTTTAAATTGGTGGAATAGAGTGGAATAAAATAAAATGATAATAGTTGTCATTTTTTGGATATTTTAAATTAAAATGGAATGAAATGGAACCCACTGGAATCTATTATATCTCATTCCATCTAATCCCACTACTTTTCTTCCCACTCAATTTTGGAGGTATAAGATGGAATCAACTTTTTGTTTGTTAATATAATTTTTAAATTACTCTTTTGTCCTGAACATGTTAAACCAAGAAAGTAGAGAAGTCTTTTAACTCAATCACTCGTATTGTCTCATTCCTCGTCTACTATTTTCAAATTTGAAATTGAGTTTCAACATTGATTTCAAGTAATTGGTTCTTTCTTTAAAAAAAATTAAAACAAAATATTTTTTGTTTTTTTAATTTTGTAGGTGCTGGCATCATATGATAAACTTTATAATGAGTTAGTGAAAATGAACTTATTACATAATCATTATACTCAAAGCTTGTAGTAACTAGCTCTATTTTTTCTTTGTTGTCTTTGGCTTAAGAGGGCATAATTTTTTTTTATTGTCTCTATCTCAAATTATTGTCTTTTAACAACTTGAAAACTAAAATGATATTTATGAGTGAAAAATATAGGGTTGTCAAAATGGATCAATTTCGACGGTTTGCTTTCGAATAACCCAACAAAATGGGACAATTTGCTAATAAAATGCCACTCCGAAACTTACATAACTGAATAGACTAAGTCTGGATGGTTTGATGACGAATGATCGGTCGACCATTCTTTTAATATTACATAAGGCTAAATGGGTTAGACTGTACTAGTAAAATGCTAACCTGAAACTTACATAACTCGAATGAGCCGTCCCAAAAATGGCTCAACCCGACTCAGCCCGTTTTAACACCCCTAGAAAAATACTAAACATGATTTTTATTCAAATCTCATCCAACTTCAAACTCTTCACCCCCAGTGAGATGGTGAGTCTTTTAAAAATAAAATAACATGCCTTAAATTTTCGTTATTTATAATTTTACTTTAAATTTTAAAACATATATAATTATTTTATCAAATAAAAAGAGTGAAAAGAAAAAAATAAAGAAAAAAGGAAGAGAACAAGAGAATTACAATGTGATTATCAATTAAAGGATTATCTGGTGCTTAATTATTAGATAATAAATAAATAATAATTAAAATATTTTTTAACTAAAAAATATTATATTTTATTTTATCTAAGATAAAAACAATATGAAAATATAAAATTTATAATTCTTATTATTTCATTGTCTTTTCTAAACAAATGAACAAATTTTTCATTCCATCGTTAAATATCTTAATAAGAGTATACAGTGATGGATTCGGAAATTTTAATCACTGGGATAAAAGTAATGCTATCAATAAAAAGCATAAAAAAGTTTCAATAATTATATTTATATATTAAAAATATATTAATATAAAATTATGAAATATTAATTTATAATTGTTTCATTCGCGTTTTTATATATTGAAAATGTTGAATAATCTTTTTATTATTAATACCATCAAATATTTCCTTTTCTATATATGCAACTAAACAATTATTCAATTATTCATCTCTCATAGAATTGTGTAGTCAATTTTTTATGATATTCATAGGGTAAAGAACAAATGATTAAATAAAAAAAAAAAGAAAGCTTGAGAAATCTAAAAAGTATCACTAAAGTATAACAATGAAAAAAAGAGGTAGAAAAAGACTTTGATACTTTGAGTATTTTGATAAATTTTGATACTCTATTTGTTCCAAATCACATAGAGGCAGTAGAATGTTTTAAAAAATAATATTAAAAAAATAAATTTTATTTTTTATAATTATAAATTTATTAATTTATTTATATGATTGTAAAAATTACACGTATAAAAAATATAAAAGACAAATATATATGTAAGATGAAAGAAAAATTTCCAACGTCCCCACCCTTTACTACCTGGATCCGTCCGAGAGTATAGTATGGGATGTTTATTTCATTCCATTGTTCATCCTCCATTATATATCCAATCATAGCCTATAGGGGATAACAGAGAGATTAGGAAAATAGTTTCATCCCCGTGAAATTGGCATTGTGGAACTGGGACCAGTCCCACTGCTTATTCCTTCCTGTCCTGCAGTCTTTTTGTTTCAATCTCTTTGACAATTTTTCGAAGGCTCTGATTCTCCACGATTTAATAATTGAACCCTGATCTTGACGACGCCGTTCGACTTCATCTACCAGGTTACCTTACCTTCGTTTAACTCTGACATTTTTATCATTGTTCCAATCTGTTTCCAAAAATTTCCTGACATTTATTATCATTTACAAGCAAATTTCCTCCATTTTTTTTTATAAAAAAAAACTCTACATCCATTCATTTTTGTTTTATTTGAATTTGAAAACCCTGTCAAGTTCCAATATCCTCGAATTGTAACTGTTAAGTGGCAATTCCAAGTCTCTGCGGTTTGAATTGGTGTTTCGTTCGGTGAATTACTCTCTTTTGTGCAATAGAGATTCTAAGTACATTTTTAAGAGCACAACAATAGATTGAGAATTTTGCTCACAAAATGCAAAATTATAATTAACTTCAGAGGGTTTTTTGATCGAAGCTCCAATCATACATCGAATATAATTAACTTATAGTGGGTTTGGGGAAGTGGCAAATGACTAGTAAATTAAACAAAATACAGTGTCAACTAGTTGGACTATTGGTATTAAAAACTTCATCAAGTCCCTTATGGGACCTAGACTTGTCATAATTTTTCCATTGAGAACTATAACCACACAACTAGTCTTAATCTGCAATCTTGATAATTTTACACGTGTAACTTTAAATTATTATCATAGTGCAATTATGCAAATTGAACTCATCAGATTCGTTACTTTCCATGTATTTATGAGACCGAGATTCTGCGTAGTGCAGTTATACATAGCCATTTAAATTAGAGGAATGCTAGCAACACACTTTTTTAGACACTTCTTTCAACACTTGCTTTATTATTGGTTCACCTCATACATTTGAGAGAATTATTAGGAGAGAAATACTAGCAACACTTGCTTTTAGGCTAATAGTAAAACAAGTGTTAAAAGGAGTTTTCAAAAGAGTGTATTGCTAACATTTATCTTTAAATTAAGTTATAGTACAGTGGTTTTTATGCGTAGACGGTTAGACCTTTCTTTTCTTTTTTAAAGTATTTGAAGCTGTGAATTCTCTTTCACATTTATTACAATATCAATAATTTGATTTGTTGCAGATTTCTTCGGAGAGTGTGATTTCTGGATTGGGGTAGATTGCTCTTAACAGGTTTTGCCTCTTGTTCATATAAGGTAAGATGGAGAAAATAACTTTACTCTTGTTTATTCACTATAAACTATAAAGAGTATATATACTCAAGTGAGATCGGAGAGTCCTTAGTGTATATATGTTAGTTGTCATATGTTGCTTAAATAGTTAAATGTGAAAACGTGTTGCTTAGCCGCTTATTCACTGTAGTTGTTGAGCAATGCCTTTCTCTTCTGTTATAATAAATTATTGATATAGACTATAGAAAATGTTAATTTATTATATTTATAGGAAAGGGACCTTGAGCTTTTTTTAACGTTTTTCAACCACAGAAAAGGGTAATTTATTAGATTCATTATAATTTGAGTGGATTCAGTAGATTCACATTTAAGGACGTCTAACTATATGGATCCTCACATGTCTTATTTTGCTTTTATCTGTAAGATGTAGACAAGCAAGAAATTTCCATTTATCAGTCATTCTCAAACTTGACTGGCCCAGTATGGTAGTTATGTCAATGTGAAACCCAAAAATACCTATTTTTCTCTGTTCCTTAAAACCTAAAACCTTAATGGTAACTTAATTCAGAATAATTTAATGCTGTTGTTTCTTATGATAGAAACCATATATACCCAATTATAACTGCCTATCCTGTGATTATAGATTTGTTTTAATAGACAACTGCATATCCCAATACAAAAAGTGATTCTTATCTTTTATCAACAAACTATTTCCAAAAGTCCGGTGGACATTTGGAAGGTATGTTTACGGTATATAGGGATTGAACTTCTAGGATCTGCATATAGTTCTTGTTATCTGCTTTATTCATGGATCATAGCAAATGCCAGTTGAAAGTTAAAACAGCAATGAAATTTGTGCTAGTTGATAAGTGATCAATTTTAAGACTTAATTCTGAGTCTTGAAATTATGTTGTACTTTACCTTCTTGTGATTGCTGATGATAACTAGTAAAAGTTGTTTTCTGATATGCTTGTCAAAGTCTAGTTCTGTAGGTTGTTTTAAGCATGAAAACTTGGCAATTGATATTATGGGTTTAAAAGAACAAGTATTGCTTCGCTGTTTTTGGTAATACTGACCTACAGAAGTTATTTGTCCAGAGATTGCTGTTTATTTCTTTTATAGTGATCTTGTAAGTGTATTTTATGATTTCTTAATGTCTATTTTATGTCTTTAATGTACATTTTCTTTCTTTTGCAGGTGTAAATGGGCCGAAAGCGGAAGTTTGCAGGGGGTAGGAAACCTCAAACTGAAGATGCATATACTCCTCTGTTCAATGATGATAATTCCTTTGCTTCCTCAAGCCAGACTAAAGCTAAGCAACAGAAAAAATGTGATCCTTTACTTGTCAAGATAATGGGTAAGGGAAAAAAAAAATATGATTAGTATTAGTAATGACATTATGTGCTCTAAATTTACTTTTTCTGTACATGTGCAGACATTAAAACTAAGGAAACAACCATCCGTAAAATGACTGTAAATGAAGTATGGGATTTGGAAAAAAATTTGAAGGTTATTGTGGAGCTCAATGGAAATGGACAAGGAGATGACAATGGTACAAATTTGTTAGTTAGATTTTTGGGTAAGCTTAGCAAAAACCAACACTTTGTCCTATAACTATAAAAAGTTGGCCCAAAATGCCTAAAGACAAAACCTGCCAGCAACGGAAATATATTGAGGTAATAATGATAGTAAAATGTAAATCTTCTCTTTCAATTTTTTTTTGTCTATATTATATTGAATCATATTGTGGGTTTTAATAATCTCTTAAGGACAATTTCTTATTTGATTATGATGCCGGCTGCAAATGGGCTGTGAGTAACTTAGGTGAGAAATGGAGGTCTCACAAATATAAGTTAAGGTGCAAATAAAACAAAGCAAGAAATGTTTGATAATCCTCCTCCTGGAGTGCATAGTGCTCAATGGACAACTTTTGTTGAATATTATTTTGAAAATGATATGAAGTTATCATTCTTTCTAATAATTATTTCTCTATGATCGTTTGAAGTTAACTTTGAGATGTACTGACCATATTTTTTGAATCAATTAGACAATATGTCATCAAAATAGCTTGAACCGAGGGAAGCTAAAAGTCCCACATGTTGGTGGTAGTAGGAGCAATGCAAGGAAAAGTCGTCAAATGGTAAGTTAACTTGTGTAGGTCTAATTTGGGATCTAAATCATTTTGGTGTCTTTATACATATGTAGAATTACTTGTCAAAATTTAAAAACAGTATATTCTTTTTTTCTTCCCTTATTTTATTGTATTCTTTTTTTAAAAAAATAATAATTTTCCTTGTTTGTATGATGCCAATGGTAGGCTGAAAAATTGGGAAGGCCAGTTTGCAGAGGTGAGGTTGTTTTGTCAAATATAGTAGGGGAAGATCGAAGCTATGTGAATGAAGAAGGCAAGAAATTGGCCGTAAGAGTTTTCCTTCTAAATTTCCGTGCTAATCGGTAGGTTGTCATTGGTGGTAATGTGATGGGCCTCCATTTAAGGTCTACCACAGAAGGGGGAAGAGGAACAAGGGTAGGCTGGGAAATGACACGGCAAATGGAGGGGAGGAGTCTGTTATACCAGACTCTAACAAACTAGACACGTGGCGGCAGGAGAGTGGAGAAGGGGGTGCTGGAATCATTGAGAATATGAGAGGAGTGGAGGGTAGTTTGGGGGGGGGGGGGGGGGTAGGAAATCACTCGGGTAGTTTTGGGGGTGGCTGTTGCCACACGACAGAGAAGTTCCTTCTTTGATATCTTTTCCTTTTCCAGTTTCTATAATCTTCTGCACATTTCCATTGTAATCAGAGTTTTGTTCTGAGTTTTCTCTATTTTTTCTATAGTAAATTCCAGTTCCTATCAGTTTGGTATCAGAGCTCCCAATCCTGAGAGCCTCTAGATGGTGTCGATGAGAATGGAGAGTCGTTTGGAGAGTGTTAAGCATCGATTGGATGGAATGCAGGCCTCCATCCAGGAATTTATCAGCTGGCAGATGGATTAGATGATGAGGATGGTGACGGACAGAATGGAAGCAACAATGAGGGCTATGCGACGGGGGATGGAAGATGAAGACAGTAACCGTGGTGGAGGGAACAATGGAGGCGGACCTAATGGCAGAGAAGAGACGAGAAGGGAGGAACAGGTGAATCGGTTGGAGGGGCCATATTTTATGGGTGAGGATCCGCATGGATGGTTGTCCAGGGTGGAGCGTTATTTCGAGATTAACCGAATTCCCGAAGCTGAGAAGGTTGATACGGTGGTGTTGTGTTTGGAGGGGAAGGCCTTGAATTGGTTCCAATGGTGGGAATCGAGGATGGTAGCGGTGACTTGGCCAGTGTTTCGTCAAGCACTTCTAGGACGATTTTAGGTGGCCTCATCAGGAAATCCTTACGAGGTTCTGATGGGTCTGGAACAAAGACGCTTGGTCATGGAGTAGAGGGAGCAATTCAAACTTCTTTCTGCCCCATTACGTTTTGCAGATGAAGAATTCATGAAGGGGGCGTTTATGATCAGATTGAAGGATCAAGTTAAGGCGGAAGTAAGGATGATGAGCTCGGGAGACTTGCACACGCTGATGACCCTTGCGCAGAAGGTGGAGGATAGAAACCGAGTGTTGGGCCTTTCGTTTGGAAATTCAGCCAGGGGAATTGGGCCTAATTTCAACAAACCCGCTTTGATGGGGAGATGGGTTGGAACCCACGACGGCCAGGGAGGTAGGGGGTGCCTGCTGAACCTAATTCTTGGGTTGAGCAAAGGGGAGAGGAACTCCGTGGCCATGGAGCTCTGGGTGCCAAGAAGACCGATCAAGCCTCCACCACCGCTAGAGCCACCAGATTCGAGCCCACATGCAGAGGCTGGTGGGCTGTTCCCAGGCGAGTCACTGTGGGTGCACATCGGATTGGTATGCTGCACTGGAGAAGCAGATTTATTCCTGTGTGAAATTACCGTGAAGTGGGAGGAGGAAGAAGAAGGGGCAGAATTGAAATTTTGCAAAGTAAACTCTTTTTTTGACCTAATGGGCCAAACCCAAATCATTGGAGAGAAGAATTGGAACTCTGAAATAGAAAATTATTTTCTAAACCTCGGGTCAAACTCCTATTGTTCAAGAGATAGCTGGGCCTTTAACGAAAACAGACTTCATTCAAGAAACGGTGGGCACCAATCTGCATTTATGACTCTTGGTGGAGATGCAGGGGAAATTGGTGGAGCTGTTAATCATGCAATAATGTCTTGTAAGTTTCCCTCCTTCTTGTATTTTATTGTGGGAAATAGCGAGGGTCAATGGGACCCTAGTGGAAGCTCATGTACTTCAAGCATAACTTGGCCTTCATGCTTCAAACAATGGGACCCTGGAGGAAAGTTATTTAAGCTGTTAACAGGACACTCACTTGAACCTTCACCTTGAGGACAAGGTGAAACTGATTGGGGGAGGTATTTATGGGCCTCATCATGGGCCTCCAATTAAGGTATACCACAGAAAGGGGAAGAGGAACAAGGGTAGGCTGGGAAATGACACGGGAAATGGAGGGGAGGAGTCTGTTATACTAGACTCTAACAAACTGAACACGTGGCAGCAGAAGAGTGGAGAAGGGGGTGTTGGAATCATTGAGAATATGAGAGGAATGGAGGGTAGTGGGGAGGGGGGGAGGAAATCACTCGGGTAGTTTTGGGGGTGGTTGTTGCCACACGGCAGAGAAGTTCCTTCTCTGATATCTTTTCCTTTTCCAGTTTCTATAATCTTCTACACATTTCCATTGTAATCAGAGCTCCGTTCTCTGAGTTTTCTCTATCTTTTCTATAGTAAATTCCAGTTCCTATCATAATGGTTGATCCAGTCAAAAGATAATTTGCAGTCAATAGTTGAATTTTATTGTCATGCTACATGATTTATGAAATGGCTGACACTCTATCAGTTTCTGACTTATGAAATGAACACTTATGATTTGGATCTTGAATATTTCTTTTGTTGTTTTATTAATTGATATCTATAACATCTTTATCTATTTCCTTCTTTTTCTATAGGAGGAGATTTCAAAGTTTCGAGATCAAAATCAAGAATGTGCTGCTACTTTAGGTGTATCTTCAATGATATTAGCTTCTCCAAATGATGCTATTGGAAAAGTATTTGGAGCTGAGCATTCTGGTCGTGTTCGTGGTATGGGAGTTGGTGTTTCCCCTTCTAATGTATTTGGATTATGCGGACAACTCAATCCCTCTGGATCATCAAGCTTTATTAGTAATGTAGCTGAGGAACGTATTGGAGACTTGGTGAAGCAGGTGGACACTTTGCAAGAGAAGTTGAACGGATTTGATGGGATCAAGGAGTGAATTGGAGAGTTGGTGAAGCAGGTGGGCACTTTGCAAGAGAAGTTAAACGGATATGATGAGATAAAGACACAACTTGCACAAACTCAGGCTGAGTTGAGGGAGACCAAGGCACTACTTTTACAAAATCAAGTTCAGATGGGTGGCCTATACAAATTCTTGGAGGATAACTTTGGTTGAATTGCCTGTTTTTCAGCCAAGATGCTCTACTCTCACAGCCATCTTCACCTAAAAAATATGTTAACCATTATTCTATTTTTCTTATTAGATGTTAATTAAAGTGAACTTATAAATACTAGATTGCTGTTTATCTTTATTTTTTCAAGCTTGCTTTGTTAGGATTTTTGTTTGTTGTGCCTATGATTTGATATGGAATCTGATATCCTATAACATGGGTTATTTTCGTTTTGTCAACAGCTTAAAATATGTTTAGTATGTTGCTAGTTGGAAGAAGCGATTTGTTTTTTTTTTCGAAAAATTTATTGGCTTGACTTATTGGCTAATGATTTTTATACACGTCTTTGATTAATTTAGCCAACATTAAAATCGTGTCTAATTTTTTGAATGGATTTCCCAAATCAGCTCTAGTCACGATTTTAAACCATGGCTATTTTATTATCATTATTTATAGAGTCTCATTTTTTTTTTCTTACTTTTTCTTTGATTTTCTTTTCATCCAAACCCAAAAATAAATAAATAAATAATTCTTTCGTGTTTCATTTTCATTCCGAAGGGAGGAAAACGCGCGGGTGCATTTTGTGGCCGAAAAGGCGAAAACACATTTCAAAACAAAAACCCGAAAGCTGCTCGACCTTGTGGCAGTGTCACTGTCACCTCTCTCTCTCACTCACTCACTCAATCACCACTCGCACCCTAACGGCAACGTTTTCCCTTTCACCAAATGCAAAACCCTTCAGCCTCAGCCAGCCATGCACGACGCTAAGAAATTATACCAATCACTCTCCAACGCCACTGCTCATGCTCAAGATCCAAATCTCAAAGACCCACGCAATCTCTGCGAAACCCTCTTCGACCAACTCCACACCGCGTTCCACAAATTTCTCTCTGCTCTGCCTCTGCGCGACGATGAGGCTAAGACTGGGTCCCTTCCGCGTCTGCATTCACAGCTGTGGCCAATTGTTGAAGATTTTGCTCTCGTTCTTCGATGCTCTCTGGTTGTTCTGACTCTGCCCCACACCGACCAGAAATTCCTGCTCGGCAAGTGCCGCTACGTTCTCTGCGCCTTGAAGGCATTCCTTTCTGTCGATGTGAGCGAACGCGATGGCAGAACCTTTCTACGGTTTCGCAACTTTGTCTCCGATGTTGATTTGGAACTTTCTGATTCTTCAAGTCCATTTCTATGTACGGTACTAGAGGTACTGCTTTAAGGTTTTGTTTTTGGTTTTTTTTTGGGTGATAATGATTATTTGATGTGCTTTGCAGCTATGTATATGATGCTCCAATTAATTGCTTTATGCTTATTATTTTGGTATTTAATTACTAATTGGGATTAGTTAATTTTTTGTGTGGAACTTGTGGTTTGAGCTGCGCGTGATTTTCTTTCTTATTTGAAAAATATAGTGCCTTGATTATATTACATACGAAAAGTTTTGTCTATTTAGGTTTTAGATCCGTTCCTTGAATTTAGAATTCTAAGGTTTTTCTGTTATTATTTTGGTTTTAGATTAGTATAGATTGTACATCAACAATAGCAACAGCTAAGTCTTCTTTCATTAGGTTGAGAAAACCAAATTTTCTCTGACACTATTTAGGGTGAAGTCTTTTTTAGTGGTTTCTCTTAAGGTTTTCTTATGTTTTCCTCTACCTATTTTAATAGGAATAAATTTAAAATAAAATGATTTGGATAGAAATCAGCAAATGAAAAAAAGAGTAAGTATTGTTTCATCTGCTCGTTTGAGGTTTTAGTTTCAATTTGTGTGGATCATAGATCTATGTGATGTGATGGCTGTAATAATGATTGTTGCAGCTTACCAAAAGATATTTATATGTATGTAGTCATCTGATTTATGCTGTTACGTGTAGTTTTATGCATTTTATACATCTGCTACATAGAAACTTGTATAGGATTCTTACTGGAGTTGTGTCCAACTCAACTAAATTTGAAATTGTTATCTCAGGTATTTGCAGATGAGCTTTTAAGACATCAATCTTTGAGAAGATATCTTATGATCACTGATTCAGTATCTTCCATCTGTAAAAATCTTTTCGTCTGCCATTTCAACCATGGTGATATTGCAAGTGTCCTGGAGGTGATATCTACACATTTTATCCTGTCAGTTTCTAATGACAAAGCATTTGAGAATTTCATCAGTCGATTGTTTTTGCATTGTGGCAAGGATTCTAGATTTCCTGAACTTAGCCTTGCACCAGCCATAGTATTGCTGCTTGACCCTATTGTACGTTCTGCACCAAAGATGTTCCAGGCGCATGTAATTTCATTAGTTTCTGAAGCCATTAGTTCTGGCTCATCTTCAGAGAATTTAGCTCCAGATATGAATTGCTACCTCATAGCATTTCAAAAATCAGTCATCTTGTACTCTATGCATGTGTCTAGTTTGCAAATGGATGGTTTTTACGTAGAATTGAAATGTGCCAATCATTCATATCTGCTTGAGAGAGGTCATCCAACTTTTGAATCTTATATTCAGCAAGTCACAAGTAGCAGACTAAATCAAGTCTTATCAAAATCAGATAATTCATGGGACTCTTATCGATGTAAAATGTCCTCCAAAACAAAAGCCAACCTTTTGGCTGAGTACATTGCATTTATGAAAGGGAGGCAGTACATATTTGCTGATTCGTGCAGGGACATGACTGCCTCAATCTTAGATTGCATAATCCATCGAACTTTCTCTCGAGATGCTGCTGGAGATGTGTTGTATATAAAGGAAAATACTAGTGGTCCAGATGTTTGTCTTCTTGCATCCATATTGAAGCTAATGAGTGTTTCGTTGATACAAGCAGTTAAGTGTCTAAGTAATAGTGGTGATTCAGGTTGTTTGAAAACCATGGGAAGTACCTCTGTATGTGAGAAATATGATTTCTTGATCAGCATAATTAACTATTTTCAACAATTTAAATTCTGTTTACCCAGTCAAACTTTCTTGTATAATGTGATGAAAAGTCAGCAAACAAATCACAAAGTCTCTACGTCAATGCTCGTGCACTTTTCAGGGTTGCTATCTTTAAGTTTTAGTAGTGGACTTGATTTATTAGCGAAGGGGTGTATATCTGTAATTATGGCACTGATATATCTCTTCATTTTTGAAGAGGGAGATTTAGTTGCTTTAGGGTCGTTAAGGGATCTACCATTGCAATCTTGCCCATCTGAAATTCCATCTGATAAGACTGGAGAGGTGAAGTGTGCCTATAATTCTCATGAACTTCTTGCATTAAACTTAGTTTGTATTTCATGCCTAAATCACTAGGCAATGTTGCAGGGGGCTGGAGATAAACAATCTATCTATAAAGTTGCAGCAGAATTTCATAGAGTTCGAACACGGAAATTAAGGTACATATTGTTTCTAATTTTTTCGGTCTTTACATAATGTTGTCACTAAGTTACGTAATTTCAATCTTTTTTAACAAATACCCTTCACCAGCCACCTGGGCTTGCTCAAGCGATAAGGGAATGGTGGGTTGAGTAGAGGTCATAGGTTTAATCCATTGTAAATCCAAGAAAATACCATTCACAAGGCCACCTAGTTTGAGGCCCACTCCTTTTGCCATAAGTTGTCTGTTTTAAAGTTTTGAATTCTTGATCTATCAAGTAGGTATGGCATCTTTAGAAATTAGAAGGATTACCCTTTATTAGATTAACTTATATTATATTATATTATATTCACTTATCTTGGAAATGGGGGTATGATAAAATCTTGTAATTACTTGCATTGACTTTCTTCCATAGTTTAAGAATTATATGGACTCCCTCAAACTGACTGTCATATTGATAAAATTCATTGCGCTTATACTCATCTGGCTGGTCTTCTATGTTGATCTTCAATGTCTCAATATAGAACTCCGCTTGTACTAATGGAAGCATACGCCAGAAAATTCAGCATAAGCAATCTAATTAACAGAAGTAGAATTGTTGTTAAGCTATATTATCCATGATTTCATTGTTTTCTCATCTAAATGTGTCACTTCCTAGTATTAGTAGTATCCTAAACAATGTGTGCTCTTCCTATATAAGAATAAGATTATGCAATCTACCAATGACAGCTAGATCAACTAGTAGGATCGAACTGTATCAACTAAAAGGTTTTGTGTTCAATTGCTGCTGGTGGTCCTTTATTAGTAGGTTATATGTAAAATATCAGTATAAGCCGTCATTAAGGCTTATGGCATGCCCTAACCTTGAAATAAGACAGCCTCCCCCCTCCCCTGCTGAATGAAGGGGGAAGTAACTTATTTTTCTCAAAATTTATGAAGTAGACAATGGTTTTGTGTAAATAGAAGGTATCGAGGAGTTGATCACAGCGTTCAATTTTAATGCTATTACCCTTTTATGCTTTCTTGAGGTCTGAACCATCTTTCTTACATTTTTTCAGAATGGATAACTTTGTAGAGGATGAAACAGAGGAAACCTGCAATGGGGAAATATTCCTTGATTGCATATTAGAAGACTCCAAAAAGTTATCTGATTATGATGAACTTGCAGACTTCCTTGAGTGCAAGAAAGGGAAAAATTATTCCAGTTGGCTGAAGGGCCGCCAAATATATCGGAAATGGAGATATGAGAAAATGATAGATTTAAGGAAGATTAAGAAGAAAACAATCTGGAAGTCTTTGAAGCGTCAGAAAATTGGTAAGCTTTTGAAGCATTGAAAGTGATATAATAGATATGTTTCATGATCTGTGCCCCATGTATGTATAATTATATATATGTTAATGAATAACCAACTTTTCTTGGCTCGTTACTCGTGTTAGCTAAATTTAATTCAAAGAGGTAAACTTTTATATTTGCTTGGTGGATTCGATGGTAAACATTGTCACGACTTCAAAAAAGTTTGACTTTCCAAACTATCTTAAAAGTCATATTCTTTTAATGATGTGATAATTCATGATTGAGTGATAGTAAAAAAATTCATTATTTTTTTTCATACAAAGGTTACAGACATCCACCCGTGTTAATTCTGTGTACTCTTTATTGAGAGTGGGTTAATTTGAGTGATAGTTTAAAAAAATTTAGACTGATAATGTATTAAAATTACATTGATAAACTTATTTTTTTTCATACAAAGGTTATAGACATCCACCCCTATATATTAATTTTGTGTACTCTATATTGAGAGGGTTAATCTGTTATGATATTCTTTTATTTGAATGTTACATGTCTTTTCGTTAAAGATAATTTTCTTCCATGAAAATGAGTTAATTTGTAATGTTATTATCTCTATTTGAATTTTACATATCTTTTCTTTAAATGTAATTTTCTTTCTTTGAGCTTTAACATTTCTATCTATTTTTTGAGCTTTAACATTTCTATCTATTTTTAGTTATTTTTAAAAAATCCTATCCGTTGGATTTTTTTCTACACAAGAACGAGATTTTTCAATAATAGGAAATCTCTTGCAAACCCGGGATCCCAACCCAAGTTGGTTCTTAAAATTAAATAAATTATAACACAATGAAATCTGGTAAAGAAACATATAAAAATATATTTTAAAAAAGATAAAAATAAAAAGTAAGTTTATTTTAAATATTTATACATTTATAATATATGCATAGAAGAAAATAAAATAATGATAATAATATAAGAATATGATATAATTACTTTTTTAAAAAAATATTCATGCATGCCACAGGTAACTCGATTGAATTGGAAACTTTATGTGCAAAACTTTATAGCTCAAAATACATCCCCTAATATATGAGGTATATGGTAGAATTATAATATAGGTATATAAAAAAAAGAGTGAGAATAATTATAATTAAATAATAAAAATTATATAAATATAAGATAATGTATATATAAATATGTATGAGTAGATATACTTATTGTAACTCCAACTATGGTTGAATGTAAATGGCAGCTTTCAAATATTTTCAATGGTACCTTCGCTGGGTAATTGCTATTGTACGCCGGGTGTGTATTTCACGATTAACTCTCCCATTAATAGCTAATTCAGGAAACACAAATTGCTACCCTTGTTGTATGAATAATTGAAACTGAGAAGCAAGGGGAGCTAGAGTTTTTTAGCGGTAAAAAGAAAAAATACATTAAGAGGTTAATTTTGATATATTGTCAATGTAAAAATTTTTATATTATTAATCAATTATATGTTATCATATGTGTAATTTTTAAGTTAATATATATTTGAGTTAAAGTTTGTAAACTTAATTTTGTATGAAATTAATTACACCCATAACGTGATTTTGTTCAAGAAAAAGGTCGTTGTTATTATACACCCTACTTGGTTAGGGTGTATGATGCATCATTCAAACTGACTTACAATGGCAGGTCAGGTTTGCTTTTTTTTTTTAAATTCTTAAATGCTCCTAGAACCACCCCATTCCCACCCCCACCCTCATCAAGATGATGCGGCGTCGATGATGACGCAACGGTGGGAGTGGACCCAGGTGGTGTTCGCAGTTGGTATTGCATGGTGGTTCGCAGATCTGACATCAGATCTACGTGGTGGTTCTCGTGAAAGGCGGATCTGCGTGGTGGTCGTGGGTCGAGATAGAGGTTCATGGTGACTAGGTGTGGAACAGGGCTGTGGTTCCGGGCTTGACTTGTGGATCGTGTGTTGGATGAGCGGAGGCTGAGGTCGCGGTGACTGATGCTGGGTTTGAGTCTCAGTGGTTATGGTGGCGAGGTCACAATCTGGGTCGCTGGGTGTGGAGGTTGAGGTTGCGGTGGCTGGGCGCGGAGGCTGAGAGCGTGGAGGCTATGGTGGCGAGGTCGCGGTGGCTGATGCTGTGTTTGAGTCCTGGTGGCTATAGTGACGAGGTCGCGGTGGGGTGGTGACTGGGTGCGAAGGTTGACGATTGTGGGTGCGGTGGTTTTTGGGTTATGATGGAAATGGAGAGAGAAAGGGGTGGTGGTGGTGGTGGTGGCGGCAGTGAAAGGAGGAAAGGTGGTGATGGTGGTGCAATTTTTCATAACCTACTTAGCAAAATTTTTGTAATTGATTTAAGTCATTGATATTTTTTATGTTTAAATCAATGGCTTGATATGTAAGATATATCACACACCTTAATTTTTAAGGTGTATAGTAGAAATGGCCTAACAAAAAAAGCAACTATTTGTTGCTTCTTTCCAAAACCTCAGTTTGTGTTCTAAATTACGTTTGCATTTGTTTTTCCAAACATGATATCACGGTAATCGAAGCACATTTCCTCTTCACCGTGATTTTGATTGTTCTAATGCAAATACAAACACACTATTAGTTGTTATGAGAGTAAAAATAATTTAATAACGTGATAATGTATAATTAGATCACAATATATTTATACTCTAAGTATATTAAAATTAAATTCATATATTAATGAAGTGGCCAAGTTAATTTTTTTTGTTATTTTCCAAAATAACATACATATAATGTAACTTTTTTCAGATTTTTTTTGGGGGGCTTCTATCATGACTACCCTCCGCCCGTCCAGAGAGAAGGCGAGCACATGTGAAAAAAGAATCGATTTCATACTAGTCGGTTGTGGAGTGTTAATATGATAAGTACTTTATATTAATATGAAAATAAAAAACCACATCAGCAGAAAATTCTTGCGGAAGCTTTCTATTTTTTTAAAAAAAAAAGAAAATAGCATTCAGTAACCTTAAATTTTCACTTAATTGTAAATAGTTATTCTAAATTTTTTAATCTTTTAATTTAGCCTTTAAATTATATTAATTTATGCAATTAGTCATTCGGAATTCACATAATTTAAATTAGTTGATTAATAGAATATTGTGTCATGATAAATTCTAAAATATTCTCAAAGTATATACTCTAGACATGTTTGTTATCATTCATATTTAATTTAATAATATTTTATTTTATAATCTAACGACATGTTCGATATAAGTACCACATGTTATAATTTGAGTGAAGTATTGTAATAAGAATTTCTCGTGTGTCACATGCAAGCGCGTGAGTCATTATTGATTTATTTATCACGTCAATTAATGACTTATGTGTTTATACGTAACGTAGTGATTCGTTAGTCAATTGACTAAGATGGGACGAAGGACTAATTGCAACAATGTGTTTTCTCTGGTACGTACCCATTAACTTGAAAGAGTTTGGGAACCTTTCTTAGTTGGACAAAGCAAAATGAGACAAATGTTTGTCTTAAGCCCACATCATTAATGAGACTGTCTAACTTGTTAGTTTTATTATGAAGTCCCTAATATTTTTCTCTTTTTATAATAGTCCCATGAGTTCTTTTAATAATTTTAAAAAGTTAAACACATACTCATCAACTTTGTTGATTTTCTTCACCTGAAACTTCACGTTTGAACTCCATTCCTACCTAAACATTAGTCAAATTTTTTTGTTCAATTTTTTCAAAATCAATTCATACATCCTATATTACTCCAACGTTAAGTAATTGCAAAAAAAAAATATCTATAACCCACCAGACCTGTGTCATCCTTAAGTGATCCATGGTCGTCATAATTTATCAATTGTGGTGGTTCAGGGAGAGGTTTTGTTGGTTTTTCAAACAACACAAAGACCCAATTAGGAAAATCTCTACCAATAATCACAAAAACGCCCTCTACCTCAACTCAGAAGCCACCCAACTAAACCAATGAAGATATCAACACTAATAAAAAACACATTCACAATATTTCTTCATTCTTTTCTCCCAAGCCATCTCTCCCGCGAATATTGTCTTCTTAATTAGCAAACTTGTTGTATATGAATTTTGTTATTTAAATATTTAGAATATGATATTCAGGTGAGATTTTCACTCACATTTATATATAATATATTTATTCTAACTTTATATATAATATATGACAACATTTAATCACATTTATATCGAACATAGTCTCTCGCGCGAAGTTATATTGGAGATGTAAAAAAAAAAACATTTTCTTTTGCATATATAACTCCTTATTTTTACTTCTACTTCGCAATATCTCTATTATCCAAGGCTCTCACTATAACAGCCACGAGGTTTTTCATATCTTCTGCGCAGAAAGCCATCCAAGTTCAAAGAGTGAGATACATGCATGGTGAGGCATTGAATCCAAGTCCTTCTGCAACCTGGGATTCCATTCCCTCATTCTCTGTTCAACGAATGGACTGGTGAATGCATGCCGTTGAAAAATATTTTTGGATTTGACTTTTTTCTATTCGTTTCTTAGTAAATTTGTTGGAAAAAGTCGCCCAACTGTTGATGGGCCCTCACACTATAAAAGGGCATACAAGATGAAAAGAAGATATTACAAGATTTAATGAAAAGAATGCAACATAAAGTTTAACATGGTTTGCCTCATCTTACTTATATTCACGATAAGAAAGAAAATGAATTCATTTTCAAAATAATATTATAGGATAATGTTTGTGAGCCTTTTTAATTTTTTCATTTTTTATAACTATCTCATCGTTATCTTTATATAGCTATCAAACTCTGAGAATATTATATTACTTCTCATAAAATTACAATTTTTATTAGGACAACGATACAAATCCTGACCTCTTCTCATATACAAGGCAACTTTCGCACAAATAAAATTAACCACTCAATTGTGGGACTTGAGACTGAGATTCAAAAACTCAACAAAATTTTCGGTGAAAAAAATTACACTCGTAATAGCATTAGATTTCACCAACATAGTCCACAGCAACAATGTTATCTAAACCTCAAATATAGCGTAAATTTATTAGTTCATATGACTTCTTCCTTCTTTCCATTAAGAAGACAAGGGTGGGAGTTTGTTGACAGATAAGTTTTTTGATAGGTCGAATTTCACATTATTCCCATCCCCACAACAGTTTCAGGTATGTTTAAATGGAAGAGTCTGGAAAAAAAGAAATAAAGATTAATATTTTGTTTATAAATTAAAAGAATTATAAAATATTTATAAAAATAAATAAAGAATGATTACAAAGTTATATATAATAATCTCACAATATATTTTTCAATTAAAAAATTCTTAAAAAGAGGATTTTTACTTAAAAGGAAAACTCTCCGTTTCATTTCCTTCAAAACTTCTTCATCCAAATATAGTGCATGTTTGGGTAAGTTTTTTTTAAGCTTAAATTAATTTTTTTTAGAAAAAGTTATTTGCGCTTTTGATTTAATCACGTTTTGGTCAACTTCAGATTTTTACACAAATTTAATATAAAATAAAAAGTTTTTTTTAATTTTTATAATCATAAGATTGAAGTTTATGATTAGCTTATGATTATTCCTTATATTTTGATATGTAAATTTCATTTTGTCCCCAATCAAATAATTTTTTTAATCATTCTATATTTTTTGGTAATTTAATGCATAAAAGTTTTTTTTATATTAACCAAACGAAATAGATTAATTTAAAATCACTTTTCAGCTAACATATTTAAATATAAAAATAAATCGATTAATCAATTATAATAAAAAGTTTTTATACAATAATCGATTATTAAAATAATCAAAATTTTCACATTGAGCCGAACCAAACACATACATAATCTCGTGATTTCCCATGGGACTGCATTACAACCACTACTAATATAGTGCATGTTTGGTTAAGATTTTGACTTCTCAAATGTGCATTTAATTTCAATAAAAGTAGGTTTAGATTTTTTTTATCCAGCTAAAATGTAAGGAAACTTTTTAAAATATAAGTCATTTTCCAAATACTCCCTTATGATTCAAAACTCTACAATTTGATTTCTTAAACTTACTAATAAGAGTGTATATAAGGGTGTACATAGGATATGTTTGGCTTGACCCACCTGATTCGATATTTTGATCGGACCATTTCCTAAATTCAAACTCGACTCGACCATAACTTTGTATGGTGAGAGGTAAATAAAATGGCAAACTTGACACGTAAGCATAATGTATAAATTCATGAAATTATAGAAGTGATAAACTAATTAAAGCTAATGTATATTTTACAGTATATATTTTAAAATAAATAATATAAATATAAATATACTATCATGTTATGTAAAAAATATTAATTTAAGTCAAGAAATCTTATTATTTATAACTAGTTATAAAAAAAAGTATAAGTTTTTAAATAATTAGGGATATCGAGTCAGTTTGGGATGACCCGAAGTATAACCTGACCCTGATCCAAAATCACACTAGGTCTAATTTCTAGAACCTAAACATGTCCCAATTAGTTTCGAGTCAGACCGGGTTAGTAAGACAGGTCAAGTTTTGAACACTCATACTTACCAAATAGTGTTTATTGACTCCCTACAAGGGGGTTTTCTGCACATTGATGAGTTAAGAGTATCGTCTCACAGATATTATTCTATTTTTGTGTTAAATACTAACCAATCACTCATTAATCTTTATTCAAGTAACACAATAATTTGAGAACCAAATTAACAAAGAGAGCATGACAAATAACAAGTAAAAATAAACAATAGGTAAAAGATTGAGAAAGCAAAGAATTAAATGTGTAAGGAAGGGTCCATTATCCCTTACTACTTCATTTGAATCCAAACAACCTCCATTACAAAATATTAATGAGTTGGTAATATTAGTCAAGACACTCAATTATTTATAAGTTTATCCCTAAGTCAAATAAACATGCTTCACTTGCCCAAAAATCATATTCATATATGAATTAGTCTAAAATCTACTCATTAAGACTAAGCGTCAAATAATGATTATGCATAGCTAAGAGATATATTCTTATCCTAGTAGCAAATTACTTCACTCACACAATTAGATGAAAATGAATATGCAATATCCAAATCTAAGGTCAAACACCTAATTCCCTATACTTAGTTCCTTAGGGTTCTCACATCAAACACTTGGTGGTCAATCAAATGCATGTATTAAGAAAAGAGATGGATAAACAAATTTGCCATTTCATTAATAAAAAGCAAGAAGAATTAAAAGAGTTTCAAATTACATAACAAGTTTAAATGGAACCCCTATAAGAGAATTAGAATTTCATCATATTCAAATCCATGCACACTAGATCAAGAAACATGAAGATAAGTAAGAAAATCAAGAGAGAATGAGAAGAATGAACTAGATTGTGATCTTAAAGTACTTTATTCTTCAACCCACTCTTTATCTCCTCAAGTCCCCAGCTTCTCTCTCTATAAATCCTCTTCAAAATAAGAGTCTCTCTCTAAAACTAAAAAAACAAGAAAAATAACAAAAGAATCCAGTCTAAAATGGGTTAAATACGTCACTAAACAGATTAGGGTTGACTTCCACGCATATGTGTGGTTGTCTCTACCTTTTGGCTCCTCTAAGCCACAAGTACCACGTATTTGCGTGGTTTTCCACGCACATGGGTGGTTTTGATGCTTTTCTCCTTGCTTCTATACTGCTTCTGACTCTTAAAACCTCATAATTAGACTTTAGGATCTCATCAAAGTTGTAGGGCTTTATCTTAACTTTTCAATGCCACTAGAGTAATCCCAAAACAAGGTATTCAACTCTAGTTATGATCAAAATACTGCCTTAAGGTCAAGATACCGATTCACCAATTTTGCCGAATTTTCCATTAAAGTTTAAATAGTCAACCCGATGAAATCATGGAAAGTGGTCAACATGAAATTTGAAGATATTTCTCTTAGCTTTCCAATGACTTAAATCTTGTTCTATTTAAAGGTCTACATCTTCAAATCCACTTCATTTAGTCTAGAAAGATCTGTATGACACCAAACTTAACTTTCATATCTTCTTAACTTGACTTGATTCCCTTCATTCTTGGCACACCTTTGGGTATTGAACCTACATTCTAAGATCAAAATATATCCCAATAAGATTTCAATCATGAATGACACATAACTAAACCAATTTAACTCCAAATCAAGTCTAATCAACACTAAAGTATATAGAATTCAAGATATTGAAATAGGCTCACAAATTTTACCAATTTTTAAAGAAAACAAAGACTTAAGATACATTTAAGGACAAAAATAGGACATAATAACTCTTTTTTATAGAGTTATCACACATACACAGGAGTTAAGTTTACACTACTTTGCACGGTTTGTAAAGTTCATGGAGTTGAGTTGTTGAATTTTGAACCACATGAGCGTTTTCTTAAAAATATCTATATTTGAAGGAGATTATTTACATTTTAGCCTTTTTTTTGGTCTTGTTTGACTAGTATTCAATGCAATTTAAGGTTATGAAAATTAAACCGGTCATTGAATTAATTAAGGAACTAATTTAAGGTTCAATAGTTAAATTGTGGTTAAACCGAAACATAATTTTATATATATATATATATATATATATATATATATATATATATATATGACAATATTTATATAATATAATGTGAACACTTAAACATAATAGCACTAATGGCATAATGGTGTAGCATGTTTTTGAAACATCTATTTGTGCTTGTGTTCGAAATTTGTAATATTTTTATGAAAAACATGAATAGGTTGACCAACTAAACTAAAGTTGGTTCAAGTGGTTCATAGGTTTAGAGGCTTTTGGTTGGTTCTTAAATAATTTTTTTAAAATGAGTTTGTTTTTAAAATAAGTAAATAAGAGTATATTTATCTTTAATTTAATGAAGTACATGTGATCTTAATCTACTAAATAAATTAAGGGTGTATCAACCCTTACTTTTTCACTTTAACAAAATTGATTTCACATTTGAGTGTGTTTAGATTAATTGTGAAAAAATATTATTTTAATAATTAATTATATGTATGATCAATTATTGCTATAATCGATTATAATAAATCAATTTTATATTTAGATATGATAATTAAAAAATAATTTTAAGATAATATATTTAAAGTGTCTGAAAAAATTACTTTTATATAATAAACTATTAAAAAGATATTAAATGATTATTTATATTATATAATATTTTATATTTTAGAGTTACTTTAATAGAAACATAATATAATAAACTTTTGAAGAAAATGTTTAAAATCCTGTTATATATATATAAAAAATTTAACCATAGATTTTTTTATCAATCACTTTAAGTTATTTTACTCAAACATTTCAATTTTATTCCAAAACAGTTTTTATAAAAAAAAAATTATTTTGACAAAAATTAATCTATACCACTTCACAAAATTTATAGGTTCTGATTTCGCACAAATAAAATTTCCTATCTCTTAATTGTGGGATTTTGAGACTTAATAGAATTTTTGTTTAGTAATTTCTAACAAAATATTATTTTGATTATTACATCGTATTTGATCGCATTTTGAGATTTCACCAACATAGTCCAATAATAATTTTATCTAAAAATCTTTAAATATTTATTTCTCTTGAAATTTAATTATTTTTAATAATGACTTCTTCCTTTTTCCATTAAGAAGACAAGGGTTTTGTTGACAATATTTTTTGATAGGTCGAATTTTTATTCCCATCCCCACAACAGTTTCAGATGTATGAATTTTTTTGATCATGTAGGTCTGGAAAAAAGAATGGTCCTATGTGGGCCTTTGACCTTAAAAGAATTGGGCCCATAAAAATAAATCTCAAAGAAAATAAAAATTTTTAATAATCTAAAAAATTTATTTTTTTAAAAAATTCTTACTAAACTTTTTCCTAAAAAGAGAAATTTTTCATTTCTCTTTGTTCTTGTAATTTATTTATCATTAAAAATGCATGTTTGGGTAATATATTCTTTTGGGGTTTTACTTAAAAATAGAAATTATACTATTAAGTCAATATTAGTGATTGTGACAATTTTTAATGGACCATAAAACAAGTTCAATATTGAAGACTTTAATATCAATGTCGATTTAATCAACGATTAGGATAAGTTTTATAAAATGGCTATGACCATTTATAACCATTGATTGGATTTAATCAATGGTAGAGATTTGGTCTCAAAAAGTACAAAGACCATTTATGACCATTGGATGAAGAATTAATTAATCATATGATTTGGTCTTGTAAAATAACAGGAAGCATTTATCACAATTTGTAAATTTAATCAATTTGGAGAATTAGTCTTAAAAAAGTAAAAAGACTAATTATGACCCTTTTATTAAAAGTAAAAGAGTAATTTAAAATTCATTTTGGAGACACATCCAATGGTTAAATTTAAATCGAAAGAAAAATGATTATATTAAAGTTTTCTAAATTAAAAGTCGATTATTAAAAATCAAAAATTTTATTAATTAATCAAACACTAGAAATCTCGTGATTTCCCATGGCTAATAATGATGACAACTTCATGAATGCATTAAGAAGAGGGGGCATGTTTGGTGAAGATTTTGACTTCTCAAATTTATGTTATTGTTAATTTTTGGTTAATGTTGGTCATTATTGATCATTATTGATCAATTTGCACTCAAGGAGAATGCATTGGAGGGGGCTACGGTTTTGAGGAGCTTTAGGACATAGGAAAGTTTGAAGACCATATTATTGATATCCTTTATTTCCTTTGTCTTCTCCAAAACCAATAACTCATCAAGCTTTTCTCTTCACTTTCTTTTCATGGAGGTTTCGGCCAAGCACTCCAAGAACACCTTCCATCACTCAAAAATTTTATCCAACCTAGTTTCTTGAATCCTTACCTTATTCTAAGAACATCTCTAGTTATGAGTTTTCTCTAAATCATTCATCTTGATATTCAAATCTAAGCTTCAAGATTTTAGCAAAAATGGTAAATTTCATATTTCTTCTTCTAATCTTCTAGTTTTGATTTTCTAAGCCATCATTGAACTATGGTTTACCTATTTCTACACTTGTTATTGATTGTAACATTTGTTTGTGATTTTTAAGAATTTTCCCAAGGAGCTTCACAAAATTTGTGGAAGGAAAAATTAAGTGTTTTAAAAATCTTTTGTCTTTAACCAAAATCTTAAGTTTTTATAACTTACAAAAATAAAAAGTTTTTAAATATTTTTGTTCTTCAAGAGGAATTTCGGCCATATCATCCAAAATTACCATCCAATACTTTTTAATTTCATCCAACCATAGATCTTGAATCTACATGATATTCTAAGCAATTTTTATGTTGGAGATTTTCTCTAAATCATCTATCTTCAACCTTGTTTTTCAAGCTCAAAGATTGAAGTTTAATGGTAAAGTTTGTTCACTATTTATTTTTTTTGATTTTCAATACTAACCATGATCACATCCATGGTTTTCTTTATTCAAGCTAAGATACTAATAAATATATTGTTGTTTTGTGTTTAAGAAACCAAATTAAGACTTGGAAAGAGAAGCAAATCAATAAGCTTTTGAGGATCTTCAATAGGTAAAGGGAGATTCATCTCACCAACCAAATGTGGTGAGAGATGGTCTTATTTGATGGATATTGAATCCAAAGGATTCATATCCATTACATGTAAATTATTTGTGTGTGTTTATGAACTTTGATTATTTTAGCTTGATATGCTTTCAATTATTTATAAGTTTATCCCTAAGTCAAATAAAATGCTTCATTGCTTATAATATGTATGATGATAATATGGTATCTTATAATATGCATGATGATAATATGTTGAAATTATGTATATGTATGCCATGATGTGATATGGAAAGAAAATCAATTTTTGGCTTAACGGCTAAAGGAAAGGAAATACTGCTTTGATACCCACAAGAGGATTTATGTTAAAATTTTTTAATATGCAATAATTTTTGTGTCTAAACATCAAAATTTTCGATTCCCTATACAGTTCAACATAGGTTTTATAACTTAATATTTTCATGGTCAATAAAATTGGATTGATTTGAAAAGCATGGAAAATGAATAAAGGATATGTTTTCATTAATAAAAACAAGAACAATTTTTGAAGATTTTTTATTGAGTTATTTTGTGTAAAAGATCAAGTGTTTTTTAAATGGAACGTAGTACGAAGAGAATTGATTTTAAGGATTTGCAAAAAAAAACGAAAAAGGATTTGTAAAGAAAGTGAAAATGAATTGAACAAATGAGTTTGGTTTTTATGACCATAAGTCTTATGGTTTTGAAAGAAAATTTTAATGGTTTTGTGATCTTAAAGTAACCATATTCTTCAGAAGAAAAATGTTTTGATAATTTTCAATAAAGTCCCATCGCTTTTCTCTGTAATGCCTTGATTTTGATTCAAACAAAGTGATTTTCCAAGTGGAAATATAATTGATTTAATACAAAAAAATAAAAAATTAGAATCCATTTTATCACTAAGAATGGGTTAAACTTTCGTAACTAAAACAAAGAGGTTGACTTCCACGCATGAGTTTGGTTTATTTTGAGGAAGGTTGATTTTGGAAATGATTTGGAAAAATGGAGAATATAATGGTATTTTGAAAATTTACTAACGGTGATTTTCGATTTTGAAAGCGTTAGGAAATTCTTAAAGCTTTGAAACATTGATTTAAATTAATTGAAAAGTGTTTTTGTGGGTTATATTTGAAAAAGAATTTCTTGAAAGTAAAGAACGAAAAGATTTTGTTAAGTAAGAAAATATATTAAATGAAGTATAAAATGTCATATTATTTTGTGAAAAGTTGAAATTTTTTTTTGAAAACAAGATATTTTCTCTAGTAATGAAATTGTGGTGAAAAATTATTTGCCTTAGGGTTTAAAAACGATTTGAAATGCAATATTTTTTTAATTTAATTTGAAAAAATGTGTTGAAATGATATTGATTTATTTAAGTCAAAATAATGTTTGGAATATTGAAGATATTTTACGTGATTGTAAATGTTAAAAAAATATTTTACGTATCTTAAAAATGATTTAAATACTTCAAAATATTTTTACCATTCAATTACGTTTAAATATTTTATCGTAATTTGACACCAAACTTAAAAATCAATATGTGATTTAAAAGTGATAGATATTTTTACGTTCTTGAAAATGACGGAAAGTCGTTATGTGATTTGGAAAGTGTTTTAAATATTTTGAGAATATATCCCAATAAGAAAATGATTTACGCACTTAAAAAATTATTTTTAAGTTACGCATTTTGAAACAAGAAAAATCTACGATTTGAAAACATATTTTTTTCAAGATATTGAAAAAAGCTTGAAAATTAATACAATTTTTTAAAAGTCAAAAGAGTTGCTTAACATTTTGAAAACGCGTATAAATGTTACAAAATTTTGTAAATGTAATAATTCTTTTGGTATTGAAAAAGTAATAAACACGTTTTGGAATTTTAAAAACGTAACAAAAGTTTACACTACTTTGAAAACGCAATGTTTGTAAAATTTCATGGAACGTAATCTTGAATGTTATTGAATTTTGAAAAACATGAAAGTGTTTTCTTAAAAGTATGAAAATGTGATAACATTACTTTCATTTTGAGTCGCTGAACTCTCTTTTTTTTTTGTGACAAGTTTGCCTAGTATTCAATGGTGCATTTAAGGTTACATGAAAAAAATGCGTTGGTCATATATGATTACATTGAATAAATGAAATTGAAAAGATTTAATTTGGACTTAAACCGATATATTCATAATTACATATATAAAGTATAAATAATGTTTTTTATATTGGTTGAAGAAAAATAAGTATCGTGAGATCTATATGGATCTTTAAAAGATAAGTGGATATCTATCCATGTGAACACTTAAAACATATAGCACTAATGGCATAATGGTGTAACGCATGTTTACTTGAAACACGATTCTTTTGCTACAACCTCGGGAGATTTGTAATAGGTTTTATGAAAAACATGAATTCTCCTCGAAATTGTTGAAAACCTAAACTAAAGTTGTTTTTGAAAAACTCAAGTGGTTCATAGGTTTAGAAGCTTTAAATCTTGTTATATTAATTAAGGAATATTTGATATGATAAATGTTCTTTTGAGAAATACTTGAATATATTTGAATTTATAAATGATTTGACTAATAGTTGATTTATGTTGATGGTATGATCTTAATTATGGTATGATGTGTAACAAAATGTTGTTTTTATCTTTGAATGTGTTTAGATTAGTGTAGATGATCTCATTTTTCTAATTAATTATATGTATTTGTGTTAAAAAAAAACTATATAGTAGAAGGAATAAATCAATTTTATATTTAGATATGAAAATTAAACAACATCGAGATGACCTTTTCAGATTGGATAGCTTACTGTTTAAAGTGTCTGAAAAAATTAGATATTTGAGGACAAAAAATATATTAGAATGATATCGATCGATCATTATAGAAAAAAAAGGAATAAGTATGTTAAAGTTACTTAGTAATAGAAACATAAGTATAATAAACTTTTGAAAAAAAAAAAAGACTAAATTTTATATTTCTCTTTAAATTGTAAATATTAATTTATCAATATTGCATAATTTTTATAGTTAAAATATGATTTTCAATATTACAAATATTTTCAATTTTATTTTCAAAAAGAAATTTTAAAAAAATATTTTATAACTCAAACTTTGACAAAAATTTTGAGTTGTGATCAACAAAATGTATAGAAGGTTCTGATTTCGTTTTTATCTAATGTTATTGTCAAATTATTAAACTAACACATTTATTTTTGTCTTTATTGAGACTAATGGTCTTTAAGTAATTTTTGTCTTTAAAGAGAGTTTATTAAATAAATATTAAAATGAGAGGATCCGTTTGTACTAACAATTAAATACAATCAAATCATAATATAATTATATTATATATGTTTTTGTTGGAATATAATTATATTATTATGTAATATATAAATAAAGCTGAATAAGAATATATTGAAAGGAGATGATTCCATTCGGCATTGTAACGTGCCAACATGTCTCCTTTTATTGTAGTTAATAGTGTATTTTGTGTGTTGGGTCAATTGATAAATTTATGAGTTTTAACTCAATTTAACGTATAAAATATGAGTTAAATTGAGTTTATAAATTAAATTGAATTGAAAAATATTCAAATTCATAAAGTATAGTTTGAGTATCGAATTTAAAAAATATTAATCTATATAAACTTAATTTATCTAAGTAATTTTATTTTATTTTTTTTAAAAATTATTTAGACATTATGATATTTTCAATTATTTTTTTTATGTTTTTTATAGTACTAATTAAGTTTAAGTGTAGATATTATAGTTATATTAAAAGTGTGACTAAGAAAATATTAATAAGAAATTCATGAAATATTTAATATATTATTGTAATAAAAAACTAATAAATTACTTGGATGACAAAAATGTGTTGAGAAAATGAGTAATTTTTAGGTGATATCTACTATAAACATTCAAATCATTATTTGACATGTGTAAGGTAGCGATGATTATCATAAAATTATACTAATATTAACAATACTTTTACATATGTCAAATAATAATTTAAGTGTCTAAGTGATGACGTAGTAGACCGTATCCATTTAAAAATTTCTCTAAAAAAATTAAGAATAAAATAAATGACTATATCAATCTATATATTGTATGTGATTATATTAACTTTAATTGTCTAATGTAATTTTTTATTTACAACTTTGAAAATTTATTAACTTATCTTAATTTATTTTAAATTTATATTATATTAAAGACTTATTATATTTATTTATTTTTAAGACTTATTATATTTATATAAAATAAATTATATAACTTTTCAATGTATTTGATATATATGTAATTTTTAATTAAAATATATTTTATTTAACAAATTTTTAATTTTATATTTTAATAAGAGACTTTTTTTATATAAATTAAATCCATAAATTTGATCCAATCCGATCCGGTTCAATCGGATTGAAGAAGTTTTTTTATTTTACCTCACCTACTAATTTAATAAACGAATGGAGTAAAAAAATGTTAGAAAAATCCACCCACCTCACACATCAACACCCTTAGAGTGTGTTTGGGAACTAGTTGGGTGTCATGAAAGTTGAAATGTATTGAGCAGTGTAAATTAGTTTATTAATATTTGAGAAAAGTATATTCTACTAAATTTCAACATAAATTCATGTCAACTAACGTTGGACTGAACACAAAAATTTTTTGCTTTTAAGTTGTGAGTTATAATTTTATCACTATCATTTATTTTATCAAATTCACTTTTAAAATAAAAATTTCTAAACATAAATTACGTTACTGTAAATTTATTTTTAACCAAATTTAAATTTATAAATACACTTTCAACTAAACTTGAGTTTACTAACTGAAATCCAAACACACACTTAATAATTCATGTAATGTAATAAAAAATCAAAGAATATTAAATCCCAAAAAAAAAACTAAAAAGAAAAAATGTCATGTCACAATTCGACCTCTGCATAATATTAGAGTATTTTATTACGTGATGTGATTGAATCTAGTTAGCTTATCAAGTGTATCTAGGACAAATTATTCCTTAAGCCCCTACCTGTGACCCATTTCTTAAGAAAATTAACATGTTGTATAAAATATATTCTTTAAATATTAGTCCATTCATTCTAAAAGTCACATAACCTTACAAATTTAATATTAAATAAAATGCATTAGTCGCATGTATTAGAGATGACACCCGTGCGAGACGGGGACAAGGAGCGGGAAAGTACCTGTCTTCGCATCCCAACTTTCTCCTCATCCCTGTCCCCATTCTCCACCGAGGGAGAATTTTTCTCCCTATCTCTATTTCTCGAATCTCTGCAGATAGTAGCGAGAATTTTCCATTATATTAAAAAAATAAAAAAATGAAATAAATTATTTTAATATTTTTTATTTTAAATAAATATAAAATTTAATAAAAGATGAAATTATTAAAATACATATATTTATTTATAATATATATATATATATTATAAAAAATATTTTAAAAATTTAACGAAGATCTCGCGAGACGGGAGTATAGTCCCTGTCTCCGAATATATCACGGAAAAATTTTTCTTCCTGTCTCTATCTCTATAAGGAGAAATTATCCGCATTCAAGGCCCAATCGGGGCGGTCCCTACTGGGATTCGTGTCCAACGGGAAGTTTTGCCATCCCTAACATGTATATGTTGAAATAAGATTTTTTGTTGCAATTTGACGGTGATGTTTATGTATATTTTGATTATTTTTTATTTTTTAATTCAATTAAAAGTACATTATTTATATTAAAATTAAAAAATTTATAAAAATAATTTTTACGATTTAATTTTAAAAAATTGTTTACAATTGAGATTTTAAACTTGTCAATATATATTTAATTATATATCACATACTCGTATATTAATACATAAATTTGATGTGTTTAAGATTTAGCTTGTCTTATTAATTTACTTAAGCTCAAAATCTAATTAAAATGAATTTGAATTATATTTAATTCTAAAAATATTATTTACAATTGAGATTTTAAAATAACTTGTAAATATACATTTATATTATATAATAGTATATTTATATTAATATTATTTATTTTAAAATATATATTAAAAATATACTTTAATTTTTATAATTTTATAACTTAATTATATATAATATTAAAATTTATATTTTATATCTATACATCATATTGGTCCAATTTCAATTATGTCATTATCGAGTTTAAAAAAATTGTCACAATCAAATTATCAGGTTCATCGCACGAACGACTGAAACGTGAATCATTAGGTTTGAAATAAGGTGACAAAGCTTTGAACTCAGAAAATGTCAGAAAGAATATAGAAAAAATATTAAAAATTATGAATAATAAAGTAAGCAAGGATGATGGTCCATGACTCATCATGAATCATGAGGCAGGCAATTTGGTCCCTTGAACAAACCATGAAATAAAACCAGCTTTCTTTCTGCCTCTTCTCTTCACTTTCAGATTCAGTGACAGTTACTCCATTTTCCATTTCCATGGCACCGTCCTCTCCTCTCTCCCCTACGCCCGCCGACAACTCAGACGCCGAGGGCCGCCTTCGCGAGGCGGAGGAGCGCCTTCGCGACGCCATCCAGGAGCTCCAGCTCCGCCAGCGCCGCGCCGCCGCTCAACACCACCACCACTGCCACCACCTCGACTCCCCTCCCTGCGATCACGGCCCCGATGAATCCTGCCTCGCCCACGCCATTGGCAACCTCTGCCAGACCTTCCTCCTCTCCTATGGCGTCCGCGTCGGCATCGGCATCCTCCTTCGCGCCTTCAAGCTCGTTCGCAGGCAGTCCTACTCCTCCCTCCTTGATCTTAAGGTCAGTGAGTCATCAATGCAAATTTGAAATCAAACTAGGGTTCCAGTTTTCCAATTTTTTATGTTTATTTAAATTATTGATTATTCGATCTAATCAAATCTTGCAGATGTTAGAATTGGGGTTTGTAACCGCGACATTTTCTCCTAAAATTCAGTGGATTTTTTAATTTTATTTTTGTCGGAGTGAATTGGAGTGAATTTTGATCGAAATAAATCGACCTCGAACAGAAGAAAACAGAAATTGGGCTTTTCTGGAACAGTTTAGAGTGGGTTTTGAAATAATTGCTTTTTCAAATTTCTTAATTTTCTATTTAAATTTATCCAACAGGGTATTATCCAGTTCAGTTTCAGTCAATTATTTTGTAGCTAATAGTATTGAGTGGCTTGGTTGAAGCTTTGTAGCTTTCAGTTGTTGTTAGGTAATTTGTATGTTGCATGAAGGTATTCACCATTATGTATTTTACATTTTTTGCTTTAATGCAAAGTGGAGAAGATATGAGGATATGTGTATATTTTTGTTTCCAGCAACTTGTTTCAGAAAAAGATCTAATAGTAAGGGAAGAAGCGTGCCGTATTGGTTTACTTTTTGGTGGTTTCACTGGATCTTATCATGCGCTTAGATGTTTGCTGCGAAAGTTGAGAAAGAAAGAGGCACCGTTGAATGCGTAAGTTGCAAAACAAACTATCTTTCTTGATTTATTTTTATGGCTTCTAGGTTAACTCTTTTTAAGTTTTTGTTCTGCAGTATATAAATGCTTGGATATTGTTTTATGCTGTTGACATTTGCACACCTTGCTTATTTATGACTTTCTTTAAGGGCATGATGGAGCAGAATTTTAGCAGGTTCAGTTGCTGGTTTCTCAATTCTGGCATTAAATGATTCAAATAGGAGGCGAACACTGGCTTTATATCTGTTGGCTAGGCTAGCCCAGGTATTTGAAAGCGTATCGCCAAATTAATTTCTGAGAAATCTGATTTACATGGATGTATAATAGATTTTTATCCTCTTCAAAATGATCTGCATACACCAGTCTAATACATTTTCTTATATATCAGTGTGCATATAATTCTGCAAAATCTAAGAACAAGTTTCACCTTTGGGGAAGTCATTGGAGACATGGAGATTCTTTGCTGTTTGCCCTAGCTTGTGCGCAGGTATTCAAATCTCATTCTTACTTTTCATGCTGGGATTTTATTCTTAACTTTTCACCCTTGTTATCTTTATGTGTGTCTGATAATGATATCAGTAGAACAGCCATAAAACTAGGGGGAAGTATTTTTATGAATAGCCTAGACAAGCCATGCTGGAATGTTTATTCTATTTTGTATGCTAAAAATAGTATAGCTAGTAGGGGCAGTAGATGAGAGCAGTGATACCATTTTAATAAATTTTTTCTTTTGTAAAAAAAAAAAATCTTATGTTGAATTAAGATAGGATACAGAGGAAAGAAGCTTCTTAGTGACAAGGGTTTAATGGATAGGGTACATGGGTTGGAACATAATTAGGCAGAGGAGAATAAAATAATGTAGGCTGTTTAATATCATGCATCTAGTATCTGAATATAAAAAGTTCTGAGAGTAGCAATATGCAGTATACAATAAGCTTGGTTTAAGATCCTTTAATTGACTAAAAGTTAAAACTAGGTAATTTTAGAGATTTTTTATAATAGAAGAAAGAAATATTGATTGTGAGTATAGAGATTGAAAGATAAGTGGATTTTGGCTGTGTCAGTTCTCCAACAATAGTGACCATAACTTTGTGCATTTTGGGAGAATAGTTTATGGAAGTTTGAATCAGGGCTTTAAAGGGTTGGGTTTTAAATGGTTGACAGAGTAAAGTAAGGTCTGGGAGTTTATTTAAGTTGGCTAAATTTGCGGATAGATAATAAAAGATGTAGATATACCTAGACTTTACATATAGGGATTTTGATGGAATTCAACTCTAGTACTAGAGGATAAACGTAGGAAACCATAATATTCAAAACACTGGACTTCCTGAGTTCAAAATTTTTATGATCAGTATGATACTTCCAGTTTTGGGTTTAAGCTGGGGAGTTGTAATTTGAATTAGAAGATAATTTATTTATACTTGTATAAGTTTTGGAATTGTCTGTATGACCATGAGATTTCAGTGTGCAGACAAAATGATAGAAACTGAAGGAAAATGTGAGAAAGTAGAGAGAAAGTGAAAACTGAGCAAAACTGAATTAACCACCAGAACCTAACTTAGGTTCTAACTTAGGTTCTGGAACTTAAACAAGAGAGTCTAGAGTATGTTCTAGAACTCTGTTAGCAGTAACTAAATAACTGAACTAACAGTAAACAGTAGTAAACAGTCTAACAACCTAACTAACAGTTACTAACAAGTATACAAAATAAGCTGTAACTCAATATAACTCTATATACTCTAATACTCTCCCCTCAAACTCAGGGTGAGTGAGTTAATGCAAATTGATCAAACACCTTGAGTTTGTCCCTTAAAGCAGAAAACCGAAGATTAGATAATGCTTTGGTGAGAATATCTGCTGTCTGATCAAGTGCTGGAATATGAGAAACTATAAGGTCTTTGCTGAGAACTTTCTCTCAAACAAAAAACAAATCTAATTCCATGTGCTTTGTCTGGGAGTGCAAGACAGGATTGTGGCTGAGTGAAACTGTGCTATGGTTATCACAGTAGATGATAGGTGTAGCTACAGGAACCCTGAGTTCTTTCAATAGAGTCTGAATCCAAAGTAACTCTGCTGCTGGAGTAGCAAGACTACGGTACTCAGCCTCTGTACTAGACCTAGCAACCAAAGGTTCCTTCTTAGACCACCAAGAAATTAGATTAGGACCCTAGTAAATGCAGGAACCAGAGGTTGATCTACGATCATTAGGGTCAGAAGCCCAATCAGCATCACAAAAGGCCTTGAGAGTGAGAGGTTGATGTGGTGCTGCAGGCTGCAGCAACAAACCATAACTGAGAGTACCTTTTAGATATCTTAGAATGCATTTTACCACCTTCCAATGATCCTCTAAAGTCTGAGAAAGAAATTGGCAGACCTTGTTTACACTATAACTGATTTTAGGTTGAGTTATTACAGCATATTGCAATGCTCCCACAATAGACTGATAAAGAGAGGGGTCAGCCCTGTATCACTGCCATATTTAGTTAGTTTACAGCTACCGACCATAGGAGTAGATATTCCTTTAGTCTCAGTCATCTGTGCTTTGGAAAGTAAGTCTCTAATATATTTTCCTTGGGACAGAAGTAAAGAACCATCTTTTAGGTGTTTTACTTCTATTCCAAGAAAATAGTCCAGAGTTCCTAGCTGTTTGAGAGCAAATACTGAATGAAGATTATCCATCAGCTGTTGAATTAAGGGCAGAGATGTACCAGTCACAATAATATTATCTACATGCACTAAGATGTAGATGCAGTGTTGAGGACCAAATTTGACAAACAGAGAGGGATCACACCTGCTAGGCTTAAATCCAAAGCTAATAAGTGTTTTAGCAAGCCTCTCAAACCATGCCCTTGGTGCTTGCTTCAACCCATACAAAGCTTTATTCAGTTTGCATACTAGTGACCGATCTTTGTCAGCAAAGCCTGGAGGCTGCTGCATATAAACTTCTTCTTCTAGAAAACCATTGAGAAAAGCATTATTAACATCAAGTTGTTGAAGTGGCCAATGATTAGTGAGTGACAAAGTTAAAATGGTTCTAACAGTGACTGGTTTAACTACAGGAGAAAAAGTTTCTGTATAATCAAACCCTGGTTGTTGATGGAACCCTTTAGCAACCAGCCTTGCCTTATACTTATTAACAGTCCCATCAGGATTTTCTTCAACTCTGAAAACCTATTTGCAGCCAATAGCAGTCCTATTAGAAGGAAGTGGGACTAAACTCCAAGTTTTCAATTAAAGCATCATACTCAGCCTGCATAGCTGCCTTCCATTGAGGGTTGGACAAGGCTTGAGAGACAGAAGAAGGTTCAACATGAGTGAGAAGCAAAGTAGGTTTGAAGTCTTGGTTTATGAATACCAGACTTTGACCAAGTTTGCATAGGATGGACAAACAATGGAACAAGTGGATTAGAAGAATTAGAGGCTGAAACTGAAGAATCAGACAAAGAAGGAGACGAAGAAGTGACAGCAACCTGAGAGGAAGTAGATGAAGCTGAACTAGCAGGAGAATTAGAAACTGACTCAGCAGGATCAGCAATATAAGGCTGAACAGCAGGAACAAAATTTGAAATTGAAGAAGGAGATACTGGTGAAGAAGTAGAAGGAATACAATAAGAAGAAGAGCTGTGATTAGACAGTATAGGAGGAGAAGCTGAAACAGAAAATGAGGGTAAAGAAGAAGCAGAGGAAGACTGTTTAGAACAATACTGAGAGGGAACTGAAAAAGGAAACCTGAACTCATTAAAAAGGACATCTTTAGACACAATTATTTTGCCATCAGAAGCTAGACACTTATAACCCTTATGTCCAGAAGAATACCCTAAGAAAACACTTTTTGGACCGAAACTCCAATTTATGATGATTGTAGGGCCTAAGAAAGGGATAGCAGGCACAACCAAATATTCTTAGAAAAGAATAATCTAGAGTTTTATTAAAGAGTTTAGTAAAAGGCACTTGCTGATTAAGGGAGGCAGTAGGAAGCCTATTTATAAGATACACAGCAGTAAGGAAAGCATGATCCCAATATTGAAAGGGTAAAGAAGCTTGAGCAAGTAGAGTAAGACCAGTCTCAACAGTGTGTCTATGTTTCCTTTCAACAGTTCCACTTTGGTGATGGGTGTGTGGACAAATGACTCTATGTAAGATGCCTAAATCAGCAAGATAAGAGGCAAAGGGTCTAAATTCTCCTCCCCAATCAGTTTGGACAGACGTAATTTTGGCATTGAATTGTAATTAAGAAGGTAAATCCAAGTGAATTTAGTGTAGGCATCCACAAAGGTGATATAGTAAGTGTAACCACAAGAGGAAAGAATGGGGGCTGGACCCCACAAATCACTAAAAACCAATTCTAGAGGTTGAGTATAAGAAGTAACAGAAGAATGAGAGGGTAAACGATGTGCTTTACCAGAACAACAAGCAGAACAGAAATCTAAAACAGTTTTATTACTAAAAGGTATGTTACAAGATTGTAAAACATGCCTTACGACATCTGCATGAGGATGCCCTAACCTACAATGCCACAATGTATATGGAGTTGGTACATTTGTAGCAGAATTATGAGACACAGATGAATTTACAGAGGTATTAGGTGAACTAGGAGAAACATTAGATGAATTTACAGAGGGAAAATAGAATTTACAGCCAAAGTAGAACTACAAGGTAAAGTCTGAGAAGAAGCCACACGAGGTAGGAGAAGCTTGCTGAAGGTATAGAGACCATCATTGCCAAGAGAGCCCTCCAACAAGACCTCATGGGTTGCCTGAGATTTAACAAAACAGTGTGAGGGATGAAACTCAAAGTAGACACAATTATCACGAGCAAACTTACTTACATTGATCAGATTTTTAGTAATTGAGGGAACCAAAAGTAAGTTTTGAAGAGAAAGACTAACACTAGGATTAAAAGGAGACAAAAAAGAAGAACCAACAGAGGCAATTTTCAAACCTTGTCCATTCCCAACAAAAATCTGATCAAGGCCAGAGAAATCAGTCTTCTGCATTAGATTCTGGGAATCAGCAGTGACATGGTGAGTTGCAACTGAATCCGGATACCGTGCCTGATTAGGAAGACCATCTGGTGTAGCAACCATGGCCATAGGAGATTGCTGCTGTCCAACTGAAGTTCCAAACTGAGACAATTTGACAGATGATCCAGCTGCACCTAAAAGGAGCTCGAGACTGCCAAGACCGTGACTGAGAAGAAGGCACACCAAAAGAAGGTGCAGCAGCTGAATATTGTGGATATGGAGCAGGTGGTGAAGGAGAAACCATAGAGAACTGTGCAGGTGGATATAAGGCAGAATGTAGTGGCTGACTCAGTGACTGAAGATGAATTGATCACATCTTGATCATATCTATGATAACACACCTTGGCTTCACGACCAAACTTGTGGCATAATTGACATTATACTGAGTTATGAGAACGAAAACGACCACCACGGTCACGAGAACCACCAGAATCACGAGAACCACCACCACGACCAAATCTACCACCTCTACCACCAAAAAAAGCACGTGAACCAAATTGAGAACTCTGAAATCCATAATTTGGACCATATTGATAAGGGAAATTCGTACTCTGTGGAGTTGCAAACTGCGAAACCTGATTTGGATTAGAAGAGACTTGAATCGGATTCTGAACAGGAGTAACCATCGAAGTTGAGATCGGAGCAGAAGAAACAGAATTCTCCGAAGTTCCTCTATGTGCAACATTAACTGAAAGTGCATCAAAAATCACATTCTGCCGATTTCGTTCAAGATGTGCTTCATGTGCAAATAGCAGAGATTCAATCTCTCCAACAGAATACAGATCAAGCCTACTATTGATGGAAGTAACAAATCCGTCATATTCATCAGGTAAACCTTCGAGAATAACATCAAGATGTTCTTGTGAAGACACAGAATCACCAATAGAGATCAAAGAGTCAATTAATGCCTTAATACAAAGCAGATACTCAGAAATTGTTCTTCCACCTTTCTTGGTACTAAACAATTCATATCGGAACTGACGAACCTTGGCGCGATTCTGTGAATTGAAAAAGGAATGAATCTCATCCCAGAGCTTCCAAGAGTGGACACACCCTACTAGGGTTGCACACGGGTCGGGTTGGTTCGGGTTTAGGGTGAAAAAAACCAAACCAATCACTAGAGGTCGGGTTGGGTTGGATTGGTTTTTAAAAGAATTTCCGGGTAACCTGAACCGAACCAATCCGATTGTAATCGGGTTGGTTCGGGATGGGTAATCGGGTTAGAAACTCCCCCTTGCCCACAGAATGACCACCATGAACTGCCACTCCTGTGAGCCGCTGAGCCCCACAAACCCAACCCTGCATTTCCTTCCTCCACCTCAAGCGAGCCAGCCACCACACCACCCCCCTTTGCGCCGAACCCCCAACCAGCCACCGCGCTGCAACCCCACATCGCCATCAACACCAGAATGACTAAATCAACCAGGAAATTTTTTTTTTTTTAGAAAGAAGAAAGAGAGAGGACCATCTCGCGGTGACCAGATCTGGGTTCGCGGTAGTCAGATCTGGGTTCGTGGTAGCCAGATCTGGGTTCACAATGGCTAGATCTGTTTTCTGGTATGGTGGTTCTGGCGGGGGGCTATGAGCCTACGATGACGAACCCAGATCTGAGGAAGCAGAAGAAGGTGACAATGACTGTTTTCTCGTTGGGGCTACGTCGGTCGAAACCCAGATCTGGTAGAAGGAAGCAGAAGAAGGAGCCTGAGGGGTCGAAACCGGACAGTGACAGTGACATTCTCCTTCCCCTTGCTGACGTCAAACGAGGTAGTTGCTACGAAGAGGAGGATTCTAGTGGAGAGAGAGGGTTGAGAGCCTGAGATGCTACGGCAGCAAGCATAGCTGGTGGATGAGCTGAATGATGCGGGCAATGATGGCGGATTTTCGGATGGTGGAGATGTTGGCGAAGGGGCGGAGGGAGGACTTGTCCTTAAGGACGATGCGGTCGAGCTCGGGGATGTAGAATTGGTTGGCGGCGGAGCGAGAGGGGACGTCGAAGGAAAAGCCGTTGCCGGAGAGAATGGAGCGGGCGATGGTGAGGACTAAGGATTCGATGTTCTGTTGGACGGAGGAGAGGGAGAGGTTGGAGACTTCGTGGCAGGGGAAGGGGAGGGTGAGGTCTTGGAGGGTTAGGGTCTTGGGATTTGGGAGAGAAAGTGAGAAACTGAGAGGAGGAAGTGAGTAATGAAAATGAGGGCTTGGGTGGAGAAGTGAAGAAATGAAAACTTTAAGTCAAACGACGTCGTTTTCCTCAGGTGGTCAGTTCATCGGATCGGTCTTCCAAACCCGCTACCCGAACAATGGAAGGACGGGTTTTTTGGGTTGGACCCGAATTGACCTGATTACCCGATCCAACCCGGATATTTTATATTGGGTCGGGTCGAGTCCTCCGGGTTCGCGGGTCGCCGGTTTGGGTTGTGCAGCCCTACACCCAACCACTCAAGTGAGAAGCGAATCAGAAAGTGAAGAAAGAATCCAGGAAAACAACAGTTGATCCTGTTGCTCCCAGCTAAGATAAGCCTCACTGATTCGACCTAAGGCTCGATCTTCCTCCACCGCAAATTGAGAAGGAATCTCCGGATTTACAACATAACACTGCAGACGATGGCCTTCGATAATTGCCTCAACTTGTTGCTTCCATATCAAAACATTCTTCTCTTCAAGCTTGACTGAAATCGAATGAGAGGACGTAATTGGAGCAGAGGGCGGAATCGAAGAAGAATGAGAGAAATTCTCATTTGAGGAGTGAAAGGGATTCGAAGGAGTATCCATGGCCAGGATCGAAGAAAGTGCTGATACCATACTAGATTTCAGTGTGCAGAGAAAATGATAGAAACTGAAGGAAAATGTGAGAAAGTAGAGAGAGAGAGAGGTGGGAGAAGAGAAAGAGAAAGTGAAAACTGAGCAAAACTGAATTAACCTCCAGTACCTAACTTAGGCTCTGGAACTTATACAAGAGAGTCGAGTATGTTCTAGAACTCTGTTAGCAGTAACTAACTAATTGAACTAACAGTAAACAGTAGTAAACAGTCTAACAACCTAACTAACAGTTACTAACAAGTATACAAAATAAGCTGTAACTCAATATAACTCTATATACTCTAATAATGACGCTTTTAATTTATTACTATTTTTTTATTTAGATAAGAGTAATTTTTCTTTCATTTCAGTAGTCAAGTTTATCAAATTATATGTGCATTGAATGCTGATTTCTTTTAAAAAATTTAATTGAGCTACTCAAGAAGTTAGCTTGGACTTACTGATGTGACTTCCCTAAGTTTCCATGTGGTAGCCCCCCAGAATTCCATATTGGGACTTTGGGTTTTCTAATTCTTGCATATTACCCTCCTGGTTGTCAAATTTCATATTTTTGTAAGGAGGATCTCTTATCCTTCTAACTCTTTGTAATCATCTTGTGTTCATCTTAATGAATTTCTTCTTTTAATAAAAAAAAGGGAAAAAAACCCTCCTGGTTGTCAAATTTCAGTTGCATTGAAACTAAATTTAGTTCTCAATCTACCTTGAAGCTTTAATATTTTAAGGTCTTACCTAGTGTAGCATCAAAAACTTCTAAGCAACTATATTCAGGTATTGGTCACACCATTGAGAACAGTATCTCTTTTATTAAGTTCCTTAACATGTGTTATAATTGTTAAGAGTCTCACATCGCCTATCTCAATCTTTCGGGTGCGATTTATATATCTGTTGGGCCACTCCACTTAATACCAATTGATTTTAAGTTGGAATCTCACATGGTATTAGAGTCAAGATTTCATCTTCATCGCCTACTTCGTTAGGCTTCTCCCACTTACTTTGCTAGGCTCACCTGTTCTATTCAAACATCTGTGGAGGGGGTTGTTAAGAGTTCCACATCGACTGCCTCAATCTTTTGGGTGCAGTTTATATATTTGTTAAGTCACTCCACTTAATACCAATTGGTTTTAAGTTGGAATCTCACAATAACATCTATAGTATATAATTTTTAGTTTTGGTGGCCCAATGACTAGGCAATAAGCATTGTCCTGAAGTACTGTAATCTTTCCTTGAAACAACTTGGGATATTATGCCTTTAAGTCAAGGGAGGAAAGTACAAGTGATTGTTAATATATTATTATAGTTGAAGAATTTGAGGTGCAGGAGTTCACCCCCTTGTATTGATCTGTAAAATCAGAATTTGGTCAGAATCTGGTATACACTTTATTCTTCTTTACGAGTCCAAACCAAATACCTTATGACCTTCCTAAGTTCAAAATACTGGACTCTCAAGTTACTACTTGAGTGACCTCTTCCAGACATTTATTATACTTTTTAATCAATCAACTATCTAGATTCAAGAGTTAGTCACCCATCTTTTGAAAGACCCTGATGCTTAGGATTAGGAGTAAATAAATGGAGAAGAAAAAGCCAATGGCCTTGTATTATGGTTTTCTTGTAAATCTTGAAATTTTTATCTATAGCTTCTCATCTACTGTCATGTTCCATGGAATTATTTTTAATGATTTTATCAATAAACAATTTATTTCAGGTTATGTATGCCTTTGTAATGCGTCCTGAGAGCTTGCCGAAGTCCTATCAAGACTTCATTCAGAAGACAGGGCCAGTTGCAGAGCCTGTATACAAGGCTGTAAGGGATAGCTGTAGAGGTTATCCAGTTGATGTTGCTTTGCTACATACTTACTTATCTCACAGAGGAAAATCTGACTATATAAAGTTGGAAGAATTTCCCTCCGTTATTCCTTGTTCCATCATTCATCCAGGAACAAACTCATGTTTAGCTCACCAAGCAAAAGCAACATCAGCAACGTTTAAGAAAACATTCCCACTTTACTTCTCATTGACCTTTGTGCCGTTTGTTGTTCTGCACCTACAGAAGGTATTCTCATACCAAACTATTTTTGTTACTTGTATATCAGCAAATCAAATAGTTGCATAGATAAGCAAGAAAACAGTCTTATGTAAGGGGAGCATGTGCATAATTTGAAAGTGTTTGTGGGAAGTGTCCTTTCTAAGTACTCTGGAAGATTACTATAGTTAATCAAATAGCTTCTTGGAAGCTTCCATATAGTTGATTTTTTCTTTTTCATCTGTTACAATTTCTGATAGAATTAATTATGTGCCTATCACTTTGCTGCAGCCATCTTAGTTTCAGTTTAATGAAAAGTCATATATGATGCATAATTGAAATTCATGTTTGAAATTGTTCATTTTCCTTTCCATGCAATTCAGTATATGACTATAATTAAATGAAGGGCTTCTAAAAGTTTCATACTAATTCACACTTTCTTGTTGGTGGTTACAGTCTCCATATCTTCGTACTGTTATGTTGGAAACATATGTAATTAGGTGTAATTAGGTGTAATTAGTAGTACAACTGTTAGTCCCACATCATGTAATCTGTCAATTGTGTAATTATTACTTGAAGTATATATTCACCTCCAGTTGTGTAGTTGAAACACACGGCTTTCTTCATACTCTCTCTCTTTTCTCTTTTCAACATGGTATCTAGAGCCTAAAGAGAGGCAATCCTATAATGCACGCCCTGTGAGCCCACCGCTTTCTCCTAAGTGAAAATTTTTCCTAAACCGTGTTTCCTTCCGGTTTGCCGACCTTTCTCCCTTGCTGGACGTCTTTTCCGGCCCTTTTTTTCTCGTTCGCCGCCCACCGCCGTCCGCCGCCGTCCGCCGCCTCCTTTCCGGCCGCCGACCACACCATCGGAACCGTCTCCCGCCGACCGGCCGGACCCCAGAAGCCCAGCCCCAACGTCGCCGGGACGCGCCCCCACGCGCCACCCTTCGCCGCTGCCAAACAGCCACCGCGCGGCCCGTTTTCCCGGCGCGTGACGGCGCGTGAGCCACCCCCCACCGCCGCCGTTTGTACCGCCGTGATCGCCTTTCTCTCTTCTTCGTCCGGATCTCCCTTTTTTTGTGTTCGTGACCGTTTGTCACGACCCCCTTTTGCATTCTCGTGCACTTGTTTGGTTGTTGCCTACTTGATCCATGGCTAGTTCTACCTCCTCGCCTAGCTCTAAGGACGCCCGATATGCAGATTTTTTTTACGGTGGTTTGCACAATGTAAGTCCTCTGGTTTCTCTACTCCAACAACTGCCTATGCCGACTTTCTGAAGTGGTTTGAGCAACGTCGATCTCCGGTTCCACCGCCTGCATGCACATATTGGTACTTCATTTGCTTGTCTCTCTCGTTCCCCATCCATTGGTACTGGGTTCTTGATTCTCATGCAATCGACCATATTTCTGGTAATAAGACTCTTTTCTCCAACCTTTCTCACAATGGTTATTTGCCTGTATTACTTTAGCAAATGGTTCCAAGTCTCAATCCCAAGGATCGCACTACCTATCCCTCCCTTCCCTTTCGGTAGACTCTGTCCTTTATGTTCTGGGTCTCCTTTTAATTTGCTTTCCATTAGTCGTTTGACCCGCTCTCTATTGTATGATTACTTTTACTAAAGACTCTGTCATTCTCACAGACCGAGTTCGGGACGGATATTGACCTGGATGTGAGTCCCATGGCCTCTACCAGCTCTCCAACCCTTCTCGTGTTTGCGCCGTCAAGGATTCCCCTCTCACCATCCATGCACAAATGGGTCATCCTAGCCTTCCTAAACTCCAAAAATTGGTGCCCCGCCTCTCTAAGTTGTCTAGTCTCCTTGTGAGTCATGTCAACTAGGAAAACACACCCGTAGTCCGTTTCCTAGTAAAATCAGCAATGAGCGTCTTCTCCTTTTGCTTTAGTACATTCTCGATGTTTGGGGTCCTAGTGTCTTGTTTCTACTCTAGATCCGATATTTTGTCACCTTCATTGATGATTACTCTTCAAGACTTGGTTATTTTTGATGCAAAATCGGTCTGAGTTGTTTTCCATATTTCAAAACTTTTATCATGAAATTAAAACTCAATTTGGTGTTCCTATACGTAGTTTGCGTAGTGATAATGCCCGTGAGTATTTGTCTCAACCATTTCAATCCTTTATGGCTTCTCATGGCATTCTTCACCAAACCTCTTGTGCACATACCCCTCAACAAAATGGGGTTCTTTGAACGTAAAAACCGACATCTCGTAGAAACAACTCGGACCCTTTTACTTCATGGTAATGTTCCTTTTCGCTTCGGGGCGATGCGCTCTTACTTGCATGTTATCCGATTAACCGTATGCCTCTTTGCTTGATCACCGGTCCCTTACTCTATTTTATATCCCCATTAACCTCTGCATTCCCTACCATCTCGTATATTTGGGTCTACCTGTTTTGTTCACAATCTCACTCCTTGTTTTGATAAACTTTCTGCCCAATCTATTAAGTGTGCTTTTCCTGATTACATTTAGTCCCAAAAGAGTTATTGTTGTTTTTCCCCTGATCTCCGACGTTACCTCATCTCGGTGATGTTACCTTCTTTGAGTCTGTTCCCTTCTTCCGCCTCCTTCATCGACTCTTGAGCCTATCTCTCGAGGTCTTACCCGTCCCTCTTCCTCTTATCTCTCGTTGAGTCTATCGCACCTCCGACCCCCTATGTTGAGCACACCACCACTACTATTCGTCCCTTACAGTCTATCATCGTCGGCCACCACACACTCCACCATGTTGAGGTCAATGTGGACTCTCCTCCGGTACCACTTCCTTTACCAGCTCCGGCACTGCCTCCTGACCCTCCCATTGCTCTCCGAAAAGGTATACGGTCTACTTGTAACCCTTCTCCTCATTATGTTAATTTGAGTTATCATCGTCTATCTTCTTCGCATTATGCTTGCCTTTCTTCCTTGTCTTCTGTGTCTATTCCTAACTCTCCAGGTGACGCTTTATCTCATCCTGGGTGGAGACAAGCTATGATCGATGAGATGTGTGCCCTTCAGAGCAGTAGTACTTGGGAACTTGTTCCTCTTCCTCCCGGGAAGTCTGTGATAGGCTGTCGGTGGATTTATACGGTCAAGGTTGGCCTTGATGGCAAGATTGATCGCCTCAAGGCTCGTCTGGTGGCCAAAGGATATACCCGATTTTTGGCTTGGATTATGGGGATACTTTCTCACCTGTGGCGAAGATGGCTTCGGTTAGACTTTTTCTCGTCAATGGTCGCTATTCGCCACCGGCCCCTTCATCGCTTGGACATCAAAAATGCTTTTCTCCATGGTGATCTAGAAGAAGAGGTTTACATGGAGCAACCACCGGGTTTGTTGCTCGGGGGAGTCTTCGGCCTAGTTTGTCGTCTTCACAAATCTTTGTATGGCCTTAAACAGCAGTCCTAGGGCTTGGTTTGGCCGATTTAGTACTTGTAGTTCAAATAGCTTTGGTATGACACGCAAGTGAGTGACCACCACTGTCTTCTATCGCCATTCACCTCAAGGGTGTATTTATTTGATTGTATATGTCGACGACATTGTTATCACTGGCAGGATCACCATGGCATAATTCAGGTAAAACAATATCTTGGTCATCACTTTCAGACCAAAGATCTTGGCAAACTTCGATACTTCTTGGGAATAGAGGTGGCACAATCCAATGATGGTATAGTAATTTCACAGAGGAAGTATGCCATGGACATTCTTGAAGAAACAGGTTTGTTGAATGCAAAGCCTGTCGACACTCCTATGGATCCGAATGCTAAACTTTTACCAAATCAGGGGGAGCTATTCTCGGATCCAGGAAGATACAGAAGGTTAGTTGGAAAACTGAACTACCTCACTGTTACCCGTCCTGACATCTCCTTTGCGGTTAGTGTGGTAAGTCAGTTTCTAAATTCACCTTGTGATGCACATTGGGATGCGTGATTCGCATCCTAAAGTATATTAAAGACAGCCTCCTGGAAAAGGCCTCATCTATGAAGATAAAGGACATACTAAGGTCGTTGGATACTCGATCTTGTAAGGCAGGTTTCTCCTATTGACAGACGATCCACTTCGGGTATTGTGTACTCATTGGAGGCAACTTAGTTTCTGGAAAAGTAAGAAGCAAAATGTAGTTGCAAGATCTAGTCTTGAAAATTGTAATACCGAGCTATGGCCTCGGTCCTTTGTGAACTCATTTGGTTGAAACAACTCCTCAAAGAACTTCAATTTGATGAGGTTATGAAAATGACACTCATATGTGACAATCAAGTCGCTTTGCATATAGCTTCCAATCCAAAGGTGTTTCATGAAAGGACCAAACATATTGAGGTTGATTCATTTCATCGGGGAAAAGATTCTATCGGAGACATCACCACAAACTTTGTCAACTCAAATGATCACCTAGCGATGTCTTCACCAAGTCCCCGAGAGGTCCACGAATAAGTTATTTGTGTAACAAGCTTGGTGCATATGATTTTATATGCTCCAACTTGAGGGGAGTGTTGGAAACATATGTAATTAGGTGTAATTAGGTGTAATTAGTAGTACAACTGTTAGTCCCACATCATGTAAATTGTGTAATTAGTTATTACTTATTGAGTATATATTCAGCCTCCGTTGTGTAGTTGAAATACACGGTTTCTTCATATGTCTCTCTCTTTTCTCTCTTTCAACATGTTATAATGCAGTTGTCAAGGTGTCTCAGTTCCTGCAGTATGAATTAGGTCATTAGGGTTTAGGGGGTTAAAATTCTATGATGATTCACTGTTAATCCTGGGTTTTGTTCTTGATCTTTTCTGTGTTTTTCTAATGTAACCTTGAATCATGGATTTTTTTCACGTATTTCTTTTTGCAGTTGTATATTTGACTAGCATTTTGATTCACAAGATTGATTAGCATAGGTATTATGTTTTACTATACTGGTATATATTTGTATGTTATATGTTAATATGTTGGTATGCTATTCTGGATATTAAACCTATTATCAATCCATATGAAGGGTTTTTTATTTTTTTAATATGTCAAATGTCGTCACATGATTTGCCAGGATGATATAAATATTGTACTGAAGTCTTGCTAAGGTTGAGTACGTTTTTGTGGCATGAAAAAGATTATGATTCTGATAACTAATTATATTTATATGCATATTGTCTTCAATCTACATCCACCAATGCCATAACCCCTGCTTCTATCTCTGCACTGCCGTAACTTTTGTCATTGCCATTGTTATTTTGGACATTTCTTTTTTCTGATGATGAAGATTGTATTTTCAGTTCACTGATGCTCCTTTCCGGACTTTCTGGTTTGCCATTAAAGGTGCTATTCGCTCGACATCCTTTTTGTCTGCTTTTGTTGGAATCTTCCAGGTGTATATTTTTATTATCATTATTATATTTACATTTCTAAAAGATAAATGTATTATTAATGTTCCTAATGTCTTTCTGGTTTTGCAGGGAGTCATATGTTTACATAGAAAACTTGCTTCAAGAGATCACAAGCTTGTATATTGGATAGCAGGGGGAATAGCTGCTCTTTCAGTGTTATTGGAGAAAAAAGCAAGGCGTGGTGAGCTAGCTTTATATGTTCTTCCCCGAGCAGTAGATTCATTATGGTATATCTTGGTTAACAGGCACCTGCTTCCAGATATTAGGAATGCTGAGGTATGCCTTCAAGTTACTTTGCACTGAATTAAAAGAAACACTTCTATGATCTTTTTTATTTTATTTTTATTATTTAAACATCTACCCAAAATATGTTTCTATAACTCTAGTGACAACCTGACTTGTTATGAAATGAAAGTCAGTTTTACTGTTGAGGCCTCTTTTGATGTTTCTGTTAGTTCCAATGTCCATCCATATAATCAGAGGATGTGAGAAATTATGAAAGGGGATTTAATAACTAGGAATATAAGCTCATGAATCAAAGTGCTTACTCATACCATTTCTGAAAATCAAAGTGCTTTTATTCTTGGAAGACAGATTCTTGATGCTGCTCTCATTGCTAATCAGGTGGTGGACGATATCAAAACCCGTAGGAAACAAGGTCTTGTCTTAAAGTTAGATTTTAAAAAAACTTATGATCGGGTTAGTTGGAGAAATTGGATTTCAGGGTGTTTATCGTCTTCCACTTTTGCTGTGATTGTGAATGGCGAACCTAAATCTTGGTTTAAGGGCCAGCAGGATTTGAGGTAAGGAGATCCGTTATCTCCGTTCCTCTTTACCATAGAGGTTGATGTGCTTAGCCGTCTAGCGTCTAGAGCTGTTAAGAATGGGCTGGCTAAGGCATTGATAGTTGGTTTGGAAGGGGTTCTAGTCTCCTATCTTCAATTTGTCGATGACACAATCTTCTTCTTGGAGCCAGATGTCGATTCCTTTGTCAATATCCTAGCTATCTTGCGTTTCTAAGGTTATTTATGGGCTTAAGATTAATTTGGCTAAAAGTGGTTTAGCGGATGTGAATGTGGATAGTCAAGCTTTGACTGCTTTTGCTACCCTAGCTGGTTGTTAATATCTTCAATGGCCTCTCACCTATCTTGGCGTTCCTCTGGGAGGCAATCCTCGTGCCTTGTCTTTTTGTGATTTGGTGGTTTGTAAGATTTCCAAGCATTTAAACAATTGGAAGGGTGCTTTTTTCTCTTTGGGTTGTAGGATAAGTCTTATATAGTTGTGTTTGTCTAGTATCCCTCTATACTTTCTCTCCCTCTTTTGCATTCCGGTGGCTATGGCTCAGAAAATAGAGAGAATTGTACAGGACTTCTTTGGTCAGGGGTAGGTGACTCTTGGAGAAACCACCTTGTTAGTTGGGAGGTTTGTTGTAGGCCTAAGAAGGAAGGGTGGTTGGGTCTTGGCAATTTGGTATCCAAGAATATTGCTCTGGCAGCGAAGTGGCTTTGGCATTTTCCTCTTTAGTCTCTCTATGGTATCAGGTTGTTTGAAGTAAATATGGTTTGCATCCGAATGGGTGGGACACCAATTCTGCGAGTAGAGCTACTCATGTTAGTCCTTGGAAGTTCATTTCTCAAGGTTTATCTTTGTTGAGACAAAGAAAAATTGAATCATAGAGATTGTGAAACTGTGTCTGAACTACACAACAAAGGCTAAATTATATAGACCTATTACAATAAATACAAAGATCTTAATTATCATAATTACATGATTTGATTAGTCTATACAATGAATCTAACACTATTTACATAGTTTTCAACACTCCTCAAGCTGGAGCATATAGGTGATATGCACTAAGGTTGTTACAAATATAGCTTATCTGAGGACCTCAAAGATTTAGTGAAAACATCCGCCAGTTGATCATTTGAATTGACGAAGCTAGTGGTGATGTCTCCATGTAGGATCTTTTCTCTAATAAAATGACAATCTATCTCAATATGTTTGGTCTTCTCATGAAACATTGGATTAGAGGCGATATGCAATGCAGCTTGATTATCATAAATCGAAGCTCTTTAAGTAGTTGTTTTAACCAAATGAGTTCACAAGTAGCTGAGGCCATGACTTGATATTCTGCTTCGACACTTGATTTTGCGACCACATTTTGTTTCTTACTCTTCTAGGATATCAGATTACCGCCGATGAATACACAATACCCAGAACTGGATCTTCTATCAGTAGGAGAACCTGCCCAATCAGCATCTGAGTATCCAACAATCTGAGTGTGACCCTTATCTTCATAGACAAGGCCTCTTCTAAGAGCTCTATTAATATACTTTAGGATGCGAAACACTGCATCCCACTGTGCTTCATAAGGTGAATTTAGAAACTGACTTGCCACACTAACTGCAAAGGAGATGTCAGGACGGGTAACAGTGAGGTAGTTTAGTTTTCCAACCAATCTTTTGTATCTTCCTAGATTTGAGAGTGGCTCCCCTTGATTTGGTAGAAGTTTAGCATTTGGGTCCATAGGATAGGAGTGTCAACAGACTTTGCATTCAACAGACTTGTTTCCTCAAGAATGTCCATGGCATACTTCTTATGTGAAATTGCTATACCATCATTGGATTGTGTCACCTCTATTCCCAAAAAGTATCGAAGTTTGCCAATGTCTTTGATTTGAAAGTGATGATCAAGATATTGTTTTACCTGAATTATGCCATGGTGATCACAACCAGTGATAACAATGTCGTCGACATACACAATCAAATAAATATACCCTTGAACTGAATGGCGATAGAAGACAGAGTGGTTAGCCTCACTCCGTGTCATATCGAACTGCTGAACTACAGTGCTAAATCGGCCAAACCAAGCCCTAGGAGATTGTTTAAGACCATACAGAGATTTATGAAGACAACAAACTAGTCCAAAAGACTCCTTCTGAGCAACAAACCTTGGGGGTTGCTCCATGTAAACCTCTTCTGCAAGATCACCATGGAGAAAAGCATTCTTGATTTCCAGTTGATGAAAGGGCCAGTGACGAATAGTAGCCATAGACAGAAAAAGTTGAACCAAAGCCATTTTCGCCACAGGCGAGAAAGTGTCCCCATAATCCAAGCCAAAAATCTGGGTATATCCTTTTGCTACCAAACGAGTCTTGAGGCGATCAATCTTGCCATTAGAGCCACCTTGACTATATAAATCCAACGACAGCGTACAACAGACTTCCTGGGAGGAAGAGGAACAAGTTCCCAAGTATCACTGCTCTGAAGGGCACACATCTCATCGATCATAGCTTGTTTCCACCCAGGATGAGATAAAGCATCACTTGGAGAGTTAGGAATAGACACAGAAGACAAGGAAGAAAGACAAGCATAATGCGAAGAAGATAGGCGATGATAACTCAAAGTAACATAATGAGGAGAAGGGTTACGAGTAGACCGTATACTTTTTCGGAGAGCAATGGAAAGGTCAGGTTCAGGAGGCAGTACTGGAGCTGGTAAAGGAATTGGTGTATGAGGAGAGTCCACTTTGACCTCTGTAATTTCTGGTGGAGGTAGGGGCGGTGGAGGTGGTTGTGGCCGACGATGATAGACCTAGAAGGGGCAAATAGTAATGGTGGGTTTCTTGACATGGGAGGTCGGAGGTGTATCTGACTCAATAGTTATAAAAGGAAGAGGAACAGGTAAGACATTAGAGATAAACTCAAGAGTCGAGGAAGGAGACTGGAAGAAGGGAACAAACTCAAAGAAGGTAACATTGGCTGAGACGAGGTAACATCGGAGATCAGGAGAAAAATAACGATAACCTTTTTGGAACCGAGTGTAACCAAGAAAAACACACTTAATAGATCAGGCAGAAAGTTTATCAAGTCTAGGAGTGAGATTATGAACAAAACAAGTAGACCCAAATATACGAGGTGGTAGGGAATGTAGAGGTTGATGGGAATATAAAATAGAGTAAGGGATCTGGTGATCAAGCATAGAGGAGGGCATGCGGTTAATCAGATAACAGACAGTAAAAGCTGCATTGCCTCAGAAGCGAAAAGGAACATTAACATGAAGTAAAAAGGTCCGAGTTGTTTCTACAAGATGTTTGTTTTTGCGTTCAATGACGCTATTTTGTTGAGGGGTATGAGCACAAGAGGTTTGGTGAAGAATGCCATGAGAAGCCATAAATGATTGAAATTGTTGAGAAAAATATTCATGGGCATTATCACTACGCAAACTACGTATAGAAACACCAAATTGAGTTTTAATTTCATGGTAAAGTTTCTGAAATACTGAAAGCAACTCAGACCGATTTTGCATACAAAATAACCAAGTGCAACGAGAGTAATCATCAATAAATGTGACAAAATATCTGGACTCTAGAGTTTGGTGATAGTACGACTGGGACCCCAAACATCAGAATGTACTAAAGCAAAAGGAGATGACGCTCGACTTTTGACATTTTTTGGAGATTGACTACAGGTGTGTTTTCCTAGTTGACATGACTCACAAGGGAGACTCGGCAACATAAAGAGGCTGGGCACCAATTTTTGTAGTTTGGGAAGGCTATGATGACCCAATTGTGCATAGATGGTGAGAGGGGAATCCTTGACAACGCAAACACGAGAGGGGTTGGAGAGTTGGTAGGGGCCATGGGACTCACATCCGGTGCCAAGTATCCAACCCGAACTCCAACCCTGCAGAATGACAGAGTCTTTAGTAAAGATAATCATACAATCAAGAGACTGAGCGACTAATGGAAAGCAAATTAAAAGGAGACCCAGGAACATAAAGTACAAACTCTACTGAAAGGGAAGGAAGGGGATGGGTAGTGTCGGTCCCTTGAGATTAGGACTTGGAACCATTTGCTAAAGTGATAGTAGGTAAATAACTGTGAGAAAGTTTGGAGAAAAGAATCTTATTACCAAAAATGTGGTCAGTCGCACTAGAATCAAGAGCCCAAGTACCAAGGGATGGGGAACGAGAGAGACAAGCAAATGAAGTACCGAAATGTGCAATAGAGGCAGTGGAACTGGAGGATTGATGTTGCTTAAACTAGCTCAAAAAGTCGGCATAGGCAACCGTTGGAGCAGATTAACCAGAGGACTGACGACGTGCAAACCACTGTTAAAAATCTACATACTCAGCTCGAGATGGTCTTGGCTGGGCGGATGAGTCTACAATGGTCATCTTAGCAGTGGTGACCATAGATCAGAACACAGAGCCAAAAACCAGAAGCACAAGGTACCTGAACAGATCTAGGAGAGAGACAGATGCTCAGGTGAGCGGTTGAGGTCGTGGTGGCTGGAATCTAGTCGGAAAAGTACTAGAACAGTTCTTGGAGAGAGACAAAGATGCTCCGGTGACTGGTTGAGGTGGTGGTGGTTGGGATCTGGCCAGAAATGGGACGACGATCACAGCTGTACTAGTCACGACCGGAGATGAGGCCTTACGCGCCACCAGAAGTGGTGCATGTGAAACTGTGTGTGGATGCGAGAGGGGGCGGGTGAGCGTGTCGTTGGTGGGCCGGGGCTAGGTCTTTGGGTGTTGACTGAGCATGAGTAGTCTATTTCAGCGATGGGGTCGCTGGCTGAAAAGTCGCGGACGACGGCAAACAGCGGTTGACGACAGCGGACAGGGGAGGACGAGAGGACTGCTGCCAGAAAGAGGACACAACAAAGGGAAACTGGCAAACTGGAGATGAAACACAGTTGGCTAGAAAAAAATTTAACCGGTGGCCAGTGGGTCCACCAGGCGCACATGGTTTTAGGGTTACCTCTCTTTAGACTCTAGATACCATGTTGAGACAGAGAGAATAGAAGCATAGAGATTGTGAAATCGTGTGTCTGGATTACACAACAAAGACTGAGTTATATAGACTTCTTACAATAAATATAAAGATCCTAATTTAACATAATTACATGATTTGGTTAACTTATACAATGAATCTAACATTATTTACATAGTTTTCAACAATCTTCTTTTGCATCTCACTTATCCTTGACTTTGGGTGATGGGTCTTGTATCAAATTCTGGGAGGATATTTGGGTTGGAATGTTTCCTCTCCCTGAGGCCTTTCCTAGGCTTTTTGGCCTTTCCTCTTTACATAATGCCCCTGTTTGTCAGTTTTACTCCTCTACTTGCTCTAACACCTCTTGGAATTTTCATTTTTTTTTAAATTTGCATGACAGAGAAGTTAGTTAGTCTCTTATGCTTTTATTAGAATCTATTCGTCTTTCTTCCGCTCCTAATAGAAGAATTTGGACTCTTGATTCTTCGGTGTTTTCTCTTGCAAATCTTATTTTTAGTTCTTTACTCATTCTCCTACTAGAGAGAAAATTGTTTTGGATAAATTCATTTGGAAATCTAAATCTCCCTCTATGGTTCAAATCTTTTGTCTGGAATGCTATTCTTATGAGGATTAACTCTAACGACTTGCTTAAGAAGTATAGACCTCTCACTGCTTTTTCTCCCAATATGTGTGTTATGTGCTGTTCTAGTTCAGAAACTGGGCCACATCTATTTTTGCACTGTTCTGCTGCAAGTTTTCTTTGGAATAAGCTGTTTGGGATCTTTAGAGAGCATTGAGTCTGCCCTATGGACCTGCATCACTTTCTTCTCATTAAGTTTAGAGGGTTTGGCTCTTGTAAAGAAGCCAAGATTCTGTGGCAATGCTCTATCTTTGCTGTTCTCTGGTGTTTGTGGCTGGAAAAGAATGCTAGAATTTTCAAGGGCACTTTTTCTAGCCTAGATTTTATTTGGGATAGAGTTATTTTTTTAGCTTCCATTTGGTGTTCTGCTCATGGTCTCTTTAGAGGGTTCTTTGTCAGACACGCAGAGGGATTGGAATGCACATGTTTCAGTCTCTTAGGTTTTAGTTGTTTTCTTGTTTTCTTGTGAGGATGTTTTACCCTCTATCTTTGTACTTTTTCTTTTCTTCCTTAATAAATATCTTTTTCTATAAAAAAAAAAAGAAATAGGAATGAAAGCAGTCAAAGGAACTAATTTCTTTCACTATGTTACAAGTGGGAGTGCTATATATATACTGTGCTAACTTATACTCGTCTTTGCCAGTAATTTATTTATGTCTTCTCCTTTGTCAAAGCTAACCACATTTGTGAGAGATGTTCTCATTTTTCTTGAGGGTTTAAGGCCCTTTATGCTAGAGGAGATTGAGTAGTAATAATGATCGAGCTTTATATGATAAATGTAGAAATTGTCTCATTTTATGCTTTCAACTGGTACAGGTCTTCTTGTTTTCTCTCTGTATGGGAGGGATCATGTATTACTTGGAATATGAGCCAGAAACCATGGCCCCATTTCTTAGGGGCCTGATCCGCCGCTTCCTTGCCAGCAGAATAAGCAATCCAAGCCCGCCATCTAATCAGACTGCTTCCCACACATACCTGCAAGTTCTTGATGGCATGACGAAGCCAAAATTACAAGAGAAAAGGGATACTGAATCTTCTTCAGAAAAGTACAATCTTGAATCTATTCCTGGGCTTTGACATTGATTTTTGGGTTTGAAGGGGGCGGCAGGAGAGGACCCTCCCTGAATTTCTGTTTCTTATCTATGGTTATAGGATATCTTGTATTCAATCCTTTTCAACCTAACTATGCCAGCTACAAGTTGGTTATTTTTGGATTAAAAGAGAACCAGATTTCACCATTGGTTCCACATTTTTTTATTGATTGTTAATGAAGGTGCTATCATTGTTTAGGTGTTTTTAAGCCTTTATAATTTGTTATGTTACAGCAATTATATTATGTCTATGTCTATGTTTCATAAGTTTATGAAGTTTTAATTATATGGGGGGAAAAAAGAAAGAATGTTATCTGACCTTAAAAGACGTTAAGAGTAGGGAGAAAGATCCTTTTCTTTTTTCCGGTAACTAGCGGAAGATTCTTAAGTCTCCAATAATGTCTTCAAATTTAACTTTGGAGTGAATGCTGGAGCAATTTATGTACACGGCCATTATCCAGCACATACAGAGGCCATAAAAAGACTCCCATAAAAAAATAAACTCGAATTGACGGAATTCAATGTCTACTAAGTTTCAACCTCGGATCATTTGGGAAGAACATGATGAAATTGTGCAAAGAGTTAAACAAACTGTACAACATTACAAAGAACTTAAGAACATTATAACTATTTTGGAGTTGGATGAATTATCTGAAATGGATCGCTTAATTGTAATCACAAACTTTTTTCGTAGTAGAAGTATTTTTTTTCTGAGAGGATATTAGTTTTTTTAATTGTCTACTTACATTACTAATTTATTTACATTCTATTTAGTTATTTGTGAAACGTATTTTCTTTTTTAACATTTTACACATGATTTTTTCTTTCTTTGAGATGAGATGAGAATTTATATTATTATTTTCATTGAATATTTTAGTGAATGAGCTCATAATGATAAAGAATTATTGAGAAAGTATATATCATTCATATAATAATAATTTGTGAATTTATAATTACAAAATATATTAAACTTAATATGTTATTTGTAACTTTAGTATTGACAAATTTGTGGTATGTAAAGCTAAATTTTATTTATTTGTTTTTTTAATGTTTAAATTTTTATTTTGAATCATTAGATACCCAGATATTTATAAGTAATTATATCCACATGAGAATGGGAAATGAGCACCAACAACGTGCCAAAGATAGGAGAAACATTACACACCCTCGTTCTACTCCCCTGATGCTCCTATCTCTATTTGGAGAAGAGCTAATGATACTCAACTCAAAGTTGATGTTGCTTACTGCATTCATGTCCTTGTTCATTGATTGGATACGACATGTAATTAGACAATATTGCCTACAATTTTGGATTTTCTTAAATATGAATTCATTTTTTTTTCTTATTGATGACGAATACTGGACAGCAAAGAGAAATTAAAGTGTATTGAATTACATTGATAAAGAGAAATATAAATTGAATGAGAAAAAAAATACTTGTACAAACCATGTAAAGTATGTGCACAATCTACATCTAGATTATTCAAAATAAAAAATTATAGCGAAATTAAAATATCATTCGATGACTAATATAAAAGTATGTTAAGAGTGTGTGAATATAAGTTTATACATGTAATCATTTCTAAAATTGAATAGTTAATTTGATTAAATTTCTTCAATTTCTTGGGGGCAAAAAAGGACAATTTGGCAATTTGCAATGAGTGACATTTTTCTGCAAGAGCTTTTACTGATTATGAAGATCTTGTCTAGAAATATAACTAGGATTAAGCTTGAGTCGATAAAATTTAACAAGGAATAAGAAAAGGTTTTTGTTTCCAGTATAAGAAGCAAGAAAGAAAAGTTGGCTGTCCATCTTTTGCTTAAGGTACATGTATAAACATCTTAATCATTAATTTTTTTTTCAACAGTGTAGTTGCACCCTCACTTAAGAGGAACTACTGAATCCATAATTATATTACTACACAACACTCAAATCGGTGATATGGAACAATGTATTTTACCTATTCAATAATAAAGTATTTCCATTCAAAAGACGTATAACTTTTTTGTGATTATAGTCGAATCTTCTCTACTTGATGCAGTAAGTTGACAATATTTAGCAGGTTAAAGATGTTTTCAAATAATATCTTCTTTCTAAATTTCATAACATGCACACAATTTATCTAATTGGATTTTAAGGGAGTTCGTTTGCAAAATATAGATGAAGAAAACGAAAGTAATAACTAACTAAAATAACCGTTCCATAACATAGAAGTTGGCAAAAACTTAACCTTAGCTTATTAAAATTCAAACACAATTTACATAACCAAATTTGTATGCAAGCTTGCAAACTAGCTTGGCCTTAAAATATACTCGAACATAGAAAAAGTTCATTATAAGAGGCTGAAAAGGAGGAATAAATAGGTCCCACAACTCGATTCTTACAATGATTTGTATTGCTCAATAAGATGAGACGCATGGAGGCGGGATGTAGGGGTCACGGTGCAACCCAGTTTTTTCAAATAAGAAATCTGCAAAACAATTAATAGGTTTATCACATCCCTAACACAGATTTGCACGCCTAAAGATACAACCCCCCCCCCCCCCCCCCCCCCGCCCCAAAAAAAATGCTTGCACAATACTCCCCATCTCTCCACCCAATCATGATCAAGAAATAAAAGAGAAGTTATCTACAATAAAGTAAATACAAACAAATGAATCGCAAAGGAAAGAGGCAAAGTGAGTGATATTGCAAACGTTTTGTGGGAAATGGAGAAAACAAGTTGAAGCTTCAAAACAAAAACCATTAAAATTTCTAAAAAAATAAAATAAATGAGCCAAAGTAATGTGGCACCTCCATTATTAGGAATATTTGTAATCTATCAATATGTATGAGAATAAGACAAGCAACAAAACAAAAAGTGAACAGGGTAAGAATTACGACACTCAGTAAACTATCAAGTCCTAATCATTAAACTATTACTACAAAGTCATTAAAACAAATTTTGAAATATAAATTAAGAACCATATTTTGATAAGAGTACACAATAGTTTCCATTGTGCTAACCTAATAAACAGTAAAAATATACACAATCGCAATGCAAACAAAATTATTCAATTTATTTATAGAGAATTTCACTATAAAAATAGTTTTTTTTTAATCAACAATGAAACTCATTAGAAAAGGAATGTAGAAAGCAAATTTAAATAATTTATGTGATGTTTAAAAGTTTTGTAATTCTCTGAACTCTTAAACCAAATAAGTCATTGAATGAATCACATTAGAATTGCATAAATTTTGTATTTCTATGAACTTCTTAGGGTGAACAACTTTGTATTTTAACCGTCATTAACCATATACCTTAAGACAAGAATGAACCAAAAATATTAAAATGTGAAAGGTATAACATGCCCATGAATTCCTACCTGCTTGACAGTTGGTGTTGCCGAACCCATTGCATTCTCAATCCTCAGTTTCAGGAAATGTTCCTGAAAAGTGCCAAATATACTCTCTAGTCTCACCTTTAATATCAGAACTAACAGGAAAATTCATGGATTGCTATGTTCATATGTCACGCCCCAAACAAATAGTTTTATGTAAACCATCCAGTAGCAGGGGAAAAACTATACAAACGTTTTGCATAGTTTGGGTGAAGTGTAGATTTATTAAGATCATTAGTGAAAGGATCTTGTTGAAATTAAAGGGATCAGATGGAAAAGGAGAAAATGGAGAGACTATGAATAATGAGATATGATTATTTGAGATGAGTTGTATGATACAATACACTAGCACCTATTTATACTAATGACAATATTCTACTAACATCATAAGACCCCTAAAACAATAAGAATGCCAATATTCTAACAGATCTCATAAAGATCTAAATAATAACTAGCGAAAGTACAGCAAACCTGTTTTTCCCTCATTAGATGAGCACGTTTATCAGCAGGAATCTGCTCCCATCTCAAAACCTGCAGGGAAATAAATATCAGATTTCAAACAAGATATGTAGGAGTTCCGTTTCTTCTAAAGCTCCCAGTATCTTAGAAATGAAACCACATTTGGTTTCAGCAACATCTAAAAGCACTTACATATTGAGCATACTGAAATGCCTCGTCACAGCTTAAGCAAGACTTCAGTGTATTCAACAAATCCTGAAATTGCAATTAGAAATCAAGGCAATGAGAAACTGTTAATTGCAAGACACCACAACATAAACAGTTGTCTCATATGAGATTGCACAACATATGTCAAAAGAAGTAATGAGAACAATATTTGACAGACTTCTGTCAGCAAAGGCAAGTGTTTGTCTGGTAAGAGGGAGAAAGAAAAAATAAAGTTATTTGTCTTCTTTCTGGAAGATACTTGAGAAAAGAATATGTAGATCAGCATATGTGCCCAAACTCTTAATCACTGCAATCTTAAGTAACTCCTGATATCAATTTCAAGTCTAATGCATTTAAATATTGGAAATGTTCAACACAACCTGAACAATAATAAGCTCATCCCCTTCACACTCTAAGTTAATAGTAAATGTCAAAGAATGCATGAATGCAACCCAAAGAAGCATTCGACATAACTGAAAGTTGGTTAATGTGAAATAAATATACAAGATAGCGATAGGCAGTACAAAACAAGCAGCCCCGAAAGATACGGATATTGCTGGACCTTGTATTTGTTTCTCTTCTGTCTAAGCCGTTCATCAATTACAAAACCAACCTGTACATCCAATAGGAAAAAATGATTTAGTTACCAAATAAGCAAATTTAATTATATTCATGCTGTGCATCCTACAATAATTATGTAGAAAAGAAATCCTGAAATTCATAACGCACAATATCTGTGAAATGCCGCATTTACCAATCCCCACCAATTATATTCAAGATAGAATATAATGAAAATCATTCATATATTATAATAATAATTTAAGAGAGCTACTTAACGGCATTGCAGGCACTATTTCCTTGAAATCAATATTAAGGAACTTGATCAATTCACTGAGCTCATAGTTTCCAACACTAAGAAACCCCACATAAGTGTCAGTGTAGTTATTGAGTTCAAGCACTTCTATTTGAAAGATTAGTACAGTTAGAGATATAATAAAAACCATTCATGTGCCTTCACCTAACAGCTTAAGCTTTTGAGAGAGTTGGTTCATGATATGGTATCAAAGCCTCTATGACCAAGTTTAGAGTTCGATCCTTGCCGTCCACATTCTTCTAAATAAAAGTTGAATTTCAACACATGGTAAAAATGAGCCTGTGCATTGTCCAACCTTCAAGCCCAAAAGGCTCTTGTGTGAGTAGGGGTGTTAGAGATATAATAAAAACTACTTATGTGCCCTCACCTAACAGTTTAAGCTTTTGGGAGAGTTGGTTCATGACAAGTACAAAAGAGATCTTTCTTGGGATAAAATTTCCTCTCTTTGCTATGCGCTTCATCACATGGATTTTTTTAATGGGACTTCCGTCAGATATGCAAGGGAACTGAAGACCCTTCTTGCGCTGATATTTTCATCTTGTCCTACAGACTTCACATTTTGTCTTTAGTTTTTGGAGGATTCATGACCCTATTGATTTACTACCTCTCTTACACATTAGCCTTAATTTTTAGGGGGAAAAAATACTATAGTAGAAGACAACTTCATGACATTAGTTTTGCTCTACAGAAGGACTACCATGGACTGGAAAAAAAACTTATATTAGGTTGATGAGTTTTGAGAATTTAGAGAACAACCCTCAAGTAGGGAAAACAGTATCTTCTCTTCTTATGTTTTTTTTATTATGGTCTTATGGAAACTTTGTTTACTTCAATATTATGCATTTGCATATAAAGTATATTCATGGCTTACTTATGTCTCTGTATATCTTCCATGGTTCTTTCTTTTTTGCAAGTTCAAATTACTAAAAGAACTGTACCCAGTAAGAAGCGTGAATCACATTTTAATAAAATAATTTCAAAATATATTTCATCGGATCAAGTTCGCAACACTTTTTTCTTTAATTATATAAAATAACATATATATATATATATATATATATATATATATATATATATATAGAGAGAGAGAGAGAGAGAGAGAGAGAGAGAGAGAGAGAGAATAAATATAATATATAAAGTCACCTTGTCAAGCAACCTCTTTGGATCTTGAAATGCTTTCTTTTTGGCCCATTGATGGAATAAATGGGAAACAACAGATTTGTCCTCAACATTAAATCTGCAAAACATTAATATGTAATGATTTAAATCAATTTTTTTCAAAATCAATTACTGCTTAGATCAGTAACAAATAATCGCAATATAACTATCACATTAAGGAGAGAAACCTTCTTAAGAAATTACTGCCATAGTTTGCCTCTGCAACTTCTGCAAGCTCATTGGAAGCCTCACTTAAATGATTATTATCATTAGGCATAGGGACCACATCTGCTTCAGATTGTTGCTCTTTTATCGACAGATCAGCGGTACACTTGGCAGTTTCCTTTTTAAGAGCTTCTTGCTTTATCTGTAGTTCTTGTATATTTATTTCACCCTACATAAGTGTATACCATTCACTGAATGCATACTTATACACAGCTGAGCATAAATGTGACACTAGCAGAACTTAGGTACATGCTAGGAAGAAGATGCAGCATTATGTTAAGAGACACAGAAAGGAAAAGCGTTTTAGAATATGGTCTATTAGATATCATCCATAAACACAATTCCAGCTAAAGAGTCTAATTCACTCTCTTTAGTTATGAAACTATATGTTCAAAATTATCAGATATAGATAGCATTTTGATAAAAATAACTTCAAAAAAAATTCTCTAAACATGAAACTGTTGACTGTTGTAGATATCTCTGTTAGCAATGCATAGGAATATATGAAATCCCTATAGTTAGGATTAGGAAATCCCTATTAGTTAGGGATTGTAAATTAATGTAGATGTAGATTGTCTCTCTTTTCTAATATAAGTGAGAGGCTGCTGAGAGTGTTTCTCTCAAGCAATTTTGAAACTCCAATTGGCATCCAAGGAGCAGGTATTAATTTTTTCTATCCGGTTGCGATCAACTCCTATGATTGCAAAGCTTTGATTGAGAAAAAATCACACTGGAAATTGGCCTCTTATTGGGTGAAAACATGAGGCAGATGTTCAGAATTGGTATGATATTCAATTATTTTTTTTGGTGTGATGGAGGGGCAAGGCCCCTAACTAACTAAGACACTCCTAGGCAAAGAAACCCCAGCAAGGTCCTGCAAAACGAGACCACCACATCCTTGAGGTGGTGTCTGAAGCACATGTAAGCCCACACCATAAGAGCGGGAGATATTACCTTCCCTCAACTCATGGGAAACTCTAATATTCCAATCCTTGGAGATTTACTCCCTGATTTGAGAGACAATCTCGAAGAAAGGATGATGGCAAGGCACTCCTTCATTCACGAACTTGACTGCACTGTATTGACTCTCTGTTTGCTTTACATGGAGTTGGAATATTGAATATAAATTATGAATATTCTACTATGTTTAGGGTAGTAGGATATATTTTTAATATTAAAATATTATTTTTGAAGTTTACAAGTCAAGATTATGAGTTGAATTTACTCCTCCTCCACAAGTTTACTGGAACTCTTTAGTTTGACAAGTGGTGACAACAACTCCAAATATTTCATAATCTTGATTAATGTAACAGCCCCAGATATATAGAATTCGGAGATTATCAAAGGGAACAACTATTACTTTAACAGAAAGAATAAGGATTTCAAACAAACTTTTATTCTATAATTTGATAGTCACAATAGATTATAAAAAGGCAGCATGACATACCTGAACCTCTAAAAGATGGTGAGGGATTTCTTTCAGAAATCGTGAAGGTTGAAGCATCTAGAGACAAGTAAAATTAGCAAAATCCAACAGAAAAATTATGAGTTGAAAGTTATGCAAGACAAACCTGCCAGTTTGAGTCCATCATAACATAGAGAATAAAAAGCTTCTGCCGAGCACGAGTCATTGCAACATATAATAAACGTCTTTCTTCCTTAGAATCATGAGAATTAGAATCATAACCAATCTAAACAATCTAGTAGGAGACAGATTAACTTATGAATAATTCATCCAACTATCAAGCAATAATAATGTACCTCAACTAAGGCCCCAATGTCCTTTACAGTACCTTTGTAATCATGTAATAGAGGGATCTCAGACTCATTTGCCTATTTCATATACCAAGACATCAGTCAAGGAAGCACAGCTAAAAAAAAATGGTTATCCATAACCTTTCGTAATAACACACTGAACAAACCAAGGAAATATGATCCATGAACAAGGAAGTCACAGATCAAAAGTCAAATCACAACAAAAGATTAATTCCTCCACCTTGTGAACTGCAACACTGCACTAACTTTGTGACTCGATATTTAATTTGTTGAAAGCTATGTAAATAGTGTTAGATTCAAAGTATAAGCTAACCAAATCATGTAATTATGGTAATTAGGATCTTTATATTTATTGTAATAAGTCTATATAATTCAACCTCTGTTGTGTAGTTCAGACACACGGTTTCACAATCTCTATGCTTCTCTTTCCTCTATTTCACCCATTTTCTATAGTGGCAGTTAGTATTTTGATATATGTAGTGAGATTTGTCCATACCTTTCAAAATATTTACAAAAATAACTACCTCAACCAAATGAGTTCACAAGTTGCAGTGCCATCGCTCGATATTCAACTTCTGCACTTGACCTGGTGACTACAGTTTGATGACATACAAAAGTTATGCATCAAGCTTCTTCCATTCAGAAAGATCAGCCTGTGGGACATCTGCAAGTTTCGTGGTAAGATGCTCTAACTACCACTGTCCTACAAACCAAACCTTTACTAAAGTCGCCCAAGACTTGTAAGTGGCTAACCCGATCAATTTTTTAGTTGTAATTGACGGGACGTTGATGTTGGTCAACACGACGGGGCTTTTGGAATCATAAAAAGCAAATGAGTTTCCTAAAACACCTGAGACAGCATCACCCATTGTGAGAATTCAAAGTAAGATGACTAAAAAATAAAGGAAACACCTGGAATAGGTCCAAAAAGGACTAGGCAGTTCTGGAATCAACAAAACGCAGCAAAGGAATGTAGCAAAACACCCAAAAATACGGTGGCCGAGGCACCCACGATCTGAAACACCACAAAAGCGGCCAAGATGAGACTCAAAAAGGTTTAGGACATTTTCTACAGTGAATTTCGTCCAAGTCTGCAGAAGAACTGCGCCGAAAAGAGCTCTCATGCTCTCTCACGCGCCAATGAGTGGATTCTAGTGCAGCGACTTGCGGCGGCGCGTGGTGGCGCATGGTAAGGCAGACGGTTGCGCGGTTTTGGGATTAGATGGTCGGGGTGGTGCGATTCTGATGCAGAAGGCTTCGCACCCAGATCTGCAAGTTAGACGGTTGCCGGAAAATTTGTCGGAAAGAGGCGTGGCAGTGAGGGAAATTATGTCGGAAAGAGGCGTAGCAGTGAGGGCTCACCGGAATTGAGTCTCAGCGACGAAAGGAAATTTGTCGCAAAGCAATGGGCGCAACGGGTTAGGATTTAGACAGAGATAGGTCGAAACCCACTCTGATACCAACTTGAAGAAAAAGGGATTATGGCTGAATTGTGTGTCTAAACAGACCATACATGATCTCTATATATAGGAGTTAGTATTATGTGAGATTCCAACCTAAAACAAATTGACATTAAGTGGAATGGCCCAACTAGGGCTGCACATGGGTCGGGTTGGGTCGAGTTTAGGGGAAATAAAAATCCAAACCAATTAGTTGAGATCGGGTTGGGTTGGGTCGGTTTTCAAAAAAAAAATTCAGGTAACCGGAACTGAACCAACCCGATTATAATCGGGTTGGTTCGGGTCGGGTAGTCGGGTTGATAAATAATAAAATATTGAAAATTTTGGTACAAATATAAACATTTTGACGCTCGGAGCCTCAGCCACAACCACCAGCTTCCTCAACCCACAAACATTTTGAGATTTTACAAGGGTTACTCCTTCAACAAGTTCCTCAACCCACAACCACCAGCTTCTCCACCACCTCAGCCACCACCGAAGAGACCTCAGGCCCGAACTCAGAGCCAAATCGCCACCCCCTGCTAGCCAAGAACGAACCCGGAGCCTCGCAGCCAACCGAACCTGCACCTCACCGCGCATGGCCACCACCAGCTGCAACCTGACCAACTGGCGAGGTTGCAACAGAGCTCCAGTGCTAGTCTTAACGGATCTGGTCTTCACAGTGCTGGCCTTGACGGATCTGGTCTTCGTAGTGCTGGTCTTGATGGATTTGGTCTTCGCGGTGCTGGTCTTGATGGATCTGGTCTTCGCGGAAGGGGTCGTTGCTCGCGGGTTGGTTTTCCAATTGTGGGAGGAAGATCTGGACGGATCTACACGAGGGGGTCGTTGTTTGCGCCTTTGCGGGTTGGTTTTCTGGTTTTGGGAGGCAGGTTAAGAGTAACGAGAGGAGATGAGAGGAGGAGTAAAGCAACGAGTGAGAGAGAGAGGGCTGAGAGTTTGAGATTGAGGAGCAACAACTAGCAGAAATGAAAAGAAAGAAGAGATTGGCTGGCATTTAGGGTTGGGGGTGGATTTGGGAATGAGAAAGGAAAGTGAAAGAAGAGAAATTGAGAAAATGAGAATGAGAGAGGTTGCAGAAACGAAGGTGATATTTAGGGCTACACAAAACGACGTCGTTTTATTCGGGTGGTCGGGTCATCGGGTTGGTTTTCTAAACTCGTCACTCGAACCGATGAATGAACGGGTTGTTTGGGTTCAACCTGAACTAACCCGATGACCCAAACCAACTCAGATATTTTAAATCGGGTTGTGCAGCCCTAAGCCCAACAAATATATAAACCGCATCTGAAATATTGAGGCAGGCAATGTGGGACTCTTAACACCCCCCTCCACAGATGCCTGAACGGAACAGGCGAGCCTAGCGAAGTAGGAGATGAAAATGAGATCTTGGCTCTAATACCATGTGAGATTCCAACTTCAAACCAATTGGCATTAAGTGGAGTGACCCAACAGATATATAAACCGCATCTGAAATATTGAGGCAGACGATATGAGACTCTTAACAATTACAATTAATCACAATGATACAATCCTGATATGCTACAATCCTAATTGATCATAGCATATATACATGATATACTACTATATTTAAAATATTCTAAACTATTCTAACATAACTAATGCCACATCAACATACATAATAAGCTGTAATCTAATACCTTCTATATACTCTAATACTTTCCCTTCAAACTCAGGGTGGGTGAACCAATGCAAATTTATCAAACACCCTGAGTTTGTCTCTTAATGCAGAAAACCAAAGATTAGACAAAGCTTTGCTAAGAATGTCTGCATTCTAACTCTGACTTCCAATGAGCAGTTGTGTGGTCGAGATGCAGTTAATCAGGTGTAAATGTATATAAACATTTGAACATATGTTTGCGAAAAACATCAGAAATCACATATTCACCATATGACAAAGTGAAGAAAATATTCATCTACTTGCTTTTGAGCTTATCAAAGAGCAATGTTCTAGATATGATCACATACCTTAACTATGAAGACAACATCCCACTCTAAACCTTTTGCCTACAGGTCAAAGAAGATTAAACTTGCATTACTGTTGAGCTAGACTCCATATGTAACTAATTAAGTGAGATAGGTACCTGATGAATGGTAGTCAATGTCACAGAGTTTTCATTGTCCTTCCTCCGAGCACGAAAATTTTCTCTCTCACGCTCAAATAAATAATATAAGAATGCTTTTAGCACAAAAATGCAGCCTTTATCTTCTGATATTTCCCTTTCTCCTTTTACCTCAACAAATTTGGTGGACAGAAACTCAGAGACATCATCTAATAGGCATTGACGAACCTGAAGAAAGGTGTAATTCAAGCCATGGATGAACAAAATCTAGGTAAGAATGAATTCAACATGAAAATAAAAAAACATATGAAGTTATATTTAAAATTATAACATTCAGAACAATATGTTCCTTCAAACATTACATGCCATCAATGCATATTGCATACAATTTATTCCAAAAGAGCTTCTATCTTCAAAGGACCCTTGTTGTATAATGAGTATAACTCACATTTATGTTAGTTGAAATGTGTATTCATGTATGCTCATTTAAACCCTAATAATTGCAATAACACGAGACTTTTAGAGAACTAGCTGACTTAGAGTTCAACTTTTCAACTGCTAGAGAATAGTTATTAGGGTATTATTTGATATTAGGTTAGGCTTGTCTTTCCTGAACTAATCTTTAGTTGTTGGTATAAATATAGAGACAGGGAGACTAACAACATTTAGTTAGTCATTCCCATTCATAATTCTCTCGATCTTTTCTAACATGGTATCAGAGCTTAGGTTAGAGAAAACCCTAGCTCCTGCTTTACCCAAAAAAAAAAAAAGAAAGCTTGAATGCTTCATATTCAGCCGATCGACCCTTCACAATGGTCAGAAATTTTTTTCGTCCACTACTGAGGAGTGACAACGTTTTCATGGGATTCAAGGCAATTTGAGCATGATTCTTCACACCTTGATGTGCTAATTCATGCACATGGATGCGTGTGTGGTGCTTCTTGTGACCAAGGGTCTCGCTGCCTGCTACACAGGTGTGACCAAGGGTGTCGCAGCTATAGGAGCAGTTGTCCCAAATTCATGAGTTTTTGGCTGGCCAAGGTGTGATTTCAGTGTTGTTTGGGGTGTTTCTTTTGAGCCTAGTGACGTTCTTGCATTCTGTGAGTTGGGTTGAATCTAGAGAGGTGTGGTTTGGTGTTTTCCAACACCTTTGACTGTATTTTTTTGGGTTGGGCATCTTTCGTTTGTTGTTTATGGTGTTTTGGAGGCGACAATCTTGATTTTTTGCTGGGATGGTTATTTTGAGATTTGTTTGACATGGCAGATGGTCATTCCAATTCGAGTTCTAATAGTTCTGATGAGTCCAAGATTTCTACAACCTACGATTATGCCCAATGTGATTTTTGCTTCAGTTCAAATTATCAATGATAAATTTGATGGAAAACACTATGCTGAGTGGTGTAATACCATTAAGAAGCGTGCAAGAAAGGAAATAAAAGCACAATAAACAATACAATAATTAACATGGTACAGCCACTTTCACCTACTTACATGACCCCTATAAAGGTAAAGGATAAAAAAACTCCACTAATAAAATCATTATAATATAATTTTTGCACAAATAAAGTTGCAAACCCTCATCACCCATATAACAACTTTTTGACAGATAAAGCTGCAAAGTCCCTTACATATATTACAAATTTTAAACACAAAAAGTGGCAAACCCTCCTTCCTAAATTGACCACCCAGTAGCCTACTCTCTTTGTAGGCATTTTCTGGTGCTGGAACACTACGGCGGTACATGGTAGGGCAAGGTGCAACTTTAGGGTCTTTCCTATCCAATCAATTTGTGGCTGTAACTGTCAGCATCATACTCAGCAACCAGTGCACCTAGAAGGGCTTAGCAGGAATGGGAGTAGCCAAGAACAACATTGGAAACTCATGGTAGTATCCCATTTAGCTTTAAGTAACAATCACATGTGTGACCAAACCTATGAGAGTAGTTGCACTGAGGATGCTGACAGTTACAGCCACGAGGCCTCGACCATTGTTCCCTCCACAATGACACTAATCAGAAGGGGATGAAAAGATCTGAGCAGCCATCAAAAGAGAGATTTGCCAAGGGCTATGCAAAGATTAGGGAAGAAGTTGTGCTGATACATGCCCTCACACGTCAATTATGGGCAAATGGTGCAAAAGTGTATGGCAGAGAATGCGATGGCATATGGAGGCTCGAATCGGGGGTTGGTCTGATCAGAGGATTCTTAACCTCACCAGAGGATGACTATAGCAAAGGACGAACAAGGTAGCTGGAGAAGTAAAACCTGCTGAGGTAGCCAAAGAACACAACTGCTGCCTAAGGATATCTCTATAAGTAGGGTTTGTCCCCCAGTAACTAATACAATGTAAAGAGAAAGAAAAGGATCTAAGAGGCAGAGCCCTTATTTTTGTGAATGTGTATGTGAGAAGCATTGTAGACCCTACTATTATTCATAGTAGAGAAAAGGGCTATGTATAACCTGTAGTACAAGTTGTAATGCAAGAGTACAACTGTGTAGCACAAGGGCACATATATATACAATATGTACTAATAATTACTATTAACTACACAACTACTATATCAGCATATACTATAGAATTAGAGAGAGTTGGAGGAATTGTGTGTCAATTCACACACAAGTATATTGGTATTTATATACAGAAGTGGTACATTGAATAAGTAAATACATTGACTAAGTAAACACTAATTCCTATGAAGTGATGATTACAATATCTAGTAATCATATGAGTCAGCTATGAAACATGTGAAACATGGCTTATATATCCTATGCGCCAAGTTTGTTACAAAAAAAATCAACCCGAGTCCCTCTAAGGGACTTAGTAAACATATCGGCTAACTGTTCGTCGGAGTTGAGAAAGCTAGTAGTAATCTCGCCTGAAAGAACTTTTTCTCTGACAAAATGGCAATTAATCTCTATATATTTGGTCCTTTCATGAAAATCTGTGTTTAGAAGCAATATATAAAGTAGCTTGGTTGTCACAAAGCAGATTCATTTCCTTGACGTCTCCCAATTTCACCTGCTGAAGCAATTGCTTTAGCCATGTAAGTTCATATGTTGTTGCTGCCATAGTGCGATACTCGGCCTCTGCACTAGATCTAGCAACTATGTTCTGCTTTTTACTTCGCCATGAGATTAAGTTACCTCTAACAAAGACACAATACCCTAAGGTTGATCTTCTATCCAATGGTGAACCTGCCCAATCAACATCAAAATAGCCAACAACTTGAGCATTGCCTTTGTTTTCATAAAGTAACTCTTTCCTGGTGCACTCTTGATTATCTAAGAATGCGAACTACGACATCCCAATGACTATCAAAAGAAGTATTTAGAAACTGGCTTACCACACTTACAACAAAAGTAATGTTTGGTCTAGTTATTGTAAGGTAGTTAAGTTTACCAACTAGACGTCTATATCTGCCAGGGTTTGTTAGTGGCTCCCCTTGACCTAGTAGTAGTTTGACGTTGGGATCCATCGGAGTATCACTAGGACGGCAATTCAACATACTTATTTCTTCAAGTATGTCTAAAGCATATTGTCTTTGCTTGATGGCAACTCCTGTATGAGATTGAGCAACCTCAATGCCCAAAAAGTATTTTAGAGGGCCCAAATCTTTCATCTGAAAAAGGCTTGACAAATTTTGCTTTAAATTTTGGATACCAGCCTCATCATTCCCAGTGAGGACAATGTCATCTACATAAACAACAAGGTAGATACAAAGGTCAGGTGAAGAATGTCGGAAGAACACAGAGTGATCAGCCGCACATTGAGTCAAGCTAAATTGCTGGATGACAGAGTTGAATCTCTCAAACTAGGCTCGAGGAGATTGTTTAAGTCCATAGAGAGATCAACATAGTCGGCAGACTAAGTCTGGTGCTTCGTGAGTAGTAAATCCTGGTGGCTGTAGCATATAGACCTCTTCTTGTAATTCACCATGCAAGAAGGCATTCTTGATGTCTAGCTGATGAAGGGGCTAGGAGTGAATAGCAGCCATGGCAAGAAAGAGGCAAATCGAAGCAATCTTAGCTACAAGAGAAAAGGTATAGACCCATCATATCCTTTGGCCACTAAGCGGGCTTTCAAACAATCAACTTTCCCATCAGGACCTATCTTAATAGTATAGACCCATCGACAACCAACAGTCGTTTTACCAGGAGATAAGGGGACAAGTTCCCAAGTACCACTAGAGTGTAAAGCAGTCATTTAATCAACCATAGCCTGTCGCCATCCTGGATGAGATAGAGCTTCACCTGTAGTTTTGGGAATAGAAATAGAGGTAGAAGAGGACACAGAGGCATAATAGGAAGGTGATAAACGATGATAACTCAAATGACAAGCATAAATAGGGTTAGGATTACGACTAGACCTGATACCTTTGCATAATGCTATGGCCAGTTTTGGCACAGAAGGCGTAGCAAGAGAGTCAGATAGAGTAGAAGATGAGTCACAAGGAAGACTGGGGACTGGATCTGAAGCAACAGGAATGTTTGTCTGATCAACTAGGTCGATGGATGCATGAACAGGATGTGGACATGGTCTCCGTTGATATGTGATCAAGGGAAGAGTTGGGACAGGTGTGGGACTAACCTGAACAGGACAAGGACCAACTGGGAGCATAATGTTAAGGTCATGATGCGCATTAGAAGTAGATGGAAATAAGAGACGGGTCTCAAAAAAAGCTGACATCAGCAGAGACATATCGTTTGAGATCTGGGGAGTAGGATCGGTAACCTTTCTGCAACCGAGAGTAGCCTAGGTGTAACGCCCCTTTTTCATAATCATAACGGGTAAGAAGAGGGAACGTCGCACTATAGTGAAACGACAGACAAATAAATATGGAAAATTTAGACTTTTTTTTTATTTATTTCAAAAATGAGTCCGGTTGAAATTTCCATTAATATACGTATATACCTGTTCATGAATATATAGTGTTAAGCGAATTAAAAATTAAAAGTTCCTTTTTAAATGAAGCATTCATCAAAATGATCGAAGTGAAATCAGCGAGGAATAAAACATACAATTATACACAATATGGATAATTACATACATTATACTAGAAGTATAAGCCTGTTTAATTATATTTTCAAAATATACCAAAAAGAAGCAAAATATGTACCCACCCAAAGAGATACAAATATACCCCAACATGTACAGACATCAGGCTTCCCAAAAATATAACTGGTTAGCCATCAGTAGCTACCAATAATCTTAGCCCCTAGGACTGACGAGAAGGGACCGTAGCCGGGTCCTCCTAGGGATCCTCTTCGTCCGAGGAAACCTCCGTCGGAACGACAGAGCAACGGGCAGAAGCCCGAGCAGTGGACAAAAAGGAATCCTCCTGCGGGGTATAATACATATCAGCCCACATGTCCCTCACGGGCAGGTAAAACTCCAGCCAAACAAAAGCATGAAAGTCAAAAATAGAAGCAGCATAACGTCCCCACGCCAAGGACACAGTCAATTCGCCATGGTATACACAGCGATCAGTCTGCACATTGATCTGCCAGCAATCAGGACCACCATGAAAGTTGATCCGCACATAGCCAAAAAATCCACGGGGGCGATACGACATCCTTGGCAGCTTCAATTTTCAGTCAAGATAGGGCCAAAAGCCAGAAAACTCGGAAGTTTTCTTTTCTTCCTCGGGAGCGTCTTCAGAAGACCATATGATAAAAACAAAATAGTGGAGTATACAGTAAAGAGGTGAGATACTCGTCATTCATTACCAGTAATAGCAAAGATAGAAGAACTAAACTAAACCCAGCAAAGCGCCCACGTAATACAACAGGGTAATAAACAAAGATAAAATCCAGTGCAGAGGGCAATTTAATAATAATTTCCAAAAGCATAAAGATCGATAAAATCACGACCATATCTATATGAACACATAATAGCAATTTAGTCGGCATATGAATACATGACATTCTAAAATATGTGACTCAAAATACATATGCATATGATAACAAGATCCCACATTGGTACTGACAAATTCCTACTCCATAGAGCTAGACAGAAACGTTGGAGTGAATGATCAAGGAGACGTGCCAGTATCTCGTCAGCCATAAAAACAAGTGCTTTCCATAAAATAATATTTCGCGCATCAAGGCTTTATACAGCGGCATTCTCACAGGATCGCGATCATAGGACAGTGTCTCGGTCCGGATCGTCGGTGCGTTGCATTGGTTTATCCCACGACGCAGAAGAGCTACCAGTTGGCCACATGATGGGACACCCACACCCCGACGCCCCTAAGGTCAACAAGGACCTACACTTGTCTATTCGCACCCGCACTAAGGTGTAATTCAACTCCTAGGCAACAGAGCCTTTTAACAGTCACAGACTGAGCAAATATTTAATGCATGATGACCCCATGCATTCTCATGTGTATATTTACAACGATGCACTTTATCATCAATAAATAGTCATGCATCACCAATAAAAGCATAATAGTCCACATTATGCCACATATGGCTCAATTAACTGGTAATGAGATTTAGGTCCCGATTTTTGGACCCATATCGGTATTGTGTTTATTTTAAGGTCTCGCTTTAATTAACATCACTCATAAGATTATTATTGATTTTCACTTTGATTACACCTCTAATGACATTATTATGATTATGTATTACTTTAATTACTTTTTGATGACATTATTATCATGATTCACCTTAATTACCCTTTTTAATGAGATTATTATTATAGCTTATGTAGCTACTTTAATTACCTTAGTTACCTTTCAATAGCTTTATCATTATAACCTACCTTAATTACTTTTCCAAAATGAATCTTTATCTTTAAGAAAATTCTTTTATGTTTTCTATTCAATTCTCAACACTTTGATAAATTCACATTTCCCTTTAATCTTAATTATAGTTTACTTAATAGGTTTATCTCAATTCCTCCAACTCACACACTCATGGTCTTCCTCTTAATTAAAATTTTCTAAGTTACCAAATTAAGTCTTTGATTAATTGTTCTTACAAATTATGGATTCCTAATTACTTTCTAATGTCCAATTTAGCAATTCCTCATCCAAGTCACAATTTTTCACCATTCTTCCTCCCCATGGTCGTGAGCCATCATAGGATTAGGGTCCAAGTTTTCATTTTTTTTTTTCCATCAGTCCTTGTCCACTCAATCATCACCATTCAATTAGGTTACAAAAATTTCAAGCATCACCACCCCACCAATGGGGACTTGGCTGTGAGCCTCCTTGCATAAAGCAAGGGGCTTTTGTCTCAATTTCATTAATTCCAACCCGTTAGAATTATTACAACATTATCAAGAATCAAATCCATACAAAAAATTAAACAAAGTCATAAAAATGTAAAGAACCAAATAGAAGACAACAAAATTAAAAGAGTAACCCATAGTAGGGTTTCTCACAAATCCTTAAATGAACAAGTTTCCAACCACCATTACAGGTTGAATAGAGTGATCTCCCTCTTACCAAAGAGGAGAACACGAAAATGGCCTCCCAAAAGCTCCTTGAAATTTCGGTTTTTGGCTCCTCAAAACCCTAGAAAACAACCTCAAAGAATCAACACCATAACTTGAAAAGGAAAGCATCCTTGACCATGAAAATGGTCTTGGAACACGAAAAGAAGAAGAGAAGAGAAGAAAGTAGTGATTTTTACCTTAAAGTTCCAAACTTTGTTCTTGAGGAAAGATGGTGAAGATGAAGGATTTTGAAGTAGGGTATGAAAAGAAAAAGGCTTAGAATGATGAAGAGAAGCTAAGGATGGAAATGGTGAAGCAAGAAAACGAAAATGGTGAGTGGAGAAGAGGGAACCCGAAATGGAGAGAAAAAGAAAATGGAGGATTTTGGTGAAACTTTGTGAATGAAAGTGGTAGAGATGATGATGGTGAGTAAGGAAATGTGATTGATGAAGAGGAAAGGTGAAGAAATTTGGTGGTGAGTGGGCTGCAATTTCGTGTGGCAATGGAGGTTCTAGAGAGAAGGGAGAGCAAATAGAGAAGGAAGAAGAAGAAGAAAGTGAAGAGAGAGAAGGAAAGTTGAAAAGTGAATTAGGGTTTGATGAATTAAGTGTGTAATAGAAACTTGATTAATTTTGGCTCCAAATGGGCTGCCAACAGAAGCCCTAAGGAGAATTGGAGGGAGTTTTGTGACTTTTCCATGCAATTAGAGTGGGTAGTTAGGTCATTTTAGGTCAAACCTTCTAGAAGCTTGATTAAAATAGCATTATATTTGAATTAAAGTAGATTTGTTATGACATAAAGTAGATTACCTTTGGATAAGGTAATAGGATTTTTATTACATGCTATTATCCAATGGATAATAGTTACAGTAGACAGAAGTCAGAATTAATTTATCTGACGGATGAATTCTTATCAGTTAAAATTTTCTCAAAAAACGTGAAACCTCATAAATTATGTCCAACTTCGAGTTTAGTAAAATCCCCCGTCGACGTTTCCATAGTTCAAGGTTCTCGGAGAAAATATCTCATTTCCCCGGTTCTGCTCAGTGCACACGCAAAACGAGAAATATATCAAAATATTCAACATTTCCGAAAAAATTCCAGAAAATCCTCAAAAATCACAAATATTATGAAATGAATATTCGTCATAAAATTTTTCAACTTTCGAAGCGCTACAGTCATTTTTCAGAGTCTGCTCAATGTGCACGCAAAACGAAAAATATATTAAAATATTCCTCGATTTCAAAAAAATTCCAGAAAATCACAAATATCATGAAATGAATATTTATCACGAAATAAATGAAATTTGGGGTGTTACATTAGGAAAAGACATTTACGGTCCGTTTGGATAGCGGAATTGGAATTGAAACATAGAATTTTAATTTTAATTTCAATTCTAATTTTTTTCAGAATTAGAATTGGTCCAAAATTTTAAATTCTATGTTTAGATTGTCAAAGAATTAAGATAAGAAATTGTAATTCTAAATTCAATTATAGTTTTATTATGTAAAGGTATGATCTAAAATATTAAAAAATTATTTACAAAATTAAAACTAATAAAAATATTCATACAATAATATTTTTATAATATAATAGTCATATTTTTTTAAAAAGAATTTTTCCATAAATTTTTTTAGAAAAAAAAATTAATAGTTACTATAATAATTTTTATATGAATATAAATATAATTTTTTATATAAATATATAATCTCAATAAATATGATTGTTCATAAATAAATGTGGAGAGAGAGAGAGATATAGTTTAATTCTTAAGTTATGGAATTGGTAATTCTTAAGGTATAGGCTAAGAATTGAGAAAGACTTAATTATTTTTCAATTCCATAGAATTGGTTTATGGAATTACAATTCCAATTCTAAATGGCATTCCAAACATAAAAAATTGGAATTCAGAGGTCCAATTCCAATTTCAAACTCTAATTATATGCTCAATTCCAGAAACCAAACGGACACTTAACGGATTTGCCAACCAATTTATCTTTTCCTGGAGTTAGGTCATGTAGAAAACATGTACATCCAAAAACACGAGGAGGAAGAGAATAAAGATCCTGGTTGGGAAACAATAGAGAATGGAGCACATGAATTTGGAGGACAAAAGAAGGCATGCGGTTAATAAGATAGCATGCAGTTATGATTGCATCACACCAAAAACGAAGTGGTGTATTGAAGTGAAGGAGCAAGGTATGAGCAGTTTCGACTAGGTGTTGATTTTTTCTTTCAGCTACACCATTTTGTTGTGGGGTATGAGCACATGACGATTGATGTAAAATGCCCTGTGACGTCAAAAAATAAACGGGGTAAAAAAATATTCGTGGGTATTGTCACTTCCCAGAACTCTAATAAAGAGGTACCATATTGAGTTTGAATTTCTAAATAAAAACCTTTAAATATAGAAAAAAGTTCAAAGCGATTTTTCATTAGAAATAACAAGGTACAACGAGAAAAATCGTCAATAAAAGTAACAAAATATTGATAACCCAATGTAAAAGTGACACGACTAGGACCGCAAATATCTGAATGGATTAAAGCAAAAAGAGCATTAGCTCGTTTATTGACTCTTTCAGGAAATGAACTACAGACATGCTTTCCCAACTGACAAGACTTACACTTTGGTGTTGACACTTTAGAAAGATTAGGTACCATAACATGTAATTTTTGTCAGCTAGGATGTCCCAAGCGTTGATGAACGATTTCAAGTGACTCAATGGCAGAACAAGCAATAGGAGATGTTGGAACAATGAGGTGATACAAGCCTCAAGACTCACGTCCTACTCCAATCATCTGTCTGATACCTCGATCCTGTACAAGCAGGAAGAGGATTAGCTTTTGTACAACCAGGTACAAACAGTACATAATCTAAAGATAGAATGGGAAGGGGATTAGCTTGACCAATGCCTTGGACTTTGGTTTGAGAAACATTGGCTAAAGTAACACTAGGTAGTGTATCTGTATAGGTAAGGTGGGAGAAAAGGGATTTGTTACTAGACATATGATCAGAAGCACCAAAATCAAGGATCCAAGGTCACAAAGATAAAGATTGTGAAAGAAAGGCTGCAGGATTACCAGTCTTAGTGACAGGTGTAGAGGACTGCATGGCTGCCTTGAGCTGGATATACTCATTATACTCAGCGGCAGAGAGGGAAACCTCGTCAAATGAGTCAGATAGGACAACATGAGCAACATTCACAGTTTTAGACTCAGCAGCCCAAGATGTGTAATTGGCTACCCCCACCAATTTGTCACATAGGATCAACGGGCAGTGGTGAAGCTGACGACAGAAGGTGAGTCAGAGGTAGACATGTTGGTATGGGTGAAAAATAGGACTTAGGAAGGTCTCAGGTTGCTGGGCAAAAGGTGTGTAGGTGTTCCGGTCTAGAAACAGTAAGGAATAGTGGGCAGCGGGTAGAGAGGGTTAGGATTCAAGTTTTTGGATCTCAAAAGCAGAAGCCAAGGTCAGAAAAGGGTTGGAGGGTGACTGGAGGTGTTGCCGGCGAAGTCTGGTGGTCAGAAAGTGGGCCACGCGCTCATACGTGCCGACGCGTGGAGAGACGCGCAGAGAAAAGTTGGGGTTCTACCTCCGATATGGGGTCGCTGACGGTGGACTGCGTCGCCAGAAAAGTTGCAGCCGATGGAGGCACGACTGTTTGGAAGGTAAAAAGCACCAGAAACCACTGGTGCATGGTTGTCAAATCGGGATTTGAATATGAATCGAATCATATCATGAATCGTAAGATTCATGATCAATAATTAAAAATAGCATAAAATATATTTTTACATAATAAAATATTACAAACACCTATATATTAGCATTTTAAAGTCAAATAACTCACTATATAGCTAAAAAAACCGAAATATAAACTCCAAAATATATCAAGATTCAAAATATAACTTCAAAATAACTCACTATACTACATAGAACTTCCATGTAATATCAGCCTCTTTCTTTTTTATCTTTGTGTGACCCATTCTAACAGCACAGCACATAGCAAAGCAGACAACAAATAAAAAAAATTACTAGCAATAGTGGATTAGCAGAAACTCGAAGAGTGGAGTGTGTAATGTGGACCAGCAGAATCTCAAAGAGCAGTGGGAGACAACATGTGCAATGGGAGACAACGAGTGCAATGGGGGGAGAGGCAAAGGATGGGGGACCATTTCAGAATACAAGAATAGGGTTTTTCCTTAAATATTATGACTGGGTATGACTGAAGAGGAAGTTTCGGCACTTTCCCTCCACTTTCATGAAAACATTTGTAAAAAAAAGAGTAAAATTAGGGTTTTAAAGTTGGGTTACGTAGGATTCGACCTGGTTTTTCACGAGCAACCTGTATGTGCAAGAATCGCACGAAACACAACAGATTCGCGATTCTTGCGATTCCACTGTGATTCAACCAATTCGAAGTGCGATTTTGAGACGAAAACGATACAACAAGTGATTTGTATCGTTGGGAGGCAGAATCGTTTCGAATCGTAAGAATCGAATCGCGATTCTTACGATTCTAATAACACTGCACTGATGTGATGCACAGGGATTTGAGGATCTTATCCTACTATTGATACCATATAGAATTAATGAGAGTTGGAGGAATTGTGTCAATTCACACACAAGTATATTAGTATTTATATGCAGAAGTGGTGTATTGAATAAGTAAATACATTGAATAAGTAAACACTAATTCCTATAAAGTGATGATTACAATATCTAGTAATCATCACTTATGACTCAGCTATTAAACATGTGAAGCATGTGAAACATGGCTTAATTCTAACATATACAAACACAACAACCATTTTTTCCAAACAAAAATCAATCGATAATAGCAACCCTAAGCTTTATCTTGCATCAAATACTTACAGATCTAATGTCGTAGTCTTCATTCAGCAATGTCCCTCCATCAACATCAATGCTTGCCCGTTTCTCAAGAAGGTATTTCTAAAATTCAAAGCTCATGGAATAATAACTATTATCAATAGAATTTAAAGAATCATGACATTGTATGGACTGTTTTCATAAAAGAACTATATGTTTATTTTAAAATTTATGAAAATCTATTTGTCAAAATTTATGTATCTTTGGATTTTTCTAACAATAAAAGCAAATCCTCATTCCCTATCCTGCTCACCAGAAAATTTTCACTTACATACATTCCTGTAGAATGCATTGATGCAATTGTATTAAATATTAAAATATTACCATTACATCTCTATTCTTATGTAAAAATGCCGAAACACTAGAATATTACTACTGGGCAAAATAAATTTCAGCCCCATAATATTACCACATCAGGTTTCTAAACTTTTTAGCCCCTTGTCTAATACTCCATAACTTAGATATTTTATTTCCGACTCTACATTAATCTTGCAATCCTAGCTTCTTTGTGCAACGATTCCCAAATCCAATACACATAACCTTAAATTTTGACATGCTAAACATTCCAACAAAATGCAATAATACAATTGTATGATTGACACATGCACCCACAAGAATGTTTCATGGAGCTATAAAATATAAATATAAATATAGTTAAAAAATAAACAAAATAAGTTCAAACAACAGCTAAAAGCCACTTCAAACCAGCACATTGTACCATTTTAAGAAAATACTAATAATCCATGGACTTAAACAGTAATTTTTTAAAGAGAAGAATTCCAAGTGAGGTAAGACAAACCTCAGGTATCATGTTTGCCACACTGGTTATGATAGCTGAGATTGATTTTTCCTGTCACAAATAGATATGGCATGCATTTCAAGTAAGAGAAGTGTTTATTATGAGAGATGAAAGGAGTCAATCGTAAGCATTGGATCCAATGTTTTAAAAACTAATTTAACCGTTGAACCGAAAAGGAGAGTGGTTCATAGTTCAACCGGTGGTTGGACCAGAAGATATGATAGATAGATATACTTAACATACATATATTTGAAAAAATAAATTAAATAAAGTAACTAATTATTTTTTTGTAACTACATCACTCGAAAAAATAAATAATAGTAGTAATTTATTAAACTATTACTATTTCTATTAATTACTTTTTCTGCTTTGATGTCCTTATATTTTTCTAATATTTTTTATGCCCTTATCCAAAGGAAATCAAGAGCTGACCAATAAGAATGCGCGGAAGATATCTATCATCATCAAAGGGAAAAGCCCTAGCTTGCACAAACTGTGAAATTCTCTCATAGGGAAAAGCAAACTACGATAACACACAGAGACACACTCTCCTCCTTCCCCTCCCTAGAGTCGTGGAGCTGATTGCATGAAACATTGCGTCACTTACCCGCACGCACTCTTCTTTCTTCCTCTCATCATCCACATTTCAATTGGGTTTGACCCGAATTCCATTCAAGATTGTTATTGGTAGTTTCCTATTATATAGGAAGATTTGCGAAGATATGAAGATTTGTTAAGATATGAAAGATATATAAAAGATATGATAGATTTGTAAAAGATATGTGAAAGAAAAGAGAGACTTGACAAATATGAGATTTGTTTATAATAAGGAACTAGGAAAGTAATAAAGAGACTCGAAGACCAAGTAAGATTGCTTGGAAAGCAAGTAGGTTTACTTGCAGAGCAAGAGTGGTGGGCCATAAATACTTGTATTGGGAATTGGTAGAGTTATGAGAATGAGAATGAGAGTTTGAGAGAGATTATCTTATAAAGCATGCAGACTAGATTTGTATTGATAATAGATTTGACTATTTTCATCCATGGATGTAGGCATGTTTGGCCAAATCACGTTAAATTGTGCGCGATTTGTATTTTTTGATTTTCCCATTACTAATATTTATGCATGCTTGTAAAGAAGAGAATGTGGTATTCCCCAATAAGATTGACTAGGGAGTGGTATTCCCTAACAAGATTGACTAGGGAGTGGTATTCCCCCCAACAGTTTCTTTTCTTCTTTGTAGTCTCACTTCTCCAGTACAGAGAAAAGCTATTGGGTAGCCATGGTTGATAATTGGGAGGAGCTCCTGTTCTGCAAAAAACTACACAGATCGGAGCTTTGATAGGGAGCCGATTGTTTCCCTGAAAATGAACAATTTTCTAGTTCTTCCAATTTTTACTGGTTTTTTTCTATTTTTATTAGTTTAACCGCTCAAGCGGTTTTATAAGTGAATTCCAACCATTGTAGCATCCGGTCTACAATCTGACCGATTTTTAAAACATTGATTGGATCTTACAGGAATGATCAGGATTAAAAAATTACGTCATGTTGTATTTCTTTAAGGGGACATGTTATTATTAAGGAAGAGAAATGAAATAAATATGTGAGCATAAAGCACCCTCTCTTACAAAGTTCAAAAGAAAACCAACAACTATGAGAAAAAGAAAAGGTACAACAACAATCCCACCAGTGCATCCACTACATGGACCAATTGACACCATAGAGCTTTATTAAAAACCTATGAAGCACGGACACATTATTTTGGTGTCGTGTCCCTGTGTCGTACACACGATGACACATGTACGACATTGTAAGTGTCCAATTAAAAAATTAGTTTTTTTGGCTCGAACAGACCAGGGATACCGCAAGACACATCCAATTTAAAATTAAAAAAAAAAATCAATTACCATTTAAAATAAAAAAGTAAAAAAACAGTGATATATCCAATTACCAATTACCCATTATCCAAACCCAATTACACAGTTACCGGTACCATTTACCCTAGCCAGACCACAATGTTTTTCACTAGGAGGCCACCTTCTCCCATCTAGCCATCGTGCCACCATCGCACCGATGGTGGAGAGCAAAATAGAGTTAATCTTTAGATACTAACTTTAGTTATTTTTTTGTTGTTGTACATGTACTTGTACATGACTAGTTCTACTAGGACAAGTTGGTTTAAGAGATTTTTTAGAAAATGTCAATAGAAATGATGCTCCATGTTTTTTGGGAGGGGCTTACCAAGTAACAAATATTGGCACATATGACAAATATTAAAATATTGTAAATCTTGAAGCTTTTATATATATATATATATATGTCCTACAATTTTTAGATTTTGGCGTGTCCTCGTGTCCATGTGCTGTGTTCGTGTCAATGTCAATGCTTCATAGTTAAAAACCAACTTTTTAGTAAAAGCATTTATAGAAATTCTGTTTGAACGTTTTCAACTTTCCCCTCCCATAATAAACACTCCTCTCACTCAAGGTTTCCTATACATATCTAAATTTGAAACATCACCATGATATATTTTCTCACCAAAAGAGACTGATGAAATAATTATTACTTAAACATGAAAAAATTAGACCAGCAATCGAAGTGTACAGAAAGCATTTACCCTGTGAACAAGTTTCGATATCATCTCTAGTGTCATTAAAACCTTCCTTCCATGGGTAAGCTGACTCCTATAATCAATAAGAGCTATGAAAGTCATTATATCAATTAATTTTTAAGACCATATACAACAGAACAAGAATACAGAAAAGACATGTATATGAACTGGCTTCACAAGCAAAACACCATGCACCATGAAATAATGTCGTGGGTGCGTGTGTGTATTAACATTGTAATGCAAAACTAAATACATTTAAACTCCAAGCACAAAACCCTTGAATTGAAAAAAGTATTAACATTGTTAGAAATATCTTGACAATTAATGTATATATGTACAGTTAATTTGTGCCCCAATTAAGGAGCAATCTTAGAGTTATTTTAGGAGATAATTATTCATATAAACGTTCTATTTCAGGGTGTTGAAATAGAGAAAGGAAGAGAGACATATGATGAAACCGTGTGTTTCAACTACACAACGGAGGCTGAATATATATACAATAAGTAATGACTAATTACACAATTTACATGATGTGGACTAACAGTTGTACTACTAATTACACCTAATTACATATGTTGCCAAATGCTTCCAACACTCCCCTCAAGTTTGGAGCATATAAGTCATATGTACTTGCTTGTTACAAATATAGTTTATTCGAGGTCCTCTCAAAGACTTAAAGAAAACATCCGCATTGATCATTTGAATTGACGAAACTAGTGGTGATGTCTCCAGACAAATCTTTTCTCTCGAAAAAGTGACGATCTATTTCAATGTGTTTGGTCCTCTCATGAAAAACCTGCGGATTGGAAGCGATATGCAAAGCAATTGATTATCACAAATAAGAGTCATTTCCATAACGTTTCCAAACCGAAGCTCTTTAAGAAGTTGTTTTAACCAAATGAGCTCGCAAGTAAATTGAGGCCATGGCTCGATATTCTTATGTAAGACTTGATCTTGCAACCACATTTTGTTTCTTACTTTTCCAGAAATCAAATTACCCCCAATGGATACACACAACTGTAAGTAGATCTCCTATCAATGGGAGAACCCCGCCCAATCAAGATCTCGAGTATCCTACAATCTGAGTGTGTCCTTTGTCTTCATAGACAAGGCCTTTTCCCGGAGCTCCCTTAATATATCCGAGAATACGAATCACCGCATCCCAATGCCCTTCACAAGGTGAGTTTAGAAATTGGCTCACTACACTCACCGCAAAGGAGATATCCGGACGGATAACGAGAAGATAGTTAAGTTTTCCAACCAAACGTCTATATCTTCCTTGATCTGAAAGTGGCTCCCCCGATCCCAGAAAAGTCTAACATTAGGATCCATATGGTGTCAAACAACCGTCTTTGCATTCAATAGTCCCCGTTTCCTCAAGAATGTCCATAGCATACTTCCTTTGTGAGATTACTATGCCATCCTTGATTGTGCCACTTCAATTCCCAAGAAATAACGAAGTTTGCCAAGATCTTTGGTCCGAAAGTGATGACCGAGATGTTTGTTTTATCCGAGTTATGCCTTGGTGATCACCGCATTCTACATATACAATCAAATAGATACAACCTTGGACTATGGCGATAGAAGACAGAGTGGGTCACCTCACTACGAGTCATACCAAACTCGCCGCACAACGGATCGAATCGACCAAACCAAGCCCGGGGAGATTGTTTGAGACCATACAATGACTTGTGTAGACGACACACAAGGCCGTAAGACTCCCCCGAGCAACAAACCCCGGTGGTTGCTCCATGTAGACTTCTTCTTCCGATCACCATGAAGAAAAGCATTCTTGATATCCACCGATGAAGGGACCAATGGCGAATAGCGGCCATAGATGTAAAAAAGGCGAATGTAAGCCATCTTCGCCACCGGGGAGAAAGTATCGCCATAATCCAAACCAAATATCCGGGTATACCCCTTTGCCACCAAACGAGCCTTTAGGCGATCAAGAGTGCCATCGTGGCCAACCTTGACCGTATAAATCCACCTAAGAATCCAACAACAGACTTCCCAGAGGAAGAGTAACAAGTTCCCAAGTACCACTCGCTTCAAGTGCACACATTTCATCAACCATTGCTTGTCGCCACCCGGGATGAGATAAAGCTTCACCTAGAGATTTAGGAATAGACACGAGAAGACAAGGTGGAAAGACAAGCATAATGCAATAAAGAAAGGCGATGGTAATCGAGATTAACATAGTGAGGAGAAGGGTTACGGGTAGATCTAATACCTTTTCGAAGAGCAATGGGAAGGTCTGCGGGAGAGGCAAGGCACGGGAGGCGGTAAAGGAGGTGGTGCCGGATGAGAGTCCAAAGGAGCTTTTCTACAACCTCGATGATGGTGGTGGTAGTGGTGGTGGTTGTGGCCGACGACGATAAACCCGGGAGCAGGCCGCAGAGGGACCGGGGCACCAATAGGAGAAGGTGGTGAGGGATCGGGGTAACAGGGACAAGAGGAGGAATGGTAGGGGGTCCTCGGTGATGGGTGGAAGAGGCGGTGTCGTGAGACTCAAAGAAAGGAACAGACTCAAGAATGTGACATCACAGAGAGACTAGATAACGCTTTGGGTGAAAAACACCGATAACCCTTTTGAGACCAATGGTAACCAAGAAAAACACATTTGATAGAGCGAGCGTACGCTTTGTCAAGACCGGGAGTGATATCATGGACAAAACATGTCGACCCAAAGACACGAGGTGGAAGAGAGTGGAGGAGTTGGTGAGGGAATAAAACAGAATGGGAACCCGGTTATCAAGAACGAAAGAGGGCATACGATTAATCAAATAACAAGCAAGGTGAGAACCGCATCGCCCCAAAAACGAAAGGGAACATGACCATGATATAAAAGTGGTCCGAGTTGTTTCAATAAGATGTCTATTTTTGCGCCAAAGAACCCCATTTTGTTGAGGGGTATAGGGACAAGATGTTTGGTGAAGAATGCCATTAGATGCCATAAAAGTTTGAAAATTGTGAGACAAAAATTCACTTCGGGCATTGTCACTACGCAATATACGAATCGAACACCAAACTGAGTTTTGATTTCATTATAAAAGGTTTGAAAAATTGAAAACAACTCTGATCTGTGTTTCATTAAAAATAACCAAGTACACCGAGAATAATCATCAATGAAAGTAACAAAGTATTTTGACCCAAAAGTAGACTCAATACGACTAGGACCCCAAATATCAGAATGTACTAAAGCAAAAGGAGACGCAGCTCGACGACACACTCTATCGGGAAACGAACTACGGGTGTGTTTCCCAAGTTGACACGACTCACAAGGTAAAGTAGATAACTTAGAAAAGGTAGGCACCATTTGCTGTAGCTTGGCAAGACTAGGGTGACCCAACTGAGCATGGATGGTGAGAGGGGAATCGGTAACAGAGCACACACGAGAGGTGGCAGAGAGGTGATAAAGGCCATTAGACTCACATCCGGCGCCAATCATCCGTCCCGAACTCCGGTCCCGCAAATGACGAGTCTTTAGTGAAACTAATGCGACAATCTAAAGAACGGGTCAAACGACTAATAGAAAGTAAATTAAAAGGACAACTAGGAACATAAAGAACGAATCACAGACAGAGAAGGGAGGGATGGACAAGGTACTAATCCCTTCTGGTTGTGTTTGGGAACCATTTGCTAAAGTAATTAGAGGTAAATAGCCGAGTTAGAAAATTTAGAGAAAAGACGTTTATTACCGAGATATGGTCGATGCACCAGAGTCAAGAACCCAAGGACCTAAAGGTGGAGATTGAGAGAGACAAGCAAATGCATTACCGGTGCAAACACATGGACGAGAGGTAGAAGCTTGTTGTTGCTCAAACCATTTCGAAAAATCTGCATAGGCACCGGAGATTTACTGGTGGAGCAGGACTCATGTAAATCGTGTACAGTGGCACAGGCAATATTGGCACCGTGGAGGACGGCCATTTTTGGTCCAACAACGATCTTCGCATGACCCAACCACTGCAGAATGTACACTTCGGACGAGGCCTACCCGAGGTGCCGGGCGAGAACGACCTCGATTGGCACTTTGGGAGACGAGGGCGTATATCAATTGGAGCCGAGAGCTAGGATAGAACAGGGTTGCTTCGCGGGGACCCGAAGCAAAGAAGACCAGTCCGAGGAGAGAGTGGGAACCGTAGGCGAACCCAAAATCATCACGATTAGCGAATATTCTCGGAGGTAACCCATACAAGGCCATAGCATGAAAAAGGTGCTTCGTTGCTCGAGTTCTTGGGCGGGGGGTAGCAATGGGGGTAGCAACTCATTGAAATCATGCAGAGCACCATGAACCTTACCCAAGTAAGCGAGACATAGGTCCATCAAACCGACGAGGAGCAATAATACTCATGAGGTTGTGACAGACCCCATATAATCGTTGAGTGTCATTAGTGTAAAGAACCTTGGCTTGTTCCCAAATAGAAGCACAAGTGGTCACGGAAGATCGCTGAGAGAAGAGTGAATGGTGGACTTGATTACAACACACACCGTTTATCAATTTTCTTCCACCGGGGTTGTTCCTCCGCAGCATAGAGTTAAGAGCGGTGGTGAGGTGGTCTTCGTAGCCTTGACTTTCAAGCCACAACTTGATGTCCGAAGCCCAAGTATCATAATTGTCGCCATCTAATTTATCGCCAGAGAGCGGGGTATGGAGGTAACTTGTGAAAATAGGGGCTTGTCTGGAGAGGTAGAACTTGCCATAGGTCGAATATTAGGGGCAAAAATGGAAAACACAAGATACCCGAAAAATCCCACGCAAGGAAACAAGGATCATCGGCGTAGACCGAGACGAGTCGACGAAGTGAACGGCGGCCGGAGAGGTGGCGGACGCGCCGTCACGCGCCGAAAAACAAAGTATTAACGTGGAGACGGGCGGCACGTGGGGCGCGTGAGCGCGGCGCCGGGGCCGAGGCTGACGGGGCCGGCCGGGGTCCGGATGGGGTCGGCCTCGGAGGGAGGCGGTTCCAGCGGTGAGGTCGGCGGCGCGGAATTTTTAAGGCGGCCGGCGGCGCGTGGTGGCGGCAAACAGGGGAGAAAAACGTGCCGGGAAGGACGTCACGGCAAGGGAAAAGGTCGGCAAACCGGAAGCGGAAACACGGTTGTAAAATTTTCACCGGAGGGCGTGGACCCAACGGTATGCGCGTTCTAGGGTTGCCTCTCTTTAGGCTCTAGATACCATGTTGAAATAGAGAAAGGAAGAGAGACAATGATGAAACCGTTGTTTCAACTACACAACTTGGAGGCTGAATATATATACAATAAGTAATGACTAATTACACAATTTACATGATGTGGGATAACAACAGACTACTAATTACACCTAATTACATATGTTGCGTTCTATTTCAGGGTATTGTTTTCTCTTTGTAAGAAACCTAATATCGTGGGAAAGTAAGAAGCAAACTATAGTTATCACATCAAGTACGGAAGCTGAGTTCTCTGGTCAACTATATATGCAATAAGCTTGGTTCATATGATATGTACATGCCAACTTGAGGGGCAGTCAATCTTGGGTGATTTAAGCTTTTTAACCAATAACTTATGCATTCTTTAAACAACACAACCTATCTATTGACAATTCACTATGGAAATAAAGGCAGCCTTCTAAGATCAAAGCTTGTTTCCAGCCCATGTTTCAAACAGCATTAACGGAAATGACATGTTAAGGATGTCAATAGCAACTAAAAGGATATCACAACATGGTCGAATGCCCATATGAATATGTTATACTCTAGCCACAGCTTTCTCTTAACAATTTTTGTCTATCTACACATTGCAATAGAAACTTGTTTTAGACCTCAAAAAAATGCCTTTTGAATTATCACTAAACAATAAAAAAATGAAAAAAAAAATCAAGCTAAGGAATAAACACACAAAAGCAAGAAATATGCCCTAGATAAGAAAGCTCCCCAAAATTGAGAAGAAATATTGCTTATAGAAGATTATTTCCATAATAATCAATATTTTGAGGAGAAGCTTTTACAGATAGGGCTGATTTTTCCAATTTCATCAAGTCATAGCTATTCAATTAAAAAGTGGATAAGTAGATTACTTTGTTTTGATAGTATTCATGTTAAAGGTGGGATAGGTAAAACTAATTTACTTTTTTAATAAAAACACCATGCACTTTTTCAGAACATGGGTTTTGTGCTCTTACAGTGCAACAGAAAAAAGTAATAAAATTTTTCAAATTGATAAACTTTCAAGGAAGAATGTATATAAAGATATGTTTTTACCAAACCTTTTAAAGGTACCAGAAATCTTTGCATTGAAGATGTCACAGGCAGCTGATAAGAAACTGCATTTTCTAATAGTTGAAATTTTGTTGATATGATCAATTACCTGCAAAGGAAAACATTAATCTTAAGCACATATGCTGAAAGAATATCTGAAAACTAAAGAAAAGATAGAAAGCCACCATGACTATATGCTCCATTATGCACATTAAAACTGAAAATCTTTATAAAACCCGTACCCTCTTTTTTTGATCTTTCTCAAAAGGCAGTAAAGCCTTGAAGACTCGACTATATGAGCCATCATCACAACCAGGCAGCGTTGTTTGAAGCATGGCAATGATAGTTCTGACTACCTATTATAAGAAGGGAGAAGTTAACAACTTATGGCAAGCATGCAAAAACTTTCAAAAAAGATAGTTAAGATCATAAATTAACTGTACACTAGATAGTTAACAACCAGGCAACCATTACAAATTAGATGGTTAAGATCATAAACATAAAATTTTCAAAAGCTTATGAATGTATAAATTAACTGTACACTAGATAGGGGTAACCCAATCAATTATCAACATATTTTTGCACTATATCAGACCACAAGACAAACATAATGTAGGAGGAGTCCATATATTTTATTGTATCATATAATAGTTACATATTTTAGTCATCCATTAATTGATTCCGGAAGTTCACCATCAATTTCTTAGCATAGACTCTTGAAAATATAACAAGGGAAGTAGGACAACTAATTTTAATGTCATCTCAAAGTAAACAATAATATTATCTGTTATGAGTTATATTTTGGGTTGAGTATTATTCAAGGGTAGGTAGTTTAGTATTTTAAGTTTTAACCTTAATTTTGTTATACGCTTAAGCTGTTTGTGGAGGCCGAGGAATGATTTATATGTTCACAATAGTCAACTAGTAATTGTTAGAAATAAACACATTTTTATATTAATTGGGAAAAAAATTACCTTTTTTCTGTAAAAAGCCACACCATGAATGTTAAATGGAATTTTCCTATCACGGAAAGCCATTTGGAAGGCTTTCCCCGATATCTGAAACAGGAAGAAACGGAGTAGCAAAGACCATTCAGTCAAATCTAGGGTAATTGCTTTTGTACATAGTTATAATAGCAAGCAACATCACCTGCCTACGGTAGAGAATTGCAATGTTGCCATAAGAATAGTTAGTTGCTGAATGATTAGACGAAATTTCTAAGATCTTGTCAACAACAAATGCACATTGCGCATCCTCATTGTGACACTCTTTTATAACTATCTGCAGATTATTATCAAAATCATTTTAGCCATATAAATAGGAAAATAACAATAAAACATACTTTTCAAAAAAGCACACAGAAAGACGTAACTACCTTGGATCCAGAAGAATTATCAGTAAGAACATTCTTCAACTGACATCGCTTGGCATTATTTTGAATAAGAGAAGATGCAGCCTCAACAATGCAGCGTGTGGACCGATAGTTTTTGTTAAGCCTTATCTGAACCAAAAAAGTAAGTTATGCAAGTATCCAAATTAAGACATATAACAAGGCTATGATGTATGCATTTTTCTATCAATATATGCAGCAAAACCAATAACAAGTTAACTATGTAGCATAAAAACATAGCAGTCAAGGACAAGAGAAACCTCTTTGTAGTGTGGAAAATCATTGCGAAAGGAAATAAATCCAGAAATGTCAGCTCCGTTGAAACTGAAAATGGACTGTAAAAGAAATAAGACATTGATTAGACCAGTTATTACAAGGATGATCTTTAAGTGCACAGAGAGAAAACAATACAAATATACAACCACCAACTTCTCAAACTTTGGTGATTTAAGAACATATTCAAACCTGATCATCATCACCAACAATTGTTATTTTATGATGGGAAGCAAGAATCCTTAGTAGCTTGTATTGCATGGCACTAGTGTCTTGGAACTCATCTATAACAATGGCTTTCCATGAATCCTGACACTCTTTGAAAACTTATTCACAGTTTAAACAAATGTAAGTTAGCACAACCAACTGTAACAAGTGAATAGATTTTAGTTAATTGTATACTTCAGAAAATACTTACCTTCAGGAAAATCAGTGAGTAGCTTCACTGAACAGCTGATTAAGTCATGATAATCCAGAGCATTACAAGATTTTAATACGTTATTGTAATTCTCAAGAATTTCAGCCTGATTAAAATCAAGAGCAAGGAATCAGAAGTGCTAAAGCAGAACAAGGGTCCGTGTCTGTGTGTGCATGCAAGAGTGAAGAAGTCCTTTATCAGCTTACTCCTATTTCATTGCCCGTTTCACGATACTCTGCAGAAGTTCTTCCCGAAGCTTTGGCCTGAAATGTTGTACAGTTATGATAGGAACTTGGATTTCTCTAGGAAAATATGGAGATGAACTCCTTACAGCAGAGGAAAACCTCTGTAAACCCAAAGACAGAAGTAAACTAAGAATAGAAATTAAACAAAAGATGGAACAGATAGAGACACTACAAACTCTTTGAGGGGTCTGCTTCCTCCCTGCCCAAAGGCCCCAATTCCTCACTCAAATGACCGGATGCCTTCTCCCCTCCTCCACTTCACTATTTATTCTCTCCACTAACTGCTTATTCATTTGCCATAACCCCCTTAGGTAAATGCTAAGTGCTGCCCCTCTTTATTCTCTCCACTCTTATTAGTTGTAAATGCTCCTTGTTGCCCCCTCTTTTTTCCTTAAGTTTTCTTCGATCTTTCTCTACCTCTTTCAATCGAACTATCGTCCATTTAATCCACCTTTCTCACTAGAGCCTCTATTCATGACCAAATCACCAAACCACCTTAGGCAAGTCTCTATCATCTTCTCCTCATTAGGTGCTACTCCAAGTAAGTAGTCCACTCATCCACTGCAGCACTATCTAAAGAATCAGATGATGGAATGCTCTGTTTTTATTTCAGTATGAGTGTACAATTTATACAGAAGAAAGAAACCCTAAACCGTGATTTCAGGGCCAGAATAAGGTGCCTTAAATCAGGATAGAATCAAAATATACAAAGCTAATAAAGGAAATAAGTTGACCTTGCTAAATAAGGTAACAACCGTGAATCCTAAAAAATAGAAACAAATACAGAAGATCCTAAAAGGAGTATCAATTACAATAATTACATAATGGATATGATTCCTTAACAGAATCGTCCATAATCTTCACGCCCCCTCAAACTGGGAGTAGATATTGGTCATTCCCAGCTTGGAACTCAGGTTGTCAAATGTGATAGTTGGTAAGACTTTGGTGAGAATATCAACAGTTTGAAGGTTTGAAGGAGTATAGATCAAATTAATGATTCCTTCTTCAATTTTCTCCCTAATGAAGTGCCCATCAATTTCCACATGTTTGGTCCTGTCATGGTAAACAGGATTCCTTGCAATACTAATTGTAGCCTAATTATCGCAAAACAATTTTATTGGCCCTTCGCAATTAACCTTCAACTCCTTAATTAATCTTTTCAGCCATATTCCCTCACATATGCCATGAGCCATTGCTCGGAATTCAGCTTCAGCACTGCTGCGAGTTACCACTGATTGTTTTTTGCTTCTCCAAGTTACTAGATTTCCCCACACATATGAGCAGTAACCTGAAGTGGATCTGCGATCTGTTATTGAGCCAGCCCAGTCTGCATCTGAATAAATTTCAATATTTTTACTGTGACTTTTCCTGAAAAATAAGCCCTTTCCTGGAGTCATTTTTAAATACCTCAAAATTATGTTGACAGCATTAAGATGTTCTTCAGTTGGATTGTTCATAAATTGGCTCACAACACTCACTGAGAAACAGATGTCAGGTCTTGTATAAGACAAGTAAATTAGTCTTCCTACAAGTCTCTGATATCTTCCTTTGTAACAGGAGTATCTCCTTCCTTTAAGCCCAGCTTGCAGGTTGAATCCATTGGGGTATTTGCTGATTTGCAGCCAAGCATCCCTGTTTCCTCGAGTAAATCAAGGGTGTATTTCCTATGAGAAATAGAGATTCCTTTACTGGATCGAGTCACTTCCATACCAAGGAAGTATTTCAAGTTGCCGAGATCCTAGATTTCAAACTCATTGGCTAGAAGAATTTTTAGCTTCTGCATTTCTTCATGATTGTCTCCTATGAGGATAATGTCATCAACATATACAATGAGGAGAGTGATTTTCCCTTCTGATGAATGATTAATAAACAGGGTGTGATCTGATTGTGCTTGAATATAATTCCATCTTTAGACTGCTCGTGTGAATCGATCAAACCACGCTCTAGGTGATTGTTTGAGACCATACAAAGATTTTTTCAGTTTGCACACCTTGTTGACATTGACCTTGTTCTCAAACCCAGGAGAAATTTCCATGTAGACTTCTTCTTCTAGGTCTCCATTTAGGAAAGCATTCTTAACATCTAATTGATGAAGTGGCCAATCCAAATTAGATGCCAAGGATAGAAGGACTATGATTGTATTTAACTTGGCTACCGGAGCAAATGTTTCTTGGTAATCAACTAGGAAGCACGGACACGACACGGGACACGGATACGACACGGGACATTTCAAAAAATATAAGACACAACACGGCTAGGACACGTTATATAATAAAACATAAAATAAATGTGTTATAATCATAAAAAAAAAACGTATCCTTAACATAAAAACCCAAATCTTTAACATAAAGTAAACAAATATGACTTCTAAATCTGCAAATGAAAATGCTACTAATTTATATGAATAGTGTCAATCTCTTCTCCTCCACGTCCATCATCTGCAAATAATACAGCTTCCAAATCTGGCTCATCCAATGATAAATTTGGGTTGTGTCTTATTGGCGGAGGAATGCTTGTTACCTACACCTTTTAAGTTCCTAATTCCCCTAAACATCCCAAAATAAAAGCATTTCTACAATTCTACTTGGGTTGTTGTGGTTTGTTCTGCAGTGCAAAATGGAAAGGCATAAATGCAAGCTTTGCTCCAGGACATTCGTCAATGGCAGAGCACTTGGTGGGCACATGAAGGCTCACTTGGCCATCCTCCCCCTTCCTCCCAAGCCCCAACCACTCTCTGACCACAGTGACTCTGTTTCCTTGTCATATTCCTCTTCAGAAGGCGAAGAAGAAGAAACAGCACTAGCACACAGAGAATCACAGGAAAAGGCTCTGATTTATGGGTTGAGAGAGAGAATCACACAGAGCACTTGCAGAACCTGCTGAGTTCTCTTTACCAGCAGATACTAGGTCAATCGCCCAAGACAGAGAGAGCGAAATCGAGTCAAAGAACCCAACTCGCAGATGATCCAAGCGAAACTGAAAGTCCAGCGTTGGAGGGAACCAGAACCAGAACTCGTGTCGGACTGTGTCGGAGCGCGGTGAAACACGAAAACTGAGAAAATGGGGGTAGACACCGTATGGACACGTGTCCGGCCGTGTCGTCAGCGCTCCGGTGTCGGAAACATGTCCGAAACCGATACGGCAAGCATTTTGCCGTGCCCGTGCTTCCTTGGTAATCAATCCCGTAAGTTTGAGTGTAGCCTTTTGCAACAAGTCTTGCCTTGTATCTATCAATACTCCCATCTGCATTGTATTTAACATTAAAGATCCACTTACACCCCACGAGTCTTTTTCCTTCTGGTAGATCAGTGACATCCCAAGTGCCATTTTTATCTAGTGCATAGATTTCTGCATTAATGGCTTCCTTCCAGTTTGGATCTTTCATGGCTTCATGAACATTGTGAGGAATTGCAATCTGAGACAAACTAGAAATGAATGCATGATATCTAGGTGAAAGATTTCCATAAGAAACAAACTGAGATATAGGGTGGTGAGTGCATGACCGCACTCCTTTCCTATGGGCAATGGGAATATCAAGATCATTACAGTTTGGAGAATTTGGAGCAATATTACCTGGACTTGCAGTATCAAGACTCGAATTGGCTTCCTGGACAGGTTCAGGAGGGATTGGGTACACTATCTCTCTATGTACCTTTGGTTTCCTGGAAAAAACTTGGGAGAAAAATTTGCCTTGTGGATCAGTATGTAGAATAAGCTGACTGATATGAACAAGATCACTATTAAAGTCAAGATTAGGAGCAATTTCATTGACACATTTACTGGCAAGTGCAGAACCTGCATTCTGGACAGCATTCTGGACATTCTGGATCACTTATCTGAATGGATTGAATGAGGGGTGCAGGAGTGGACTCAAGTTGCCAAAACTTATATTCACTGTCCTTACTGGTGGTGATAGACTCCCCCCCTTGAATATGAGTTTTGGAATAGAAAGGTTGATTCTCAATGAAGGTAACATCCATAGTGTAGTAAAATTTCTTTTTTGTAGGAGAATAGCACTTATACCCCTTTTTTGTTGGAGAATACAACACACATTTGATAGCTTTGGGATCAAGTTTGCTCCTAAGATGAGAAGAAACATGGACAAAGGCTGAACAACCAAAAATTTTGAGAGGTAAACTAGAGATAAGTCTATTATTGGGGTAGGTGTCAAGAAGGACATGAATGGGATTTCTGAACTGAAGAACCCGTGAGGGCATTCTATTAATGAGGTAGGCTGTTGTAAGGACAGCATCTCCCCAGAAACAATTGGGAAGATGGGCAGTAAAAAGAAGAGCACAAGCAACTTCAAGAAGGTGGCGATTTTTTCTTTCAGCTCTCCCATTTTGTTGGGGAGTATCAACACAAGAACTTTGGTGGACAATTCCTTTCTCAGCTAAGTAATTCCCAAGAACAATAGCGAAGTATTCAAATCCATTATTAGTTCTAAGAATTTGGATATTTGTTTGAAATTGATTTTGGATCATGGAGTTGAATTTCTGGAATATAAATCCAGCCTCAGATTTTTCTTTCATGAGATATACCCAAGTGACCCTTGTGTGATCATCTACGAAAGTAATAAACCACCTAGTACCTGAAATATTTGTCACATGGAATGGCCCCCAAATGTCACTGTGAATAATGAAAAAAGGATGGGAAGGTTGATAGTTGTGAACAGGAAAAGAGTTTCTTGTGTGTTTGGCAAGAAGACAGTATTCACAGTGAAATAAACTTGGATTTTTATTAATGAACAATGACGGAAATAACTTTGCAAGGTACATGAAATTGGAATGGCCAAATCTATAGTGCCATAACATAACATCATCAGAAGTTTGGACAGAAACAGAATCCCTATTGTAAGCTATAGGAGTAGAAGCACAATGAGTTGTCCTAGTTCGAATTCCAGGAGTACCACTCATTAGATAGAGACCCGCACACTCCTTAGTACTGCCAATCATCCTCTTCGAGTCCTGATCCTGAAAAAGGCAATGAAAGGGGGTAAGCTTAGCAACACATTTATGGTCTTTGGTGATTTTACTCATAGATAGCAAATTGCATGACAGATTTGGAACAAATAGGACAGATTCAAGAGTTAAATTTTTAGATACAATGACAGAGCCAACTCCTGTAACAGTGGATAAAGATCCATCTGCAATCCGTACTTTGTATTTAAGGCAATCCGTACTATGTATGAAATAAAGAGACATAACCAGTCATATGATCTGTGGCTCCGGAGTCAATCACCCAAGCTTTACCCCTTTCAGTTTTGCTATTTAAGGCAATTGGGAATTCAGATTTTTTAGCTACTGATCCGGATCCAATAACAGAGGTGCTGACTTGGGTAAACCTTTTCTGAAGCAGTTCTAATTGCTCTTTGCTGAAGGGTGCTGATTCAGCAGTAACCTTATAGCCTCGACTATCCCAATCTAACTGTGATTTATTTGGTTTCCAGTCAGCTGGCTTACCATGAATTTTCCAACATATCTCCTTTGTGTGTCCAAGACGTTTGCAAACATCACACCATGGTCGTCCTTTGCGAGGTTTGCTGTCACTTCCTTGACTGTGGTTTCTTTGTACAGCAAGAGCAGAACCTTCGATTGTATTAAATAATCCTTGTTTTCCCATCATGATTTTTCGTCTGCTTTCTTCTCTTCTGACCTCTGCAAAGGCTTCACGAAGGGAAGGCAAAGGCTTGGCTCCAAGGATTCTTCCTTGGACTTCATCGAGATCTTTGTTCAGACCCAGTAGAAATTTGAAAATTCTCTCCTTTTCCAACAGAGTATTATATATCTTTTTATCCTCCTGACAGTTCCAGCTAACAATTTCAGACATATCGAGTTGATGCCAGTATCGAGTAAGGACATTATAATACTCTGTGTTATAATACTCTGTGACAGAGGTTTCACCTTGCTGGAGATTGTGAAGAATACCTTTAATCTCAAAGAGTTCAGATGTATTCTCCTGATTGGAGTAGCTTTCCTTGACACTGTCCCAGATTTCCTTTGCAGTTGAATAAAACATGAAGTTCTAGCCTATTTCCAAATTCATGGTGTTGATCAACCACGACATAACCATGTGGTTTTCGGATTTCCACTGCTTGTATTTAGGATCAGACTTGGAAGGAGGATTATGTTAGGAACCGTAATATAGTGAATAGGCCTCCAATTTGGAGGGTATATTCTAAGAGAGAGAAGAAAGAGAGTGAGAGGGAGTTAGTTATGAATTAGTGGCTGAGGTGGCAGTGGCATGGGAAAGTCGTTAGAGTGGGAAATGATTGTAAAAAGAGTGGGAGCTAAGAGAATAGTCGGTTTGCATATTTTTCTCGTTATGGTTGTAGGCGAGGAATATCCTCTGAGGAGCTCTGAGCTTTGGAAAGTGCATTCTCTTAAGAATTGAATTCCATATGTCTTTTATTCAATTTTTTGGAGGATTCATTGGTTTATTTCTGCATTTCTATTCCTGTTAATTGGGTTCCTAACATTTGGTCCGACCTGCCGGATTCTTCTCGAGCGGGAGCCAGCATTAAGGTGCCGAATTGATACCGCCTAAGATGTCAGAGAGGGTAGATGTGTTGGAAGCCAGGATCGGAAGGATAGAGACTAATATGGAAGATTTGAAGTCTGGGTTTCTACAGATGCAGCAAGCCTTGTCGGAGATTAGCATGATGCTGGGAAAGAGAGTGGAAAATCCAGATGATGAAGGTCATAAGAACAGTGAGGGACCTGCATCCCCATCCATGACATCCCCCGAATCCTTGGATGAGTATAGAATGTCGGTGAAGAAGATTGACTTACCAGTGTTTGATGGGAGTGACCCGGTAGGATGGATAACCCGGGCTGAGATTTATTTTGAGGTTCATAACACATCTGAGGAGGTAAAGGTCAAGCTGGCCAGATTAAGCATGGAGGGAGGAACCATCCACTGGTTCAATCTTCTCTTGGAGACGGAAGACGATCTGACTTGGGAGAGGCTGAAACGGGCTTTGGTGGGTCGTTTTGGAGGGAAGAGGCTTGACAATCCCTTTGAGGAGCTCTCTGCCCTGAAACAAACTGGATCGATGGAGGAATTTGTGCAAGCCTTTGAGCTATTGTCATCCCAAGTGAGCAAACTCCCCGAGGAGCATTGCGTGGGGTATTTTATGAATGGGTTACATCCCCAAATTCAGAGGAGAGTTCGAACTCTAGACCTGCAAACTCGGGTACAGCTCATCAAGGTGGCAAGGGCGGTGGAGGAGGAGCTGTAGGGGGATGGAGAAGCTGATGGACGAAGCTGGCCAAAGGGAAATTCCTCAGGGCCAAACAGGAAAGAAGGAGGCATGGGGTATGGCTGGGATAATCAGGGTGAACTCAGCCAAAAGAATTGGGCTTCAGTAATGCAAGTGGGCTGAATGGAAATGTTGGAATTGGCGGGTCCGGCAGGGTCCGAAATCAATGGGAGAACAGCCAAACAGTAGGTTCGAGCAGGGCTTCGTTTGGAACGGCGATTTCGACGGCGCGCCGGTCGGAGACTGATTGGAAAGCTAGTTTCGACCGTTCCCGAGGGGTGCGCCACCTTTCCTACCCTGAGCTCATGGAGCGTAGGGCTAAGGGACTGTGTTTTCGATGCGGGGAAAAGTTTCATCCCCTGCATCAGTGTTCTAAAAAACAACTAAGGCTACTAGTCTTGGATGAGAACGAGACCTTGAATGCGGAAGGGAGATCGTTGAGACAGTAGAAGGCGAGGAGGAAGAGGAGTTGGAATGTAGGGTGATGGGTTTGTTTGGGATGGTGGAAGACCATCGAACTAGAAACTCCACCATGCGTATTGTTGGAAATCTCTGTGGGTTAGATGTCATGGTGCTAGTAGACAGCGGTGCCAGCCACAATTTCATTTCTCCCCATTTGGTCCAAGCGTTGGGACTTCAAGTTCAGGCCACTGAGATGTTAGCTATAAGGCTGGGTGATGGTCACAAAGTGCTGGCCCAAGGCAGATGCCATGGGTTGCTAATCAATTTGGGAGGCATTGGTGTGGGAATGGATGCTAATGTACTTGAATTGAGAGGAATGGATATTATTTTGGGTATTGAATGGCTGAAAACTCTGGGGAAGGTGGTGATGGATTGGAAAAATTTAGTCATGGAGTTCCAGCAAGGAGGAGAACATGTTATTTTACATGGCGAAATGGAGGGAGCATGGAGGCCGCAATCAGGAAAATCAGTGGGGGTTGGGCAAGCTTTATTGCAAATTATGATGAAGAGGAGCCTGCAGGAGATGGGAGGTTTTCTATGGACTGTCTCATGTCTGGAAATAGCAACTCCAGAGCATCTCACAGGCCTCCAGGAGCAGGAATTGACTGCACTATTACACAAATTTGAAGGAGTTTTTATGGAGCTGCAGGGCATACCTCCTAGAAGGAACCATGAGCATGCAATTCCTTTACATTCAGGGCAGGGGCCAGTGAGTGTTAGGCCATATCGTTATCCTCACCATCACAAGGAGGAGATTGAAAGACAAGTCCAGGAGATGCTTAAGTCAGGTATTATATGCCCTAGTTGTAGCCCTTTTTCTAGTCCTGTTTTGTTGGTTAAAAAAAATGATAGTTCTTGGAGGCTATGTGTGGATTATAGGGCTTTAAATAGGGTTACCATACCTGACAAATTTCCTATCCCGATTGTGGATGAATTGTTGGATGAGCTATTTGGTGCTTGTTATTTTTCGAAACTTGACCTCAAATCGGGCTATCACCAAATAAGAGTGAAAGAAGAGGATGTGGTTAAGACCGCTTTCAGGACGCATAATGGGCATTATGAATTCTTAGTCATGCCGTTTGGGCTCACAAACGCTCCTGCCACTTTTCAAGCAGCCATGAATGATTTGTTAAGGCCCTTCCTTCGTAAGTTTGTATTGTTTTTTTTTATGACATATTGGTCTACAGTTCGGATTGGGTTACTCATTTAAGGCAGCTGGAAATAGTTCTACAGGTGTTAGCTAGCAACCAGTTTGTAGTCAACAAAAAAAAGTGCTACTTTGGTAGGATTTCAGTGGAATATTTGGGGCATATAATCTCTGGTCAAGGGGTTTCAGTGGATCCTTCCAAAGTTAAGGCTGTTATATGGAGTGGCCCGTTCCAAAGAATGTAAGAGGAGTTCGGGGTTTTTTGGGCTTGACAAGGTATTATAGAAAATTTGTCAAGAACTATGGAAAGATTGCGAAACCGTTGACCGATCTAACAAAGAAAGACAATTTTTCATGGGGGCAGGCTGCCATGGATGCATTTATGACACTCAAGCAATTGTTGACTCAAGCCCCTGTTTTAGCGCTCCGAATTTTTCCAAAGCCTTTGAGATTGAGTGTGATGCTTCAGGGGTGGGAGTTGGGGCTGTCTTGATGCAAAATAGGAGGCCCATTGCTTATTTCAGCAAGGCCTTCTCTCCTAGGAATCTGTCCAAGTCTGCTTACGAAAAAGAGCTTATGGCCTTGGTCTTGGCCATTCAGCATTGGAGGCCGTACCTCTTGGGAAGAACCTTCATTATGTATACGAATCAGAAAAGCTTGAAATATATTTTACAGCAAAGGGTTACCACAGTGGACCAGCAATGTTAGATAGCTAAGTTGTTGTATCAATTTGAGGTTGCGTATAAGCCCGGTTTGGAAAACAAAGCAGCAGATGCCTTGTCTAGGGTGCAGGAGGTTGGCATGCTGCACTCTCTTGTATCTTATCCTCTTTGGGCTGATGGAGTGGACATTGCTGCTGAAATACAACAGGATCCCTTCTTGCAGCAAGTTATCCTCGACTTACAAAGGAATCCAGCCTCTAGACCAGGTTTCACTTACAGCCAAGGGGTTTTGCTACACAAGGGATGGCTGGTGGTTCCTGCAAACTCCCCTTTGCAAGAATTTCACTCCACCCCCATAGGGGGTCATTCGGGGTACTTAAGCACCTATAAAAGGGTAGCAGGGAACCTATATTGAGTGGGAATGAAAAAAGTAATCCAGGACTTTGTAAAGGCATGTAATGTTTGTCAGAGGCAGAAATATGAGGCTACATCTCCCAAAGGGTTGCTGCAGCCTTTGGAGATTCCAGCTCGAATTTGGGAAGACATCAGCTTAGACTTCATCACAAGCCTTCCGAAATCAAAAGGGTTTAATAGAATGAGAGAAACTACGGAGCATAAGAGAGAAAGAAAATGAAGAAAGAATTATATTGATCAATATAGAAACATACAGAGAGGCTAATTTCTTATATAGCTTCTGTCATATAACAGAACATACAGCTGTATGCACGACTAAGAGAATATGGGCTTTAAGCCCAAAACATAATGAACAAGCCCAAAACATAATGAAACTGTATATCTCTAACATTCCCCGTATAAACTCGGGGTGGTTTAGTAAGTGAAAGCTTGTCAAACACCCGAAGCTTATCTCTCGAGAGTGCGGAACCGAGCAGCTAATAGAGGCTTGGTAAGCACATCGCCCGTTGATCATGGGCTTTGGAACATGAGTCACACTCGGCCGTGATTCAAGACCTTCTCACGAACAAAGAAAATATCTAGCTCCATGTGCTTCGTTCGGGAATGGAGGACAGAGGTTATGAGCCGTAGATACAATCTTGAGATTATCACATAGAACACGAGGAACTTGAATTGTGATGTGCGGTTCGAACGATAGTAGTGATCGAACCCAAAGAATTTCAGCACGACAGAGAGCTGCCATGCTTCTATATTCTGCCTCGACACCTTTGGATCTTGCTACCAAGGTTTGCTTCTTGGACCACCAGGAAATTAAATTTGGGCCAAGATAGACACATGCCCAGTAGATCGTCTATCATCTGGATCAGATGCCCAATCAGCATCACAAAACCCTGTTAAAGTCAAAGGTGCATATATGGCAAAGGCAGTGAATTAGGAGGCCATGATGAATTGTACCTTTGAGGTACCTAAAGATGCGCTTAATGACCTTCCAATGATCCTCCAATGGCCGAGATAAGAATCGGCAAACCTTATTCACGGAATAAGAAATTTCTGTCGAGTGAGAGTTGCATACCGCAATGCACCAACTATGGACCGAAATAATGAAGGATCGAGGACATAATCAGCTCCTAACTTAGAGAGTTTGAGATTAGCAACCATAGGTGTATTGATGCCCTTTCTGAATCCATCTTGGCCATGGACGGTAAGTCACGAAGATATTTGGTTTGGGAAAGAAGCGAGAGAACCATTGGACAAGTGAGTGACTTCTATTCCCGAGAAAATAGTCTAGATTGCCTAGTTGCTTTAGAGCAAATTACAATTCGCGTCAATGAGACTATCAATGTGAGGTAAGGAGTCGCAAAGGCCGGTGACAAGTATGTCATCCACATACACCAAAACCATTATAGAGTAAGTAGCACTATGCAAGACGAAAAGAGAGGATCACACTTGCTTGCCACAAAACCTCGAGAAGAAGAAGAGCGGTTTCGGTCTTTCAAACCAGGGCCCTAGGCGCTGTTTAGGCCATACAAAGCCTTGTGCGGTTTACAAACAAGGCTCTTATCTTCCACCTCAAATCCGGGGGTTGTTGCATGTAGACTTCCTCATGAAGATAGCCATTAAGAAAGGCATTGTTGACATCCAGTGCCTTATAGGCCACTTGCGGGAAACAACAATGGTCAAAGCTGTGCGAACGATGCAACGGGTTTCACAACTGGAGAAAATGTTTTTGTATAGTCACAACCAGCCTGCTGATGAAAGCCCTTAGCAACAAGCCTGGCCTTATATTTGTTGATGTTGCCATCTGGGTTTTCTTTAACCCGAAACACCCATTTACAACCAATTGGGTTTCGGTTAGGTGGAAGATGAACCAATGTCCAAGTGTGATTGTGCAACAGTGCATCATATTCAAGCATGCATTCTTTGCAGCCCGGTGGGGAGCGGCCAAGGCTTGTTGAAAGTGGGTTCCATGTGAGTGAGGAGAAGGGTGGGGTTAAGGCGAGGCATAAAGATACCAGTTTGGATCTGGTTTGCATGGAATGAGTGTTGAGAGGGAGAGATGAAGACGGAGGAGAAAGCTCGGATGAGGATGGAGAAATGGGAGGAGAAACCACGGAAGAAGTAGAGGGACTGTGATGGTGATGTAGATGAAGAAGGCGAGCATGTGATGGCATAGAAGGAACAGGAGACGGAAGAGAAGGCTGCTGGACTAGCGAGAGACAAAGGGAGGAGAGGAAGAGGAAGTGGTTGATGAAGGGACAAAGAGAATGAAGTAAGGGAGGTATAGAAGGAATGGGAGGCAAAGAGGACCTCGGTTGGGGAGTGACAGGAGTAGAGAAAAGCTCATTGTAAGGAAACCGAAGTTCATTGAAAAGAACATCCTTGGAAATGAAGAGACGACCATCGGAACTAAGACATTTATAGCCTTTATGAGAAGAGGAGTATCCAAGAAATACACACTCTTGGGAGCGAAAGGACAATTTATGCTGCTGCTAAGGACGAAGAAAAGGGTAGCATGCACACCCAAAAACTTTGAGGAACTTGAGATTAGGTTCCTGACGAAGGAGGACAGAATATGGAGACTGATTTTGAAGAACGAGGAGGGAACACGATTGATGAGATAAGCGGCTGTGAGGAAGGCATGGTCCCAAAACTTAAAGGGAAGGGAGGCATGAGCCAAAAGAGTGAGACCGTCTCAACAATGTGCCTATGTTTGCGCTCAACAAGACCATTTTGATGGTGTGTATGTGGGACAGTGAGGCGATGCACAATGCCAAGAGTAGAAAGGTATTGAGAAAATGGGCGAAATTCACCACCCCAGTCACTTTGAACGGCTTTGATTTTGGTATTAAATTGTAATTCAACCATGGCACGAAATTGAATAAACTGAGATAAGGTATCAGACTTGCGTTTTAAAGGAAAAACCCAAGTAAACCGACTAAAAGCATCAACACAAGTCAGAAAAGTAGGTACACCCACAAGAAGACTGAATTGGTGCAGGGCCCCATAAATCACGACTACAAGTTCAAAGGGATGTGTATATGGTTGTGGAAGAAGGAGGCTGGGAGGCGGTGTGCCTTACCCAAACAAGGGCGAGCAAAAATCCAATGGATTCTTGTGAGGAAACGTAAGGTTACAAGATGTAAGTGCTTTTCTAAGAACATCATGGTGTGGGTGACCTAAACGAGTGTGCCACAATTTATAAGAGGTAAAAGCGAGAAGAGCAAGGAGATAAGTTGGAAACAAGTATGATTATTCATATTATTTGTGGGAACATTTACATTTGAATTGGAGTTTACATTGAAAATAGAAATGAAAGGACAATCAATGGTATTAGTTGAAGTAACGGAATACAACTAGGAAAGGAGGACATAGCTAAAGGAAAAATGTTGTCAAACTTGTATAGACCATCTACACCAACATGACCACGCAGGAGAACTTCAGAGGAAGCCTGTGATTTGACAAGACAAAAAGAAGGATGAAATTCAAAGAATACATGATTATCACGAGCAAATTGGCTAACGCTGATCAAGTTCTTCGTAATAGAAGGGACAAGAAGTAAATTGTGTAAATTGAATTTGGTGTGAGGGTGGGAAGGTGGAGTGAAACACATGGAACCAATTCTGTGAATAGACAAACCTTGGCCATTGCCCAAAAAGACTTGGTCAGACCCTGGTAAAGAAGTAGTCTCAGTTAAGTTGGACGGATCTGGAGTAACATGATGAGAAGCACCTGAGTCTGGGTACCAAGAGGTGTTGAATTGAGATTCAGTGCCTGTAAGGAAAGCTTGCGGCTGTGGTGGCCTAGGTGGTACAGCATAGGTCTGCTAGCGGCATGAGGAAACATAGATGGTGGTGGTGGTCTCTGATACATGAAGGGAGGTTGCCACTGGTCAGAACTTGAATACCGATAGTAACACACATTGGCATCATGACCATACTTTTTACAGAGCTGGCACTGAATGGTATCAAGAGCTCGTAGTTCCAAAAACCATGACTTCCGTTAATCCCTTTGCAAACCCTAGCACACCACAATTCACACCTTCTCATCCAATTTCGTTGAAGCTTGATAATAACAATTTTCGCCAATGGAAGCAGCAAATTGAGGGAGTAGTTTGTGGCCACAAACTCCAGAAATTTATCACCGATCCGCGAGTTCCATCACGGTTTCTCACTGAATCGGATCAAGCTAACAATGCGGTGAATCCACGCATACAGTGATTGGGAGCAACAAGATGCGTTGATTTCGACTTGGCTTCTTGCTTCGATTTCGATTCTTTACTCTCGCGAGTCGTCAATTGTGTTCATGCTTGGCAGATTTGGGATGAAATCCACACATATTTTCACAATCTCTTGAGTACAAAGGCTAGGCAACTTCGTTTTGAGTTGCGATCTCTAGCAAAAGGAAATCGTTCTATTTCGAGTTTATTTAGCATGTTCGTTCTCTTTCGATTCTCTTCTGTCTATTGGAGAACCGATTACTTCTCGGAATCTTATGGAAGTGACGCTCGACGCACTTCCTGAGGATTTCGATCCCGTTGTGGCTGCGATCAACAGTAAAACTGAGTCTGTCTCCCTTGATGAACTCGAATCAGTTCTTCTAGCTCATGAAGCTCGACTCGAAAAGAATAAGAAGAACGTTCTTTCTGATCTGGTCTCTGTAAACCTTACACAAGCTCCATCTCCAGGATCAGGATCAGGACATCTTAATATTTCCACTTCTCCGACTACTTCGTTTCAGACTGACCAGTTTCAAGAGAGTTATTCTCATGTTGTTGGTGGTGAATTGTCCAACAAAGGTGAAGGCTTTCGTGGTGGTCGGTATCGAGGTGGTGGTCGCTACGGTGGTGGCAGGTATCGTGGTCGCAACACTGGTGGACGTTCTGGTCGTTCTACCATTCAGTGCCAGCTCTGATACCATAATAGAATGAGAGAAACTACGGAGCATAAGAGAGAAAGAAAATGAAGAAAGAATTATATTGATCAATATAGAAACATACAGAGAGGCTAATTTCTTATATAGGTTCTGTCATATAACAGAACATACAGCTGTATGCACGACTAAGAGAATATGGGCTTTAAGCCCAAAACATAATGAACAAGCCCAAAACATAATGAAACTGTATATCTCTAACATGTTTGACACTATTTTAGTGGTGGTAGACCGTTTCACAAAGTACGCTCATTTTCTACTGCTCAAACACCTCTATACAGCACGGAGTGTGGCTGAATTATTCGCACGAGAAGTAGTCAGACTTCATGGCATTCCACAAACTATAATCAGTGACCGGGATCCTTTGTTCCTTAGCCATTTTTGGAAGGAATTATTTCACCTCCAAGGTACTGTTTTGAAGATGAGTTCTTCATATCATCCGGAAACGGATGGACAAACGGAAGTTCTAAATCGTTGTTTGGAGACCTAACTTCGCTGTTTTGCATTTGAACAGCCCAGGAATAGGGCTCATTAGGTTTCTTGGGCTGAATTATGGTATAACACCTCTTATCACGTGTCAGCTGGCGCCACCCCCTTCGAATTAGTGTATGGCAGGAAGGCTCCTATGTTGCTCAAGTTCATGAGGAATGAGACGAAGGTGGAGGCAGTGGCGAATAAGTTATTGGACCGTGATGAGGCTCTTAAACAGCTGCAACAGAATTTGATGAGGGCCAGGGATCAAATGAAGAAATTTGCGGATAATCATCGCAGCTCACAGTCCTTCGAAGTGGGTGAGTGGGTTTTCCTTAAGCTTCGGCCACACCGACAACAATCAGTCCACAAAAGGATCAATCAAAAGCTGGCAGCACATTTTTATGGTCCATTTCAGATTATGGACAAGTATAGTGCAGTTTCCTACAAGCTCCAGCTTCCGGATCATGCACGAATTCATCCAGTTTTTCACATTTCTCAGCTGAAAAAGGCAGTTGGCTCTTCCTTTGTGGAAGCTGAGTTACCAGCAGGTATGGAGGTTGAGTTAGATAACATGGAGGAACCCGAAGAAGTTATAGCTACAAGGGTGATCAAGCGAAATGACACTGACATCCAGCAGTGTCTCATCAAGTGGAAAGGGCGAGCTATTGAAGATACAACTTGGGAAGATGTGGAAGTGATCCAGCACCAATTTCCGGATTTCAGCCTCGAGGACAAGGCTGTTTTTTCAGATGGAGGCAGTGTTAGGAACCGTAATATAGTGAATAGGCCTCCAATTTGGGAGGTATATTCTAGGAGAGAGAAGAAAGAGAGTGAGAGGGAGTTAGTTATGAATTAGTGGCTGAGGTGGCAGTGGCATGGGAAAGTCGTTAGAGTGGGAAATGATTGTAAAAAGAGGGGGAGCTGAGAGAATAGTCAGTTTTGCATATTTTTCTGTTATGGTTGTAGGCAGAGGAATATCCTCTGAGGAGCTCTGAGCTCTGGACAGTGCATTCTCTTAAGAATTGAATTCCATATGTCTTTTATTCAATTTTTTGGAGGATTCATTGGTTTATTTCTGCATTTCTATTCCTGTTAATTGGGTTCCTAACATTTGATTATTAGTACTAGTAAGGTAATCATCTTTACCTTTACCACTAATGAACATGAGAACAGATTGAGACCACTGAAGGTAGTTTTTTCCATTGAGTCTGTGTACGGTGATTGGCATAACGGAACTCTCAGAGTTCATATGAGGTTGGGGGGCAACGTCCTCTATAGAAGAAGGGTTGCTGGTTGCAGAAGACATAGTAGGAAAATAGGTTTTAATTTTTGAGAGACGGCTCTCTGATACCATAAAGAATCAGATGATGGAATGCTCTGTTTTTATTTCATTATGAGTGTACAATTTATACAGAAGAAAGAAACCCTAAACCGTGATTTCAGGGCCAGAATAAGGTGCCTTAAATCAGGATAGAATCAAAATATACAAAGCTAATAAAGGAAATAAGTTGACCTTGCTAAATAAGGTAACAACCGTGAATCCTAAAAATAGAAACAAATACGGAAGATCCTAAAAAGAGTATCAATTACAATAATTACATAATGGATATGATTCCTTAACAGAATCGTCCATAATCTTCACTATCACCTGTGCTACACTTATTTTTTGCCCTTGTTACCACTTTATTATCCAACATTCAAAACCATAGAACATTATTGGCCTTACAATTGTTCTGTAGAATTTTCCTTTGAGTTTGATAGGCAACTTGCAATCACAAATTACACCTGAAGCATTTTTTCATTTCATCCACATAGCTTGAATCCTATGTGTTGCACCCCCCTCAATCTCCCTATCACTTTGCATGATATATCCAAGATACTTAAATGGCTAAACCATGCGACTTATGGTATAATGAGGTCCCCAATTTTCACCTCCAAAACATTGCTAACTTCTGTCTTGCTGAACTTGCATTCAAAATACTCCATCTCCATCTTACTTCTTCTTAACCGAAAACCCTTTGATTCCAAAGCTTCCCTTCACAACTCAAGTTTACACTTATTTTTTGCCCTTGTTACCACTTTATTATCCAACATTCAAAACCATAGAACATTATTGGCCTTACAATTGTCCTGTAGAATTTTCCTTTGAGTTTGATAGGCAACTTGCAATCACAAATTACACCTAAAGCATTTTTTCATTTCATCCACATAGCTTGAATCCTATGTGCTGCACCCCCCTCAATCTCCCTATCACTTTGCATGATATATCCAAGATACTTAAATGGCTAAACCATGCGACTTATGGTATAATGAGGTCCCCAATTTTCACCTCCAAAACATTGCTAACTTCTGTCTTGCTGAACTTGCATTCAAAATACTCCATCTCCATCTTACTTCTTCTTAACCGAAAACCCTTTGATTCCAAAGCTTCCCTTCACAACTCAAGTTTACACTTATTTTTTGCCCTTGTTACCACTCTATTATCCAACATTCAAAACCATAGAACATTATTGGCCTTACAATTGTCCTGTAGAATTTTCCTTTGAGTTTGATAGGCAACTTGCAATCACAAATTACACCTGAAGCATTTTTTCATTTCATCCACATAGCTTGAATCCTATGTGCTGCACCCCCCTCAATCTCCCTATCACTTTGCATGATATATCCAAGATACTTAAATGGCTAAACCATGCAACTTATGGTATAATGAGGTCCCCAATTTTCACCTCCAAAACATTGCTAACTTCTGTCTTGCTGAACTTGCATTCAAAATACTCCATCTCCATCTTACTTCTTCTTAACCGAAAACCCTTTGATTCCAAAGCTTCCCTTCACAACTCAAGTTTACACTTATTTTTTGCCCTTGTTACCACTCTATTATCCAACATTCAAAACCATAGAACATTATTGGCCTTACAATTGTCCTGTAGAATTTTCCTTTGAGTTTGATAGGCAACTTGCAATCACAAATTACACCTGAAGCATTTTTTCATTTCATCCACATAGCTTGAATCCTATGTGCTGCACCCCCCTCAATCTCCCTATCACTTTGCATGATATATCCAAGATACTTAAATGGCTAAACCATGCAACTTATGGTATAATGAGGTCCCCAATTTTCACCTCCAAAACATTGCTAACTTCTGTCTTGCTGAACTTGCATTCAAAATACTCCATCTCCATCTTACTTCTTCTTAACCGAAAACCCTTTGATTCCAAAGCTTCCCTTAACAACTCAAGTTTACAATTTATTCCTTCTCTTGACTCATCAACTAGGACTATATCCTCCACAAAAAAGCATGTATTGAGGCACTGCTGGGCAGTGGACACATTACAGTTTGGCAGCAAGATAGGTCAAAACACACTCTAATACCAACTTGAACTTAGACACAGTATGATGGAATTGTGTGTCTAAGCCAGACCACACAAGGATATATTTATACTAGTAAGGTATTAATTACAGTCATAATTACAATAGTAATTAGCTCCTTAATTAGAACACTAATTGACTTTACACTTACACTAATAACAAGATATTTCTAACAAAAACCAACCACTTCTACTAAAACTGGAGTTCTTTGTAAAAGTATACAATTTGGATTTTAATATATACAATGTGTGATTATAATTTTACATAAGAATTGAGGAAGGTTAATGTAGCTTTTGCAAATTTAGTATCAATTTAACATTTTAAAATTAAGTTTAGAATGATTTACTCTTTAAAAAGAACCACGCACCTGAGTCACAAACTTTTGCCATTTCTTTGCCTTATCCTTGAACTGTTTAGGGGTCGTTAGACTATTGGACATTTCACCAACTATCAGTGCACCATCTTTATGCCTACTTTTTCCATTTTCTAATAATCGGATGGCCTCAATAACTGCATTTCGCTGTTGCCCCTGTCCGTATATTAAGAATTCAGATGTACGACCTAACCTGCAATATAAATTCAGAAATTATTTGTGTAAAATATAAGTTAAAGTCTTATGGGTAGAACATATAGTTCGGGTAGAACATATAGTTCACTTAGATCCAGTCATATAATATATGTGTGCATTGTGGTCAAGTACTAGGCAATATGGCTTTAAAACCTGAAGTGGCATACCATTTTTTAATACATGTTTAGTTTATTTTAAATTTTGTTCTTGTACTTCTTTCTCTCCTTTCTCTAACAAAATTTCCTCTAAGGCTCTAAGCAGCTTCCCAATATTAAGCCTCCATTGCTCAAGCCAAAAATTTTGTGGCAGTTCGCAGTTTATGCAGTTCTATTGTGTATTTGGTTGGAAAGGATTGCCCACATCTTTAAGCACGTCTCTATGCCCTTAGATATGTTATTAGACAGGATTATCGTTATGGCTTCTCTCTGGCCCAATGCCCATGATTGTCTCAAAGGAGTTTCCATTTATGACATAGAGACTTGACAGCTTTATTGCATCTTTGAAAGGATTGTTTGTTTCCTTTCACTTTTCGGTTTTGGAGGATATCTTATTATTGCTTTAATAAAATCTCTTTTTCATTGAAAAAAATATATATTTAGCCCCCATGCTTGATGATCTTGGTTTGTAAATTAAGAACCTGGCATCTCCTAACAGTAGTTTTTATTTCAAAACCAACTAAAATTTTCCATAACTCTGCAAACCATTCACAACAGATATGATACTTGCTTAATGTAATGAGAAAAGAAGAATGGAAAAACGTACCCAATATGGGTGCAGGTTATGTATTTATATATGCAAGATGGGCTAGCAGTAAATGGGCTAGCAGTACAACCTAGTATGAATAGTACACAACAATACAAATTAAAACATATGCATAATATATACTCTTAACACTCCCCTTCAAGTTGGATCATAGATGTTAATCATGCTCAACTTGTTACAAAGATAATTGACCCGATTCCCGTTAAGAGCCTTTGTGAGGATGTTTGCTATCTGTTCACCAGTCCTGACATGCCCTGTAGATATGAGTCCCTACTAGATCTTCTCTTGAATGAAATGGCAATCAGCTTCTATGTGCTTTGTCCGTTCATGAAAAACTGGGTTCGAGGCAATGTGAAGGGCAGCCTGGTTGTCACACCATAGTCTCATAGGTAGAGAAACCTTGAACCTAATCTCATCAAGTAAATGATAGACCCATAGTAATTCACAAAAGGTTTGAGCCATTGCTCAATATTTGGAATCAGCACTTGACCTTGCTATTACATTTTGTTTCTTACTTTTCCAAGAGATCATATTTCCTCCAAGGATCACACAATACCCAGAAGTTGATCTCCGATATACAGGACACCCAGCCCAGTCTGCATCGGAAGAACCTTCTAACCTACAATATCCATTGTCTTTATAAAGAATCCCACGACCTGGGGCTCCTTTCAAATATCTCAGGATATGTAATACCACATCCCAATGAGATTGTCGAGGAGATGACATAAATTGACTGACTACACTTACTGGGAAAGAGATATCTAGACGTGTCATAGTAAGGTAGTTAAGTTTGCCCACCAATTTCTTGTACCTCTTAGTATCTGATAGTAGTTTTCCATCATCAGCATTGAGTTTCACATTTGGAACCATCGGAGTATCACAAGGCTTGGTTCCCAACATGCCAACATCAGATAATAAGTCAAGGAACCATTGTGAGAGTTTAATGCCTTTTCTGCTTCTACTTACATCAATTCCTAGGAAATATTTTAGAGGACCAAGATCCTTTGTCTGAAATTTGGTTTGAAGGAAGCTCTTGAGTTCTGAGATGCCAAAGAAGTCACTGTCTGTTATCACTATATCGTCAACATACACAACCATGAGGATGCATCCTCCCTCAGACGTTTTGTAGAAGACCGAGTGATCATAGCTACTCCTTTTTAGGCCGACATTCACAACAACTTCACTCAATCTCCCAAACCATGCTCGGGGGGATTGTTTCAACCCATACAAAGAGCATCTCAGCCGACAAACTAGCCCAGACTCCCCTTAAGCAACAAAGCCAGGCGATTGCTCCATATAGACTTCCTCCTGTAAATCACCATGAAAAAAGGCGTTCTTAACATCAAGCTAGTGCAAGGGCCAATGATGAAAGGTAGCCAACGAGATGAATATACGAACAGAGGCCAATTTGGCCACAGGAGATAAGGTTTCTGAGTAATCAACATTGTAAGTCTGAGCATAACCCTTGGCCACTAGCCGAGCCATTAAACGAGCAATAGTACTATTTGGATTGACTTTAACAGTGAACACCCACTTGCACCCAATGGCACGCTTACCAAAGGGAAGGGGAACGAGATTCCACATCTGGTTATGTTCCAAAGCGAGCATTTCCTCCTCCATGGCATTGCGCCACCCATCATGAGACAAAGCCTCAGCTATAGTTTTGGGAACTGTGACAGCATCAAGAGAGGCAACAAAGGATTGGGAGGAAGGGGAAAGATGCTCATAATGAATAAAGGATGCAATAGGATGTTTAGTGACACAAGAACGTTTACCTTTGCGAAGGGCAATAGGAAGATCTAGAGTCAGATCCTATGACGAAGAGGTGGATGGAGGTGGTGTGTCTGCTGAAGAGCAGTGTACATCCATGGGTGCAGTACCGACGGAGGGAGCACAAGTCTGACGAGCGTACACCTGTCAAATGGGCGGCCGAAGGGGATGACAAGACGGAACGAGAACACCAGAGGAAGGAGTTGACGTAGAATCATGAGATCGAAGTTCGTGATAAACGAGAATTTCTTCATCTTCCTCAATAACCGGAGGAGGAGACTGAACAAAGAACAGAGCAGACTCAAAGAAGGTTACATCAGCGGACACAAGATACTTTCCCAAGTCAAGAGAGAAGCATTTGTACCTTTTCTAATGGCGAGGATAACCCAAAAAGACACACTTAAGGGTTTGTTTGGATGAAGGATTTTGGAGGGAAAGGAAAGGAATGTCTTATTTTTTATTTCTAAATTAAAAGAATTATAAAATATTTATAAAAATAAATAAAAGATTATTGAAAAGTTATATGATCATATTTTACCTTTAATTTTAAAAAAAAATGGCGAAAATAAAGATAACTTCCAAAACCCTCCAAAATCCCAACTCCCAAACACACCCTAAGTGAGCGAGGGTGTAGCTTCGAAAGTTGAGGCTGAATGTCCTGCACAAAACATTGACAACCAAAAATACGAGGAGGTAAGGGAAACAGGGATTGGGAAGGACAAAGGATAGAATAAGGAACTTGGCCCTGTAAGACAGAAGATGGCATCCAATTAATTAGAAAGCAGGCAGTAGAAACAGTGTCAATCCAAAAAGCTTTAGGAACAGACATATGAAGCATCAAGCAACTTCCAAAAGATGCCTATTTTTTCGTTCAGCAACCCCATTCTACTAAAGAGTAACAACACAGGAGGATTGGTGGACCATCCCATGTTGAATCATATAGAAAGTGAACTCATAAGAGAAATATTCTTTAGCATTATCATTTCTGAAGACATGCACTGAGGTGCTAAATTGGGTTTTAATTTTAGAGCAAAAAGCTGTAAATATAGAGAATAATTCAGAACGAAATTTCATAAAATATAACCAAGTCATTCTTGAAAAATCATCCACAAAAGTCACAAAATCTTGAAAACCAGACTTAGAAGTAATAGGACATGGACCCCAAACATCAGAATGAACTAGCTCAAATAGGGACGCAGCCCGCTTATTGACTCGTGAGGGATAAGGACTCCTATAGTGTTTAGCCAACTGATACGACTGACATTCTAAAGTAGATAAATGACTCAAACTAGGACACAACTTTTTTAAAGACTGTAGAGAGGGATGACCCAAATGACAATGAAGTTGGAGAGGATCAGCCACACCCGAACAAGCAATGGGCACCGGTTCTTGATCTAGACAGCACTCAAGGATGTACAGGCCGTTCTGCTCATGATCCCTACCAATCACCCTCTTCGTCCCAAGTTCTTGAAAGACACAATAATCAAGGAAGAAGTGAACACTACAATTAAGTGACCGAGTAATCTGACTAACAGAAAGTAAATTAAATGGGAATTGACTTAAACATAAGACTTGAGAAAGAGGGAGGGCAGAGGTGGGAGACGCAGTACCACTCCCAATGACAGGAGCAGCGGAACCGTTGGCTAAAGTAACACTAGGAATATGAGGGGAGGGGATAAAGGATGTAAGAGTACCTGTCTGGCCAGTCATGTGGTCAGAACCCTTAAATCAATGACCCAGTTGCGGGAAAGTGATGATAAACATGCAGTAGGATTACTTGTATGAGCAATAGAGGCAACAGAAGGAGATGGTGGAATGGACTGAGAGGCTTGAAATTGAGTGTACTAAGCAAACTCGTCTGCTATCATCATAACAGGCCTGATTGATGGGTTGCTGGGAGGAATGTCTTCATCAATAGCAATATAAGTAAAACACGGCTGATTGGACTGATTCTTCTACTGAAGTTTCCAACAGTTCCGCTTAATGTGACCAAGAGTGGAGGTGGTGTCGGAAGCTCCACTCTTGCTGCCCGTACCCACAATCTCAGAGTTTTCGTCACCTATAGCCACAAACACAACAAATCAGCCTAGAAGGAGGGAAAGGATCACCAACATGTCAAACGGGCTCGAAATACCACAAACGACACAGATCGCACCAACCTGGAACAGAGCAGCCCAAAAACAAGAAACCAGCACGAAAATGCCAAAATCACTTCACTGGAGACGTCGCCGGACCTACACACGCTGGCGAACCACCCCCAACCGCCGATCGCACCTCTCTGTGGCAAACGAACTCCACGCCAACCACCCACAAGGTCTGGGTGTTCCCCACGCTCCGGACCCGCGAGTTTCGCACAAACAGAGCACCCAAACGATGCTCCTCCTGCGTCGCCGGCGCCACCCACCACCTCGCTAGCCCTCTCCCAACGCCGAACGGCCTCACACTGGCACTCCCTACTGGCTGGAACTCGAAGCTAAGCGGCAGCCACTAGCAGCTGTCCTAGAACTGAAAATGCTCTGTCTTTTTTTTTTTGTGCATGGAAAACTGAGAAAGGTGAGAGAGAGAGAAAAAAAAAAAATTAGAACCTTGCTCTTGATACCATGTAATGAGAAAAGAAGAATGGAAAATCATATCCAATATAGGTGCAGGTTATGTATTTATATATGCAAGATGGGCTAGCAGTAAATGGGCAAGCAGTACAAATAGACAGTACAAATTAAAACACGTGCATAATATCTACTCTTAATATTCACTTTAACTAAAGTACTAAGGTTTAGGAGTATTAATTCAACCTCTATTCCTAACACCTTTGGGTAGAAGTAAACATAGTGCATTGTTGGAATTATATTAATGATTTACTTTTGCACCAGTTTGCATGGTGATACTTCATTACAACCAGTCAACAACTCAACCATATACCAAGATGCAAACATCATCATACTTATCAGCATGTAGGCTATATATATAAAACCATTCATGGACCTCTATGACCAAGTGTAGGCTATATATATAAAACCATTCAACTTTTGGAAAAGTTGGTCCTTGGTATTAGAGCCTCTATGACCAAGTGATAAAAAATTCGATCCTTCCCATCCTCATTCCTCATAATTAAATTAAAACTTCAGCATAAGAAAAAATGGGCCTATGTATTGTCCACATTTCATGCCTAAAGGGCCCTTGCATAAAGGGCATGCTAGAGATATAAAAACCATTCCTTGGTTTCTCCCTAACAGCTTAAGATTTGGGAGAGTTAGTCCTTGAAATAGGTAATTCATAATTGTGAAGAAAAAATTTACTCACACATTTCATTAATTACAAACATCATAAATCCTTGTCCTTCTGCTTCTTTTTCCCTTCTTTCTGTTTTCTCCAAATCATGATGTGTTTCCCTCCATTTGTTACGTGATAAATCTATGCTTTTATTTGCAAGTTAAAGGAGACAAACAAAAGTCTGTAGATTATTTTTACTTCAATGCATATGAATGAAAGAACTGACAAGCTGAATAGTTTAGCAGTATTACAGTGTTGAAGCTACCATTTCTAGCATAATCAAGGAAAGTGTGTAGTGTAGTCAAGAAATATGTTTTAAGAAATAAAAATTAAAAAACATTTGGTAAAAAAATTTCCATTCTTTCAATTTAACTTGTAAATATTGCAGCTAAACCTAAGCAAATTTCCCAAAAGCTGGGCCATTTGAATTATATGTATCTAATGGAATTTATTGATTCTTAAAATGCAGGATATCATTATATTTTAAAGTTAAATTTATGAAAATGCCCTTAAACTGTACTAGCTGTTTTACTTCTGCTAACTTATTCTCAACACATTAAGTTATTCATGGGAAAAAAATATATTTGACACATACCATTTCTGTAAATGGGTTATCAGTTTTTAAATTGATTAATGGATTATGAATAATGACTGATGCCACAATGAGCATTCAAATAGCAAGAAAATTTAACTGCAGCTCTAGTAAGTAAAACACAGAACACAGAAACACACAAGTTGTAACTTATAAGCAGCAACTTAAGGAAAAATCAAGACAAAATCTACATCCAATTCAGAGCAACATACTTTTCTCCATGTGAACGACAAAGTTGCAAGGAAAATGAATGAAAAGTACTGATTGTAAGTTCTTTTGCTATTGCCTTCCCAGCTATGGCTCCAATACGTTCTCTCATTTCAGAAGCAGCTGCTGTTGTAAATGTCATTGCAAGAATGTTTGATGGACTAATGCCCTGCACATATTTAGCAGAAAATGAAAATTACAAATGATATATTGAGCAATAAATTTAAATAGAAAAGGTAAAAACACATCAATTCAGAAAGATAGAGAAAGAGGGACAAGAATCAAAGTCCACCACAGTATCTATATCTTATAGCACAAAAATCTGCACCACCTCATTAAGCAGCATCAAAACACGCCCGACCATTGTGGATGTCTGGTATAAATAAAAAAAGACAATTCAGCTCCAACATGAAAAACAAATACGCAAAGAAAAAAAAATATGTTAACATGCAATGGACCAAAAGAAGAAGCAAAGTTAAAGACCTTTCCACTTCCTGGACCAGCTACAATCATTAAAGGGGTTGAAATATCAGTGCAAGCTGCTTCTCTTTGCCTGTCATTTAGGGATTGCAAGTATTTCAAATATTCCTCAGGCATGGTGCCACTTCGTAAATTTTGCTTAGTAGTATCCATTTGTTCTTCTTTAGGATCTAAATCAACCCCATTGCTTAATAGGTCACCACTTCCCATACCCTTAGAAGCAGTACTAGATCCTGAACTCAGATTAACACCACCAACAACTTTGCTGTCACTCAAAACTTTCTCGTCACAGCTATGATCTAACTCCTGCGCCACTGCTTTTTCCGCAGATTTCTGCTTACACAAAATGTCAATTTCTTCCAAAATGGACTCATCAAAATCATCATCGAGAAGACCGGTCGCCGAAAAATATTCCGGCGGTTTAGAACATTCAGGTTCTTTCCTTGGAGTTTCAAAATACGATCCACACGTGTTCTCCTTCTCCAAACCAACTACAGGAGCATCCATTGTCCTTGCACTTAAACAGTTGTCAATTGCATCATATGATGGACCACAGTGCTCATTCCCCATTGCATTGGGCCTCGTGTTCAACGGCACCTCCGCAAGAGGGACTCTCTTCGCAAGGGGAACCCGAGCCGCGGTATCAACTTCACCTGCACTCTTGATTCTACAAACAGCAAATATATCTCGGAATCAAATTATGGGATTTTAAATAACGAAACTATTTCCAATTAACCTGTGTGCAGGCATTTGCAATTTTTTTTTTCTTTGGTGACAATCAATTTCTAAAACCTAATTAAGCAGAAAATTATATTTGAGAAAATTAAAAAATAAATAAATAAATAGAAGAAGAAGAAAAGAAGAAGAAGAAGAAGAGAAAGCGGAGTTACTGGTAATAGCGAAAGGGAGAGGAATCGGAAGGCCTTTTACGAGGAAGAAGTGGCTTTGCAGCTCTGAAAGTTGCGGAGATTCTTCCAGTCTGCTGGTCTGCCATTTCTGTGTGTGCCACACTGTCCCTACGAGGAGTGTTTGCTTGCTGTATGCTTATTGCTTATAACAAGCGCCAAGGGCTGTGATATTCCATTTCGAATGTGTTTTTTTTTTTTTTTCTTTTTCACTCTTCAAAATAGCGTGTGTATGTGTTTCTTTTTTTTTTTAAAGTAAATTAATCTAACTTCTTCTCTATTTATTTGATTTTCTTATATTTTTAAAATATATAAGTATCTCCTTTATTAGCAAAAACAATTTTAATGTTTCTAAAAAAAATTTGGAACATGGATGCTTTACAATCTTTTACCATTAATTTTGTAAAAAAATTAATCAACGACTCTTATAATTGACCTATAACTTTATTAATAGGTAAACATCTCTTCCTCTTTTTTTTTCTTTCTTACAACCATCTCCCATGGCAGAGAGTTCCTATCGTTGTCGTTCATTGCCCCTCTCGGGCCCAAATCTATCCTCGCCTCACTTACAAAGTCGTCATTGTCAACTGACACACAACACTGAGCCAACCCAGAATAAAGACTCCACCGCGCGCCTAACAACCTTCTATACCACACCACTGCCTGCGACCCCATAGCCACAGTCGCAGCCCCACACAAACACAACAACTGGCCACTACTGCACCGTCAATCGTGCTCATCAAAACGTTGACCCAGTTCGCAGCTCTATCGTGGGCACACCTTGCGCCACCTAGCCACTATCCTTCGGTGCGCTTTAGTTAACCGCGTTGCAACCTGCATTCAGAACTTCCAGATCTGCGACCCTGAACGTGCACCACCATGTGAGCAACTGCCATTCCTCCACGTGTCACTACGCCGTCAACTGTGCTCAATAGAATCGGTGACCCAGTTCACAGCTTTGTCGCGGGCTCACCTCGTGCCGCCCAACCGCAATCCTTCGGTGTGCTTCCATTAACCGTGTCTCGACCTACATTCGGAACCGCCAAATTCGCAATCCTAAATGCGCACCACCGCACGAGCAGTCCTCATTCCATCGCATGCCACTTGTAACACCCCTTTGGAGGATGTCACACATAAAAGAAAATAAAATAAATAGAAATAAAATCTACCCAAGTTGCGAACATTTGTTAAATATTATTACGGGTTGTAAAAATAATTCCGATAGATCAAATATGTAATAAAAAGATAATGCGGAAAATACGAAATAAAAAAAAAACATCATTACGATAATATACATAAGATTAAGTTGTGAACTGTACAAATAATTTACAACTAAGACTACTACTATTTAAACAAAAACGAAAAGAAAGCAATAAAAGAGTCAATATATACGACACGTCGACGTGCCTTTAAAAACATCATGGTTATCTAATCCTCGGATGGATCACTCTCGGTCGAAAATGATCATCGGGAGATAGATATCCGGATGTCTCGACACACGCGATAACGGGATCGCGCGGTCGATACGATACTTATCTCACTAGGCTCGGGGTTTTCAAGACCCCGTAACGCCTAATGGATAAGGGTAACTCTAAGTGCGAAATAACGTCGTCGTCATAATCGGATCTCCATCAAACGATGACGTAGAATCACGGTCATACGTCCAAAGCGTGGTAACGAAGCACGATCTCCTCGTAAATGCCACGCCAGATCACCTCCATGAAATACCGGCTCTATGAATCCAAATCTTTGGCGTCGTCGCCATCCCACACAATCAATCCAGAGGATATGGATGATCGGATGGTTCTTGCTCGTAAAAGCGATCGTCGGCTTGCTTGCGACCTTCCTCTTCCTCGGGATACACGATCTCAAGAGGTTGTTCCTCTTCTTCCTCTTCAAACTCTTTACCGTATAAAATAAATAGACAAGAGACACATCTGATAAAGAGGTAAGACAACATAAAATCATCGCAACATGGCCAATAAGAAGAGAGACGACAAATAACAATTACACGGTTCATACAATATGAAGAAGCTATAACGGTAATTCATATTAGATATCCTAGTGTTTCGAACATCATAGACATAACACAAATAAAGAAAAATCACACGAGATAAATCAATCTCACGAGATAAGATAAGATAAGAAATAGACAACTAACATAAATTATCGATAAATATAAATAGAGAAAATGTAAGAATATCCAAGATATTACCGGATAAAGATAAATAGAGAAAATGGAATATTATCCAAGATATAATCAAATACACCAAAACACAACCCTACTCCATGGAGCTAAACCCAAACAGGATATCGGAGAGAATGACTTGCAAAATCTATTAGTACCACGGCCCAACCAACTATTACGCGATCACATTGCGTCGATAGCCTACGACACTGGGAATCCACCATCCAGGCGTAGTATAGTTCACGATCTCCGTTGTGGCACTATAGGCAATGTACTACTAGACTTTACAAACCTCGATTAAATATAGTGAATGTCAAGTCCATTAGTGTCTTGCTATCGGTTCTGCGCATGAGCTACCAATCATGTCCGCGTGTGGATCCCGTACACTAAAGTCTCCAAGTTTATTAGAACAATAAACTACACTACACTTATCGCATCGACAACACGATGTGATTCGTCTCGTCAACCAAAATACCAAAAATTGGCATAAAGACAAAACATAATTCCAAATATATGAAATTACGAAAATGCCCTCAAGATAAAAATATGCCCTCAATGGCAAAAGCCATGACGGGTTCACATTTTCCCGACAAATGAAATAACCTCAAAAGCTCAGACGGGTTCACATTTTCCCGACAAATAAAAAATAAATATAATGTAACGGTCAATCGCGTAGAAATTTTATCGCGTTTTTGAAATCTCGTCGTTTTTACAAACGTTTAAAAATCGGGTAAAGATATTTTTCTGTTTTTAAAATCGTGTAGCATTTTTAATACGTTTTCTCAATCGCGTAGGATTTTTAAATCATTTTCTCATTCGAATGCCTTTAAAATTAGTGTTTAAACAGATAGAAATAGTACTTAGTACATTTAAACTACGTTGAATAATTTTTCATACCGCATACTGTCATTAGGATATTGTTACTATCTTATAGGTTCATTTTTACTAAAAATTGACAGTATTTTGTTTATAAACTTATAATAATGGTTTTCTAAATTTTCCATAAAATTTCTATTTACCTAATTTTTAACCATTTCATTAAATTCTCTTTGAAATCTCTAACATGCTTCAAAACCTAAAGTGAGCTATATGTTAGAAAATTTCTTAACATTACTGTATTTCCTTCCTAATGATATAATTATGAATTTTTAACCCTTTAGACTTACTTCTAATCAATTGGTTCCTTCAAAAATCATTATAGAAAATTTCTTCTTAACTTGTATTGTTTCTTTTTAATTGAAAAAGGTTTAGAATCAAGTTTTAAAAATCATGATTACCTATAGTGGCATGTTGGCCAAATTTCGTAAAACTTTTACATATGATTTCTAAATCATGTCAAAGACATTATCTTATCTAAGTTCATTAAATCATGTTATAAAATAATGATTTAGAATCAAATTAAACCTTTAGGCATGTTGGCCCAAAAATACTAAATCTTTACCATTTGATTTCTAAGTTCATTTTCTTTGATCAAATTAATTTGAAACTTTCTTGATTCTCCTAGGTTAATTAAGTTACACTTTAGGAAAAATCAAGAGAACATTTTGGTCCTCACACTTTGGCATTGCCGTGAGCTAAGGAATGTGTTCTTTGGAACACTCATGCAATCTTACACATGTTATTCACATCCTATGGCTTATCATATATTTCTAACACATGCATTATATCTCTAACATATGCAAAATATTTCTAACACATGCAAAATATTTCTAACACATAAAACCTAAATTAAAGCTTGTAGACATGCTCTCAAAAGCTAATAGACATGCAAAATTATTACAATCACCAAATAAGAAAGCTACTAACACATAACACTTAAGCTACTAGCAACCACAAAAATTAACAAATACACATCAATAAACACACCACAACCGAATCCTTATGGATTCTACAAACAATCCATCTTCTTACCACCATCAAGGGATGATAAGAATTGTCTTCCTCTTACCTTAAATGAAGACAAAAACTTGCTTTCTCACCTCCTTAGGTCACGGTTTTCACTCCACCAAACACCTAAAATTTTCAAACAAAACCTACATGTTACTAACCATGAAAAAGAAGCTAAACCATGGAAGAATCATGGCTTAGAACTTTGAAAAAGAAGAGAGAAAAGAAAAGTATGAAATTTCACCTTCTAGGTAAAACTTCCAAGGTTGGTTTCCAAGCCTTAGATGGAAGAATTTGAAGAAACTCCCAACTACAAAGGTTCTTAGAATGGTGTTTAGATTAAGGAAACTTGGTTAGAAAAATTTTTGGATGGTTGGATGGTGTAGTTTGTGTCTTGGCCGAATATGGTGGAGAAAATGGGCAAGAATGGTGGCTAGGGTTCTTGATGAGAGAGAAGAGAGAAAAGTGATGAAGACAAAGTGATTTTAGGTCACCAAAGGCCTCTTGGCCGTGAACTTGATGTGGGGTGCAAGGTGGGCACCTTGCTTGGCTTCATCCAAGCCATTGGATGAATCAAAGGCTAAGATTAAGCCTTGGTGAGCAAGCCTTCTTCTCATTGGTTGGTTCCCGGTGACTCACATAGCTTAGTCACACTGCGTAATAAATGCTTTCTGTTGAGTCAATGTAGAGTCACTGCTTCTGAAAGTTCTACACTTACGGTGATTAATTAAGCTACTACGATCTAACCGTTACCCTAATTGTGGGTCCCGCATAAAATATTTCCTGGGTCCACTATCACTAAAACATACTTGACTAATAAAATAATATTATAATAATATAAAATTATTTTATTTGACATTAAATCCTAAAAATTAAAAGATTATTTTTAGTCTCATTCAGAATCGGGTTAAGTAAGATCCCCCAATTCTAAATAATAAAATAAGATTTCACCGGCCCTAAAATATTATTTTCCGCCTCGAGCAAATCACACAAAAAGTTCATATAAAATCACAGACATTTTCTCGGCATTAAATCAAGAAGAAAACAATTAAAAACAGGACAAAAACAAAAAAAAGATGCGACGTCGGGACGTAACGGTCATTTTCCCGTTTTTTTCCCACAACGTAGGTAATTATCCAAAACGTTCAAATAAAATATCCAAAAGTATTATATAGTGTAATGTATATCTTTCAGAAAAATTAATACAAGATGGCTTCGAAAAAATTTTTATTTTACTGTCTCAAACTACGTAAAACGATCAAATAAAATTTGAGCCAAGATATCGTAATTGTTTTCATACAAAATTGACAACGAAAAAATAGGGACACAACGGTCATTCATGCAAAAACATGAAAAACAGAAAACAGTACATTCAGAATATTTTCTAAAAATTGGGGCGTTACACCACTAGCTCCAGAAGCCTTTGCCTAGCCGTCGTGATGAAAATAGTACCATCGGGTGTGGTGGAGAAAGAGGAGAACAATGAGAGTGAAAAGGTTATAGAGAAAAAGAGAGAGAGAGAGAGAGAGAGGAATAATCAAAATTTTTATTTATTATAACAGGTAATTTTGCTCTGAACATCCATGCTCAAAACTTGGACAAGAACATTATAAATGTCTTCCTTATTAGTTATTAGTTACATATATCTCCCTTCTATTTTAAAAATAAGTTACACATAAATTCAAAATGAGTGAAATTGACTAAATGTGCCGTTAGTCAATAGTTATAAACTCAAAATGAGATTGAAATGGCAAAAATATCCTATATTTTATCCTTTTTTGTTAAACAAAGTAAATAAAAATGAAAAAAAAATTATACACTAACCTAGTTAGGAAGTGTTTTTGTTTTCCTACGTGACAACATCTTTTTTTTAACATGGCATAATTTTTTCAATGTGATGACACATATATATTTTCTATTTAAATTGTAATATAACATGTTATATGACATTTATGGAGAGCACTTCTTTGTCATGTAACAATGTTTTAGACATACATTGATATGTCAGAGTAACACATAACATAATTTAAAAACATATACTTTTTTTTATATATTAATATGATTATATGATTCTCCACTTCCAATCCGCCAAATACCTCTTCTCTCCAATACCTATTTGGTTGACCATATACTTGTCAAGTGTAACTAGGTGTGTATCCCAAATTTGATTTCAAAAAATTATATCTTGGAAAATATTAGACATCATCACCCTTGCTATATGAGAGTTACTATTCTTTATCATCCTCTATCATTACTTTGCTAAAGTGTCTTATCAAAAGCCTCAAAATTCATAAATCCAACCCCCTCCTCCTTAGCTTCATATAACTTAGATCACTTGATCCAATGAATTGTTCTCTCATCATTTTTGCTTTCCCACCAAAAATTATTAATCAAATATTCAATATAAAATTTTGGCAACATGTAGTAACCTATGATATAAGTCAAAATAGACTGGAATGAGGACCTTCTTCCCCACTTTAAATAGATACGTCTCTTTTCATCATTTAAGCTCTTTTCACACTTTATTTTGAGTAAAATTAAACATCTGCTGCTTTAATTATCCAATAAAAGTTGAAAGCCTCAAGTATTTAGAATGACTCTTTATTACATTTATCTCTAAACTTTGTTGAATGTTCATTTGTCTGAAAGAAGACACATTTCAACTAAAAAAGAGCTTCGATTTGTCAAGATTAACACATGGCCTAAAACCTATTAGTAATTTTAATACAATTTATTTCAGCATCTATGGTTTTAGAAAAAAAAAATGTTATAATCTGCAAAAATAAAATAAAAAAGGAAAAAAAATGAAAGATATCTTATGCTAATCTTGCAATTTTTATTCTATGAATATTGCCATTTGTATGTTCTCTAAAAACCAAGTCAGATAACACTTTAACCCAAAGAATAAATAAATATGGTTATTGGTTTAAAAATGTGCTGCAGAAACAAGATGGCTATTGGCTAGTTCATTTTAGGGTTATCTACGTTTCTTTTTATTTATTATTGGTAAATGTTAGAGGCTAAAAAACCGAAAATTATGACATTTTTATCATTTAGTGTAATTTTATATTATTTATTTATTAAAATGGCAAGAGTTTTAAACTTATCATCATCAAAAATATTATTTTATGCTAATGTCAAGTAACCGATTTCATTCATTGGACATTTAATTTGTATTTGATTTTTTCTTATTTTACGTTAAAAAAGCTTATAATCCAAATATTGTAGAGAGAGCTTTCGACTAACAAGTTTATTCTTTTTTTGGGTAACAAGTAAGGGGGTGTTTGGGAAAGATTATTCTCACCCCCCAATAGCTTTTTTTTTAGAAAAAAAATTATTGTAACAGTATTTAGGGATGTTTGATAAAATCAGCTTCATCTTTTATACGAAATTCAATGTATTTTAATAGTTTTTTTTATAATGTTGAAATTTCAACTTATAATTTTAGATTATAGATTATTCCTTACACTTTGAGATGTAAACATTATTTTGTCCTTAATCAAATAACTTTTTTAATTATTCTATATCTATTTTAGTAATTTAATGCATAAAAATTATTTTTTTTATATCATCTAAATAAAATAGATTAATTTAAAATCACTTTTTAGCTAACATATTTAAATATAATCGATTATTGAAATAATTAATTTTCACAACTTAATTATTAAAATAATCGATTATTGAAATAATCAAACTTTAATAATTATTCTAAACACGCACTAAGTAAACCAACATATGCTACTACTAGTCTGAATGGGTATAGCCTAAAAAACAAAAATAAAAAATATCATCTAACCTTATTCTTATCAACTAATGGTATTATATAGGGGTGTAAGTGTGTGGTTTGATTCGGATTTTAGAGAAAAATAAATCTGAATCAATTAAAATTAATTGGTTCGGTTTAGTTCGGTTTTCTTATTTTTTGATAGTCAAATCCGAACCGAACCGAACCAAATATCTATGGTTTGGTTCGAGTGATCGGGTTGACCATTATTTTTTAAACACAAAAATTAATTAAACAACTATACATGTAATATAGAAAAGTGCACATAATGTATCTAAAATTTCAAATAATATTAGAACATAAACTAACCTTTGTTATTCCATCAGCATGAACATTTAATTTCAAGTTGAGTCACATGATCATTGGTCTTTGAGATTTCCTGTTTATATCAAATCCAAAATGCTAAAATAGTGAGAAAAGAAAATTTCCTAGTAGGCGATAGAAAAATAAAATACATAATAAAAAAGTTCTGGCAATAACTAGACAGCAGTCAGAAGCATAATCTTGGTAAAAATCAAATATGACATATAATTTTTGTGGTCTCATAAATAGGCAATAGAAAATGACTAAGAGGATAGCTAAAGCAAAACCACTAGTCATATGATATACATGACTTTTATCCAATATCAATATATAAGTAGTACAAACATAATAATGGGTATCACCCAAAATTAATCCAAACTCAGTCAAAATTCAATCAAAACATTTAAAAAAAGGAAAAACTTCAAACAACCCCTTGTACTATACGTCATGTGCACTTTAGTCCTGTTACTTCAAAAATATGCAAAAAAGACCTGTTACTTTGCGTTTTGTGCAAAGAAATATAAAATGGTAACAGGCGTTACATTTTGGACGGAAACGCGCACGCGCAACGCACGTACACGTCTGAAATTTCTTCCCCCAAACGCGGTCTTCTTCTTCCTCAAACCACAAGCGCGAAAGTGCGAAATCCTCGACCACAAGCCCGAAATCATTCAAATTTGCCGTCCGATACTCAAACCTCGAACCCCATCAATTATAATTTCCCTCACCACGTCAGATCTGCCTTCACCACGCTCTAAAACAAAACCCTCGAAAACCCAGATCCACCTCACGCAAACCACCATCGCGAGCCACCGCACTTCACCGTTCCAAGCCACCGCTCCAGATCCGCAACCCACGAGCTCTATCGCGTCGCCTAGATCTGCCATCGAGCTCCATCGCGTAGCCCAGATTTGTCATCCCACGATGCACCCATTTCTGAACCAAACCCAATCACTTGAGTCTCAGCCATGGTGGTGCGCAGATTTGGCTTGGGTGGCTAAGCGACGACGGTTTCAGGTGATTGTGAAGAAGTAGAGGAATAAGAAGAAGAAAATGACAGTTCTAGGGTTTGGACAGGAGGTAGAAGAAGACCGCGTTTGGGGGAAGAAATTTCAGATGTGCAAATAATGCATTACGTGTGCGTTCAATGTAACGCTGTTACCATTTAACAATCAATCATAATTAATGTACTTATAAATGTTACCTTAAAAGCTTGTCAAAGACTTATTAGAGCTCAACTTCAAGATTTAAAGATAATCTTGACAACTCTAAAAATTCAAACATAAAATGTCTAATGTCTATGTACATCTAATAGTGATTTGGTTCGGGTAGTTATTCTGATTTAAAATTCTCAATCCGAGAACCGAGCTAATTAAGTTCTCATTGGTTCGGATTTTACTCAAACCAATCTAAATACCTAAACCAAACTCAATTAACTTAATTATTTTGATTTGAATTGATCAGATTAGTCAATTTATCTGAACTAATTTATACCCCTATATCATATGCTCATAAAAAAAACTCTAAGTTGACTATCTTTCAATAAAATATCAATGATGACTTCCGCCTTAGCTATGTCAGATGAATAACTTTGTTTCGTTAACATGGTCAAATCATTTGTTGACATTGCTGGCCCAAATGTTTAGCAAATATAAGGACATTCCTCTTAATTTTCCGTCGCATCGATTCACACATACCCACAAAAATTCAAGTGAACCATTAATACTGATGAATCAAAGAAACATAAAGAGAGATAAATAAATAAATGGTGATAATTGAATTTTTGTAGGATTTGAGAAATAATACTTGTGTAATTAACGCTACTGTTTAGGCTAATATATCTCATTCATATTTTATGTGGTGAGATAACTAACTAATTTCAATAATTTAAATATTTATAAATTTGTAACTCAATTTTCTGCATATACCCAATATAAATCAGAATTCTTTGAAGTTTTAAAAAAAGAAATTGAAAGGATCTAAGCCTTTAAAATTTTGATTTTCAATAGTAAAATAGTAAAACTTAACATGGTTTTTTATTTTCCAACTGTTAGATTGCTGCAGGAGGTGCAATTCTTTTCCAACCGTTATATCTCATTTACATATGGTGTGATAAGATAGCTAATTAATTTCAATAAATTAAATATTATAAATTTGTAACTCAAATTTCTATGTATAGCCTATTATGAATGAGGATCCTATGTAGTTTCAAAAGAAATTACAGAAGATCTAAGCCTTGAAAATTTTGATTTTCAATAGTAAAATATTAAAACTTAAAATAATTTTTTATTTTCTAACCGTTAGATATGAAAGGAACGGGACTCCCTACAATTCTAAAAATAACTGCACCAGCTGCAGTTTCTTATCTAGGAGTAAAAATTGAAGGACTTAATTTTATCTTCAATATTTTATTATAAAAAAATTATTTTTAAAAACTAGAATCACATCCTGTTCTAATAAAAACAAGAAAGGATCATGGTCCAATATGAAATTACAGAAAATGTAGTTATTTTTCAATTGCACAAGGTCTGAATCCAGGAGAATTCTAATATGGACCACTTGCAAAGTGGTCCATAGATGAACTATATGCTTTTGAGCAATTATTTATTGTTAAAATAAATCAATGACTCAGATTAAAAGAAAGATTTTAATTAATAATATTTAAATTCATATAAAAATTTAATTAAATTAATTTTTTTTTCTTTTTACAAATAATTATATATACAAATAACTTTACAATTTTAACGATAATTTTTTTATACACATAAATATATATAAATATTATTAAATTAATAAAAAAAAATATATTAATAAACTAAGACTTGTTAAGTCCATATTAACAAGCTCCTAAAATCCAATCAAGTACCTAATGATCACTTTTCCTACTTTATAGTTTACTAGTGAAATGATATGCATATGCATTGATGTCCCTATCAATGTATATTTTTTATTTTTTGTTTATTTATGTAAAGTTATTCAAATATAAATCATTTTTTTATAATTTTTTTCTCTTAATAGAAAATGTTAAGAGTGAGAGATAATAAAACAAAATTTAGAAGTGAAAAGTAGGATAGTTACTTTAATATAACTTTATCATTTTATCCATATATTTTAATTGTTTGAATTGTGTCTAAGTAAAAATAAAATGGCAAAAATGAGAAATAAAAGTTTGAGACCAAAAGAGAGCAATCCCCTTTATTAAGTAGTATAGATCATTTAATTGTTTCAATTGTATCTAGGTAAAATAAAATGACAAAAATAGAAAATAAAAATTTGAGACCAAAATAGAGCAATCCACTTTATTGAGTAGTAGAGATATAACAAGAGCTTGTTTGGTTAAAAAAATTTGCCAAATTTTTTTTTCATGAGTTAAATTTTTTTATGGGTTAAAGTGATATTTGGGTAAAATTGTTTAAAGTGATTAAAAACCTTTTTCATGGGTTAAAGATTTTTTCTGCATAATCCTGAGTTTTGAGCATTATTGAAAAAAGTTTTTCTTTTAAAAGCTGATTATGTTATTTTTTTAAAAGTAATCTTAAATCATAAAATATATTATATAGTATAAATATATCATTTCATATATTTTTTAATAATTTACTATACAAAAATAATTTTTTTATACAATTCAAATAAAATATATTATCTTAAAACTATTTTTAAACTAAAATATTTAAATATAAAATTAATTATATTATAATCAATTATAATAATAATAATTAATTATAATAATTTTTTTTACAGCTCATCTAAACACATCCTAAATTTTTGTTGATGTTAATGGTTTACTTGTCCTTCGAACCCTAAACTTTTATGGGAAAAAAAAACCTAAAAAAAGAAGGAAAAAAAAATCAGATTCAACGGTGGTGATTGACATTGAAGCCAAAATAGGGAAAATCAATACCCTTGCTGCTCTCTGCGTTGAATGTCTGCTTCGATTTGTTTGATAAAACCCAAAGCCACCAATCACCTCTCTCTCTCCTTCGCGCGCCAAATACAAAACACCACCACCACCGTTCCCACCCCTCCTCTCTCTCTCTCTCTCTCTCTCTCTCTCTCTCTCTCAGTCACAGCACAAGCACAGGTTAATATTACCATTCAATTTTTCTCCATTAAACTTCATCCATCAATCCATCTCCATCTCCATCTCCATCTCGGATCTCATCATTCCCTTTCCATCACCAATTTCCATTTCCTTCTCTCTCTTTCTCTTTCGTCACATAAATAAACATATGTATATAAACATGGTAGAATAGATGCATTCGTTTGTGAATTGTAATTGTTTCATTGATTTGAGTTGATTTGATTTGATTGTTCTAGGTCTAGGGTTTGTGCGATGGCGGATACACCGACGAGCCCGGCGGGCGGGAGTCACGAGAGTGGGGGCGAGCAGAGCCCGCGCGGTTCTTCTTCTGGCGGTGCCCGGGAGCAGGACCGCTACCTGCCCATTGCCAACATCAGTCGCATCATGAAGAAGGCGCTCCCCGCGAACGGCAAGATTGCCAAGGATGCTAAGGACACCATGCAGGAATGTGTTTCTGAATTCATCAGTTTCATTACCAGCGAGTGAGTCAGTCCAAATCCATCCCCAAAATTATTTTATCAATTTTTTGTAACATGCTAATTGATATGTGAAAATAGTTTTTTATTTTTTTAAATTGCAGTTTTTGGCAAATGGGGTTTGTTAGAATGTATGAGTAGCGCTTTTGCCAATTTGTATCATATGATATGATGTTGGGAGGATAGGATATTAGGGGTGGCCTTTGTTTGTTTATGTGAATGTTAATTGGGCATGGTTATTTTGTCAAATTCTAATTGATGTGTGGAGAAGTTTTTTTTTTTCTAAAAAAAAGGTTGATAGATTGCATTGCAGTTTTTGGCAAATGGGGTTTCTTTGAATGTATGAGTAGCTTTTGCCAATTTATATGATATGATGATGATGTTGGGAGGATAGGATATTATGTTTGTTTATGTGAATTGGGCATGGTTGTTTTGTCGTGTAGGGCAAGCGAGAAATGCCAGAAAGAGAAGAGAAAGACCATTAATGGAGATGATTTGTTGTGGGCAATGGCCACTTTAGGATTTGAAGACTACATAGAGCCACTTAAGGTGTACCTAGCAAGGTACAGAGAGGTAATTTTTCTTTTTCTTTTTCTTTTTTTAATTTTTGGTTGGTGCAATATGGGGACGTATTTGTTATCTATTTGTTAGAAATTTAGGAGACAACTGGAATCATCTAAATTAAATCCTCATCTAATGCATCTGGCTCAAAAAAAGTGTAAAATCTAGATACTATATGAAAAAGATGAATATACTCTTCTTAGTTTTCATTTCCTTTTCCATATTGGGGTTTGGGTGAGTGTTTGGTTGGGTGGGGCTCGGGCCGGGAGAGCGGGGTGGGTGGGGGAGCTTTTCACTGAAATGATCCATTAAGTTCTCTTTCTTCCACCCCCGTTTTAATGTCGAAGTTCTGATAATGTTCCTTTTGGTTTTATAGTTATCTGACTGTTTCCTTTTCCTTTTTATTTGGTTGGTGATTTTGAAATGTCCACAATTATCACAGTTGGAGGTTAGTTAATCCTCCCCTCTGCTTAATAGTATTATTTTGCTATTTACCTTGGACTATTTTGCCAATGGAAATGCCAGTGTTCGTGAACCATGAATTCTGACAGGGTGACACTAAAGGATCTGCTAGAAGTGGTGATGGATCTGCTAGACGAGATCAAGTTGGCCTTGCTGGTCAAAATGCTCAGGTATGATTTAATCATTGCATAACCTTTTTGGAGTTTTGTCTTTGGTTTAAGAATTTTTATCCTGGTGATAACTTGTTCGTGTAAATAAGGTTTAGTTCATCAATTAATATATACTTTCTATGTGTTGTTGGTTTATGTATATGGCAGCTTGTTCCTCAGGGTTCGCTGAACTATATTAGTTCCCAGGTAGTACTCTCTCTTTCTCTGTCTCTATCTCTCTAGAATGCATGCATGCTCAATTATTTTATTGTATTTTATTTTTTGGTGCACACGTACATTGTCAATTATGGAGATTCAACAAATAAAATTAAGACATACTCATAGTCAAAAATAGCAAAATTGAATATTAAGATATGCATTTTATGTACTGAATATCCTCTAGCAATGTTGTATTGATTCTGCTTTCTTTTAAGAGGACTGATATTGACTAGCTAAAGTTCAGTGTCATGGAAATTTGATGTTTTCCCACTGGTGCTTGTGTATCAGCTAGTCATAGCTTTGAGATATGATTGATCATTCTGATGTGTTTAAATTCTTGATGTTAATCTTGTGGGTTTGTATTTACATGCCAACACTATATTTTACCCTATTGTCTAGTTTATTCCGTTAATGCTTGGTGTCTGGAGTCTACAAATTGGGTGGCCATTCTTCAAATATATTCCTTCAGAGTGAAGTTTTAACATGTCCAAGTGAGTTATATTATACAGGAAACTTATTGCTTTAGAAAAGCTCATGAAGTTTGAATAACCGTCATTTGAACTTTTAAGAATATGAATATATTTGCAATCTTTTAAGAGCATAGGAACCTTTGAAGATAATTGTTAAAATTAAGTCATACTGCAGTTGTTCTGTCTAATGCTAGAGAAAAAAATAAAATCAGTTTCTGGATTGGTTTTTGTTTTCCAAACTACTCTGTTGTCTTTAGTGGAATATATATTCTATTATGGATAAATAAATCTGGTTGATGGGGAGATTAATTAGAGGAGTGAGGTTTCACGTTTCAGGATATTGAATTGGTTTTCAAATTGGTATTATAATATAAACTGTTTAGCTGTTGACAGGTTCATCATTCCAACAGGTCTTTGTTAATTTGCTTGTTTTGGGTCCCTTCTTCTCACCATCCCCATGAATAAAAAGTATTCTTGCAATCTTGCAACATTCGTACAATATTGTGTGTTTCCATCTCCATTCCCTTGTAGGATAAAATTTTGCCTCCGGCATTTGTTTCATCTATTCTTATTGTTCTTGTTTCCTCACGAGGTCTTCTTACACTGAACAAAGGCTAAACTCAAATTTGTATTTCATAGAAATTTTGTACCACTTCAATTACTAATGGTAGCATATTAGGACTATTATGTTTTTAGTTTTATTGGGCTGGGCTAGTGGGCTAGTAGTAGTTGTACTACACTAGTACATAACCTAGATTAGTAGTATAAATGTTGTAGTGTTTTATATGTAATACACACAATTTCTCTCAAACACTCTTTGTCTCAAACACATAATTGAAAGAGCCTTATGAACCTGCAACATGTCATTAGTATTAACAGCTGGAAAAAATATGCAAAAAGATTAAATAAAACTAACTGAATACAGAGTGACTAAATGCCCATTTATCCAACAATAGTAACTATTTATCGAACAAAAGGTTTCTATGCATATAGATATCTCATAGGGAGCATTTATTTTTTATTATTTAAAGAATGCATCACTCTCATCCATGTTTGTTTTCATATATCCCTCAACAAAATTATCAGTTTGGGCATCTTAGGCAGTGGTGGACAGCCTGATATGGTATTAGCTATCATATTTAGCAACAGTAATAGAAACAATGGCTGAAACTGCAGAAGGAGCAGATGGAACAGCATCAATCTGAACCACATTGGTAGTACAACATGGTTTACTATTTAGCTTGAAGCAATGGATCACGAGTTATCAAACATGTGACAGTGTAAAATATGAGAGAAATTGGAAAACCGTACCTAGTGCAGCCATGTATTTATATACAGTAAATAGGCTTGCTGTACAATGTAGGATATGATAGTGCCAAAGACGTAAATACCCTTAAGCACCCTAAACACGCGCTTAATATATTACCCTTAACACTCCTCAGGTTGGATCATAGGTGTTAATCTTGCCCAATTTGTTACAAAGATAGTTAACTGTACTCCCATTATAGGTGTTGATCAAATTTCATATTTGGTAGCTGACGGACAGATATAGTTTATCCTGTATGGTATAAGATCTGTTTTTTTGCAATTACAATTTATTGAGGAATTAATACATTGTTTAGAAGCTTTTTTGAGGCTTTGGTTGAAGTTTTGAAAGAAGCCTTACTTGAACAATGTTATTTCAGACTATATTAGCTATGCTATTTGCACTTTCAACATGCCAACGTATAATTCAACTTTTCATTGCGGTAAAATTGAAAAACCAAGTTTTGCAGAGCCTGTTACCCAGAATTAGTGACTTCTACCTAGACATATTTTTATGGAAATTATATTAAGCTGTTTCAAGCTGCTAGTATTCTGTATTGATGACAAAGCACTATGATGGAGTATGAAGTAGGAACAATGGGCCATGCAAGAGGAATATTAGGAGTATGGAAATACATCATATTTGTATGGATTGGTATATTCATTATAAGCTTGATTATCTGGGTTGTTCTAGTAATATAGGACTTCCATTGAATGATAGCTTTTTATTTAAAATTTAGATTACTTGGCTATATACTTTGGTTTCTAAGCCTATGTTTTAGGATTAATTGTTATTGAGTTGTTCTGCTCTCCTTCTCTTGTAATACCCCCTTTCTCTCTTTTCCAAACCTCTTCTCCCCCTTCTCCCCTCTCTGTTGTTTCTCCTTGTCCTACATAACAGTGTGAACATGATTTATCTGCTCCATCCTCTACAAAAAGTCCCCAGATCTGTTCACAAGTTGAGTTGTGGTAGGGTTGAATGATGGGTGTCTAAAAGTTTTCAAATACTTTGTAGTAGATATAGAATAATTCTATAGACCTTTCTAGAAGTAAAATGCATGAGGCTAATTGGAGTCTGTGACTGTGTGTGACAATGGAAAGTTAGAAGATGGTTTCTTTCTATAATTGTCATATGTTCAAACATTGAGCTGAAACATAGCTAACCTTTCACCATTAAATATAAAGCATAGGTGATTTCAGGTTTTTGGTGGTTTCTAAAATTGGACCATGTCTTGCTAATTACCTGAATATTTGTCTTTATGTTGTCCTTCACCCAAAAGTCTAGGATGATAGCTTTCTTGCATGAGCCGAAATATATTTCATAATGATGACTAGAATCATATGGCTTGATATTACTGTTTTTGCATGTTTCATTGTTGGAGCCCTCTTTCTTTTAAGATCATAAATATGCTGATGACTTGTTTTGTTGATCATAGTGTTTTTAAGAGTAATGATCAATGATCATATGAATTCAAATCTGTTGTTCAACTGAATGAAGTGTGATTTCTTTTGCTTTCAGATTTAGTAAAAGAACATCTCTGTGACTCTGTCTCTGTCTCTTTCTCAGACTAATAACATTTTTTTAATCTGTTGGAGTTTGCAGGTGCAGCCACAGCATCTGGTTATTCCTTCAATGCAAAGCCATGAGTAGATGCGCATCTACGCATCTTATTTATTTCACTTAAATGCTTATACACATGGCATGGACGGAAATAATAGTTTGGTGATTTAAAATTTAGTTCTCGTTTAGGGTAGGAGGCATGGGTGTCTGAATTTTGTTGCGGTACTCATGTAGATATTTTTTTACATATATAAAATCTAGCTGCATGACCGTCTGAAGGGAGAGAAATGTGTGGGGTTTTGCTTGTGGTTCGCCATGTGGCTTGTCATGGTGAGAAGCATTTTCTTTGAGCAATTTATTTGGATTATGTAATATTTGCACATGCTGCATTTATTATTTTATTTAAATTAGGGAAAATATTTTGTTTCTCTCTTCCTTAATGATTCTTAAAAAATTCACTTGGTCAAAGCACAAATGTTCTTGGGGGGATTGGTAGCTTCAGTTAGTGAAGTTCCTTGTAGTCGTCTAGAAGCCTTGATAGTGTAATCTTAAAAAGTTTTGATTAATAGCTTATAAATAATATTTTATATTATAAAATTAATTTTGTACACTATTAGATATATCACTAAATATATGCAGTGTCACACACACACACACATATATATATATATATATATTTCTTTGATTCTAGAATCTAACTTCTTTCTTTCTTTGTTTTTTTTTTGTCTCATTTAAATGTTCATATATAGCATTATTTTAAAAGCTTAGCAAATATTGAAAAAGGAAGGTGAGAAGAAATTCTTAAATAAACATTCAAATCAAGAGCTAATATATATAAGATTGTTTGGGTTACGTTAAAAATGTATCTTTTTTTCTAAACATAAAATGTATCTTTTAAAAATATATATTTATACATGTCAACTATTAATTTAAATGTTTGTGAATGTTGTGTTTACCAAAAAGTTTGTCAAATATTAGCTTTTGTCACGTAGCTTTGAAGATAAAATATATTAGAAATTCTTAATTCAAAAGGATAACAATTCATGCTACAGGACTTCGGCTTTTTGACCAGTTTAGTGATACTAAAGGGTGAGAGCAAAAGAGACAAAAAGTGGGGGAGTGGGAGTGAAAGGGCAAAGTGAGACGAGTGTGGGATTGAAGGGTACCATATAGGCCTTGTTTATAAGATAAAATAATAAAATAGTATAAAGTATGATAGTATAATTAATATGATAAGACTTTATTCTATCTTTTGTTTGATAACGAAAAGAATAAATTAGTTAATTATATAATATTTTTTTACAGATCAAAATACCTTTTAGCACAAAAGTTAAAATAACTAAAAAATAAGCCTTCATTTATGAAAAAAAGCTTCACCAGCTTCACTTTTGCTTATGGACGACATTTCTGGCTTGTGATTCGACTCGAATATGGACAACGACGGTATGGGTTTGAAGCCTATTCGAGTTTGATGAGGGAGTTAAACCAATGATTCGTTATTGGAGCAGATAGCAACAACCATTTCATCGTGAGCACGAGCTGGTCATGGTAGTTTGGATCCGATTGGATGGTGTTTGGCAATGGGTGCGAACTCATTATGGACTGTGGTTGTAGTGGGTCGTGGGTAGTTGAGAGATTAGAGATTTTGGGTGTTTGGGTCTTTGGTTGGCGATAGTAAAGGGATCGACAACGACTAGGCACGACATCCATGAGTGGTGGCAAGGTGGCTTTTCTGTTTCTGGTTTTAGATCTTTGGTGGTTGGGATTTGGATTCATGGAATTTTTGTGGTTGGAGTGCAGGTGGAGTGGTGGGGGTCGTGGTTCATACGAAGGGTAGCGTATAAGCTGTGGGTTCTGTTTTGGGCTTGGGGTTCAATGGTGGCTAACGATGGTGGTTGAGTCGTCGAAGGAAAATGGGTCATATTGTTGAGGAGGATGAAGTTGAGGGGGGTAGGGAAGGGAAAATATCCTATCACGTCTAATCAAGTAGTGGGGGAGATGATAGAATAATTATTTTAAAATAAGATAAAAAAAATTTGACCTGATTTGATTATACTATCATGCTAAATCATTAAACACCTGATAAAATCTGATAGTATTAGTTAATACTATTAATTTTTTTTATCATATTCACTAAATGCAGTCATAAGATTTAAATATTGAAAGAAGTGAGGTAACATGTACTTTAAAAAAAAAATTGAAAGTGGAAGCTAGGAGCATTTGGAAAAGGTGACTGAGTTTGCATTTTGGAAAAAACTTTAAGGTAGTTGCTCTTTCATAAGAACATGACATGTGTAATCAATAGTAGCCTTTCTTCTTTTTTTTTTTTTGTTTTTAAATCTAATCTGATGCTTCAGCTTTTCCTTTCCAGAAGACGCAAGACATGGGGTTTTGACCAAAGTAGTGTTATTTTAAAATTTATTTATCAAATTGGGGTAGTTTTAAAACTATTTACCAATTTGAGGTTCTTTTTTACACGCTGGGAAAAGGCTTTATATTTTATTTTATTTTTTGCCACGTCATGCAAAGAGCAACTCCAAGTTGCTCTTTACAGATTCTCTGTCTCACATCCCATCAACTCCAAGTAAATAAATTTAATATTATTTTAATAAAAAAGTGAAAGAGTAACTTGAAATTACTCTTTCCAGTCACATCCTCCCTTATCGATTAAATCAAATTTAATATTATTTTAATTAATGAATGAGCAATTTTTTTTTATTTATTATTATTTAAATGAAAAGTGAAGGAGCAACTCTAAGTTGCTCTTTTCAGTTTGTCAATCACATCACGTCTCCACGTGCAGAAGAATCAAATTTAATATTATTTTAATTAAAAAAGTGAAAGAGCAACTTGAAGTTGCTTTTTCGTGTCTATCAATCATGTCAAAACAGAATCAAATTTAATACTATTTTAATTAAAAAGTGAATGAGTATTATGTTGTGGACTTGGTTGAATTTGCCAGACTTTAAATTATATAACCAGAATCAATTTTATTTACTATTATATAACCAGACTTTAATATTATGTTGTGGACTTGGTTGAATTTGCCATTTTTTTTAATTTTTTATAATAACAAATTTAGCATTGTTAGATTATTACATTAATACGACTAATATATATATATATAAACATACGTACGATTTCAATTAATAACCCCCTTGATCCATACATCACTACATGCAAACCTTTAATCTAACTTTCAACATCTTCAACGTTATCATCACCTTGTCGATAGCAGCGAGGCGAGAGCATAGTCGTCGGTGTGACCTTCTTGTCTACAAGTATCCACATCGTTGCCTAGTGAGACTCCACCCAATCCATTTCGTTCCTAAGGTGTGTTGATACTTGGTTTCGCACGAAAGGTTGACTCATCTGGAAGTAACGTCCACTCCACGTCGGCAATGTTCGCCTCATTTCCAATAGACCACCACTCGGGACTATAAGCATTCACAATATTTTGTATTGAGTAAGCGGGATCCACAAACCGGTAGAAGTCAATTGCCGCAATAACGTGAGAGATGGGTATCTATATTTGGAATCTCCCACACCGACAATACCCTTTATTCAGATCACCGACCATGTTTGACCACATGGCCAATTGAATGCATCTTCAACTTCAAATCTTGTGGATTGTATATCATATCTGCGAACTTGGTGGGAACTCGCATCTTCTTGATTTTTCATGATCGCCTCAATTAATTTCTTACAAAATCTCTTTTTGCTCAAACTTAGCTCCGCCTTAATCTCTGCACAAAGTACTCCCATTATTTTGTTGAAACTTAAAAAAACAAATACCATATGTGGACTTCACCAATGTTGTAATTGGAAAATTTCGAGCACCTTTTAATACTTTATTTATAGCCTCTGACAAGTTCGTTGTCATGTGTCCATATCTTCGCCCTTCTTCATCATGAGCTTGGCTCCATTTTTCTTTTGAAATATTGTCAATCCACCTTTGTATGTCATTGCTAATTTGACGAAATTTTTACAAGTTCCTCTCAAACTATATTAAAACAAAAAAAATTTGAAAAGCAACAAATCATATATCTCAATGAAACATTATAAGGAATTAATTTTTACCTAGTTTTAATAAGTCCTCCTTCAATTTTGCATTCCTGAACTTATGGTTGAAATTGCTGGCAATGTGGCGTATACAGTATACATGATATGCATTGGGAGGCTGTCAACCAACTTGTGCATTATTCACAGCAGATTTTATGCTTTGGTGTCGATCAGAAATCAAACATAAACCTTTCTTTCTTGTCACATGTTAGCGTATATTTGCCAAGAACCACGACCAAGCACTCAAGGTCTCACCTTCAACGATAGCAAAGGCAATTGGCAGAACGCAACTATTGCCATCCTGTGTCATGGTAATCAATAGTGTACCACGATACTTACCATATAGGAAGGTTCCGTCAATTTGTATAATCGGTTTGCAAAAGTTAAAAGCATCACAACATTGCTTGAAAGTCCAGAATAGTCGATGAAACTTATGAAACTGATGATTAACCTCATTGTTGAAGACAACTTCATTTGTCTCGATTTTGTAGATGGAATCCGGTGCAAACAATTGCATATACTCCAACCATCTAGGTAAGATTGCAAAAGACTCATCCCAGTCACCGAACACATTTACAATTGCTTTTTGCTTAGCTTTCCAAGCCTTCCTATATGAGATTTGATATCCAAATTGGCTGCTAATCCTCTCTTTGATCAAAGAAATTAGGACTGATGGTTCTTGGTTGACCATACCTAACACACACATTATAAAATATTGAAATGTTATTCCAAAAGCACATAATTCACATATGAGTGAGGTTCATACCTACTATACATGAGCAAACAAAATTGGGATCCAACTTCTTATGATCTTGAGAAAGCATTGGATTCATACAAGTGTAACGACCATCCCATTTAGTAATTTGCCACTTGTCTTTTTTCCTAAAATTGCCCTTATACGCCACGAGCAACCTTCAACATGTTTTGGGCACTTCACATATAAAATTGTTGGTTTTGATTCAACCACAAAAAATGTCTGATGTCGTTTCATAGAATAATGTTTGATAGCCAACTGAACAACTTCTTTACTATCAAATCATAAACCAACATATAACTCATCTCCTGCACGCCAAGAATCGGGCATATCCAACCCTGGAAAACCAATCTCTTGATCGGGGTGGCCCCAATTAATATATTTATAGTGTGGAGTTGAAGTCCAAAATAGAGTCTCTATAGAATGTTCACCTGTACATGTCTTAAAAGCGTGAGAGACAAGTACTAATTTCGCTATATACCAACTAAATTATATGGACACTAACCTGTTTGTTGTGGAAGTTCACTAACAGGTAATGATGATGCAACTGGAGAAGCCATAACAATAAGAAGCCAAGCCAACAACATCAAAATCACCCTCAACTTCAGTGTCGAGACGAATCACCGTCAGGAATTTCACCTTCGTCTTCATCTTCACTGGACACCATTGTTAGGTCTCTATTCCAATCTTCATCATCATCTGAAAGCCCAATGTAGGCATCAGATTGACCACAACATGGTGCAACAGTATTCTCATCAACATGGTGTACATGTAATGATGAACTGCCTACAACGTCGATATCAACGTACAATTCCAATACTGTCATAGTGTGTTGATCAAAAGTGTTGATCATGCACTCAACATCTTCATCATCAAATATTTCAAGAGCAGTATATTTGCTCTCATTTCGAGATATCAAAAATTTATATGTAAGACTAGAAATGATTTGATGAGACTGAAGGTTTAATTTAGCATGAATCTTTCTCTTTAACATCTGATAACTGATACCGCGTTTAATTTGAATTGGCCTAGTGTCGCCTTCGAATGTGAGCCCTTGTGGCCCTTCAAACTTTCTACCATTTGAATAAAGGAAAACAACAAATTGACTCATTTTTAGAATGAAATTGAAGAATGTCTAAAATTTGTGAGAGACGAGAGAGAAGGGAAGAGTGAACTTGGGTTGATTTAAATAGAGAGAGCATCAGTTAAGGGAGGAGCAAAATTAAATTTACGAAGGTGACTAAAAAGAGCAACTCCAAGTTGCTCTTTCACTTTTTATTAAAATAATATTAAATTTGATTCTTCTATGTGTATAAGTACCATCTGGAAAGAGCAATTTGGAGTTGCTCTTTCACTTTTTCATTTAAATAATAATAAATTTGATTCTTCTAGTCACAGGGAGTGATGGAGAGAATCTGAAAAGAGCAAGTTGCAATTGCTCCTTCACTTTTTAATTAAAATAGTATTAAATTTGATTCTGTTTTAACGTGACTGATAGGCAGGTTATTAAAATAATATTAAATTTGATTTTTCTACGCGTGCAAATACTTGACGTAATACAATTGTAAAGAACAATTTGGAGTTGCTCTTTCACTTTTTCATTTAAATAATAATAAATTTGATTCTGGAGAGAATCTAAAAAGAGCAACTTGTAGTTGCTCATTCACTTTTTAATTAAAATAGTATTAAATTTGATTCTGTTTTGACGCGTGGTGATAAAGCAGAAGGATAACTTCAAGTTTAACTTTTTAATTAAAATAATATTAAATTTGATTCTTCTACACGTGACACGTGATGTGATTATTAAAACCTGGAAAGAACTTAGAGTTGTTCCTTCATTTTTTTATTTAAATAATAATAAATTTGATTCTTCTAACCTGATAATAACTTTTTCATTCACTTTTTAATTAAAAAATATTAAATTTGATTCTCATGCGACGTGACCGATAAGGGATGATGTATATGGAAAAGAGTAATTCCAAGTTGTTCTTTCACTTTTTTATTAAAATAATATTAAATTTCTTTATTCGGAGTTGATGAGACGTAAAATAGAGAATGTGCAAAGAGCAACTCCAAATTGCTCTTTGCATGACATGACAAAAAATAAAATAAAATATAAAGTCCTTTACCAACGTGTCAAAAAGAACTCCAAATTAATAAATAATTTTAAAACTACCTTAATTTGATAAATAGATTTTAAAATAACACTACTTTGGTAAAATATCCCGCAAGACACAGTCGCATCCTTTATACTAACGGCATTAGCTTTTTCAGAAGATGCAATTGCATCTTTACCACACCCGGACACATCCAAACACTTTAACTAAAACAACTCTTTCTATTTTTGAATTTTCATTTTGTTGAAACTTAATGCAAAACAAATAAATATTTAAATTTTAATTTCTTTTGCTACTTCCGTTATTAAAGCCTAGATGCACCCCGGTAACCAGTATATATAGCCAAAGAAAAGATGGAATATCTTTTCAATTATCTCCACTATTATGAACTTCTGATTTTCCCCACACTCCTTGAATAGCAACTTAAAAGAATTTGTTGATCACTTTATGAATAATGATTTTGCCAATCAAACTCTTGGAACAATCCTCCAAAACCATTGGAGAAGTTTACCTCTTGAATCCATTCATGATTTAATCATTGAAAGGGTTTTCTCGTTGAATTCAAACACAACCAGCAAAAGCTCGCCTCAACGTCAGCAATTCATATGCTTACATTTTATTAATTTTTACAGAAAAATAACTTTCCAACCAAAAGATTTTTTTGTAACATGTTTGAGAACAATTAAATTCATTCTCAATAACTATTTTTTGGAAAAAAATTATTGTAACAATATTCTCATTTAACAAAATCAATTTTAATTTTAATAGGAGATTTAATATATTATAATTTTTTTTCATAATATTAAAATTTCAAATATGATTTTAAATTATAAATCATTCATTACACTTTAAGATGTAATATTATTTTGTTCTCAATCAAATAATTTTTTTAATCATTCTATACTTATTTTAATAATTTAATGCGTAAAAATAAATTTTTTTATATCATGAAAACGAAACAAATTAACTTAAAATTATTTTTCAAGAACATATCTAAAATAAAACTAATTCTATTATAATAAATTATAACAAAAAAATTTATACAATAATTGATTATTAAAATAATCAAATTTTTACAACTATCCTAATCACACACTTAATTATAAACTTTTCTCAAGCACAAAACGTAGGTCATCCTCTTTATGCGATATATTAGACAATATCAAGTGCTCTCCAAATGCCACAAAACTGGGTTTGTTGCATAGTCTCATCTTTGTGAGCTGGGCCGTTTAACACGGATATAATTTGGTTAATTAAAATTAAACCGGAGGTGCCAATATACCAATGCCCATAGAACAATTCATTCACAGGCTTCTTCATATATCCTTTAATCGTGGCCTTCCCATTAATTCGTATTTAAATTTAAATACTTCCCTATTGTTTCATGCATACCATATATTAAAGAACGGAAGAATGAAAGGTTAGTACTCACAAAGTCACAAATTGCAGTGAAAATGCCTTTGCTTTGAGGGAACCAGCTTATTTCATAATGATTCTTTATTGATGCAAGAACTTTGATTGAACGATTTGAGATCATTGATAGTCATTGTTTTTATAGAATATAATGATGTCGTTTAATTTATGTAGTCAACCTCATTTAGTGATAAATGACTTCAGTTGTTTGTTGTTTATTCAATAATTCACAGAAAAAGATATGAAGAATGTAAACAGAAATTTTTTGAACAAATAAATTTCTCAAACATATACAGCTCTTAATTGACCTCCATAAAGCATATAAAGACAATGAAGAAAAAAAGTTTTCCACGCGAATGCATCATAAGTTTACAACTAATCTGTTGTGGATTGTTGTGGAAATGGATGCTACAGCGTCACAAAATGCACTGAACAAGTAGATAAGAATTTAATATAGAAAATATCATTAATCTGGATAATCTTACTGAACATTGAAGAATTTAAAGTCATTGTACACACATCAAATCAGGATATATTATTAAAAAAAAGAAACTTAAACCAAAGCAGATAGATTTCCTGGAAGCAAAGAAAAGGTGAGAAAATTTTTCACAAATATATATATACACATTTTTTTAAAAAAAGTAGTTGCGTTTACTTTACATTTGACTATAGTAAGTATATAAATTCTATGCAACAAAAAAAAAAGTATATAAATTCTGTTCACTCTTCTAATCCTATGTTACGATCACCAGTGTCTTAAAATATCTTATAAAACACCCAATGCAATGAAATATGAAGACAGCGAAAGGGTCTAGCTAACATAATTCTGCACTTACAAATTACTGAACCATAGTAAATCATATGAACAGCATTAAACTCTATCCCTCTAAAGTGAAAGCACAGTTACCGATAACTATTGTATATAGCATTAACAATGATACCAAACCAGTAATCAGACTACAGTGTTCACAAATAATCTGTAGATGGCAACTACAAGGCTATACAGAAAACTAGGAAAAGTATGATAAACTAAGAAGCAACAAAATAATGCATCATACTACCAGAAAAGAGAATAATCTTTACAGAATCATGGATGACCAAATGAATTAACATTTACCTCTTTTGGCAGACATTTAGTAATAAATTGCTTCAGCAGTTCATTCAGTTTAGTACATGCTGCTACATCGTTTTCAGCACTCCCTGCAATGAGAATCACAAATGTAATTTATTTTTTATAGAAGATTGTATTTGAAGTAAATATCGAAATTGTGCCAACACAAGAAGTACGGTGCAAATATTAACACAGAAAAATCCTATAAACACCAAACTTTTAGTATTATCAACTCTTTACAACGACAATTAATTAGAACTTTATAAGGTTCCAAACTAGCTAAACAAAGCAAGAAACCATATATATCTACGAAAGTAAATATAGCAGACATAGGATGCATTGGAATCGTGAAAGCCAAAAGTCAGTAATCAAATTGTCCAAGTAAGTAATACCCTTGTTTTTTTTCTAAAATTGTTTCTTTAGTTGTCTCAGATTGTTGCTGGACACTCGTTTCCTTTTGTCTTAAAGTAGCAGGATTGAAAACCTTATGTTTTTGAACATCCTCCTCCTGATTTTCTTGTTCTAGATTGCTGGTCAGCTTTCTACTAGCACTAGAATATTTATGACCTAGTAAGGTAATAATTCAAACAGCTCCCAAATCAAAACTAGAGCAAAAATAACTAAGATGATATCATCTTCAAGCTATGCTTTCTTGATGCTAGTGCATCCTCCGTTATGTTTTACTATCACATCAACCATGGGACATAAGTGCACCTATCAAAATAATCAATCACAAAATATTGCATGTGAAATAGTAAAATGTTACTTACCAAACGATTTAGACCATATTAAGTTCAAAATTGGAGAGATCAAGATGCATCTCCTGGTCCTGTGTTGTGGCAAAAGATGAAGCTTTGAACAATGCACTTGGAGAATAGTTAAGCTGGTAATTCACAAGAACTGGTCCAAATATGTTGAACTTATTAGCACTGCTGAAAGCAACCTCTGCATCAGCACACTTCTTAAAAACCACTCTTGCCCGGCTGCTCACTCTATCAACTTCTGTTTCAGATTCCTTTAGTGATCCAAAACGGCTAAAAATCTTATTTAGGCTTGTTTCTGTGGGAACAGAATCCAACTCAGCAAAGTTTAAAACAAGTTCAGCAGGGGATTTCTCATCTATATAACCAGAAGGTTTTTCAGGAATTTCAGCAAGATTACTATCACAATATCGTTTCTTGGAATAGGACCTACGACTAACTTGAACAGGTTTTTCTGGCTGAGCAGGGGCTTGCTGATAGTCTTTTCTGCTGCTTCTCTGTGATGGTTGTTCTTCAGAACCATTCTGGATGAACCAATCTGTCCAATATGTGTCACTCAGATCATCAAATTCAAATGTTTCAGGTGATCCACCTATGGGTGGTTTCTTCCTTTTAGTACCAACTTTATTTGTAGGCAAGATCTCTTTTCCAGAATCATCACCCACAATTATTGAATTCCTGAAATCAGAGAAGAAGCTCACAATAACAATCAAGAAACTATAATCTCCCAGCGGTTCTTGTGCCACCCACTGAAGAGAAGATACCAAATCCTCTAGAGATGAATATTCTGTTGGAACAATCAAGCTTGACCTCTGAGTCTCCTCAAGATTAGGGGAGAAAACATCAGATCCATCTCCTGAAAAACCATCAGCACTTTCAGCTGCCATCTGAGACCTGTCTCCAGAACACTTCAACACAGAAGGAGGCCCAGTAAGTTGACTAGCAACCCTACGAAGACGTTCACCAATTTTAAATGATTGTTTTGGGGTATTTGAAACTTTTGCCAGGGAAATTGTCTTTCTCCCATCTTTCATCCCTGAGTCATCAGTATAGCGATCAATACTCCTCCTTTTCTTGGAAAGGGCAGGGGAAACCAGATTATCAGTGACCTCATCAGGCCAATAATCACCATGTGGAGAATCTGGAGTCCCGTCCACTAGTTGTGACAAGCTTCTTTTCTTCTTTTCTGGACACATACCATCCTTTAGATTATGTTTACGTTTGCGATAAGAGCCGTTTGCGGTATTTGAATTTCCAGTACCAGCTTGACCATCATTCTTACTTACATGAGTTGCATGCTCATTAACTTCACTCAAATTTTTCTCAGCGTCATTAATTAAGGTCTCAATGTCATTGTCCAAACCTCCACAATATTGTATTTCAGGCAAGTAAGAGTAACCCTTTAATCGATAGAATGCAAGCAGCTGAGCCTTAGCAATTAAGAGCTCCAATCGATCAAAGCCACCAATTGGAAACTTGGATAAAATTTTCAAGTATTCTATAAGCTTCTCAGGTGAAAACGAGCTAACATTTAAAGATTCATCCACCCCATGTATGAAACTTAGTTCTTGTTGAATCCCGGTGTTTTCAACAATCTGCAGTTTAATCTTGTCATAGGTATCTTTAGGTATGCAGGAACATGCTAGCCCAAATTCTACTCGTCTTTTGACTTCATCCAAAGCACAATCTACAGCATTCTGGAATGTTTCTGAATTGTTTTGCTTTTCAATATAAGAGAAATGTGTCCTAAAGGGCTGTAGCTGAGATGCTTCATTCCAAGCAAATGTTTTATCCCCAAAATATGCAACCAAATAGCAGTCCTTTTTAAAATGCTTCATTGTCTGCGCAGATGAATCCGAGGGATCAAATATCTGTCCTGGCCACCATGTATGTCTTCTCACCTTGCCCCAAACCATATCATACACAGAAAACTCACCTTCCTTTTCTGTTGGCAGCTGATAACTTGCCTGATAAATTTTTCCTGAACTCCCCCCAGGCTTCACGAACAAATGCTTTATAACTTTTCCATCTGTTGTTTTTTGCTGTTTAGCATCATTAAATTCTTCATCTTCAATTTCCTGCTCTCCATGTGAACTAATCTGCTCAGAAATGCCAGCTTGTCCTTCAATACTTTGCCTAACATCTGACTCAACCTGAATGACATCACTCATAGATTCTTTCTCCAATATTTTATCAACCTCCCTGTGATCAATGTTCTTCTGCTCATCCAATGCTTTCAAAGTCACATAATTTCCATCCAATTCAGCTCTCTCATTTTCACTCTTACCTTCTAAGGATCTCACAACTTGAGAACCCTCAAACAAAGCCCCAGCAGCTCCTGCACCTGTAGGATTCACATCTTGATCCTCCTCAACTGACCCACCACAACCCACTTCATCATTCAGCTCAGCATCATTCTCATGGGTGCAAACACCATCTATGTACACATCAGAACCTAATAACCCCACCATTATGTCCTTCCCATTACACTCTCCAACCAAAGATCCCTCACAGTCTACAGACTCCTCTAGGGTTTCACCAGCCATGTTCTCATAAAGGGTCACCGTGGATTCTGAGCTTCTACAAGTAGACAACTCCTTCATATGTGGTTCTTCCATGGAAATTGTATCTAAACGCTTGCAAACCGTTAGAAACTACAAAAATCTCTCTCCTCAACCAAAAATTTGGCACAACAGAAGAAACCCATATAGGAAAACAGCATAAATTTGCCTGTGCCTCACACAAATAGTGAATAAAGATTCAAACTTTAATACCCGTCTACGAAAAATGAACAAGAAGATGTTAAAAAATAAAAACAAAAACAAAAAAGTGAGGACGAGTTAAGTTAAGTACCAGGTTTGATCTTGGGAAAGTGAAAGCAAGGTCGGGTTTTGGTTTAGTTTGGAGAGAGAAAGAGAGCAGAATAAGTAGGCAGTCAGTGCAGTGCACGCGTGTGTAGGCATGTGGTGGGTCATGGGTGTCCTTTCCAACCAATTAATAAAACAAAACTGTTGAACCTATACATCATTTACCACAGAGTTGATATACCCTTTCCTTCTTCGATAATGTTTCTTACTCCACTCAAAATAGGTTATCATATTTATATTTATATTTATATTTATATTTATATTTATATTTATATTGATATTTATATGAGAGATATTAAATTATATTATATGTAATTATAATATTTTTATAAAATATAAAATAAATTTATGAATGAATTAAAAAAATTAGAAATATAAAAATTAAATAAATAATAAGATTGTTTCTTTAAAAGGAAAGTGGAAGAGAGTGGAAAAAAAAAGTGCATTTTCTTTTTTTTCCTTTTTCTCTAAATGTAAGGATTTTCATCTATATGGTATTTTTAGAAAATTTTTGTGTGATTTAAAATCTCTTTTAAGTTTATTAAATTGTATAATATAGTATAAAATTAATCTTTGTGCATATGTAAAAAGTCTCTTATAAAGAGTCAATATTCATTATTTGACGAGTTAATGGAGTCAAGTTATTAAATTTGAATTACATGTATATAAATATTTTTTAAATTAACAAATAATTGAAGTAAATTTCTTCTATTTTAGTCATTTTTTTCTATAAAAGGGAGGCGTAAAGTAAAAATATAAAAAATGAGGTGTATAAATAACATTATTGTTAATAAAAGTTGTTATATTACCCTTATAAGTTTTTCTTTTTTTGTATTGCAGTTAGGTGATGTCTAAGTTAGGTTATGTGCACATCGATTAATCTACTTCTCAAGTCTAATTAAATACAGGTCATCCACATTAGAACTAAAAGATTCACAAGAATATTCATTATGGCCTGACTCCAAAAAATTAGCGTAATTGATGTTTGAACATATGATTATGTGCTTATCCACACATCACATATTCGTCTACCGTTAGGCCAACTTTTTGGGATTAGTACCCTTATAAGTATAGTAGTTAATGTTATTTGTTAAATATTTATTAATTATTATTTTTATAATAAATATTGAAAAATTGATGCGTAAACTTGTTACAATTTCGTTATGATTTATCTCATATCTCATAGAATCTTGTAACTCACTTCATCAATTCTATGTTTTTAGATATCAATGTTATGATGGGTCCAAGTATCCAGGCTCCTTAGCTTACTTGGAGCCGGTATCCATTTTTGTAAGTCTAACACTTTGTGTAGGCAACTTTATTTTGTTGCGTGTTTTTTTTGTTTATTTTGAACACTTGGTTCATATATTATACTTTATATTTGCCTCACTATCTATTAGTAGAATCTGGTTTCTGTTTGTATTTTGTTTAGTTACAAGATGTTTATATGTAGATATCTATGATGTGAAATTTATAGAAGCCTTTTGCTGTGTGGTAAATTGATTTGGTTTAAGCAATATGTTGTATAAGTGTAAAATCTTCAACTTTTAAAGGAAACTGATGAATTTTCAATAAATTTTGTATATTTGATCTATTCTATTTGTTGATTCCTTTAATCTTGTTAAGTTGACTAGTCCATCCTATACATTGATCATGGCTCTTGAGCTTAGGTTGCGTCAAAATTGGTATTAGAACTTTACATTTAAACTCTGCTTAATGGAGTAAGTATTCTTTAATAGAGTCATGATTATGATTATGAAACTGGTCATTTTCACGATCAATATATTACGAAAGGCCTATTACGATGTTCCTTTAAGACAGCTCAATTAGTAGAGTTGTGAGACATGCAAGGTGAGTGCCGAGACTTGAATTCCACAATGCACTATGCCCCTTTCCCATCCCCTCCCCCTTGCCCTCCCCATAGCCCCCCCCCCTCCCTATGTACTTCCCCTAGGGCCCAACCCAATGATGGGCCCACCGCTGGAAAAAAAGATATAGGGCTATTAGGATTGTATTCTTGTTCATCTATTGGTCGTAACTATTCTACACTTTTTTTGTCATAAACTTTGTTTATGTCCTAATCCTTTTTGCAAATGTAGATCAATACAGTGGCAGAACTTCATTAAGACGGGTTAGCAAGTACCCCAAACTTTTGTAAGAATGACACTAACCACCTTTTTTTTGCTATGCTTTTTCTTGTACTTTGTAAAGCTTTTGTATGTTTTTGCTTTTGTATTAAAAAATGTTGACACTGAAGTACCAATAAAAGGAAAAAAGACAAATATCATCCTAAGATGTCCAGTCCAATCGTAAAATAAAGCTTGATCATTAATTGTTGGTATAATACATACTTAAAAGTTGTTTTTCAAAAACTAAAAGTCACTAACAGTTCCAAAGAGGCCCAAAGTATTTTCAAGCTCATACAGGATTAGATGGCTTGAATTTTAGAAGAAATCGTGAAATTCATGGAAACAGGCCACTACAATGTTCATTATAACTGGGCAGATTTAGCATGGAGTTTGATCGTCTATCACTGGACAAATACAAGCATTCTTTTTTTCTGTTTGGTTGTTGCTAAGAAAGAAGTATAGGGTCCGCTCGAGACGAGAAATCTTGGCCACCGACGGGGAAGGGACGAATTGGCAAACAGCTCCTATTCAAATATTTGAAATTAAATCAGGACATAAGGTGACACATGACAGTGGCAGCAGACTAAATTCCTCACAATCAACAATTTTTGAAACCTTCATATAAGGCCACCATACAAGCAACCAGCTAAGCATCATGATACTGAATTGTCAAGATATGTAAATTCAACAATCTTCATTTCCGCCAATTTCATTTAGTGACGGAAATTCCTACCAATTTTTTTCAATGATACCTAGCATAAAACGTAATTAAACTAACATGAAACGGAAATTTTCACATTGATGAATATCTAACTTAAAACGACTATTATACAAAAGTCTCTTGTAAAACATGGCAAAATTTTTCTGTTCTACTACAACATTGCAATTAGCACGTAATGCTTGGTGACAATACCTTGATGATCAGTAAAGAGAGATTTCAAGATAATATTCAATTAATGCCATTGAAATTTCTACCAAGGAAGGCCATATCAACATGTGAATTCAATATGTTGCTACTCCTTTTGTCGTCAAGCAGTGTCTGTCTACCCTGCTTCTGCCATCTGATTCCAGCAACAGGCATCATTGGACAGGAGAAACTAGTCCCTGCAAACCAACATCAAGACATCGGCCTCCATAAACACACCCATATTCGGAAACTTGAAAGTTAAATCAAGACAGTCAACTCGTGCTGATAGAGAGATTTATAAAGAATGAAAACAAACGGGGATATATATATATATATATACACAGACATGGATATTTGTAGAATGTCATTAAAATCAATCCTTATGCAACTACTGCCAAAATGGTATTCATCAATAAACATGTACAATATAAACATATATAGCAACTTGAGGATGAGTGGTAAGGAAGCTGTTGGAGGAACACCTTGTTAATTTTATTAGGAAAGGATTATTACTGAATTTTGTTGATTTCAGAGCAAGGAAGACCCATCAAAGCAGGATCAATATGTCAAATCCTATCTTATGGCGTATTATATTGTATCATATGGTGTATCATGGAGTGCTAGACAAACCAAAATACATGTGCCTTGCCACACTACAAATATACTTCTATAATGAATAAAGAAAGTATCACTACTATTTTATATCACATTCTATTTTTGCTAGTATTAATCTACCAAGATTTATTAGTTGCACATTGTGATGCAAATGGCAACATTCAAGTGCAGCACACATTATATTAAATATATTTTAACAATCATCTAAAATCCAAATGTATTAAACATCAAACACCATAAAAATGTCAAAGTTGAAAGAGTTTAGGAATTAGGAACCTAAATACACACATCATAAGAGTACAATAGTCATAACATTCTCCTCCTTCTCAGTCAAAAGACTCGGTAGAAACAGAGCATTATTTTCTTGAATAAGGGTCTCATAATTTCAGGCCTTTAGACAAGTCATCTACAGCCAAGAGGCATGCCGGCTTTCACATTCAAAGAAAAGAGACAACAGAGAAGAAAGGAATAGGAAGAATGGAAGACGACAGACAGAGTACCTACATAATAAGTGTTAAACGGGCTCTGCGTCTCTGGGAATGTACTCCTAAAGCCAGTGGTTGCCAATATGAGGGGCATCTAAGGAGTCAGGTGATTTCATTTTTTTTTTAAAAAAAAAACATCTATGGAGTCAAGTGACTAGATTTATTTACTATAGGTTTTACCTAATTTCCTTAAAACTGATGTCATTCCATGTTGCCACACAACATACAATGGCACAATGCGTGTGCTACACAAAGGGTTGATGAACCTCGCAAAACATGAGGGCATTTGTTGCCCAGATCTTGTTGCCCCGTGGGCTGCAGCAAGCACTATTGAATGTGAAATAGTGTGCCATTAACAACTACGAGCTAAATATAATCAAGGAGAAACAGTGTATCCATGATATGTCAGTTGATGACAGGAGGACCATACAAGCTGGACAAGAGAGGGATTCTCATTCTCCTGAAGCTGTTTTTCCTTCTCGTACCCCACGGTCCCCTTTCTCTGTCTTTTCTCCTCAGAGTTACATTTTCTATTAACAGTATCACTTGAAGACAGATATCTCATTTAATATAGTTGCTTTGATACACAGGCTCTGAATAAGAGTTTTTTTGTTGCATTGTGCAGGTATGTAGTTGATTTATGACCAGTATAACTATAAACTCGAGACTTAGAAGTTTGGAATATTATCAGGTTAAAATTTCAAAAAGCTTGCGAAAGTATAAGAAAGGTTGTTCATACATTCTATAGATGCCTGTGGAAGCATAGCTTTGAAACTAATAAAGGATGTTAAGTTTTATAATGATCAAATTTCTTTCAAATTGGCTTTTTAAGATGTAAAGTTATTTGCGATAGATTATGACATTGATGGCTCACAGTTGACAGTTCGCTGCTAATTAGGAAAATCTGTAAAGGTGCTCAACAGCTACTCATGTTTCCAGGACCATCACTCTCCATTTCAGAGCAAGAAAATAAAATCTATGAAAGCTATCTATATCTACAACAAATTACTAAGAATAAGATTCTCCATGTGCTTCTCACCAACTTGATGCCAAGGTCTCTTCAACCAAGAACTTTATTAACACTTGACATCCACAACATATATTTTGTTCTTTTGATAAGTTTTGAGATGCTGTCATGAACCAATTATCCCAAAAGCATAAGCTATTAGGTGAAGACACATGAATGGTTTTATTACATCTCTAGCATGCCCCCCCACACAAGGGCCCTTTGGGCTTGAAGTGTGGATAATGCACAAGCCCACCTACCTTGTGCTTAAATTCAACTTTTTATTAGAGGAATGAGGGCGGCAAGGATCGAACTCCTGACTACTTGGTCATAGGAGGCTCTAATACAATGTCATGAACCAACTTTCCCAAAAGCTTAAGCTATTAGGTTAAGGTACATGAATGGTATGCATATTGACCATAGCATCTACAATAGTCAATTATTGTAGAATAGATTCCTCTGTCCCTCTCTCACTTTGACTTATAATAGCAACAGTCTTGAGTCTTGGCGATATCTGACAGTAACATGCCAAACTGGAAAGAATCATCACTTGATGACTTTACATATTGTTATAAAGAGAAAGTGAAGATACTGACACCTAAATTGAAACTTCAGCTGACCACCATGGAGAGGGTAACAGAATCACATAGGCATAGCCCTTTCAAGAAATGAGGTGGTTGAGTTCAAAGAGGCACATACCACTTAAAAGTTTAAATGATAAAACCTATCCCTTAATAGTAAAAATTACTAAAAGTAAGTAAGCTAAATAATTCAATTTTCAAGTGCTGCAAAGAGACTAGAAGGCACTTCAAGCATTCTGCAAACTGCATATGCTCTAAATAACATTCAATTCAGGTGTTTAATTTAGAAAATTGGGTCAATTTTGTAAAACAGAAAATCGAAAGACAGTTCTACCATCATGTTATTTTTTGAGAATTGTAATTCATATGATACATAGAAACAAACATGGTTCTACTAAGATATAAGAGCCCTAGACAGTAAGTGATGATGAAAATGAATACAGGCTGACCACGGACCATTAAATGAAACACAAATAAGTCAAAAATAGTTAGCTAAAAAATAATTATTTATGGCTTACAGCCCACAGATGCAACAAGAGCTCACAGCGCTGTTGTGATGCACATAGCAACATTGAAGTGCAGCAAACATTATATTAAATATATTATTATATTTAATATGATCCAAAATAAAAATAATATACAAATATATATATCAGAACAGCTCATACTTAATGCAATATTATCATATTAATTCCAACAACCATCCAAAATCCATATGTATTTAACATCAAATACCATTAAAATGTCAAGTTGAAAGAGTTCAGGAATTAGAAACCAACATTGGACACATCATAAGATTTCAACAGTCATATGCTTTCCTCCTCTGTCAAAAGACTCAGTAGAAACAAAGTATTTTTTTCTTGAGTATGAGTTGCAGTCTTGCAAAGTTTAAGGCCTTTCGACAAGTCATCTACACCAGCCACAAGACTGGCCGGCCTTCACATTCAAAGAAAGAGACAACAGAGAAAAAAGGAAGAGAAAGAATGGATGATGAGAGATAGAGTACCTATGTAAGTGTCACAGGACTCTGGGTCTCCCGGATTGTGCTCCTATAGGCCAGAGGTTGCCGATACGAAGACCATCTAAGGAATCAGGTGACTGAGTTTATTTACTATATGTTTTGACTAATTTCCTTAAAGCCAATATATCGTTTTTCATGTTGCCGCACAACATACAATGGCAAACATTGCGTGCGCTTCATGGGCAACACAAACTCACAACACAAGGGGGCCTTTGTAACACTATTGCATGTGAAATAGTGTGCCATTAACAACTATGCGCTAAAAAAAGCAAGAAGAAGAAACAGCGTATCCATGATATGCCAATACCAAACTCAGGCCAAAAAGGTGAATTACCCAAGACAAGCTGATGACAGAAGGACCTTACAAGTTGGACGAGAGAAGGGATGCTCATTCTCCTATAGTTGTTTTGTTTTTGTGCTAAAACAAGCAAGAATAAGAGACAGTGTATCCATGATATGCCAGTACCAAACTTAGGCCAAAAAAGGTGAATTACCCAAGACAAGTTGATGACAGGAGGACCTTACAAGTTGGACAAGAGAGGGGATGCTCATTCTCCTATAGTTGTTTTGTTTTTGCTTCACACAACCCACTCTGTCCCTTTTCTTTGTCTTTTCTCCTCCAAGTTACATTTTCTATTAACAGGATCACTTGAAGACAGATGTCATTTACTATAGTTGCTTTGATACACAAGCTTTAAATAAGAATCTTCAAGTTGCATTTTGAAGGTATGCAACAGGGGCATGACAGCTACATGGTTGCAGTTTTAGATATGGAATGGAATCACTCCACCCCCTCCCCCCTCTCAGCATTGAGCAAGGAAAAGAACAAAGATAGACTTTTCTTCTCTGACCTCACCTAATAAAATATCTCTACTCTTAGACCAACAAACTGATAATCACTATTCTGACCCTATAATCCGATGCTATCTAATCAAACAAGGAGTAATGTCATAAGAAAAATAAACTAGAGACAGAGCATATAATCAACTTGAAAAATAAACATGGAATCCTATCAAGTTGGCAACAGAGAAACTGGCATATATTCAGCAACAATGATAGCAAAGCATATTTGAAAGAACACCATATATGATTCTGTAATTAAATGTGGCATAGCATGAGAGTTTACTTACCAGTACTTTATCAACCCATCCCAGCCACATGTTGCTACCTTACTCTGTTCCAGGGGATGCCACTCACAACCGATGCAAACACCTTCGTGACACTTGAGAGTTCTGAAGACTTTGCAACTCTTCCAATCCCAGAACCAACACTTACCCTCACCATCTCCCGACAAGACAAAGCGTCCATCTGGCGAAAAGTTGACTTGACACGCATATCCAGCCACAATATGTCCAGCAAACCTCTTCTTTTTGTTAAGTTGGAACTTCTCCCTGGTACTATAAATAAGTATCTGGTTATCCAAGCTCTGTGCAGCGAGCCAATTGGCATTGGGGTGAAGTGAAATGGATGGCATAGAGTGCATGTGTGGCTCACTAATATACTTTATAACCACAGGAATACCGAATTCCCATACCCTGAGAGACTTGTCATCACTGGAAGTAACAAATCTTCTGTTGTTATCAACAAATGTAATGGTATTCACAGCCCCAAGATGTTGATCATACTCCTGAGTAATTTGACCCGTATGCATATCCCACTGAACAATCTTCTTATCACTCATACCAGCCAACAACACATTCTGCTTATCCTCGTCCGGATTAAGCTTCACCACATAAGGGATCTTCCCTGTCGCAAATGTCGATATCACTTGCCCCGTTTCAGTATCCCAATACTTGATATTCTTGTCATAACCAGCACTCAAAAACTTACTCCCATCATTGCTAAAACAAATATCCCGCACCGCTTTCGAGTGCCCCATGTAAGTCCTCATACATTTCCCAGAATTGAAAACATCCCAAATCTTCACTTTTGTATCCATACTCGCGGAAAGAATCAAATGCCCATACTTAGGGAAGAACCTAATCGCAGACACACCCTTGGTGTGCCCGCTCCACGTACGAACCAATCTCTTAGGTATATAACAATGATCATTACTAGCTTTTGCATCCTTTGGAGGTGCAATCCAAGACCTACCCTGATAATCTCTTTCCTCCTTCCCATGAAAAGTAGTCTTATCTTTAACAACCTCAACTTTTTCACCTCCAAAACCACTCTTCTCTTCCCCTTTCTTCTTCGCATACTCTTCTGCATACTTCTTCTGCTCCTCCGTCAACTCGCCCTGCAACCCTTCCTTCTTCCCTGCCCAAGGGCTCTTCTTGTTCTTCATCAACCACGCCTCCGAAGCCGGGTTATCAATTTCTCCAACATCAGCATCCTCATCCTTATCATCACCATCATCATCATCATTCTCTTCCTTCGTCTTCTTCTTCTCGATCTTTCGCTTCTTCTGCTCGTGCTGGGGAATGTTGTAGACTGAGACCGCGTTGTTCTTCTGTAACGCGTCGAGATCGCCGACGTAGTTGTTGAAGCCGGTGGCGGAGGCGGAGGGATCGGCGGCGTAGCCGAACTTGTAGAAGGTGTTGTACTGCTCGTCAAAGAGGAAGGGTTCGATGGCGGCGTCTTCGACGAAGCCGAGCTTGTGGTTGCGCATGCCTTGGGCGATGCCGTCCTTGGCGTAGGGGTGGGCGGGGCCCACGATGGGGGCCCAAAGCTGATCGTAGGTGGGGTTGAAGGCCACGGCGTGCTGGGTAGGGTCGATGGGTTTGGTGAGGGTTTTTTGGTTGGATGCGGTGGCGACGGTGAGTGCTAGCATGGTGTCGTCGACGCTGGGGGCGGCGGAACGCCCAGGGAGGAGGCGGGGCGGGGAGGATTCTGGCGAGTTAGGGATTTGAATTGGGGGCTGAAGTTGTGGTGGGGAGTCTGGATCGTCGTCGTTTTGGTATTGATGGAGAAGATCCATTGTGGAAAGAGAGAGAGAGAGAGAGAAGGCTTCGGTGGTAGTGGGTGGTGATTGATTGATAGTTTGATACAAAGAATCAGAGTGTCAGAGTAACTCGGAGAAGGAGGAGGAGGTGCTTTTGCAATTGAACTATATTTTTTTAAAAAAATAAAAATAAAAAGTTTGCAGTAGGGACAGGGAGGTTTAACAAAACCTTTTTAAAAAAAAAATGTATTTGTTTGAAAATTGTAGTTAGTGCAAACAAAAATTAACACTTTTTTGAGACAAATCTTGACTTCTCATTTCTCAATCATGTTTTATAGAAGAAGATTTCATTTCCATTTCATAAACGCTAAATAACAAATTATAACTAGCATATTCCCCGCCTAATTTCGATTAATCTATTTATTTTTTCTAGGTTTTAGCCCCTTCCAGTTACGAAAAAAAAAATTTATAAGTAACACAACGTGATAAAGTAACATTTAAACAGTGCAAATATTTTTGATTGAATCTCAATTTCTAGTAATTGTTAACGTCTATTAGGGTTCAGAGTGGTCCAAAATAAATTATACTATAACTAATATTGCTCAACAAAATGATGTTTAAACATTAAAGACAATAAAAATAATATTCTTATATTATATTATTTTTTATACTATTTTTTAATAATTGTGATAAAATAAAAAATAAAAAAAATATAATATAATTAATAATATAAAAAAATCATAATTATAAAAACAATTTGGTTCAAATCCCTATCTCTAAGCATTGTCTCAGATGATCATAATATCTATAAATATGTTTCTAGAAAATAAGTAGATCCCTTTATTTAGATCCCAGCAATAGAGCATAACATGCCCTCTTTCTTAATCTTTTGGGTGATCGCTCTCTTTTCTCTTTTGAGTACATTTAACATACGGTGTTATATTATTATGGCATCACTTGTTGCACATAAACTTTAGGCTATGTTCGGTGAAAATGATAAAAGAACAAATAGTATTAATTAATATTATCAGATCTTAATAGTTGTTTGGTATTTTAATATGATAATATAGTAAAATCAGGTCAAATCTTTTTATCTTATTCTAACTTGATTATTTTATTCTCTCCCAACCTTCTTGAGTAGACTTGATAGAATATTTATTCTCACTCTATCCCAAGGTTCCTCTTCCTCCTCACCACTCCCTTCCCTCTTCTCTGGCACCACCACCACAAGCTCCTCCTCCTCTCTCCCTCAAGACAAACGCCACATTCAAACCCATGCCTCTCTTCACCCCGAATTTCCTTTTAAATAATAATTTTGAAAGTAACAAAATTTTTGCAATAATTTAAAAATTATTTTGCATTCCGTTACGTATTTGATCGTTTTTCAATAATAATTTTCGGGAAAATCTTTAAATATTTATTTCTCTTGCTTTTATTTTTAATAATCTCTTTTCATACGTTTTCTAATATTTGTAATTTTGGGGATGATTATGAATTTTTTTGTATATGTGGGCCCAGGTTCCTATGTGGACCCTAGGACCTCTTCCATCAAAGAAAAATTTTGTACATAAAAAATTTGTCTATGAATCTGCGTTTAGAAATTTTCTTGATCTTGTATTTTATATGTATTTATTTATCGACGATAAAAATACAAGAATATAATCTTTCGTGTATTAGCGGATAAAAATAGAAATTATATTACTTAAGTCAACATTGGTGGTTTGGATATCACCATTGATTTAATTAACGATGGATTTAATTTAATCAACGGTGGAGATTTGATCTTAAAAGTAAATAGGATTATTTATAACCGTCAGATGAAGATCTCAATGGTAGAGATTTAGTTTTATATAATTATTTTTATAACCATTGGATTTAATTAATCAAGGGTGGAGATTTCTCTCAAAGCACCATTTATGACAATTGAATGAAGATTTAATTAATGGTAGAGATTTGGTCTTAAAAAGTAGCAAAGACTAATTATGACCCTTGGATTTAAAGTTTGAAGGAGCAATCTTGACCCTTCATTTTGGAGACACATTCAATGACTAGAATTTAAAGGAGAAAGATCCAATAAATTAAGTCCTCCTCAACCATCAATTAATCAATGGCTAGAAATGCTCAGATGGTGGCTAATAATGATGATAACATTATTGAATGCATTATGAAGGGACGATTTTGTGATGTTTTCTTGTGTAGGAAAATTTGAAGACACATCATTGTCACTTGGTCATTATTGATCAATTCCAAAAAGCCTCTTCAAAATTTTCTCTCCTTCTCTCCAAGAAAGTTGACTAAACACCAAAACCACTCTCCAAGCTCTTTTAATTTCATCCAACCATAGATCCTCTACATGATGTTCCTTTTATGTTGAAGATTTCTCCCATTCATCTTCAGGACTTTCTTCAAGATCAAAGTTATGGAGTATTTATTGAAGTGTAAGGAAACTTCATTTCTTCTCATGATCTAAACCATGTTTGATCTATGGTTTCTCTTAATCAAGCTTAGTATACTAATTTCTATGTATTTTGTTTTGTATTTGAGAAGCCATTGGTGGTGAAGAACTTGGAAAAATAAACAAAATAAGGAGTTTTTGAGGATCTTCAAGAGGTAAGAGGGAGATCCATCTCACCAACCAAGCATAGTGGTGAGAGATGGTTATATATTTGATGGATGTTGAATCCATGTGAGGATTCATATCCATGGTCATGTAATTAATTTGTGGGTGTTTATGGGCTTTGATTAATTGCCTATGCTTAATATGCTTTGATTAATTGCCTATGCTTAATATGCTTTGCATGAATTTATGATTTTAATGGTATGCTTATACTATGCATGATGATAATATGACATGCTTTTGATATATATATATATATATATATATATATATATATATATATATATATATATATATATAATGTGTATGTATGTGTATCTTGGCATGATTTGATGATGGAAAAGAAACCAATTTTTGGCTTCAATGGCCAAGGAGAGGGTTCGGTTTTGATGCCCATAATTAGAGATTCATGTTGAAATTTTTCAAGAAAGAAATTGATTTGCTTAATGAAAATTATGAAGTGGAGAAAAATGAATTTTCTTGATTCTAAAGGCTATGGGATTTTCGGTCAAGACACCTCAACATAAGTGTTTATAACTTAAGATTTTCATGAAAGATTAAAAATTGGATTGATTTGAAGAGTATGGAAAATAAACAAAGGATATATTTTTCAAGAGAACAAGAATATGGTTTTGAAGGATTTTTATTGATTTATTTTGTGTAAAAAGATCCTAAGTGTTTTTCTAAACATGAGTTTTGAATGAAACGGGCAAAAGTTGATTTTAAGGATTTGCAAAGAAAGTGAAAATGAATTTGAACAAATGGGTTTGGTTTTTATGACTATGAATCACACGGTTTTGAAAACAAAATTTTAATGGTTTTGTTTGTGTAAAACCATATCAATTTAGGAGGAAAAATATTTGATGGTTTCAATAGTCATGTTCACGTTTTAGAAGGTTTGTAATGTCTTAGTTTTATAAAATAAAGTAATTTTCAAAGTAGAAATACAGTTTGGTTTAATACAAGGATTTTGAAAAGGGAATCAGAGTGTTTTGTCACTTGAGAAAATTTTGTAAACGAAAGACAAAGAGAGGTTGAAAATGTTTTAACTTCAATTTATTTTGAAGAGAATTGATTTTAAAATTGATTTGAGAAAAATGGAGAATATAATGATGATTTGAGAATTTACTTACGTATAACTTATTTTCAAGTTTTGAAGACGTTAGGAAAATTTAAGATTTTGAAACATTGATTTACATCAATGGAAAAGTGATTTTGTGAATTATATTCAAAAGAATTTCTTGAGTAAAGAATCAAAAAAGATTTTCTTGAGTAAGAAAATATATTAAATGAAGTATAAAGTTATATTATTTTGGGAAAAGTTGAAAAGGAATTTTTGAAGGTTAAGAAATATTTTCTGTAATGAAATTGTGGTGAAAAATTATTTGTGTAGCTTAAAAACGATTTGAAATGCAGTAAAATATTTTTTTACGCAATTTGAAAAAAAATGTGTTGAAAATGATATTGATTTATTTAAGTCCAAAATAATGTTTGGAATATTGAGGAATATTTTACATGATTTGTAAACTGTTGAAAAATATTTCATGTATCTTAAAAATGATTTGAAATACTAAAAAATATTTCTAATATTTTAAATACGTTAAATATTTCTCAAACTTGAATTACGTTTAAATATTTTACTAATTTGAACTACTTATTAAAAAATCACTCGTGATTGAAAAGTGATAAATTATTTTTACGTGATTGTGAAAAGTGACGAAAAATTGTTATGTGATTTGGAAAGTGTTTTAAATATTTTGAGAATAATGGAAAATGATTTATGCAACTTAAAAGAATGATTTTTAAGTTACGCGATTTTTGAAACAAAAAAAATATTATGCGATTTGAGAAACGTATATTTTTATTTGAAAAAACGTAAAAAAATTAGTATTTTTAAAAGTCAATGAAGCGTTGCAATTTTCAAAACGTAATGAAATGTTATTTGTAAACGTAATGAGTGTTACGGTATTGTGAAAACTAATAAAAACGTTTTGGAATTTAAAAAATGTAACAAAAGTGTTACAGCATTTTAAAAATGCAACAGAAGTGTTGTGGAATTGTGAAAACGTAACAGAAATGTTACGCGATTGTGAAAACAAGACAAAAGTGTTTTATAACTATGAAAACATGATAACATGATTTTATTATTGAAAAATATAGTATGATTACTGTAAAACCAATGTATGGACACAGTTTGTGAAAACAACGAGTTTTGCATGTTATTGGCACATGGTACATTTTTTATGCATTGGAAAAAAATATGCGTTGAGGCATATGATTTAATTGAACAAACGAATTTGAAAAGAATAGCTCTTGTGGTTGGACTTGCACTGATATATTCGTGCATTATATAAACTATATCTGAGAAATTATGAGATATACCTGTGATTGGTATTATACCTGTGAATGGTATTTGGTGCATTATACATGCATTGGAATGGTCCGATGAGGATTGGATATGGCTGATTGCCTAGGAGAAACACACCTCTTGAGTGGGTGCGATATGCGTAGTTTAAGTCACTTGTTGACCTTGAGGGCATCGGGGTGCGGGTTGCTTACACGGGTGGTTGGTCACGTTTCTTCCCATAGGTTAGACCGATGCAACACACTGATGATCTTGACCGAGACATTATTCTTATTCAAGAGCTGATAAAGACTGTCGTGTATATGCTAGATGTGCAAAATCAAAATGAGGATTATAACACGTGGTCGAGGCATGTAATCTTTTCGATCATTTCTCCGACCTAAGTTTAGGTCCATGGAGTAGGAACATTGAGTCTAAATGCATGCATTATATGAGTACATTTATATCCGTGTGATATATTAATTGAGGAATATTGTTATGATTGTTTTGAATACTTGAATGATGATGATGATAATGTTGAGGGCATTATCGTAATTATTGTTTATGATAATTGAACTGATAAATGATTAGATGATGATAGTTGATTAATGTTGATGACATGATCATAATTGTGGTATGATCTATCTGTATGATATGCTGCTTGTTATCTCTCTTCTTACGCCATTTAGTATTAGTGTAGGTGATCTCACCTCTTTGTTATGTTGTTTTGTTGTGTCTGTACTGTTAAAATCAAATAATAGAAGGATCGAGTTGTCTTAGACATAATGGGCGATGGATACTCTGAGATTGGTGACAACAATAAGGAGTGGACATTTAGGATTCGAAGGTGTACAATGTTGACAAAGGAACAGATGTCTGATGCATCAAGATGGACAGAAAAAGGAATAAGTATGTTAAAGTTTCTCGTAATATAGTCTTATTAAGTAGAACATGTCATAGGGTTACTACTGTTAGAAAAAAAAAGTCTGTAAGTTTTATATTTCTTGAATAATTGTTAAATATTAAGTAGTATTTGTTATATGAGTTTAAATCAGTTTAAATATATTTTTCAATATTACTTATAAATTTCAGTAAGTTTATGTTTCAGTAAAGAAGTAATTTTAAAACCCATCTTTTGATAACTCAAACTTTGTGCGAACTTCTTTCAGATTTTGAGTCGGGAGTCAGACATGTGATACCCTAGGGAGGGTGTTATATCCTCCTCCCTCCTCAGGTTTGAACCTTGGTCTTCTGACTCTTCTCAATTCTCTCACCCCTAGCCTGAGTGGTCCCGATTCATTGGTCACATCTCCTCCTCCAGATACGTCTATCATGGCAGCACCGTCGATAAAAACTTCGCGGAGGCGCCAGTGGAGTTGTCGCAGCAATTCCTTCGCAAGGTCATTGCCTGCTTGGCCTTCGCCCGCGAAAGACCCAACCTTTTGCGGTTCTTGTGCGATTCGTTCTTTTTCCAAATCCAAGGCCCAACCTTTTGTTGTTCCGTGACGCTAAGGATTCTCTAAAAAAGATAAAGTCTTTTGTGTCCTACGTGAAGATAGTTGAGCTGCTATGCGTGGTGAGGGTGCTGTTGAAGGTGAAGGTAAAGGTGAAGAGGATTGAGCTGTTGTGCGTGATGAGGGTACTTCCAATGTAGAGGAGGTGGTAGAAAGTGAAGGTAATATAGTTATACCAATAGTTACATATACTATCAAATTACTTATATTATTTATACCAAATATTTGATAAGACAAGAACTTATCAATTTATTTATACTATTAAACTTTATCCTATTATCTTATTATATTATATTTTATATTATTATGTGTATCAAACACAACCTTAATATATTATACTACCCGCTAAATATTTAAATTTTCAAGCCCCGATAAACCTTTGTGAGTGTAAGACATGATAGCAGACAAAAGTACACCATTAGAAACAATGGAGTACTTATTTATTATCTTTCTAGCTATGAAACACAGACACAGACACAGACACGGGACACGATACGGACACGGGGACACACAAAATTCAAAAATTATAAGACACAGACACGATATATATATAATTTCAAAATTTAAGAAAAAAAATTCATAATTCATTAATATCATTTCTATAAGTTTGAAAATTTACAAAATTTTAATATATGTCATATGTGTCAATATTTACTACCTCGTAAGCCCCTCCTAAAAAGTATGGAACATAATTTCTATTAACATATTCTAAAAAATCTCCTAAACCAACTTCTCCTAATCATGTATAAGTACATGTGCATAAAAAAATAACTAGAAGGAATATTGGTGAGACAAGCTTCGGTGACAACGAAGTAGACGACTTGATAAGAGTAAAGGTAGAAAGAGTTAATGAAAATAGTAGTGTGTGAAAAGATAAAACTTAAAAGTCCAATAATTGCGTGTGGAAAGATAAAACTTAAAATACTGGTATATGAAAATAGTAACTTAGGACGTCAGTCATGTGATTGAGTTTGAGTGAGTTACGGGCTTACTAATTGAACGTTAGTCATGAAAACTATTTTTTTAAATATTAACAAGTCGTATTCAAGTCATGTCTTAATCGTATCCAAACATGTCTGAGACGTGTTCAAACTGAAAAAAATAATCATTTTAATCAGACACACAGGACACATGTGTCATACGAGTGTCTCTATATATCTAATACAAATATATATTCAACACATAGACATACTTCATAATGGACGTGTCCGTGCTTTATAGCTTCCTAAGTATATTTTATTGCTTTTTCATCTTATGATTCAATCTTAACGCAATATAGTACATTAATACTCAAAATCAATCTTTAAATTATTTCATCCACTGAACTTTTATTGGTAGCTAGTAGTTATCACCTATTCTGTTTTATCTACTTAAAGCTAACAACATTATTTTGGGATTTGAAATTTGAAAAACTACTCAAAAACTTTAGCTGTCATCGGTTAGAGTGTTCAAAATCAACCAATTTAATTAAAACCAAAAAATCAAATAAAAAATTAAAAAATGAACAAATCAAAAATAGAAAAAAAAAAATGTTAAACTAATAAAACTAATTGAATTGATCAAAATTTTGTTCTAAATTTAAAAATGATCTAATCTAAATTAAATAAAAAATTATTTATGTATATTTTAAAATAATATTTTTCCTTAAAATTTTTATGTCACCTATACATATATAGAAACTTTTTTATTATGTATACCTCAACCTAAACTTAAGTTATTTTCTTGGATTTGGACATGTATAGAAATATTATCAATTAATTTAAACTTATATTATGAATTTAAATTTATATTTTGATGAATTAGTTGAATTAATATTTGTTATTATTTGATGAATTAGTTTATACTTATATTTAATATAATGTGATGAATTCATATATTAAAAATTAAAATAAAAAAAAAAAATCGATTCAATCTAAATGAATTTAGATTGAATTAGATTTGCATTTTAAACAAAATTGATTGTATAATAATATAAAAAAGCTGATGAAATTGAATTAGATGACTTTGTCTCTTAAAATCGATCTAATCCAATCCGTGAACACTCTTATAAAATTAATTTTTTTATTTTAAAGAATATATAAATGATATAACTACAGGAGATTTCATTCTATTGCACCTCTTTCTGTTCATTTTTCACATGTCGCACTTTAGTAATTTTGTTAATTTATTATTATTTTGTGTGTGTTGAGGTGTACGTGTGAGTTATTATTGTGTCCCACATACAATGGTCAGGCGTAAGAGTGGTAATGTGGAAGCCTCATAGCAACGTGTTGTCTAAAGTATTTTTTGTTAACAATTTAAATTAGAAGAGGGTAAATAGGGGTTAGGTATGGATTTACAAGGTAGGCGAGTTTTGCAGGTCCTGTAACTAGCTTCGATGGAGATGTTGTGCTTATCTTTGTTTGAGTTTTTGGTGTTACCAAATGGCCTCAAACTCAAGAGGGGGTGAATTGAGTTTATGAAATATTTTCGCAAAGCACTTGTTTCTCAAATTTTCGTTGAAACTATTGTTTAATTGAAGTGAATAGATAAATGCGATCAAATGAATCACTCACAAACAAACAACCCAAGATAGAAAGTGTTCAAGCAAAGCTAGATATCAAACTCAACTCAAGCATATATAATAAAAGCACAAAGTAAAGAGATAGTATTGAGAATAACAAACACAAGGATTTATCCCTGCTTCATACCTACGTCCAAATCTCATAAAAACCACTCTAGATTTTTCACTAAACTTCAAGTTTGAACGGGTGCTTGAAAACCTTTACACAATAGAGGAGATACCTCACCCTTTGTGCTTGAGTCTCAAAACCGGGATACCTTACCCTTTTCACTAGAGGGATACCTCACCCCCTTTACAACCTTTGAAGGATACCTCACCTTCTTTACAACAATGTGAGAGATACATCACTATCTTTTTTTCTAGAGGGATACCTCACCCTCTTTACAAAGAATCAAAGTGTTTACAAGATGAAACTCTCACAAAAGTAAATTACACAAATTGAAGTCCTATAATGCTCTTCAAGAATTTCTTAAATATGCACAAAAACAGAGCACAAGTGATTTAATGATGATTCTCGGATTATAGTGATTGAAAGAAGTTTCTCAATTGTTGGTTAGCCACAAATGATATCCCAATGTGTGTATTTAAAGAGATGTGCAGTTAAAGAGCCGTTGGGGGTGATTAAAGCCAAGCATTCAATGCACCTAATATATCCGTTGGGCATGTCAGAACACTGGTAATCAATTACAAGACTCTGGAAATCGATTACATGGCAGTTAGAACGTGTAAGGTAGATTTACTTCACTAGTACCCTCATGAGTAACTTGTAAGGTGTCCCACATTTCTTGGGTAGATTTATAATTTGAGACTCTAAAGAACTCATCATACCCCAAAGTTGTGGTAATGATGTTTTTGGCTTTCTTTTTATCATCATCCGTCCATTCACTTCTTGGTGTATTAATTCTTACACCATTTACAACTTGTGTGAGGACAAAAGGACCATTTTCAATAGCATCCCACTGCCAAGTCAATAGCTTCATAAAAATTTTCATTCTTTCTTTCCATAAGCATACTCATCCCCATTGAAAAAGGGAGGTCTATAAAGAGAAGAACTTTCATAAAAACCATTTGAAGAGACCATCATTTTCTCTTGAAGCTGCTAAGCTCTTTAAACAAGAGCCTAGCTCTGATACCACTTGTTACCAAGTGGCCTCAAACTCAAGAGGGGTTGAATTAAGTTTATGAAATATTTTCGCAAAGTACTTGTTTATCAAATTTTCGTTGAAACTATTGTTTAATTGAAGTGAATAGATAAATGCAATCAAATGAATCACTCACAAATAAACAACTCAATATAGAAAGTGTTCAAGCAAAGCTAGATATCAAACTCAACTCAAACATATATAATAAAAACACAAAGTAAAGAGATAAAGTTGAGAAGAACAAACACAAGGATTTATCTTGGTTTAGCTACCCCTTGTGACCTACGTCTAGTTTCAAGCAAACCACTCGAGATTTTTCACTAAACTTCAAGCTTGAGTGGGTGCTTGAAAACCTTTACACAATGGAGCATTCACCACACCTTGGGATACCTCACTCTTTGTACTTGAGCCTCAAAACCAGGGTACCTCACCCTTTTCACTAGAGGGATACCTCACCCCCTTTACAACCTTTGAAGGATACCTCATCTTCTTTACAATAAGGGATACCTCACCCTTTATAATCTTTGAGAGATACCTCACTCTCTTTTTCTCTAGAGGGATACCCAACCCCTTTACAAAGAATCAAAGTTTTACAAGATGAAACTCTCAAAGAGTGGATTACACAAATCCTATAATGCTCTTCAAGAATTTCTCAAATATGCACAAAAACAGAGCACACGTGATTTAATGATGATTCTCGGATTATAGTGATTGAAAGAAGTTTCTCAATTGTTGGTTAGCCACAAATGATGCCCTAAGGTGTGTATTTAAAGAGATATGCAGTTAAAGAGCTATTGGGGGTGATTAAAGCCAAGCATTTAATGCACATAATATAGCCATTGGGATGTTAAACCGTCGATTACAAGACTCGATAATCGATTGCATAACGATCAATTATAAGACTTGTTTCATTACACGCCCTACTCGACTTGATGGTAATCGATTCAATATTGATGTAATCGATACATGACTCAACCTTTCAAAGCATATGGTCGAACAATATTAATGTAATCGATTACAAGACTAATTAGCATAATAATACAGAACACATTTTTCAAACCCAATTAAGTCTCCAGATTTTTAACATTGAAAACAAGATTATTTTAACATTAAATTGAAATCTTTCTTTATATGAACTTTGAAAAATATGTTGATTTATATAAAAACAATTTGAATAAAATTGATATTATTATTGATGTTAAAGACCTATATCTAATATAGCTCTTTTGATCTTGATCTTCTTCTTTTGGTCTTGGTCTTCATCTTGACTTTGTTATCATCAAAAATTTATTTGATATGCTTCAAGACATAAGCATTCACATTTGGGTTGTTGAAAGAAAAATCGTATCGAGGAATCTAAAGTGAGAGTTATATAAGAAATCTATAAACGATACAACTACAAGGGGGTTTAATTTCACTATACGCCTTATTGTTCCTTTTCCACGTGGCACGTCTTGAGTGATTATGTTAATGTGTGTTGAAGTACATGTGTGAGGGTTTTTGTATCCTACATGTGATGGTCAGGTTAGTAAGTGGTATCGTGGAAAGCTCCTAGAAAGGTTTTAAGTTTTTTTGTTAACAATTTTAACAAGGGGAGACAAGGATTAGATATGGTTTTTTAAGGTAAGTGAGTTTTGCATACTCCATAGTCATAACTTATTTACATGAAAAGCTAATATTTTCATAAATAAAAAAACCCTACAGAGATGAGATATGTTGATCAAAACTAAGGATAACAAAAAAAATTTATGAAATATATTTTCAATATCCATTCAACTTATAAGACTCACAACATGGTCTATAGTCATAACTTCTTTACTACATTGTTTGTTTCAAGAGAAAATGAGTGGAAAGGAAATGGAAGAGAGAAAATGTGAAGATTTTAAAGATTTTTGTTTTATGAGAGAGAGAAAAGAGAAAGAGAAAGAAAAAAATAATGGTGGACCCACCAAAAAAAATTTTCTTCTCCCTTATGAGGGGAAAATGGGAAAGAGAATTTTTTTATAAATTACAAATTTATCAAAAATATTTATATTTATTATATTACATATAAATAAATTTTTAAATACTTACATTTTCTTTCCTCCTCCTTTTCTACACAATCAAACAAGAAAAATTATAATTTCTTATTTTCTATCTTTTCTTTTTCTCTTGATCTAAACAATAGAAGAGAAAATATATTTTTCTCATCATTTTCTCTTCTTCTCATTTTCTTTCTTTTCATTTTCTCTCCTCTTATTTTCTCTCTGCATCCAAATAAAGGATACATGAGAAGCACATATTATCATAAAAAAAAAAAAAACTCCTACTGAGATTAGATATGTTGATCAAAACTAAGGGTAACAAAAAAAAAATGTTAGGAAATATCTTTCCAATATCCATTCAAATTGTAAGACTCAACTCTTTCACAAAATGGTCAACCAAAGCATGAACACAGAGTGACTAATTAGTAATAATAGGAATATAATAGATGAATTATTATTAAAAAACTTTTTATATATATATTTTCACTTGATCTCAGTCAAATGGCCGAGAAATGTACTATTATTATTATTATTTTTTGTTTTAAAGGATGCTCTAGTAATTTAATCTTTGAATTTGTTTTTTATTTACAGTTTAATCATTGAATTTAATTATTATATGAGTTATTTTTAAATTTATAAAATTCATATAAATTAATTTTTTAAGATACAAAGTGAGATAAAAAAAATTAAGTTAATACAAATTTTATAAATTTTGAGACTTCGCAAATGATGAAATAATTTTAAAATAAATTGTCTAAAATAAAAAATGATATAACAACGTCATTTTCCAAATGGAAGTGATGCATCTATGCACCAAGATTCAATAACAGTTGATTTATTACTAAAATAGAAAAAGGGCGGGGACAAAAAATTTGAAACTTGTTGAAGTGGTCATTTTTTAAAGTTTAAAAAATTAATCCAAAAAACTTAAAAGAGAAATTGTTTACAGATTAGTACTTCATCGTCATTCTCCCCTCTCCTCGACGGAGAGGCCATCTGTGTCGCGAGTAGGGTATCAAGGATGCCATCGACGCCGGAGTTGGCTGCCAGAGTTGGCGATGAAGTCTTTGGGGTTGCTAGAATTGCGATGGAGGCAGACGTGCGTTCTGAGGTCGTGCTTTTCGGTTCCCCTCTGCAACTCCGAGACCTCGCCGGAAAACGCCCCAAATGGCGCTTCCAGCTGCAGCGCCAGCTTCTTCATGCCGCTACTAAGAGGTCGAGGCTGAGGAGAGGGCTCACCGCGATAGCCTCTACCACTTCAACTGAGCCAACGGCAACTTTGCAAGGCTCCGATGACGAATTAACGACGTGTGACGAGTTGGAGCGCGAAGGCTTCAATGACAAATCAACGACGCGCGACGAGTTCAAGAGCGATTTTTCAATAACTGATTTTGACTGGAGCCTCTTTCACCAAGATTTCTCTCCCCAGCTCCGCCGCCTTCTCCACCGGTGTCATGCGTGGACGATCTCAGCGGACCAGATCCCCTTCTCTTGGGAGCAGATCTGTGATTGGAATTGTTTCATTTGTTGCTTGTTCATTTGGATTTTCAACCAATTTGGAAATTTTCATCTGTTGCTTCCTCCTTTTTGAAGAATTAGAAGTGCTATTTATCTTAATAAAGATGGAATTTTTTTTTGGGAAGAAGATGATGGACCAAAAGATAAATAATTATAGCTTAAGGTTTCAAAAATAATTACTTATAATATGAGAGACTTTTTATTAATATTACTAAAATAAACAAGCGAAAAAGGTTGCCAAAACTAATCCTCTCAATTTTTTTTTTTCAAGTGATCAATTATTAGAGAGAAAAAGATACAAAAAAATTAAATGTAAGACTTAATTGAAACTTATAAATTTTTTTTTTATAACTTTATATCTTTTTCTTTCTTATAATTGATCACTTAAAGGAGAATAAAAATTAAGAAGATGCTGATGCCGCCAAAACCTTTTATTTTAGTGGATATTAGAAGCCTCCAAATGGCTAATTTACTCCGTTTTCAGAACTTGTGGTTTTAAAATATCTTATTAATGTCTTACTCTTTTGTAAATATTGGAATGAATATCCCATCCATGGCTTCCATCATCATCTCATCCAACTTTCGCGCTCAATGTCTCCCACTCTTCCTCTTCCTCTTCCTCTTCCTCTTCCCACTCTCACCAAAACCCACATCCCACTCTTCTTGTCTCCGCCACTTGTCAAACCTTCTTTCTCCTTTAAATTCAAATCCCTCGTTTGCCATTGCTCCAACTCTTCCCATTCAGATCGCGAAGAGCACCGTTGGCTCCGTGAAGAGCAGCGGTGGCTCCGCGAAGAGCAGCGGTGGCTCCGCGAAGAGCAACGCTGGGCGCGCGAACGCGACTCGCTTCTCCGAGAGATTTCGGACCTCAAGCTCCAAATTCAAGCCCTAGAGCGCCGCCTCTTGACGCACGACTTGCCTTCGGATGCGGTTGCGAATGTGACGGCGTTGTTGCAGGTTTTGAAGGACAATAATTTGGTTTTAGACAGTGAATCGAGTCTGCGGAGGATGGTGCTGGAGGAGAAGAAGGAGAACGAACCGGAAGAGGTGATTGAACATGCAAAGGAGGTTGTGGTGGTTGAGGAGGCTGTTGCTACGGTGCAAAAGAGGAGCACTTTGCGGAAGGGTTCTGAAGGAGACGAAGTTCGAGACTTGCAGGTTCCGTTTTACATTTTTTTCTACTTGTTTGTGCTGGAATTGGTGTATCGCGAAATCTTATTATCTTTGTGCTGAAATGTTTATGTGGTACAATATACAGGAAGCGTTGCTAAAATTGGGGTTTTACTCAGGTGAAGAAGACATGGAATATTCCAGCTTCTCAAGTGGAACTGACCGTGCTGTCAAGACTTGGCAAGTTAGTCTTAATCTTATTTTGCATAATAATATATGGAGCTTTGATGTCAATAGAAGTAAAATTGTCTTGCATTAATTTTCTTTATAAACTGACTATTTTAGTACTATAAAAATAATATGTTGTGTTCTATATATTATGCCTGGGTAATTTATTTTCATGATTTTGATAACAGGCTGCATTAGGTGTCCCTGAGGATGGTATCATGACAGCTGAACTTCTTGAAAGGCTATATTTGGAGATAACTATTAAGGACGCGGGCAATGCCAATAAAAACGAGGATTCTACTGCTGTTTTACCAAAGGTATGCTGATTGTATCAGATGTACTTTTTGCTCCCTCCTGAGTGCTGAGAATCTGCCACAATTGTTGAGAGTTTATCTTAGGTGTATTGTGTCCAAAAGCAGTAGTAGCTTTAATCTCATGTTCTAGGGGATTGGCCGTGTGAATCCTAAGTCAAAACTAAATGGGATTGTCTGTATTCTTGATGGAAATCTGAATAAGGAATGGGAGATATATTCTAGGGCCTAAATATAGGAATATATTTATTGTTTGGATTTTATTAAGACTTAAATTTTGGATATTTTGTTTTTATGTTAATTTTTTGCATTAATTTTATTACATGTTTTTACTGAAAATTTGGTTTTTGATAGAGCACAAAGGTGTTTTTACTAGTTGACATTTATCAAGGACCAGCTCTTCTAAAAGCTTAAGCTTTAGGTGGAGACCTACGAATGGTTTTATATATCTAAAACAGTAAAGAGACAATATAAAAACTGTTGACTTGAATTTCCATCATTCTATGAGTTATAGGAAGGCGAAAATGGAGCTGCAGTTGCTTCTATGACAGAAATTTCAGAGGTTCAGAAAAAAATTGTGGGAAAAGGTGATACAGGAATAGAAGTCTCCTCCCATAGGAGAGTTTTCCTCCTTGGAGAGAATCGGTGGGAAGAACCCTCAAGACTTGTTGCAAGTGATGGAGTTGATAGGAGCAAGAACAAGGATGCAACAACAAAATGCCTTCAATGTCGTGGGGAAGGGCGCTTGTTATGTACAGGTATGTAGTTGTCCTTATATTTTAATGAAACCATCATTATCCTATAGTAGGTTCATAGATCATTGTTCTGGAAGACAAATGTCATTGTTAATTCACTTTTAATTTGATTAAGCTCCAAGAAACAATGCAATTCTTAGAAAGTACCATATTGTATTTTCTACAATAGTTTTTTCTAAACCTCATGCTGAACTGGTATTAATTTTCTCCCGTACCCTATGCCTTCTATATATTCCTCTTTGGAGGAATTAATGACCTAGGTAGCAATACAATGCTGTCGTACATGATATTCATCATGCATGCTTCACATCATAGAAGACAGATAGTGGTCTTGTCTCACTAGTTGACTTACCTTTTGAAAATAGGAATAAGTTACTTTTATTTCTGACTGACCTCTTGGCTATGCTCATCATTAGGAGGTTCATTGAATGAAACTATCACATTATCAATATGTGAAGGACAATCTAAGGGCTTTATTATCATAACATCATCTGCCTCTTCAGTGATTGGTTCCTTTGATGCCTTAGGTTCTGCAGTTTCCTTCCTTAAGACAATTTTTCAAGTGTCCTCCATTTTCACTCATTAGGTAGGGTATATGTTTTCCCTAGGTGGTTTTTGTTAAAGTTTGATTCCTCCAACTGGAATTCCTCGTAGATCTTCTATATATGGTCTAGCCTCTTTTTAGATTTTTGTAGCTGCTCATTTTTCTTCATAAATTCAGCTTGTTGACAAGGCCTCTTTCAAATCCCTGTTCATGTGAGTTATTGGAATACCTCAAAAAGAAATTAACTGAGCTCTGGTCAATCCCATTTTGACTATTCCAATTTGACTCTACTTGAGATTTGATCTGTAGACCATTAGAAAATCGACCATAATCTCTGCTAGCTTTCTTAGAGTTCAATCCAACATGGTCATTGCAATATGAATTATAGGAATAAGAATCATGATAGTAGTTATCAAAATAGTACACATGGCATAATAAATCATAGCAGTGAGAGTTGAAGCAGTTTAATCTCACATTATGCTAGCAAGTCTGGTAGCTTGGTCTGAGATTCATGTTCTCATAGTGGTTGTAACTTCTTGAAGTCTTGTACCCATAATGTTGATTCTGCCCATAACCTGAAAAGTGATAAACCATTAGAAATTACCACTTCAGGAGTTAAACTTTATAAGAATTCATCAAAAGTACCTCCAATACACAGAAGCTGCTCAAATTTGGGCTCAAATTGCCAATATTCCTAGAATTTTGCTTCCTAAATGCTGAAAATCCTCGAAAACAGGGTCTGAAATTTGTCTGGTGAGCGTCAGATGTTAATATGCATGGAGATCATGTACAGGGAAGGTCATTGATGCATGACAGTGTGTGTCTAGGTTCCTGCAGTGCTGCTTTGGGATTGGTCTGGTCAGGACTTACTAAGTCTCTTTGTGCAGTCACTTTCTTGAATTGATGGTTACATCTGATGTTGACGGCTGCTGTTATGAATATTCCAGTGGGATACTAGCGTGTGAGGGTGGTTCTTTTATGGAAGAAAACCAGCTTTGCTGCTAATTGATGTAGGACAAGAAAGGGAAGAGGAAATTGAGAGAGACATAAGTGGGTGCCAAAGTCGTTTGCTTACAACTATTAGTATAGAAATGGAGGAAGAGAAGGTACAGGTGTTTTGAGGAGGTAGGTGATCAGGTATAGAAGTGGTGTAACCTGCATAGCATGTAGGAGGTTGAGCAAAGATAGGAGACTGAACTTGAAAAAACAAGATATTCAGAATCATCTGGGGACCATGGAGAAGGAGATTTGTGACAAAAGACGGTTGATTTAAAAATGTAATATCCACGGAAACAAGATGTTTATCCAAATTAAGAGAATAACAATATCCTTTTTGATGGCAAACATATCCCAGGAAAATACATTTAAGAGCTATTAGGTGGAAGCCCAAGAATGATTTTATATCTTGGACACACAAGATCCCTTTAAGCTTTAAGCATGGACAATGCATTGACCCACTTTTACGTTGTTCTGAAATTTAATTTCATTATATTAGAATGGGGGCTGCAAGGATCGTACTCCTAACCACTTGGTTAATAGAGGCATTGCTACCATGTTAAAGACTTAGAAGTTTAAGCTATTAGGTGAAGGTCCAAGGATCATTTTATATCTCCAACAAAGAGAACAGGGTTCCTATTTGTAGATATGGGACATCATGGACAAAGCAAGTATAGTAAGAAATCTCTAGGAGGAAGAGTAAATGAAGAATGTATAGGAAATAGGACAAAGTAAGGAATTTGTCTACAAATAATAGAGAAGGGCATCTGGTTGACCAAATAACGTGCTGTACAGACAGCTTCAACCAAAAAATATTTAGGAACTTTCATATAGAACAGAAGTACATGAACAACTTCCATCAAGAAACTATTCTTTCTCTTAGCTACCCCATTTTGCTACACAGGAAAATATTCCATTTGTTGTCATGTATGGAGTAAAAGTATTAGAAAAATATTCCTTAGCAATATCAATTTGTATGATACTTACAGACAAATTAAATTGAGTTTTGAAATCAGTACAAAAGGCATAGAATAAAGGGAATAAGTAAGAACAATATATTTATTAAATAAAGCCAAGCAATATGTGAGTAATCATCCACAAAAAGACAATATCTAAATCCAAACTTTGACTCAACAAGACATGGACTCCAAACATCAGCATGAACTAACTCAAAGGGGGCCGTAACCCATTTATTGACTCTAGGGGAATAAAGGACTCTGTTGTTTGGTAAGTTGGAAAGACTCACAATTGAAACTGGTATTTGAACCTAAACTAGGAGACAAACTCTCTAGAGACTCCCAAAAAGGGGCAAGTTGATAAGGCCCAAAATTGAAGCATGGTAGGGAAAGTTGCCTCTGCGCAGTGGACATAGCGGGTTAGGGCTTGTCAAAGATAGACGGATCAAAACCTGCTTTGATAACAACTTGAAAGTAGGGAGGGTATGCTAAATTGTGTGTCTAATCAAACCACACAGGGCTATATTTATGCTAGTGGCAGCATAAGTTACAATAAATACAATCCTAATTATATAAGATATAAGGAAGCAACTCCTAAAATAGCTCCTTACTTGGAACTGCTAGGTGACTGTACACGTACAATATTTTCTAACAAATTTGTTTTTGGTTCACTTCTTTAGTTTCATTGGGAAGATATGTTTTCCCTTTCATGCTGATAATTTCTTTGTCTTCAATTAATATTTCGTATCACATATATTTTGATAAAAAAGATTCTAGGCTATGTTAGTTTAAGTGATAATATTAAACTGCATTGAGGTCTCTTACAATAACCATTACAAGGAAAATCATAAGATTAGTTTTTGACAGATTTATGTGTGTATGCTACTGGTTTCCTAAATTTATTATTTATGATCAACTTTGAAAATCTCCTATATATCTCCACTCAACTTCCATTTCTTTTATTGCAGAATGCGATGGAACAGGCGAGCCAAATATTGAACCTCAAGTAAGGGATATTTAAGTTTTTAAAGAAAATTTACTTTTGTAGTTGGTTTCCTGTGTTTCAAAAGCTTTTGAACTTACCAATGAGTTCTCTAATGCAGTTCTTGGAATGGGTGGATGAGGGTACAAAATGTCCATATTGTGAAGGCCTAGGGTATACTTTATGTGATGTATGTGGAGGGAAAACTATGGTATAGGTATGACATACACTTCTTCATCCTTTCATACATGTATATGATTGCATCACAATCACAAATTTTGTATATCTATCTTCTTCATTTTTTATGTTCTGTTTCTGGTTGTTCCTGATTGTTCTCAACAGATAAAGATACGTAATCCAAAACAACCTTTGAGCGAACATTAGAGCAACTGTCAAAACAGTATAGTATGTATGTCAATCATCAAAACTGAGAAATAGGAACTTAAGATCAGATAGATTAAGGGATTTGGAGCTTACAGAGCTCAGCGATTACTCTACAAGGTAACCTCACAAATTACCACAGATTGAATGGTTCATGTGCTTTTAAATCTCCAAAATGAATGAGGCCCTATGCTATTCAGAGTATACTCACATACATTTTCTTCTTTGTCCGAAATACGTTTGTTACAAACTTTAATGATTTGTTAAATCACAAAATTATTTAATTCTCAATTTATTTGTAGATGCTGCACAAGCAGACTGTCATTTATTTTGAAGACTATTAGGTCATAAACAAAGAATCCACTGCACAAAGGCAAGTATAGCAAGCGGTCTTTAAGTGTAGCCGATCTCCAAAAGTCCTTCCAGTGAACTTGAAATAAAGGTTTAGTTGGGCCGAGCTCAACTCTTATCTTAATGGCTTCCTCTTTTGAGCGACTTGAGATTATGGAGCTTTAATTACATATATAACAAATTTAGTAAAATATGAGAGAGGGTCACTGAAAATAGAAGTATTTCTCCCAATAAAAATTTGACAACTAATAACCATGCTTTATTTAATCGTGTTAATATAATTTCATTGGCCATATGTCAATCTAATTAATTATTCACTCATTTAGAGCATGTTAACCATTCCCAATGTGAACCAAAGATCAAAATTCCCAGTGAAAATTCCTAATGTTAACCAATCCCAGTGCAGGGTGACATTTTGATTTGTTTGATTGATCAACAATACACAATGAAAATTGAAACCCTATGCAGGTGAAATGTGAGTACAAAATAGCTGCATAACAATACTATTTCTTAATGAAGTTGTCACTCCACCATTTTCTTAAATATTCAAAACACGATTATCAACAGAAATATCGAAACTGTTTCATTGACAAGCAATATAGCCACTCAAAAGTGGAAGCATTTCCCATATTCCATGGAGTATGGTACTCCACTCAATCAACGGTTTGAATGGGTCTTCTAAATTTTTTTTTGCATTTCCATCTCCCCCCCCCCCCCCCCCCAATCATTGGCTGGGAAGGGCATAGAGTTCCATGTGTAGAGTATGGGAAACGTCTCCTTCAAAATTAGGCGATATTTCCCACGAATTTAGGAGCACCTTAAGTGAAAAGAAATAATAAATAAAAAAACAAAGCAAACACCAATGGCTAAGAGATCGCATCAGAAGATTTATATCTCAATCCAAATCACTTACACAGTTAAATAAGCAACGATTGAACAGCTTTCAATATGGAATTTAGAGTAAAAACTAAAATGCAATTTGCAAATAATAATAATAATCAACCTTTATATTGGAAAATTAAAAGTAGATGTTGCTTTAATTATCTATACTTATACAAGTAATTATGAGCAAAAAGTAATAGTTTCCAACTTCACACTATCACCAAACTGATCATATTTTTATTTAAAACTTCTACAAATTTGTCTTAGGTTTGCCACCAGCAACAATGCGCCTTGTCACTGACCTCATGGTAACGAATTCTTCTGCAGCAGATGGGTGTATTCCCACCTAGAGGAAAGAGTCAAGTGATGCAATAAGGGAAATATATTAGCATAAAAAAAAGGGAGTGGGGATAGAGGGATAGAGGGATAGAGAGAATAATAAACTTATAGTGACCAAAAAAAAAAACCAGGAAAAAGATGAGTCAAGGAGAGTACAGATAGAAGAATTAATGCCGTGAAGGGAGTTAGTCTATCCTAAACATCAAACTAGATATAAAATTGTGAAATGATGCCTGCTTATCTTAGTAATACGACTCCACAGATTATAAAATAAAATTAATCCATAGGAACAGGTTGAAGCCGCCAAAAACATTTACAGTTTTGCATACGATCTTTCAATTATCAAACAAGGGTTAACTTGGATATTTATCAAAATTAGTGTTTCACTACACAGGGCTCAATATTATCCATCTATACTGGCTAAATTATCAGGATAATTAGCATATTTTTTGGTTTACTCAAGTTGAAATTATTTTGAGATTAAGATACATAAAAGAGGCTAATATGTGTATGTGTGTGTGTGTGTGTAGTGAGAGATGAGAGGAATAAATAACATCCTTAGATAAAAAACAAATGGCTTAAATTAAAAAAGATTAGCCAACAGTGATGCTAATAGGCATGGAGTTAAGAAGACAGATCAGCGGAGGAGGATAATATGAAGAACAACATCTCAGCAACTGTCATTTCTTGAGGAAAGGGTGACAGAGGATGAGTATGTCCACAACGGGTATGATAAAATAGAGCAGTACAGAAACCTAAACCACCAATGTATTGTTGTACTCAGAGATCTATTCTCAACTTAGGGCTTTTGGTTTAGCTCATACCATTCATACTAGTGAGAAAACTCACCGCTCAGCATGGGAAATTGTTGGAACACCAGGAGGCACCATATGGTTTCCACGATCAAGGGGGCTGCTATTTAAACAGATGTCTGTGCAGGATTCAGGCATTCTTATGCTAGAATTTGTTTGTGTAAGAAAGCCCGGTACCAAAATGGACTAAAATGATGGGGAAATTTCTGAATTGAAGTCCAACTTCGGTCTCCTTGACTCTGTTCATTTGTTTTCTAACCCAGATAAAAGGATTTGGTCCCTTGTCCCTTCCGGGATGTTTTCATGGCTTTGGAAGAAATAGAGAGGGAAGATTTTTGTGGCAATATGCAACCTATGCTACACTTTGGTGCATTTGGTTGGAGTATAACTCTTGTATTTTTACGGAGGTGTCTATGGCACAAAACTTGATTTATGATAAGATTAGGCATTTGGCTTCAATTCGGTGTAAAGTACATGGCTATAATAAATATGTTGAGGGATTGGGCAGCTTTGCTCCAATGATGTTCTCTTTTCTCTTTGTTGTTTTGTGTTTTGCTCTTACCTTAAGGAGGAATCCTTATCTTCCCAACTCCTTCAAAATTTTGTGTCTTAATGAATTTATTCTTTTATAAAAAAAAAGGGGGCTAAAAAAAAACTGCATTATGGACCGGGTTTGGGAACTTTGTAGCTGTTGAACCATAAACTCGTCCAAATAAATTATCAAGCTTTGTTATCACAAATTTGCTAACTTGCTTACAACAACAGCCAAGCGTTATCCTACAAGGTGTGGTCAGATAAAAGGATCAATTGTCGCCATCAGACTTCATAAAAACCCAATCAGCAAAACCAATTAGAGCAAGATATTTTTTAATGGTTTCTCCAAATGTTTTCATAGGTTTTCTTCTAACCTTTTAATCACTCATCTTCCATTTGATCCACTTTTCTCATATGAGTTTCTATTCTCCTCAATAGATCCTACTCCATCTTTCCCTTGCATATATTCTTTCCTAATCTTATCTTTTTCTAGTATGTCCATTCATCCACCTCAGCATTCCCATCTTCACTACTCATTCCCCCCCCTCTTGTTGGCACTTCACTGCCCGACAGTCACTTCATAGAGCATCATTGGTCTTATAAGAATTCTGAATCTAGCATTCATCTCTTTTTGCATTATAGATGGTTCAAGTATAGTTGTGGCATTAGCCGTTTGGAATATTTGGGGAGCTTTGGGTTTGCCCTCCTAAGATTCAAACCATTGTCCATTTAAGACTCATTAGATATGCATACAGGTAAGTTTCATATCTCCTACCATGCTTTAAACAATAATGGTAACACCACATAAATGTATACATTCTTATCTTGCGCAAATATTTGAGATGTGTTGTTGGCAAATGCTTTTATGCAAGGTTCAAAAAACCGGACCGGTCATTGAATCGGTGAAGAGATTGATTCAAGGTGTAATAGTTCAACCATGGTCTAACCGTGGTTGAATTGGAACATAATTTTATATATATTAATATATATTATATAAAAATTATCATATGTTTTTATATTATGTAATTGAAATTTAAATGTAGTATAATATATAATGTATGTATTTTAGTAAATAAACACATATGGGCTAGCAGTGGAGGTTTGCCATTTAAAATTCAGGACCTGAGTTTGAATACCCTTACAAATTTGAGCATTTTTGTATTATATAATTGACATCACAATGCTATATAATATTTGTACATGTATTTCCTAAGGAGCACAAGTGGCTTAGAGGTGAGGCGCTAGTCTTCAGAACTGTCGAATTGGAGGGTTTAGATAAGGAAGAAGAAAAATAAAGAAATAAGCTAATGAATAATATGAAACTGATATTGATTTGATGTGATGATAATGTGATGCAAAAGACAAACCCAATAATCCTATTTATACTAATACTAGGCTCTTAATCCTAATTAATAAGGAAACAAATCAGAAAATATAATAAATAAGAAATAAATCCTAAGAGATCATCTATGATACTCTAAAATATTTCAAGATACAATCGATATTTTGAGATATTTTTAAGATATTTTAACATCCCCTCAAGCTAAAGCTCACTAAGCTTTAAGCTTGTTACAAATGAACACTTTAAAAAAGAAAATAACATAAAAATAAATTGGGCTCCACAAAACGTCGTTGGAAAGGCAATTCAGGGATGCTGGAGACACCAATGCATCTGGGACAAAGTTGGGGACCAATGCATCTGGGACAAAGCCAAGGCTAGTGAGTCATAACCAACGTAAGTCACCATCAAAATGATCATCGACGGGAAGAGAAGTCACCACTAATATGATTCATCTGTAGGAATGAAGTTACCATCGGAATGATCGTCGATGGGAAGAGAAGTCACCACTAGTATAATTCATTTGTGGGAGAGAAGTCATGACAAACATCAGCATTGAAGTATATGTAGAGATGAATTTATTCCAATTCTCCCCCTCAATGCTATGCTGACATTGGAAAAGAACCAAACAGTAGCCAAAACCAAAAATAACCACCATAAAGAATGCCAAGCAGCCATGTGAAGGTCAGAGATGGTGTGGTGAGGCAAACAAATGGCGGAGGATCCCAGAAAGAGGGTGAAACAACCATGCATCAATGTACAATTGCCAAAAATAGAAACCCCAATACACCTAAATGGCTCTGTGCAAGTGTACAAGGCCACACAAAGGTCGGTTGATGGAAGGGAGCTCAGATCTATGTAGAGGAGGTTGGGGCGAGTTGAACGAGACTGACAGTTGCTGAAAAGGTGGCTGAACACGTCGGAGGAAGGGGCGACGCGTGGGTCCGTGCACAAAGAGAAGAGGGCGGGCGTGGGAGCGCGTTGGACAGCCGTCAGAGCTGCACCTTCAGGGGTTGGCCGAACTCAGGCCGGCAGTGCGACTAGTGAGGTTGCCGGCCAGAAAAACCAATGGTGGACGGCGGCGGTGGACGGTGGCAGCGATGGGAAGAAACCAGAGGAGAGAGTACACACAGAGGAGATGGTGTTTGCTTGCAAACCAGAGTGGAAACAAAGTTGGCCGGAAACGATATAGAAAGAGGGTGCCGAAAGGAAAACTCGGCAACCAGAGGCGACTAATCGGAGTTTAAGATCTTTGGGAACCCAATAGCGAAGGTGACGGGACAGGTCACGGAGGATGGTACTACTCTAATACCATGTTGAATTGGAGGGTTTAGATAAGGAAGAAGAAAAAAAGAGAAATAAGGTAATGAATAATATGAAACTGATATTGATTCGATGTGATGATAATGTGATACAAAAGACAAACCCAATAGTCCTATTTATACTAATACTAGGCTCTTAATCCTAATTAATAAGGAAACAAATCAGAAAATATAAGAAATAAATCTTAAGAGATAATCTATGATACTTTAAATATTTCAAGATACAATAAAGATATTTTGATATATTTTTAAGATATTTTTAACAAGAACAAAGCACCTGAGTTCGATTCACTCAGCAACATGGGTCACTTTTGGATAATAACCTGAACCGCTTCATCCACTAAACCACAACAGGTTTGAGCAGTTCATCGGTTTTCAACCAGTTCAGCAGTTCATGGCCTGGTTTTCAAATCAGCGGTTTGAGTGATTTGACCAGACTGGCCAATGGTTCGGTTCATGGTTAAACCAGTCTGACTGGCCAGTCTGGTTCAGTTTTCATAACACTGCTTTTATGCCATTCCTCTTGCAGTGACAATATCCAACCACTGCCCTGGAAAAAAAGAACAATAGAAGATGATTCAAGAAGCTGTAAACTTACTGTGCTGTCAAACTGTGTCTTGGTAGCTCCACATTTCAATGCAACAGCAATACCCTATCGATCACCAACATCCATATCAGGCAATAAAGTATAACCATCTTGACAAATGAAATACAGCGAAGAGCCAAAGAGCAATAAATTCTAGAAGCATGCAATAAATAAATGGTGCATGATCACCAGCACATGGCACAGCATACAAGGTACACACAAATAGAAAGATATATAATGGGCATTATTGTTATTTATGGGAGGGGGATAGAGCAATGTAAATAATAATGATTGTATAAATGGTAACTGAGACAGCTAATAGATGAATCTCAAGTTGATGTGACCAATACAGACCATCTTACTGGTACTAAATATAACAAAGGTCTACATGAAAACACAGTCCACATAAGCTAGAAGGCACTATGAGCTACGATGCATCGATACGGGTATGGGTATCGGATATGACACGGGTATGGTATGGGGATACGACTTAAAAAATTAAACTAACATTTATCAAGTATCCGAGTATCTAGTAATCAGGTATGTATCCGACATGAGTACGGCAAATATTATGAAGTACTCGTGCTTCATAGCCGATGAGCAGCCTCTGTCCAGAGGTGTTTCATCACCTGCCCAAATTCCTCAAGCAGCAAACTTTCCTCCCCACTCTTCCTCTAATAATTTTTGTTTAAATTTCCATTAGTTCTTTCTTCCTGTCTCTGTCTGTTTAAAGCATTTGGAATTGTGGATGTATTTCATTTGTTTTTCTGCTTCTTCTATGCCCTCTATGTATGAGTACTTAATATATTTTTATGTTATTTTTTTTATGGCATTGCTTCAAGTAGCCATCACACCATTCACAACACTGCATAATGTGTTCATGAATCGGATATCAACTGTTAAACACTTCTCTGACGCTTCCTGCACACTTCTCTCCAGTTATAATTAAATACTTATTTCAAAATGGATAATGTTTTTCATGGGAACCCTAGGCCTTAAATTATAGTTCTTGTCATGCTACACCACACATGCAGCTAAACTTATTGACCCCCAAAAGATAGAGTCAGCAAGGTACCATTCCAGAATCGATACAATACTTGAACAATTCAAAAAGAGAAAGGCACTCATTATATCACTCCATAACCCACTTGTATTATTTTTTTGGGTCTTTGACCAGGGTATTTCCACAAACATTGCTGTGAAACTAATCCCTCAGGCACTGTCGCGAGTAAGAGGCCCTCCCAACAATTGCTCACTTGTATTATAATTCCGTATTAATGCAATTTGAGCTTGTTGATAGAAATATCATGGCTGATGCTTACTCTATTAACAATCATATGCTGTAGTATACCATAATAAGTTTGCCAGAGAAGTATAGTAACAATGTACTAAAAGGAAAATAAAAAGGATCCTAAACAATTAACAATTTAATGAACAACATAAGAAAACACTCAAGTGGCATTTCATATATAACAGCCAGTGTGAAGGCATTAAGATACCTGTATAATTTCAGGAGCATCTGGCCCACACATGGATGCTCCAAGAACCTTATCTGTCTCAGCGTCAACAACAAGCTTCATAACAGTTTTTTCTTGTCGCCTATTTAAAAAGTATAAGCATTTGACATAATAATATATAAAAGAAACATAGGATGTAACAAATATAAGTATTGCCAAGACCACCAGAGTATTGAAGAGCTTGGAGTCATCAGAGAGGGGGGGGGGGGCAATGCCAGATTAACGAGAACATTTTGATTTTTAATTTCCCAAAAAAGATTCTCCATGATTTAGATAAACAAAAACATTAAATGATTGATCGATCAAGCACATTAATAGAACTGGATGACCAAAGGTGTTAAATTCTATGTCACTATTAATATTTCCCATAAAAATTAGTGTTCTAGGGTCCAAGTTATCATGAATTCTGCAAGTCATTGGTTTCCAATAAATGCCAAGTGAATTCCAAAATCACTACACATACCCAGAGATGGTATTTTTCATAGGATTGAAGGTTGATGTGAAAACCAACACATCTCCATTCGCTTGCTCTATTGCCTGCTCCTCGCTGAGACCAACTACAGAAAGTGGTGGAATGCTGCAGAACAAAAAAGTATGAACAACATATTCAACCGACAAAGCAAAAAATAGAGTAACATTGAGAAGAAGGGAAGGAAATATATTTTCATGACTTATCACATTCAAAATAGTTCATATCTGCCAAGTTGTCATGCAAAACCAGTAATACCTGAACACTGCACAGGGGATATTACTGTAGTCAGGCTTGCATGGCTGGCCACCAAATACCGTTTTCTGCATATAGCAAATAAATGAATATATTAGACATCAATAAGTCAACATAATCGTAAGACCAATCTACCACCAGCAGCTGCTCCACAGACACAAACCAAAAGATGAAAATGGATATTAATCCACTAGGAACAATTACCGCAAAGCAAGTTCCTTCCATCAAGGCCACTGGTGTAAGATTCATTCGATTTGTTACATCACCCACAGCCCATATGCTAGGTATGTTAGTGCGTGAGTACTCATCAACCTAAAAAAAATGGAATGCAGAAAATTTAGAACTTATGAGTGTCATAATCATTCTCCAGTTCTTCACTAATTGTCAATCCATCATCCAGTCATTGACAAAAGCATTTCTTATGACACCATATCAAGATGAAGAAATTAATGGGGATAAAGGAATGAAATAACACACAAAATGGTCTGTGTATTGCCAAAACTCAAGCCAAAATACTAGATAAGTTGGAGCCGCTATCTTCTTCCTCCAGGTGAACATCATCTTCATGTATAGCAATATAAGATAGAGCAGATGTGGGTCTGTTTTATACTTGAGAGGTACGTAGATTAGATATATGAATTCCGTTATATTTTATAAATAAAATTCCCCTGGAGTTCACATAATAACACAGCACAGCAGCACACTAATCAACATGACAACCAAATTATGGCATTTGCAGTATTATTCACCATATTTCCTTCTTGACAAACACAACTTGATAATTCTAGTATAAAATACTCATATAATCAGGTATGGAGATCACGACTTTAAGATTACAGAATCACATTATATTCATATATCATACAGATTGTGAAATGAGAACAACTCATTCTTGATTAAATCAGAAAGACATGATGGAGCATTCAAGATAACAAGCAAAAAATGGAAACAGGAAGATGCAAACCTTTATAGCTCCAGTGTTGTCAAGCTCCACACCTACAGCTTCTAAATTTAACCTCTTCGTATTAGGAGCCCTACCTGGAGCCAACAAAAGAACACTTATGAAAATATAAATTTTCTGAAAAGGCAAGCAAAAATACCACGATATAAACTTGCAGAAAGCTTTATTCATCACTTTTATGGAAGAAGTTAGATCAACTGATGCCCCATTTCTATGCTAGGATATAAAGGGTCATTAATCCTGAACTGATCTGATTATCAACAAACAAACTCCACAGGACAATTATATGGAAAGATTCCACCAAATGTTTAAATTAATAAAGATATTATTAGTGAGTGCTTAATTTTAAGCCAGAAAAAAACTGAGTTAAGTGCTAAGGAATTTATGGTTGCAACTTGTAAATACTATTTTCACGGTCGTAAAAATTAATCATTTAAAAGTCCATGTTATATGTATTCCTTACCAGTTGCAAATAGTACAGTATCAGCCATCAGCTCCTCACCATGATCTGTGATAACTTTAATTCCATCCTCTGTTTTGATCAACTAGGGAAAAAAATTTGTTGCCGTCAGCTAAGCCTCCAAGAAAAGAAATGAATAAGAATTTGAACATTTTAAAAATGACTTTATTATGATAAACGTGAGTTGCAAATTCCCAAAAGGAAATACCTGTGTCAAATTTGTCCTTGGGTGTAAATTAATCCCCCTGCCTTCAAGATTTCTTGCAACCACTGCTCTCATTTCATCATCAAAACCTCTACAACAAACTTTAATTCATAAAGTGGTATGCTACAGACATACAGAGTACGAAAGTGATGCTAATAAAAAAAATAAAAGAAAAATGAAGCCTATTAATAAAATGTAGTATAGTGAGATGAATTAATGTTGCAAAAAAAAAATAAAAAATCAACTACATATATATGACACCAAATAAACCAGCACCTTCAACTTTAAAAATTGAAATTTTACTTAAAATAGATCCTAGCCATGAAGTTTAGGATGTCATCCACACTAGTGAAGAAATCCATATTATCTTTTATAAGTGTACAAATATTATTGGCCAGAAATTGAGAATCATTAAGTAGATATCATAAATCTCATCAAGTCTTAGTGAGGTCTCAGTAAAATTTAGGGATAGACTGTGATGACTGATGATTATTGATTTCAAATAGATATTGATGACTAGATGTGTGCATTATTAAGGTCCTGTTTGGCATTTCTATCATTCTGGTGCTTGCAAGAAAACCAAAAACAGCGGTTCTCCACTGACTGCTTCAAAGAAACAATTTCCCCATTTTTGTTTCCAATTTCCTTAACTATCTCAACAACCAAATATATATATCAATTTCCCATTCTTATTCTAATTTGTCTCTCATTCCCATGTATTTCAATTAACCTGGCAACTCAATCCGGGAAAAAATTCCGATATTCACAAAATAATCTCCAAGCAACATGCACTATCAATTTCCAAGATAACACTATCATGTCAATTAAGGTTTTAACTAAGATCTTCCTGTATCCCCTCAATTGCAGCACCAGATACAAAGTTGAATCCTTCTGAATGTTCTAATCAGGGACAATTTCACCACCCCCCAAATTCTTGTGGTAGAAGAAGAATCCCTGGTGAGCCAAAGGGACAACTAGGATCTTAGATGTTGTCCTTAACATTATGAAGTATACAGGAGCTGTTGAACTTCAAAGAGATGATCTACCAGTCAGCATTTTGACTAAATTTGCATGCTTTCCCTCAACCAGTGGATCAGATGCAGAGTCAATTTCTTTCTGGATTTCATAACCAGCGCTCATTTAACCATCCTCCAGAAACCTAGAAATTCACTATTGCTACTAGTGAGATTTTTGAGAGGTCTACATCCAGTGAGAATGATCATGGGAGTAAAGCAGAAAGGAAGCAAAGATATGTGGGACACACGAGGATGAGAGCATTGTTGAGAAGAAATAACAAGAAAACAAAAAACCAGAGGCACCAAACAGTACCCTTACAATAGCGTCGATCATTTCAGGTTTTATTTGAAACCTCAGTTTGGTTTAAGATTGTGTGCACATTCCTTCCGCTAGGTTTAGAAATCGTTTAAACATCTTAGGCACAATTTATGTACCTGAACAAATTCATACATCTGGCTTTTTGGTGGCATTTGGTTTGAGGAATATTTTCACTATTCCTGGGAATGTTTTAGGATCTCTAGAAATAATGTAGCATTCCATGTTTGGTTCAAGGATAGAAGCATTACTCTTGGGAATTGGACATTCCCGATAATGCAACATTCCCATGTTTTGCCAAGGTATTACCATTGGGTCTTTTTTTTCCTGGGAATGGAATCTAAAAAAACATCATTGCCCACCCCTCCAGTCTTAGCATTGCACCATGTCCGCTGCTGATGCTGCCACCCCATCATTTTTCATGATTTTTTCTAAGTTGACAAGGGATATTTTGGGAAAAAATAATTCCAGGAAAAAAAGTCCAATTTTTCTTGGGAATTATCATTCCTGGGAAAGCAATATTCCCATGTTTTGACCAAAAGTATTCCCATGAGGGGTGTTGGATATGCAGTTTCCTTCACAGAAATGGAATATACCAAGACATCATAGGCCAATCCTCCACCCTTACCACTGCAACACCACTGCTGCTGAAGTCGCCACCCCATCACTGTTCATGAACTTTTCTAAGCATTGTCCAGCTACCACAAATTCCTATGTCATCCCTCGCATCGCATTCCTTTCCTCTTTCCCTTTTGTCTACTTCATGATTTAACCTTTTAAGTCTGCAATTTTATTAATTCGGATACCACATCCTATGTTTTATAAGCCTGTTAGAAAAATCAAATTTGGAAGGTGAAAATATTATTGTTCAAAATACACAAGAAGCTGCAAAATTATTATAATTTACTCTTGTTTTTCAATCAAAGTATACTTGTTTGGTTTATAGCTTTTTTTTCTTTTTTTTCCTCTTTAAGATTTACACAACATTGAAATTAAACATGAATGAAATATGCATGTCAGAGCCCAACCTCAATGGAAGTTCCTTTCTGAAGACTAGATGGACTGTGGAACCCATCCCTTGCCATATAGATGCAAACTCAATTGCAATATAACTGAAAACAACAAAATATCAATTAATAATCATGTGATAGTAAGTAGTTGAACTAATACACATCTGAAGAAGACAGAGACAAACCCTCCTCCAAGAATCACAGCACGTTTAGGAAATTCCTCCAAACTTAGTGCCTCATCAGATGTTATAGCCAACTCCTGCATAACAACCCCCACAAAAAAGAAAGAAAGAAATGGAATAACAAAAACAGGCAAGAAGAGATGACATCAGCAACAAAACTCATATTGCACATATAATTAAAATTTTGAATAAATAATTTGTAGATAGTTAAGATTTAAGAATAAGAACTTCAATCATGTATCAAAAGCATTTTTGAAGAGGGAGTGAGGGACTGTGGCACAGTTGAAAAGCCAAAAAGTCAAATTCCAACATTCCACAGGAAGAAACTATTCATGTAGGTCAAGCATAGAAGGCAAGTCAACACAAGCAAATTTAGCCAACACCCCCCCCAAAAAAAGGGAGATGTGGAGGTAAATTAAATTCAAGGGATTGGCCGTGTTTAAGTAATGCCCTTCTAAGTTATTTTAGAAAACAATTGAACCACCACGTAAGCTATGTCACCAAAAGCAATCAATTTAACTGTTTGAAAATTTTATGCAGTGAATGATAAAATTATTGAAGTTACAAGATTACCCTCAATTATTATTATTTTTGGATAGATTAGAAGTGCCAGCACCAAGGTAAGGGAGGGTGATAGATGGCCTGGTGGAGGGTCAAACCTCCAACATCATCATCACAACACAGTTCTAAAGACTAGGGCCGGTGCCAATTGAGCTACAAGCTCATTGGCAATGTTATAAAAAATTTTCTGTCAAATTTGATCTTTGGCCTCATTGTATAAAGCAATAAAGAAAAAATTAAAAAAAAGTAATGTCAGTCACTTTCTTTTCCTAAACTATGGAAATAAATATTCTATACATAGCTTTTAGAAAGAAAAAAAAAATACTGCAGTAGTGATTTCATCAGAACGTGCCTAATTTGAAGAGAATGCATGATACAGACAACGAATAAGTAAAGTATTAGTATGAGAGGATAAAAAATAAAGATTAATTAATATATTAAAATAATTAATATAGCCCAAGCAGTTTTTTTTTTAAAAAATTAATTTAACGGCAGACCCCTTTGCCAAGAGGCTCCCGCACTACGGCAGGCTCGGGGGAGGTCAATCCCATATGTACACAGCCATACCCCCCGAAGGAGAGGCCGTTTCCAGGATTCGAACCCTGGACCCTGGGTGCAAGGCCCGCCTCAAAACAGGGGGGAGGGGGGGATGGGCAAGTAGCAGCAATACAGCATCATCAGAGTCAGAGTCAAAACAGGTTCAGAGAAAAAAAATGAGGAGAAAAAGAGCCTGCAAGCATAAACCCCAGACAGTAAAGTCTTATTTGTGTTGTAATTTTAAGAAAAAATCTGGGGTATAATTATAATTGTCATACAAAAAGTCATAAAAAGTAGTGTCATTGACCGCATTATACATTGAGCATTATGCATCCCCCTTTAGGCTGAACAAATTGAGCAAATTTTTGGTTTTTTTCCCCCTTCAGCATTAACCTCTCAAACAAACCAAACAAATTTTTCATACAGAAATACTTCCATTCATTGCTGAAGTTTTAATTTCAAACATTCCCTAAGATATGCATTGCACGTAGAAATTCATAAGTACCATTAGTTCGAGTACATGGCAGATGAACTAATATCTCATAACATACATATCAAAAGATCAAAGTTGTATGCCTGTGTCAATCACATTGGTTGGTATCACAACTGCGCATTGGTAGGATCAGTTTGCAATGATATTTCAATAGAAGCAAATTCACCTGTCCTGGAATATTTGGAAGTTGGGCTCTACTACCAGTTGCGATAAGTATGTGCTTTGCTGAATAGGACAACTTGGTGCCATCCAATTGTGTCACCTCAACTTCATTTGGACCCACTATCTTTCCCTCACCTTCAAATAATTTAACCCCAGCATTGGATAACAGCCGCTTGTAAATTCCATTTAATCTGTTTATTTCATCTGTCTGCAGTTTTACAAAACAATTTTGATTATTGAATGACATACATATAAACAGCTTTCATGTTTCTCTGGTACTAATAAATTACTCTCTGCTTCAATATATGCATAAGCTAGGAGGACAAGCATGTAGACTTTAAAAATGAAGTAGCATCTAGAAAAGTATAGATAATACAAACTTCACCTTAAAAAGGTTCTTAAGTACAAAGCAGGGAGATGTTAAATAATAAATAAAATTAGAGAGAGATGCTAATCTTTTATTATCAGTGCCAGAGCTCAATAGACCAGTCCCATCACTCAGTCAAGATGACCCAAATTTTCCAATTACACTTCAACATGACAACTTCTTGAGTTACTATAAATAGAACTTATAACAAGTATTTACAAGGAAAACAGCATTAGGGTCATGCAATGTTCCTATAAATTAAATCCATGATTAAAAAAACAATTTTTGAAATCTGTAGTGAGCATTGGCGCAACGATAACTCGATAAGCTTGCTGCCTTGAGACCAGGTCACTGTTTCTAGTCACGAAACTACCTCTCCGCTCAATGGGATATGGTTGCATCCATCTGTCCCTCCCAAAACTCCACAATGCTGGGAGCTTCACACACTGAGCAGCTCTTTTTATATATCACTCACAAAATATACATCATAATGAGCCTTCCAATTTAAGAAAAACAGTAAACACACTAGTTCAGATACAACAAAATATTCAATAAATCCAAATGACAACCAGAAACTGCTGATTTAAGAAAAACAAGAAAAGAGAACTAGAGGGAGGTAAAAAAAAAGTTGCCATCAGATAAAAAGTCACTATCAGACATTAGTCTTGTAAATAACAATCCCCCCACCCCCCTTTTAGAATTCATGATCACTGAGAATCAGTGAGAAAACGATAGAAAGTGAAAGAAAATTCAGAGAGAAAGAGAAGAGAGAGAGAAACTGATCCGAATAGTGTAACTGAATTAACTAAATGGAACCTGATGAAGGTTCTGGTACATATACAAGAATCTAGAATCTCTAGAACCCTGTAGATTTCTAACTGTCTAACTAACAGTGAGCTGGCGCCAACTGTAAGTTGCCATGTCAGCACACTTTACAAGCTGATATACAACTATATATTCTAACACCCACAAAGAAAAAGAAAAAAAAAAGCAATACTAAGAATCTACAAGTCAACTGGTCTAAATAATCTTGACATAGTATATTTTACTTGCATTATTTTGAAGGCAATTCAATTACAGAATAGGGTGAATGATATACCAAAATATAGCTGTTAGCCCTCCTCATAATCTTTAATCTTTCTATAATTGCTTTTTTCACTTAGTCCAATTTCACTCTGATATTTATTTGCTCACAAATAATGTCTTCATAGAAAACAGTTAATATCTTTCTAATTTCCGTAGAAGAGGAAATAATTATACTTTACATAGACAGAAAATTAATAATTCTAATAAAAACATAAGAAACTTGAAATACCTTCTTTTGCAGGAGCTTCTTCCAATTGAAGTCAACCTTCTCACTCAATTCCCACCCATAATTTCTGGCATCCTACAAAACCAGTCAAATTTGTTAAATCATCAAACACAAGTGAAATAAAACGATGATCCAGGAAACACTGAAATAACAATTACGCAACCGACTAAGGAAATATAGATATATATAGAAAAAACTGATAGATCAACTAATATTGAATTGCATTTGCATCACATACTTCATGAGAAATTGAACCAATCCTACTGCACTGCATCAGATCTAATCTAACATATGAATCTAGTAAAACTAAGTCCTACAAGCTTGGATGAGCCACATGTCCTTTGAAATAGAAACTAATTCTTTTATGCTACAAGCTGAACTGTTTTCCATTTAGTTCCAAAAACTCAAATTCAGTCACCCACAATTCCTCAATAAGTTAAAAATGAGACTCTTACAAAGGACAATAGGATTAGGATTAAAACAAAGAAATAGGAGGTCAATAAACAAAGAGATGTTAATTAATCAAAGGTCCAACTGATCACCACGCCGGTATTGTAAATATGCAGTTACGAATAATCCAGCCAAAGTAATAGGAATGAGACCTAACACGATTCCAAATAGAAAAACTTCAATCATTTTAATTTGTTTGAAAGAGAAAGGGGGAGGTAATATCTATACTTAAATATTAATCTGTATTGACCATTAATCTCAATGACCAAGAATTGGAAATTGACACGGTAAGGAACTATAGAATATCCCGAAATTTCCAATAAGGTAACAAAAACACGTTAACTGAGCAATTCACTATAGAGAAAACACCAAAATACAAAAACAAGAAAAGACATACCAAGTGAGTAAAGCACACCAATAAATCTATATATTCAACAAAGAATCCACACAATTCACTATACTTACCTCAAGTTCACCTCCAAAAGATGCTCCATAGACCAAAATCTTCTTGGGAACACAACCACGAATAACACACCTTCGAAATAAAAAAATTTATAAGCATTTCTAAGAACTACTTAGTAGTTGAAGAGATATTAATGAGCAGTGAGGACAATGAGGGAAACAGGACAAAAACAGTATTGAATCATACATATAAAGTGAAAGTCACTCCATCACAGCAACAGCAAATTATCATGCAAGTTCACCAAAATTAGATCTAAAATATTCGGCAGCAAAGACAATAGAAAGCCAGAAAAAGAAATTTATCTATACAAACAATTATTTTGAATATTAAGAGTATTTTACTTAGCTGTAGTTTCATGACTAGACTATGACTGCATCATGCTCATTTCAAAGTAAACAAAGTAGAGTTTAGCAAATCAATATATACCTAGGAAAGTGGCTAAAAGAAAAAGAAGTAAAGGCTCATAAAAGTAACTGCTTTAGAACTAATGTTACGTAGGAAATGTAACGTCCCAGCCAGTATCTGGACACCAGTAACATAAAAAATAGATAGAGATGGTAGCACAGAATGTACAAGTTTTGATGAACTTACGTTCCACCAACGCCTCCAATCGTTTCCGAGCTAATTGGATGAAATGGAAGCTCACAAATCCCAACCTTTTTAACACAGGTTTCATAATATTATTATTAGATGATAAATAAACCCATAAAAGACTTCAGAGAAGAAGATGAAAAAACCCATAATCACAAAATTAACTGAAAAAGACTAATATTGCGAAAATTTTAAAAACTACTAGTACTATGTGCCTCTAAAAAGTTACTCTTCTCTGTATTAATACTCAACAGCATCCAAGTCCGAGGTGAAAAGCTTCAAACTTAACAGCATAATAACACTTGTTGGTGTCACCAAATAAGAAATAAGAAATAACAAAATAAATTTTCATACCTTGGCTCCGAAATTAGCTGAAAATCTAGAGCCACGAACGCCACCACTTCCAGCCCCAATAACAAACAAGTCAAACTCAAAATTCGTGTCTTCTTCTTCCCCAGGTTTGCCGAATTCAGTTTCTCCATCGATAAGCATCTTCCTAGCCATCGCTACAGAACAAGTTCAACTAAATCTACAACATAGGTATCATTATCAATCATGGATTCGTTCATGATCGTTACAATTTAAAGCAGTTAATAAATTAAACACTCTTTGGCTGCCGAAAAAATGAAATAAAATTTCGACATGCACCCGATAAAAACGTCACTGCAGAAACATCATGATCCGAAATATTGAAAATGTTGAATAAATTTCCGTCGATTTTGGCGAGAAAAGTAGGTTAGGTTATTACCTGCGTTGTTAGTTGGAAATGAAGAGAGAGAGAGAGAGAGAGAGTATTGGTTAATGTTAAGTAGGCTTGGTTTACGAGAATAGAGAGAATGAAAGAAAGCAAGCGGCTTTGAGCTCAACACAACAGAAATGGAAACTTTGGCGTCTGGACAATACAGTGTGCCACTTCACTTTTAAAGTCAATCACGTTTTTTATTTTTATTTTTATTTTTATTTTGACGGTCACGTCTATGATTTTAATTTGCAAACAAAGTGGTAAAATTCAAAAGGGCAATGTTTAAATCCTACAGTTAAATGAAAAAGTTTCTTTAGAATAATGAAAATGTATATTTATTTTTAAATTATTTAATAAATTAAAATCATGATGTATTTTATTAAATTAATGATAAATATATTTTTATTTATTTATTTTAGAAACAAATTAATTTTAAATAATTGTTTTTCATACTTACATATATGATATACCTTATTACGGATTAATTAATTATTGTAATCATATTATGATCTTAATAGACTAAGGTTGACTTTTAGTGATAAAAAAAAGCTTATTCTTTCCCTTTAGGATCTTAAATTCAAATTTTGAGTCAATACATAAGAAAATTAATTAATTTTTTAATATACATTTCGTCTATAAGTCTATATCAAGTGTGCTCTTAAATTCTATAAATTAATCTCTCAAAACAACTAATAACATCAAATTCTAAAATACAAAACATAACACAGCAAACGAGTTTCTTTTTATGAAAATATATTTGCTTTTTTATGGGAAGAAGTTATGATTAGATCTTTATTACAAATTCTATCAAATAAAAAACTAAGGACAGTGAAAGATTTTAGGGGATTGTTCAAACGTCAAACTACAAAATAATGCTGTTAGCTTTAAGTATAGAAAACTTAATGAGTGGTAGCTATACCAATAGATGATCAATGGATGAAAGAATTTAAAGATTGATTTTGAATATTAATGTCAAAAGATAAACTTTACATTAAGAATGAATGAGAAGTTGAAAAGAAAAAAAAATAAAGCAAGAAAATATGAGGAAGTTTTAAACAAGCATGTAAATGTAATGCTCTATTGCTGATATCTAGAAAGAGGGAATCTACATCATTTTCTGGAAACCTAGTGATAGATATTATGGTGATGAATCTTTGAGACAATTGCTAGAGATAGGGATTCAGTTCAAAGTATCTTTAATGTCTAAATGCCCTTTTGTTGTGTGCTACTAGTTAATAGTATGTTTTGTTTTGGATAATTCTGAACCCCAGTGAACGTTCACAATTGCTAGAGATAAGGATTCAATCAAAAGTGCCTTTAATGTCAAGGCTTCATTTTGTTGTGATGTGCTAGTTATAGTATAATTTGTTTTACACCTTTGAACGTCAATGAGCGTTTATGAAAAAAGAGAATTTTCCTCCTGAAAAACGTGAAAAGTCAAGATTTGTCTTAAAAGAAGTATTGATTTTTGTTTGCAATAACTATAATCTCAAACAAACACACAATTAGTGGATAGTTATTTTGATATAAAAAAATCTTTTTTAAAAAATACTTTTTATATTTTTATCATATTTGAATGATTTTTTAAAAATAAAATACTAAAAAATCTTTTTCTAACATACAAAAACTATTCAAACAAAATAAGTACTTCACAAACATTATATCTAAACATAATATAACTTATATCCTTTTTAAAAAGATCTTCTAAAAATATTACATAAAAAAAAATCTTATTTTAAAAACTCATTCGAACTAAGCTATATTGTAGTATTTAAGAAGTATAAAATAACTGCATTATGTAGTTTTATTTTTCCAAATTTAAGACCAGGTTTCAGTTTATCGGAATAGGATCACCTGCAATTACCTGCAGTTCCTTTTAAAACTGCAGAAGGTTTTAGCCTTAGAAAATGCTTTTGTCGCGACCAGAATCGCGGTGGGATAACGATTTAAATTATAAAATTTAAGGGAGTCGCCACTAATTTTATTTTTCTATTAGGAAAAAATTGAAAAACCTAAAAAAGTGGTCTGCATTAAAAAAAAATCAGGTTCGGAAGTCTGATTATGCACAGGGAAGGGTGGAGACTTAATCTCACAACACCCCTAATACATCAGTCTTAAGACGATTACCTTAAATCAGTTGTACAAATTTTTATAACTTTTAAAAATATTTATTTTACCCATTTATTAAAAGATAAACAAACAAACAAATAAATTATGAGAATTTAATTTTGACTTTAATTGAAATTAAACTTCCTACGTATCCTCATACGCAATGATAAATTTAATGCATCGTTTTTAAACGATTGTGGGTTGGTTATTTTTAGTTTTGAAAAGATTTTTGTTTTGAAAATTCATTTAATTTTTTTTTATTTTTTTTAAAAAAGAAAGAATCATCAAGTTATCGCAACTTAAACGATTCTAAAATCTGCAAGATTAACAAACTCGTCATTAAATTTCGCTTAATCTCATTTTATTTTCTTAATAAAATTCAATTATTTTGTTTATTTTATTTTTAAAAAAAAGGTTTTTGTTTTGAAAAATTATTTAATTCTTTTTTTAACTAATCAATGTTCGTCACAACTTAGATGATTTTAAAAGTTACAAGATTAACAAACTGTCATAGTTCAGCTAATCCTATTTTATTTTTTCTTAACAAAATTCAATTATTTCATTCTTGTTTTATTTTTTTTTTCATTTTTAACCTTTATTTTCTATTTTTATTTTGTACTTTCCTTTTTCTAATAGAACTAAAGCAAACATAAATAATAATAACAATAAAACAACTATCTCAGCCTACGGGTAACCATAGCCCACTAAGCCCAATAACCCAATATTAACCTAAAAACGTGAATATAGAAGCTACATGGAAGGCCCTGGTTTAGCAAATACGGAGAAAAGTAGAAAATAGTAAAGGGACAACAGCAGCCCATACAACATAAAATATATATATATAAAAAAAAACAAACAAATGAGGAAGAAGAAAAAAAAAAAACTTAGTCTCTGCAATCGGAAACACAGAACAAAGGAGCAGGGGTTACGATGGAGCCAATACGGTGGAGATCCGGCACGGTGTGGTTGACGACGCGGAGCACTAGATCGCTACAGGTCCGGCATGGCGGCTGGAGGTTCCGAGCGACTGAGGAGCCTGCTGCGCGAACGGCGGTGGCTGGATTGACGGGACCGAGAGAACGGGACAGCACCGTGGTTTCCGATCTGCACAGCTCGGAGGCTTCGACGGAGTTGGTGCAGTGGCTGGCAGGGGCGGCGAGGACATGGGTTCGACCGTAGCTGGCCGCGCGACACTTCTGGTGAGCGGTGTGGCTCGCGGTTAGGTTGTGTTGCCGTGCTGGGTTCGAGTGGCTGGTCCGGTACGACGGGTTCGCGTGAGGGTGACGGTGCGTCTGAGTGCAGCGCGATGGTTCTAGTGGGTCGCGGGCTCGACGTCGCCAGTCTGGTCGGTGCCGACTGGGTGGCGCAGTGTGCCACGAGGGAGCTCCTGCGGACGGCGGGGCTGTTCTGGTGGTTTAATGCGGGATCTGGTTGGACTGTGGTGGTGGGTGTAGGTGTTTTCTTGGGTGGCAGATTTGGCTGGGGTCCAAGGTTAGTGATTATTTGGTAGAGGTTGCTGCTAGTTTGTGTTAATGGTGGTCAAAGTAAAGGGTGAAATGGTGAGAGGGTTGAAGATGAAGGTTGATGGTAAAGATGAAAGTTGATGGTGAAGATGATTAAAATGCAGAGTTTTCTTTTTTCCTAATGAGAGGGTTCACTTTCTTTTTTTCTTGCTGCTGCCACCTTCATTTTTTGGTGTGTTGTCTTGTAGTCCAATATTGCATAGGAGCTGTAACATCTTTTACTACTTTGATGCTTTATTTTAAAAATATCTTGCTTCCCCTTGTCCCTTCTTCTGTTGTAATCACTAAAAGGCATGCATTTGTCCTTTTGTTTTTGGCTGATAGCCACCCTTGCAACGTTAGCTTCTTTTTCTTTTTTTTTTTACATTAGAAACTTAAGACAAATGAACATTGTTTCCACTTGGTTAGGCTTAATTTGGGTTAAAAATTAAGAAAATGAACCAAGAGAAAAAGGAACACTTAATCGTGTTATCATCATTTTTATTTATTCTTTTTTTCAAAATTAAAAATATATCTGGATAAAATTGAGTATTCACAGCTCTACAATCTGACAAAAAAATTGCAAATAAGTTCTAAAAGATATGAATCATTTAGATTAATACCTGCAGTTCTGTCATAACTGTAGATGATCCTGGTCCCATTTTATCCTACGGTAAACGAAAACTGACAATTGCCACATACGACTAAGTTTTAACATTACTGTTGTAAATCATATTTACAAAGAAAAAAACATTTTAGAAATTGGTATGTGATAAATTTAGATTACATCTTGAGAACTCACATAAATAAGAATGTTCAGTAACAGTAAAAGGTAACCTACATTGTTCAAACTAACAGGCTATAAATTACAACCGAACTCTGCTTATTTCTAAAACACTACGTAATGAAGTTACCTATACAAAAATTTTATGTGGTCACATGTTAACAATCAGCAAGCACAATGAAACACAGAATTGCTAAAGCATCTTGCTTTTGTTGCAATCTTTCTCACACCTGTTTCATTATGAGAGAATCCTCCATTAACAGGAGATAGGTGGATTCTGTCCATGATGTTGACTTTTGGGGCCTCAAGAATTGCCTTAGGCAGAGTTAATGCATATTGCATGCCCCAAATTGAGAGCGGCCTCATATATATGAGGGATCGGTAGTGCCCATCCATTGTCCATCCCTCTGGAGTCTGAAACCAGTATCTGTAATGGGGCAAAGGGGATGAAAGAATTAATTTCCTAATAGAGAAGGAATAACTGCATACCAATTTAAGAGTTGCCACATTTACAACATCTAATAACTTAGGGAATTTGATTTTCATCAATTCAATCACTGAATTAAAATAATTATCATATTGAACAATAAGTATTAAATCAAATAATTGAAAATTTCTTGTGTGTGAAAACAGTGTTGTGCATTAATTTTAGCATATAGATGCATACGAGCACAATATGCATGAAGCACACTTTCAATCTAATAGTAGAATTTGTGACATGAACATTGGTGTAAGAGTAATTTTGATTTTCACATCAAGAAATCCTAACCCTATTACACAGACGCACAAAAAAGCAAGAATGAAGGTAAACCACACACAATTATGGATGACAGTAGACAAAGAAGTTACCCGTATCCATCTTCTGACCAGCCAGCTAGAAATATACCCTCAGCAGTTGTGAAGGCCTCTTCTACCATTCCCGCAAGGATCATTGTAGCAGCAACGCCATAGGTCACACCTGTCCATATTTCTCGAGACTGCATGCAGGTCTCGTCCACCTTACCATTTGGATGCATGCCATTTACAGCACCCATCCTACCTCCTTTAACTTTCATTACATTGAAATCATAAACCTTCCGGAGAGCACTTTTGATCTTGAAATCATCAAAAAGGGAGGGCAGCCCGGAGGATGCTGTATACCATTGCCCAGCCAATTGATCTGCTTGAATGGATTTACTGTTACCACTTGATCCACTGTCATAGTTAAAATAAGAACCATTCCACAGTTTTTCTTCAAATGCCGGTTTAGCCTTCAAAAAATTCCTTTTGCATGTTTCCGCAAAATCTCTGTCACCTAGTTGAAGGGCCATTGCAGCTGCAGCTTGAAGAGCAGCAAGCCAAAGACAACCACAATAAGCACTCACACCATGGACTGTCCACGTATCATACGTTTGATCAGGGAATCCATCATTCTCAATAAGACCATCACCATCTCTATCAAATTGGTCCATGTACTCTATTGCAGTACGAACAGCAGGCCACACATCAACTCCAAATGACATATCCCCTGTTGCAGAAAAGTCTCGATACACCTGAAGTACAAATTTTGGGTTCAGGTCCTTCCACTTACTAGTATCATGAATGTTATAAGCATTCATTTCATACCATGGATCATGTGTCCCCAAATCATGAGGTATAGCCCCTCTAACCTTACGAATTCCCCAGTTTCCCTCTGCCAGAAACCTTACTTTTCTTCCATCTTCGCACAAGACAGCTTTAGCAAAGTCACGCTGTATATTTAATTCAATCCTGGGAAAGAGCTCAAGAAGGGCAAATGAAGCATAGAAGTGTACATCATATGTGCACCACATGATATATTCCACACCTTCCAAGTACAAGAACCTTCCGACATCATCATCATCATATTGTTGGTCCATTATTGTTAAGGAATGCTGAGTGCTTGAGGAGTTTTCCTTTCTGAAAGTAACCACAGATCCATTTTCATGAGAAACATCTCCAATATGTTTTTCATCCACATGATTTTGTCCTTTAATAGCAGTAGAATCATAGGCACTATCTGCTGTACACTCGACATCATAGGCATTATCAGTTGTACACTCAACAACTGGACCTTGTCTGCAGTCCACTTTAGCTTCAGTTACTTTGACACCTGTATATTCCAACTCTTTTAACTGATCCTGGTCATTCCCTATATTCGAAGATAGCAGAGGAGAGTCTGGCACAAAGATTAAAACATTCTTAATGATATCACTAAGACTAAACTGACAATAGACACCTCCAATGACAAACCAGACTTTCATTGAAGATTACTCAACTGCAATACAACATGCTTATATTCATACATACCAATCCAAATTGTTCCTCCAGCAACAAGAAAGTAGAGTTCATTAAACAACGTAAACTTGTACCTGTTAAAGAAAACTTAAATACATTATCTACTCCTACAGACTGGATAAAATAGACAAGAGCATACATGCCCAATTGGAAACATAAAATCATGGCATATTTTACTAAATAATACAAAGTGCAGCCGGTGCCTGGTTGGATCTGGTGTTTTGTGATTACTTCTAACTTATGGGTCCTACAAACCCAACCTTTGAACAAAGGAGACTGATATCATGAAATATACATGGAAACGTCTTTGCTTCAAAAGTAACGGACACCATTTATAAAATACAAATTGAAGCTTTTTAACAAGTTTGAAATGCAATTCTTTGCAGACAAAAGAGCTTCAGCTAGAAAAAGCAAGTTTTGCTTTATGACTTGTACTATACACCTATACCTTAAAAGCTTTGAACATTTGATTGTAAAGTAATAAATCACCTGGCAATGACCCATAACACAAAAAAACACCTGGTGATATTTTAATAGTTGAACTGAGAATTTATTTTATTTTTTGATAAAAGAAGAAATTCATTAAGACAAAGAGAAGATGATTACGAAGAGTTAGGAGGATAAGACATCCTCCTTAGAAAATTTTTAAAAAAAGGACAAAGTAAGAGAACAAAGAAACATCAATGAAGCAAAGCTACTCAATCTCTCAACATTTTTGTAAGAGAAACCCTTGTAACAAGACCATGGGCGCTTTACAACAAGTAGAAGCCAAATGCCTAATCTTATCCCAAAGGAGCTGCTCATCCAAAAATAGTTAGACTGAGAATTACCATTCTGGTAGTGTCTCATCCTTAAGAACAGGACTTTGCCATTTCTCAATCTCTTCTTCCCACAGTTTGTAATCTGTTTAGAATTCAAAACATAATAAGGTCTTCTTCAAATGCCACAGATGAAAATCTCGATCACTTCAGAAACATCCATATCTTTTTCTTTTCTTTTCTTTTGATGTGATAAAATATAACAGCAATGCAAGTAAAGCACAGGCCTGAAAAATATCAGTTTCAATCAAATCAGAAAACATACGTGTTAATGCATCATGAGCCAAGTCCACTGCAGCTCTGTCAGAAGTCCCATAAAATTTTGTATATCTCCTGCAGTAACAGAACTGAACTTATCAAAACAAATCATACGAAAGAAACATAGGTTGTAGGTATGCTGCATGTCTTGCAACCTTATATCAAAAAGAAAATATTACTATCTTACTATTTCCTACAAAGTACAAAAATTCCATAATACGAAGGCACAACTCTTACTCCTCCAAAAACATCTGAGGGGTATTAAAATTTTTAGCTGTTCCAAAATAAAGTTAAGAGTGATGTTTTACAAGGATCATGTAGTGCAGCACAACAAAGCAAGATAATCTGATATAGTTGGATCCAAGAGCAGGAGGGCAAGAAGACCTTCATAGAAGCAATAAATAAGGATATAATAATATCAAGATATATAATGGCCAATTTCGATGTATGCCGAAAGTAAAGCAAAAGTTTATTCACTTGGATAATTCACTGTTAAAGGAACATCCATAGACAATTCAAAAGCCAGGAACATGGACTTGAATTAATTATGTAAGAGAGAATTTTATATGCTTGAATCCTGTATGCATTACCCGTTTAAATCACAAGGGCTCTGTTGGAACCAGATAGGAGAGATTTTAAAAAAAAAAAATTCCTGTAATCTTAGATATTCAACGGCACAGCTGCTCTACTAACAGAAACAAAAATATCGTTAAAAATTCCCTAAAGCCAAAATGCAACACATGCCACTTCATAGAAAGTAGTATAAACCATATCTTGAATAGAAAATATAACACTTGACATATGTATGCAGATAATATATGTATACGCAACTATTCTTTATTTAAGATTTAGACAAGTTGTTCAAGGATAAATATTAACCACCTAACATATTCTCACATAACATTGACTACCTGTGGTAAGTGCTGCCCTTCGAGAACTTTACTTTTGGAGATGACCATGCAAGACTAAATGCAACAGTGCATTTTCCATGGGGTTCCACCCATGTGGAAGCTGAAACAGCAGCACATAGTGTCTCTCCAGGTGATGATGGCATGCTCCGTCCAGAAGAGAAATTATCCCGGTCAAATTGCCCATCCTTAATATACAACCATTTCCATTAGAACCAATCCTATATACTTTCCATAACAAAAATATTTGAAAGAAGGTAATGGTGAACTATAAATATCATTTAGAAACCCCAAAAAACAAGTAATCTGTACCTGCACCATTTTATACCACATGCCTTTCGCTGTTGTGCTACTTCCTTCGGACAGCCCAAAACTTGGCAAAACAGAAACACTAACATTCTGTGTTTCACATGCAGCTATTGCAAAAGTCACAGGAGGGTTACCTCTTGCTGTCCTGCAATATTGGAATAACCTCAAGAATATTACCACCAAAATCATCAGTATTGGTTTTGGAGATACCCCAATTACAAATACATTTATATGTATGTATAATGTATATATACATGCATACAAATATGACAAGCCTGAATAGTGGAAACTTTTCGCATAGCAACTAAATACAAACAGTATAAACGATATTATTGCTTGGAAAAATGAAAATGATAGCATTAGAGAATTTGAAATTCCTTAATTCATTTTTACAAGTTCATTGAAAAAATCCTAAACCAAAAAAGTTGAAAACAATCTTTATCATAGCAGTGTTTTCATCTTCATATGTTTTAGAGATATCTTATCAACCCACCACCCCAGCACAGTTCCCTTAGTTGCATTTTCTCTCATTTCTTTTTAATGAGATTTTTTTCCCCATCAAAATAATAAGCTTGATCAGAAGTTTATACAAGGAATAATCAAGAAAGAAGCTCAAATGTCATCATTTTTTCAAGTGAAATGATCACCCGATATCTTTTATTTTTAAGAAAAAAGAAGATTCTATTACAAAGACAGTAAAAAGAGTGAAGATAGGTATCCTCCAAAAACATCAAACGACAAAGTAAAAAAGAAACAAGAAAGGGAAAACATCAACTCCAAAGATCATCCCAATTCCTTTGTAGAACAGATGAACAACCCCACCCCCCACCCCCAAAAAAAATAAAAAAATAAAAACAGGGATTAATCACAAAACCAATAACTTGGACCCATAAAGAGGTGAAAAGATGAATTGATAGGAATATACAACAACAACAACAACCAAACCTTTTTCCACTAGGTGGGGTTAGCTACATGGATTAAACGACGTCATTGTGCCCTATCATAAACCAAGTCTTCAGAAATGTCATTCAAACCTAAATCTTTTTTATTTGTTTCATCTATAATCTTTCTTGGTCTCCCTCTACCTCTAACTATTAGACTATCCTCTACCTGATCTACTCTTCTTATCAGGACTTCTAAGGGTCTTCTCCTTACATGTCCAAACCACCTAAGGCGAGATTCTACCATTTTTTCCACAATAGGTGCTACTACTGCTTTCTCTCTAATGCATTCATTTCTAATCCTATTTTGTCTTGTATGGCCACACATCTAGCACAATATCATCATCTCCGTGACACTGATCTTATGCTCTTACTGACTTTTTACCGCCCAACATTTAGTACCATACAACATCACGAGCCTTATAGCTGTGCGGTAAAATTTACCCTTAAGCTTGAGAGGCACTTTTCTATCACAAATCACTCCTAAAGCACTCCTCCATTTCATCCATCCAGCTTGAATCCTATGGTTTACATCTCCCTCTACCTCTCCGTCATTTTGTATGATAAATCCAAGATACCTAAACCGTGTAACTTGTGGTATGGTGTGGTCCCTAATTTTCACCGCTAAGCTAGTATTAGCATGCTTCTTACTGAACTTACATTCCATATACTCCATCTTACTCCTGCTTTGATGAAAGTCATGTTCTTCCAAAGTTCGTCTCCATAGCTCTAGCTTCCCATTTGTTTCCTCTCTCGACTCTCCAACTAAGACTATATCATCTGCAAAAAGCATGCATTGTGGCACCGGCTCTTGGATATGCGCAGTAAGCACATCCAAGACAAAGCTTAAGTAAATTGATAGGAGATATAATAGCAGAAAATGTCGTTTAAGTAAAAGACACCAAACAACAGCAAAATGTGCACCACAGAGCTTTTTCATCCTAGCTTTTCCAAAAACCTTGATATTAGGTAGAGAGGAAGTATAGAGCAGGGCAAACCCAAAAAACTCCCCAGAAAAATAAATCCTTTCACTTTTCTCAAAACCCAGAGAAGAATTGAAGGTTAGAAGGGGAAAAAAAATTTGGGCTTTATTAGTACCTAATTTTTAAATGTATGAAGAATCAGGACAGGACAAAAAAAATCCTACGACTAACAAAACTTTGGTACAGTTGAAATCATTATTTGGAAAAAATAACTCGACGTAGAAGGTCCATATATTTCCCAACTTGATTAAATATTTAGTTATACTTTCAATTTTTTCAATACCTACATACACACCACTAATCTTCAATTCAGTTCCAAAGAGTTGCAAACCACATAGAGGTTTTATTTGTTACTTGTAAATAGATCAAATACCTTATAGAGAAACTACACTGCAGTAATTGAAGTACGCAAACAGACATCTATATTTTTCCAAAGTTAAATCTCTTATCGCATTACTTCCTTTATCCACTTAACAAGTTGGAGATTTATTTATGCAACTTCAGTTGAAAAATCAAATACAGCAACCTAGAATAGATATTTCAGATGGTTACAGGGTCACTGATAGTTAGTTTTATATCTCGTTATGAACTTTTGGTCTTTTGGACGAATGTTCATTAGATATAGTTTTAGTGTGTTTAGTTTTAATTAATTATTTTCCAAAACAGATTTTTACACACGCGCACACAGTTTCTCTCATTTGACCACATGTTTGGGTAAATACAAAAAAGTTGTACAAATTTTAATACCCTATAACAGCTTTTTTCAATAAGCTCAATTTTTCGCATTTTGATTTTTGCCAAAGATTATTTCACAACTACAGGAAGAAAATATACCCCTTGCCCTCCAACAAATAACCTTTTAAATCATTGCATACCCCTTTTGGTAATTTACTACATAAAAGCTTTTTTTTTAAAAAAAAAACACAATCCAAACAAAATTCATTGTCCTAAAATTGCTTCTGAATTAACATATCCAAACATACACTGGCGGCCTCATAATTGATTTTCCTGAAAACCAATCATACACAATCGATTTCTTTACATAATCTTTGTTTCACAACTAATCTGAGCATGCACTTAATATATATCATAAAAACATTACCTACAGTATTTTATTCCTCCCCCATGCTAGTAAATCCATACCTATTTTCATGAATACAAAGCAGCTATTGATAAAAACCCTAACATATTTACCCCCCAAAAAAAAACTAACTTATGACTGCTTGCACAATACTATTTTGACAAAACGATATTCCAATAAAACAATGACCAGCAGAGAATATCTAAACCAGGAAGTGAATCTGTTAGAGTATGATATATTACTGCTTTACTTATGCGATTAGTTAGTTATGGTAGCTTATGACAGTTGTAATTCTGTTAGGCTTAGCTTCTAGATACTCTAGATTGATCTAGGCTCCTGTATAAAACAGTTGAGATCAGTTTCAGATCTCAGTTTTTTCAGTTATTGACAGTTACTTTTCTCTCTCTCTCTCTCTTTCTCTCTCGTCATTTTCTTGCTCTTTCTCACACTTTCGCAGAGACTATGAATTCTTTCAGAATCCCGGCTACTACTAGTTCTTATTTCTTCTTTTCTTTCTGAGATCAAATCTAAGACCTTCTGAGATCAAATCTAAGACCATCAGACCATATCACTGATCCCAAATGAAACGTCATTAAGAAATTTGATTCTTTAAGAACTTTTTCCCCTCTTTCCTAATCTCATGAACATTAGACTATTTGGAACCTTAGACAAGCTGGAGGATGAGCTCTCAAACCCAACATTAGTAGTATAGGGAAAGGGATTCTAGTTGATATCAGGCTCAGCTTGTTAATAAGGATACAAGCAAGCTTAATCAAGCCTGAGCAGCAAGAGCACCTTTAGACTATTTGGAACCTTCAAGTCATTGACCTATTAAGCATTTGGGTATAAACTACAAAGAGAAATCTGCAAACCAACCGTCATATATAGTTATAAGGTTTGATAACTTGCTTGTGATGTAGAAGTACACCGGAGACTCCATCTTCAGCACTATGAATGAAAAAGAAAAAATGAGTTAAAATATTGTTTAAAGCTTGTGCTACAGACAAGCATACACATATCAGATTAAATGGGGAAAAAAAACTTACATGAACGGTTCATTCACATGATATCCTGACAAGTGTGAGCTTCCACCAATTGAATTCTGCAGAAAATTAATATTGATTGTTATTTATCCATGGCCCAGTTATTGTATGCTTTAATTTACAAATGAACCCCCTATATCTTTGTGACAAGTTGAAACAACAATCTAGAACAAAATAATATCTTACCGCCCAAGTAAATAGAAGGCTGACTTTAGCTCTTTCCTTACCAGTGTTTGCCAACTACAAAAAAAAAAAAAGTAAAACTCTTTAATAAACCTGAAAATATGTTACTTCATATCAAAACACAGTGACTAAACACGGTCGTTACATTATGAAAGAAATGTGCAATGCAGAATATTATATCCTTCACTCCAAATAGAAAATGTATAGTAATATTCATTGAAAATGCGAAAAGAAAAGCAATCCTTTCTCATAGAAAAATAGGTTGTGCGGAAAAGAAATCAGGAAAGTCTTTCCTCCGTTCCTTGCCCCTCCTCAACCTACAAAACATTCACCCCAACCCAAATGATGAAAACAGGAACAAAAAAAGTAGTCAAGGTTTAGGAACATAACCTGCTTAAGGAAGTGACAAATACAAAATAATGAGTAGCATAAAAACATCAGCATTTTTAACAAAAAAATAAGCATACTACTACAATCTACCCTTGATTTAGATGGTAGTCACTATTCACCCATCGATAGCATTTTCCTGTTCTGCTTCTCCAGTGCATTATTTCCCTCCTGCCACACCTGTCACTGCTGGTACGTGACCTTCCATGTCATGTTCAAGCTGAGCCCGACATTAGAAAGCTGAGAAAAGAAAAAAAAAGCTGCCAACACTGTTGACTCAAATCTGATCTTGTCAACAAAATACCAATATCAAAAGCATATCCTACAAGAGTACAACGGCCTTTATGTTGTAGCTGTGCTTCCTTCGTTCTCTCTTCTTTACATCTTTTCCAGCTAAGCATCCCTTTGTTTCTGATGTTCTTCCTGTACCCTACATTGGCCATTCTACAAATGAGGATTCCTCCCAACCAGTTCAGATAATATTGTTGTCACAAATGATCTGATCCTCCTACCAGCCTTGTTTCTGCTCTTGCTGACTCACCCTTTGTTGTTGCTGCTCTTGCTGACTCACCCCTTGCTCCAACGACCTGATCCTCCTAACTTCGCACTATTCACATTCATAATCACAATTATACCTTCTTGAGTTACCATCGTACATCTTCCCCATATTATTCTTTTGTTACCTCCTCCTTGTCCTTTGTCTCTATTCCCAAGACTACAAGTAGCACTTTATCCCATTCTGGATCATGATAGGTTATGCTGGGTGAACTAGTGGCACCTGGGAGCTGGTTCCATCACCTGCCTGCAAGTCGGTTTACGTCATAAATGTTTTGGTCCTGATGACCAGATTAATTGCCTCAAGGCACAATCAAATGCTGAAGGCTACACACAAATCTATGGGTTGTATTATGGAGAAAAATCCCTCCTGTGGCAGCCATCTGGGATTGGCCGCTGTACTGGTCGCACTACATATAAGGGTTTTTGTTGGGTTAATTTTCGACAAGGTGGGATTGGTAGGATCATGTGATCCTACCATACCAATTCTATGTGCTGGACCACAATCCCAGTAAGATCAATCATTACATGTTGAAGGGTGATTTTGACAACCATAGTCTCTGCAAGATTGATCCTTACATGTTGAAGGGTGATTTTGATTACAGGTTGGCATGATTCATAACCAAGCAAATCACCATGTTCTATTGACATTCCTTACAAAGCCAGTGCACCTAGTTAGTTGTCCATACGGATGATATTGACATTCTGAGCGGTGATGATGTTGGAATCTGTCAATAGGAGCAGCATTAGTATGCATTAGACATATTGGACAAAAGTGGCAAGTCAAACTGCCAACCTGTGGACAATTCCATGAATCTAATTGTTAAGCTTCTACTTGGGGAGAGGGGGCCACTACCAGACCTTGTGCCTTATCAAAGACTTGTTGGGAAACTGAATTATCTTACTATTACTCAACCATATATCCTTTGTTTGAGCGTGGTTAGTTAATTCCTAAAAGCTCCATGTGACAATCATTGGAATGCCATGATACACACCCTTTGTAATATGAAAGGATTACCAGGCCAAGGACATCTATATGACGATAGGGGGCATGCATAAGTAATTGGTTTGAAATATGCAAATTGGATTGGGTCTCCATGATAGAAGTTCAACTTTAGGGCAGTGTGCTCATGTTAGGGGAAACCTAGTATCCTGGCAAAACAAGAAGCAAGATGTTGTTTCCAAGTCGAGTGCAGAAGTACAATATCAAGATATGGGGTCGGCTGCCTCCCTCCCACTCCTTTCACTCAAATCTTGCTTGCCTTTCTCTTCTCCTCCCTCCTCCCTTATACTCAGCCTAACAGAATAGCCTAAAGGAATTTCCCTCCCCTTTTCCCCTTCCACCTGCCACATGGGTAGGTAGCAACATTCTCAGTCCTCTCCCATATTTTCCCTCTCATCCCTCACATTCCCAACGAGGTCCAGCATAGGATGGTGGTCCAGTATGGCTGAAACGATTGCTTCAGGAGTTGATGTTATTTTTTTAATAAAATAAGAATTTCATTAAGATGAAGAGATGGAAACTACAAGAAATTTGCAGGATCCTCCACAGCAAAAAAAGGGGAAATAAAAATAACAGAAAAAAAATAGAAAACTTCAAAGGAGTTTAGGGTTAAGTAAACCTCCTCAAAAGGACCATTTGCTTTACACCAAGTAGAAGCCAATCACCTAATTGTATCCCAAATCAGCTGTTAAACCAATGAAATGTCCTTAAAAATACAAGCATTACGCTCCAACCAAATGCACCAACAAGTAGCATAGATAGCACATTGCCACAAGAATTTAGCCTTTTTACATTACCAAAACCACTAAAGCTAGTTGACAAAATAGTTCAAGGGACTAGGACACACCTAGCTTTCACTAAAAATGCTGAACAATGAGGAACTGATTCTCAACAATCACCACACATAACACACACATCAAGGGAAAGAGCCTTATGCGGCTATGTCATTGGTATTAATTCTATTAAGCACTGTAGTCCAAATAAAAGACTTAACCAGAGAGGGAGTTTTGGACTTCTAAACGGCTTTACCAAGATGGAGAGCGGCTTTATTCAACGAATGAGTTCGAAACTGGAAAAAGGATTTCAACGAAAAAATCCCAGAAGGGTCGAGAGTTGAAGTTAAACTGATGCAACTGATTTGTTACAATCAAACAGCCTTATACAATGCATCCAACCCAGTTTTTCATGAGGGGATCAAACATATACAGGTGAATTGTCATTTCATACGAGAGAACGCCATATTAGATGCTATGCTACTTTGACATAAACTAAGAGAAACAACCAATTAATATTTTCAACTAAGAAAGTAAAACTGCAGCCACTAGTCTGTAATTTGTATAACAGAATATATCAATAAAAAGGTAAAAACCAGCAAACAATAGTAAGGAAGTCAGCCATTCCTTTTTTGACAGATAAATGACAATAGGTGAAGTAAATTACACACCGTATAAACAAAAACAGCAGCAGGCAGACTGCTTTCTCTATAATTATGTGGTATGAATGGGGATATCTGCCGGCATGACACTTTTAGTTCTGGGTCTGGCTCACCTAAGAATAAGAAAACCACTATTAAACAAGAATTCACAAGGATCATACACATTTAGCAAAGAAAGAACTAAAAAAAATGAAGATACCATCATAAATTGTCCAAGCTCTTGGAAACAAAGCATGGTAAGTTGAGTGCTGGCCATTTAGATTCCATCCCCATGATGATATACCCTGATCATCAGCTCTCTTGCGAGATCTGAAAAAATTTAACATGAAAAATTTGAGTCCATGTATAAGTATCTATATATGTAAAGCACCCAACAATACCAAATAGTCTTGTTAAGCAGAATCCAGAATTCAGAATAATACTCATTGCCAGACACAAAAAATAACAGTGTGCTAACTTGGCCACTTAGTTACTTTTGTCAATCTCCACATGGGTGTTAAATGGACAGCAGTTAACAGTATATTAGTCAAAGCTTTGTAGAGTATTGTGTTATTCCCCTACTTAGAAACCAAATACATATTCTGCCAAGCCTGGCAAGAATTTCCATCATCTGAAACTTTCCTCAAAATGGAGATAAAAATCTCATGCAATATTTCAAGTTGGTCTTTTACATATGTAACCCAGAATTTCAGTTAAGCAATCAAAAAGGTTAATGAGAGGGTCATAGTACTGCAATGAAATTTCAACTGTCACAAGAGAAAATTTTAGGTAGAAATTGTAGATGTAAACTTATCACTAATTATCACCCAAGCAAAAACCAGATTGTTATACAAAGTGACTAATTGGGTCCAACTGTACCAATGATATTTGCCCATTTGCCAGTGGATTCTATTCTCTTGTTACTAGACAGTCGAGATATAAAGATGGGCATAGTGTAATAATAAGAGGAAATCAATAAAAATGATACTTAATGTTTCTTACGCAAGAGTACAGAATCAACTGCCATCACAATGAAAAGGTTTAGGAAAGAGAGAGGATTGTGAAACCCAGACCAATGGACTCAAGAAAAAAGGAACAAGCGAAAGGAATAAAGAAAGGAAAACACTATATGTCCCGACTGAATTTAGCCAAGAACAGACCGGACATCTGTAATGGGGTGGGTCACACCTTGGTGGACCACAGTACCACACCCACAAAGTGGGACCTACAATTTTTTTCCACTTGTACGAGAAAGTAGGGGTCGCACCTATTGTGAAAAAGATGGGAGAATCTTGCCTTACCCACAGATCGATGGAGAATACCTTTCAATACTATGTGGGACCAAGAAAGATTATATTAAAAAGATTTTTGAATGGCTTTTCTCAAGACTTGTACGATAGACTCATCCGGTAGCTTTGTTTCCAGGCTCACTAGTATAATCCATAAAGAAGTGGCAATTAATCGTCAGACATACTAAGTAAAAAAGTAGATGCAGGAAAATGGCCCAATAAAATTGAAGAGAAGTAACACCTTTTGATCACAAAACAGCCATCTAGTTTTTCTCACTTAACGGACTTAATCATGATTTTTTTTTTGGCACAAGAGAATAAATATTATTAGAAAGGAAAGAAGGGATACAAGAGTAAACAGGAGGATTAGAGACCCTCTTAAGATTTAAACAAAAAACAGACAGACGATAAAGAAGAAATAAAGGAAACAGTACAGCGCTTACACTCAAAAAAAATAAAATCAGTGCAATATAGCTCTCCACTCCCTCTGACAATGCAAGGGAGATTCCCTTGGGGAAGCCACTGGTAAAGTACCAAATAGAGGCCACAAAAATGATCCTATCCCACAACAGCTTTTATGACAAAGAAGCATCCTGAAAACTACAAGCATTCTGTTCCACCCAACATCCACCAAAAACAGCAAACAATTTAGTCCAAGTAGAAGTGACCTGAATATAAGCTATACTGCTTGACAAGATCTAGACTTTACCCTCATTTGAAATAATCTATATGTTCTCTAAAATAACAGAAAAAGAATCACAAGGTAAACAGGTAGATTCCATTGAAGTCATTATCCCTAACTTCTTGCATTTTCTTTGGTCTAACCAAGCTACTTCTCACAGACTAAAATGATGCATTTTTATAACTCATCCAATATATAAAGGAATTTTGAACTCTACAAGCCACAGGAGAGTCCCAAATACCCTTTCACCAGAAAGACCACAGTTGCCCGTCAATTATCACCTAATTTACTTGCAATGACAGGAACTAAAACAGCAGTAATAACAACATAATGATAAAACCAAATTTCAATTACTACTAGCATATACAAAATAAACTAAGGCAAGAATGTTATATTTATGAAACACTGTTTTACAAACTTCCAATAATGCTTCCTTACCCTAAACCTTCATGCTGACCAGGAGCCAAAACTGATGCAAAACTTTTGTTTCCTCCATCTCTACTTATAAAAATCTGCAATAGAAGTAAATAAATTAATGAACCAGATAATCTGAATATAAGGCACAGTTCAAATTGGGAATAAATAGTGAACACCATTCCACTTTATAAGGAACCCCCATTCCCCCCCCCCCCCAAAAAAAAAAAAGAACACAGAAGGAAAGGAGACCCACAGTGAAATTTATCTTGATCGTATGTGCAACCACTATTTATGAAGCAAAACATAAACAAAATAACAACTAGTGAAACTAGAAACCAAGTTCAGTACTTCCATTTTCTTCTTTTCTGGACAAAAGCTCAAGGCTCTCATCAAGTAGAAAGCCATTAACACCGATAGAGTTAAGATGCTCAAATACATAACTCCAATAGAGTTACTTTGGACTAACTTCTATTTCTTTTTGCACAGCAGCACTCTGAATCCTCACATTGCCTGTCTACTTTTCAGATTATTAGAGTATGTGATATTGTATTAAGTGTTAGTTTAGAAAATACTAGAACAGGTTAGTTGAGTTAGTTACTATACTGCAGAATATTCTGATAGAATATTCTACAGAGTTAGATTTCTGTTAGCTGTATAAATAAACAGCTGTGTACCTTCAGTTAGTTAGTTAATTCAGTTTTTCAGTTTCAGTTTCTAGAACCTTTCTCTCCTCTCTTTCTCTCTCTCTTTCTCTGCAACACTTTCTCTCAGATTCTTGCATTTTCCTAGTAGTCAAGAATTCTCAAACAGATTTATTCCAAATCATGGTGTAAATTCTTCAATTTTTTGCCTGATTAATTTGCGATGCTTGTCATTATAACTTTAAAAAAAATTCACTTATTATAATTGCAGGGTTCTTGAACATTACACAAACATTCAGAAGAAAACTAAGCAATCTACAATGTTAGCTCAGCATTTGCTGACTCTAATTTCATATCTAATCCCAACAACAACAACCAAACCTTATCCCAAAAATTAAATAAATAAACTTGAGAAGATTTTAATGTAAACTTTTTCCCTAGCTTCTTCAGGTAGCTTATAGGCAAAGGTTAGCTGCTATCTACCAAGGCACTAAGATTCTCTCAACTGACAAACAGACAAAGTGCTAAAGCAAGACCCTTTTAGCTGTACAACCACACAGACCATTTATACATAATTGATACCATGCACATATATGATTCTATGTGCAAAATTAATACTATAATTTGATATAATTCACTTTTGAAGTTGCATTTTAAACACATCAGCGAAATTATAGCAAGACAATCAGGAAAATAAATCCACACATTTGCAGATATCAATCCTAACAAAATATAAGCACATTTAAATTTTAAAGGCATACATTAGAGAAGAATTTAACAGGTGGAAGAACAGAGCTTACAGAGAACTGGTTGGCCATGACAGGTGAAGCTTCACATAAACCAGGAATAATTTGCCATTGTCGGAACTCACCTCTAAATCCCCTTGATATGCTGCCACTTCTGTGTAGGTATATAGACATGTTCAAATCAATACAAGAAGAAAAAGGCTTATTCGTTCTGAAGAATTACTACTAGAGGAAAATGGATGAACATATTTAGGAAGAATGACCCCTTAACCAATTGAATGGTTAATCCTATTATAGATTAACATACAGGATTAACCACTCAAGTGATTAATGGGCTGCTTTCAATTGGACCACATCATACCCCATCCCTCCAAGTGGAACTCCTTGAGATGCAGATGGCTTGCAACTTTCACGAGTGAAAGGATCTATAGGTGCTTTCTGCAGAAATCAGGACAATGAACTCAAGTCTGGAATATTAAGTTTCTACATTATAATCTAAAGAGTGTGTGTGTATGTGGGCAGGGGAGGGGGACCTTCTCTAGGAGTAAGTTTTGGACACTTACACCTATGAATAACTTTTTATAGAATGAGAATTTAACCAATCCAACCATTGAATCATGTGATATTCTCTTGATGATCATGCATAACAAATTTTTGATAAACTAAACATTCATAGGTACGTAATCTAGTAGTAGACATTTACTTATCTTTTAAAAAACAGGTTATACATTAAAATAAAGTAGGGTGATGAAGTTTCAACTAGTTTTAAAATTGTATGAAATTTTATGGACTTGATATTCCTCATGAGAATTTTCAATTCAACAGTTGAATTGATGAAATGTAACATTCATGAAAAGTTATTCAATGGAGTAAGTGGGTCCCCACCTTATGTATATATTGAAAGAGAGAGAGAGAGAGAGAGCAATAAATGACCACAGAATGAAGGAGAATTTGAAACTTACCCTTCCATGAGAAGCTTCTTCCCTAACATATGACCAAATCCGTATACCTAATTTAACCTGGAATTTTGAAGTTCAATTCACAGTCAGAAGAGATAGAGAGACATGAACATGTCGAAAAAAACAAAGGGCATGAAAAAGAAAAAAAAAACTATATAAATAATTATATGCAAAGGATTCCATATATTAAACCAGTCAATCCATGTTAGTTAGAGAGAGAGATTGAGAGAAACCACTTGCCATCTTTATAGCTTCTATAAAAGTGACACTAAATTCTTTAAGAAGATTGGCATGGCTGTTTAATCTCCTTCTCCAAGCTTGTTCAGGTGGAGCAGCATCATCGAAATCAAGCTGCAGAAAAGGTGCAAGGGAAACAGATTACTTCAAGTGTATTTAACTATGAAGAACACATGGGGCATCAGCCGTTAGCTAAGCCAAAATACTTGTTTAATTCATTATTGTTTTTTTTTTTCAAAATTTAATGGATAGGTAGCTAATGTGTTGCACGAAGAAAACTCAACATTCAGAGTTTTACATTACATGCAAATGCAAATTTTTCAGCTAAAAGCTGTGGTATCATCAGAAGACTAGGATGCAAATTCACCAAAAGCATAAATTATTGGGACAAAATAAAAAATCAAAAGCGTAAAGTTGCAAATTTTGAGAGTCTTAGAATATACAAAATTATGGAATTTCCAAGTAAAATAAATTATAAAAAAAAACAAATTGCAATATTTTCTATCCCAAAAAAAAAGAAAAAGATGAAGCTTACCAGGTGTAAAGTGGATTTACTGATATACTCCTCAGGGGGCCATGAATTCTTTCTACAATGAAAAAGGTTCCCGCTAACCATGCTGCCTAATTCTTTATACATCCCCCAATATCCACAATCTCAAACACAACACAGAACCCTCTTGGAATAAGAGATCAACCCCCAAAATAATAATAATAATAATAATAATAATAATAATAATAATAATAATAATAATAATCACTCGGAGCAGATCCTCGTGGAAATTTAACACTCAGTCACCCACCACCCACAACCTTTTTTATTGAATTGAATTGAAGAAGTCAAGCTTCAAATTAAAACAAAAAAATAAAAATAAAAAAAATAAAAAAATAAAAAAAATAGCACTAGCAGTTAGCTCTCAAAGATCTTGCTTATGATTACTGCCAAAACGCAGAATCTATTGATTTTCAACCAAAAAAAAAAAAAACAAAGCAACGCAGAGAGAGAGAAAGAGGATAAGAGAGTGTGTTGGTGTATTTGAAGTTTGAAGCAAAAGAGTGATAAGAAAAAAGGAGATCGAATATGCTAATTGGAGATTCGATTGGGAGCGGAGCAGAGCAGAGCAGAGCGAATAATGCGTGACGATTTCAGGAACAACCGCCTATACCACCGAGTCACTGAACTCACTCACTCACTCTAACTCGGATCGCCCAGGGGGGTGGAAGAATTTAAATGAAGGGAAAGGGGATGAGCTCTCTCGGCACCTTATTATTATTATTATTATTATTTTGGGGTAAACTCTCGGCACTTTATTATAATGGTTATATTATTTTCTCTCTCTTTTTTTTTTTTTGACTGGTTTATTTTCTCTCTCTTAATAATTAATTTAATATTAACATTTTGTATGTTTTTTGAATTCGGATTCTCTCCCGTAGATACTGTTTAGTAACACCTTCTAATAGTATTTGGAGCTTTTATTTTTTATTCAATAATTAGTATTTTATTTTTATTTTTAATATTAAATTAATATTTTTTAATATTAAATTAATATTTTTTAATATTAAATTAATATTTTTTAATACTTGAAAAATAAAAAATCCAAATACCGCAGGAGGGTGGATTCGTTTTTTTGGTAGGGAGGCAATTTTAGTTTGGATTGAAAGTGTACATCAGTTATTGTCGCTTGTCGGTCTCTTTCCCTCAGTTAAATATTAAAAATTTAAAATAGTGGTCCAAGACACGTTTATGTCCGTATTGTTGACTATATTTTTATGTTTTTTTTTTCTGTAACGGTTTAATAGTTGATTAGGATGTTAGTAATATTTTTTAAAAAAATTAATATTTATTTTATTATTAAAAACATAAATATTAAAATATATATTTAAAAAGAATATGTTATTATTATTTTTTTATAGTTAACTTTAATTGGTATATATTGTCAATGCAATATTAATATTTATTATATTTTGACATTTAATATCATTGTTATTTTTTAATTAATTAAAATAAAAATATCATAATATTAATGAATGTATCAAAATATAATTAAAATCAAAATAAAAGTATTAAAATATCAAAATATTAATAAATATTAATGTAAAATTTTTTAAACTAATGATACATGTCATTTTAATTATTAATATTTTAATAAGTAAAATAGTATGGGATACTTATACATGAATTTAATTTTAAGTTTGACTGTTAATGTAGACTTCTAAACATCCAACAACCTCTCTGAAATCATAAATTCATGCATTTAATTCTTTGAAGCAAATCATACTCTATTTTTAAATTCTTCGAAATATTTAAGAGTAGTAACTTAAAGTTTCATTCAAGTTATACCATTTGTTTTATGAATAAAGTTTTCAATGCACCTAAAGAAATTAAGCGATTGGATGCACCATGTAATTTTAGTCATTAATTAACAATATTTTCACATCAATGACCAGAAATCATTACATGTAACCCAATGAGCAGGCCAATATACTCGAAATTGTGTAGATTTATTACAAGTGTCTGCAGCACCTATAGTCTCTGTGCACGAACCACCACTTGAGCAACCGTGGGCCCACTCCACCTACCCCTCAAACCCATAGTTGACCCAAGCCAAGCATCCACATAAGTTGGGTACCAGAATGAGTGTGTGACTCATTCACCATCAAAGCTCCACCATTGAGTTGACTTAGTATATTGAAGCCAACAAAGTTTAAAATTTCACAAATTTGCAAAATCCCAAAATCTAGCATGTTGATTGGAATAATTTGAGCAAGAGGATTGATTTGGTACTTTTCCGTCTTGACATCGAATTTTCTCCTTATTATAACTACTTGGCAAGAAGATTGATTTGAAGTTAACTTGGGCAATATTACAAGCCCTTCAACATTTGAGCTAAAACTAGTGTTATTTCTACAAGTTGTATATGTCATTTTGATATGAATAAACATAGTTATGGACAATCAAGTTTGAGTTACAAGGTTTGAGCATTCTTATTCATCAGATGATTCTAATCATCAAAACAAAGACAACCCAAGGTTAAAAGGAGCAATTGACTCTCATTGACAGCACATTGCAATTCTCAAGGAAGCATTTTGTGGAGAAGGTGGGTTTATAGTTGTGGAACCAATTCGGGTGGTCGTGAGGGTGGGTGTGGAGTGAGTCAAATAAAAAAAAATACAACAAAAAAAAAAACAGAAACCTATTAACATGTAATAACAATTGAAAAACAAAAATCAATCAAAACTCAATAAAACAAAAAATTGAAAAAAAATTGAAAAATTAATTAATTTGAATTGATTTTTAGTTTTAAATTTAAAAACCCATACAATTCAAATAGAATATTATATATATATATATATATATATATAATATTTTACTAACTTGTATTTAATGTAATTTGATGAATTTGAATTTTTCGTATTTAGTTTAATTTTGATAATTTGTATTAAAAATTTGATCCAATTCAAACTAATTTATATTGGATTAAATTAGATTATATTTACATTTTAAACTAAACCAATAAAATGATAATATGTAAACTAATTGAATTAGATCCCACAAAACTAATCCATTCTAATTACACCCTAAGGTAGAGAATTTTGGAAGTGTAGAAAGTGCTCAGAAATTATAATGATTTTCAAACATTTATTGAAACTTAATCATAATAAAAATATCTGAAGTAAATGCAATTCAAAAAAAAAAATCCCAAGTAAATGATATTAGGAACTAGACATAAATCACAAAAAATTGAACCAATATAAATTTTTACAGTTTCTCTTACCTTTCAATCGTAGCTCAAAAGAGTTGGATGCTTAAAATCAAATTTTAATAGGAGGCCTTTGATTTATTTAATAAAATAAATTTTTATTTTTACTTTTTTTTAGCTTTTTAAATGTAAGGTTATTAATTAAATTTATTTAAAAATGATATGAACATGAGAGAAAATATGAGAAATAGTGAAAACGTGCAGTTCAGCAATTTTTGTTGTTGGCAACAACTAATAAAATAAGAGTGAAAAATATTAAAAAAGAAGCACTTGTTTTATAATGAAAAAGATTGAACGTTAGTATGCTAAAAAGTGAGAACTAAAGAAGGGACAACTGAGCAACAAAATAAGGGGAGAAATATATTGTAGAAAAGTGACTAAGTTATAATTGACTAATAAATATGAAAGAGATAACGAAATTCATTAGAAAATAATCTAGATATATAACCTCTTATTACAAAAATAATCACCATTTCAAATGAAGCAGCCAAACTTTAGTAAAATTTTGTTCTATAGGAATAGGAAACAATCAGGATATATAACCTCATTGTTACAACGACTGCCAATTCCTAAGCCATTGCAAAAGTTTTAAAGAATTGTTCTAACCATTTTGGGATTCAATTTGAAGTGGCTTTCAAGCATGATACTGAGTCATCTGAGCATGATACTAAAAATAGCAGTAACATGGCGCCATTGATAATCTGTGCCGAATTATAATTTTTTTTAAATTCCTTTGAACCATTTCTAATTATTAAATTACATAAGGCAACATGTTAGAACATTTTGAACATATGACTTGGAGTGAACTTTCAGTATCTACAAACTTTGAGTGACTTTCTCGTCTACATGAAATAAATGAGTTTATGAATGCTTTGATGTCAAGGCTAAGTTAAGCCAGAGAGTAAAAATAAACTCTCTCATACATACATACATATTTGTCAAATGTCAAAATCCAGAAAAATAATTCTTGCACACTAAATTTCTTACACTAATTTTACATTGATTAACGACATATAAATTCTCTGTTATAAACGTGTATTATTTGATTAACGAATTAGTAATAGATTATATATGTCAACCAAATAATACACGTTGTTAATCAAAATTTGTATGTCGTTCAACAGTTTAAAAACGGTGTGCACATATTGCAAAATCAATGCCAGTCTATTATTCCTCCCAGTGTGGTGGATCCCACCCCCTCCCATACTTCATTGAAGCCCAATTCCTCATTGTCAACACCTTCCATGTCGTAGTCCCACCATCCGCGACCGTTTGCATCTACTCATTAAAAAATGAAAACAGTAATCTCTATGATAGATTTCAAACACATTAAATATAACACAACATATATGTATACATGTAAATCATACAGTGATTATAAAGAGGTCTTTGCTTTTTGTTGATAGAGTCATTCTCAATTTGTCCTTTTTGCTTGAACTTTGATTCACCTCCAAGAACTACCACATGCTTTCGAACAGTTTGGTTCTCAGTTCCACCTATTAACATACGGAAAAAAGAAGGTCCAGAGAGGAAATAAAAATGCTATTAAATGAAAAAAAAACAAAGAAATCTTCTAAAAAAAGGACTAGTATGTTTTAATATTGATCCAGAGTTCTACTAGAATTTGATCGTTCAATTGGAAACCTTATAGTCATCTTTTTGTTGGCAGTCTTTCAAAGAACTGCAAACAGAGAAGGTAGTAACTGTTTCTCTTATCTTTTTTATTCCTGTCCATTTAATCTCAAACCTCAATATAAAATGGCTACATGGATATCTTTTCGGACATGCTATCACACTTACATCAATTATCCAGTAACAGTGAAATCATCCGGGTTAAAAGTAAAACTATTATGATGTTATGCGCAAATAAGCAAGGGCCAGTTTGTTGGGCGATTCAGATGTAACAGTTATGCTAAAAAAATAATGCCTGCAACCAAGGGGCAGGTGCCGCACATGCCTCCTTTCTGGAAACAAGTTTGCTATCCTTCTAGGTGTTTTACCACTAAAACTAAAATCTATATGCTTATGATCTGCCTAAGCTATAGGTTTGACCTTAAGGTATTCAGCTTGATAGGTTACACAAAAGAATAGTTGGCTCTCGACTCCAATATAGCTACAGTAAAACTGTCTTTTAGCATGGGACAGCCTTCCTTAAATGAGACCTCAATCGCAATCACTATACAGCTGCCCCAGTACTCAATAGTCAATAGAGACAACTCTCTTCCTCTGAATATTGTATACTTGATAAATTTTCAGTCGAAAGAGGTTGCCAACTATAAAAAATACTTGTCAAACAATAAGAAACTTACAGCAGTATGAGGTTCTGACCAAACTCAAATATCAGACTGAACAAACTCAAAATGAAACTGAAGTCATGCTATTAAGTAAAATTACCAAAGGAAGCCCATGAACAAGGGGGCAAGTTGATGAAGTCAGAGATGCAATGCTACTTGATCTTCCAAAAATGGATTATAAATTATTTTTTACAAGAATTTCAAGCAAAATAGACTGAACCACGGATCTTGTCATGACATTAATCAATACTTTATGCTAAGAAGCTAATGTGCAATGATTAGTAATCAATACTTTATGCTAAGAAGCTAATGTGCAATGATTAGTCAAAGAAAGTGTCAGGCAATAATACAGTACTTGGATTATTTGCCTTAATAAAGGTTTGAAATTTCCAGTCAGAATTATAAACTATAAAGTAAATACTAAATCGTTAATTTTAAATAATAACCCCCGGCTTACAAAAATTATTAGGATAGGAAGGCAAACCTTCAAATGGAATTTTCCTTTTCCTTGATTCTTGAATATCATCTGCCACTGAATTTTCTAATTCATCAGCAACAAATGGACTGACAAAGTCTCCTTTTTCTTCATCAGTATGCTTGAACCTTTCAAAAATCACTCTATCACTAGCACCATTTCTCTCTTCTTCAACTTGCTTGACAGTTCCAGCACGCTCACCTGTGGGTATTCTTAAACCCAGAGGTGATAGAAAAGGCGTCGACTTCCCCTTTTAAATTTAAAAACAAAAAAAATATTCATCAGAAAAACAAACATGTGCTTTTGAATTGAATGATGAATAAATCAACACACTTCTTTTTTTTTCCTTTGAAAATCAGAAGATACAATTTTGAAAAGAGCACTGCTATTGATCATGAAAAAAGTTACACGAAGTTGACCACGAAAGAGGGAATGGATAAAGATACATGGGCGGTTAAAGAAAAAACTAGTTTTTGAAGTAACTGCACATACAACGTATTCTACCAGCTAACCACATCAGCTTCGTAAAAGTTTAACGAAAATAATTTTGTGAAAACCAGCATTTTCCTTTTGAAAAAGCACTCATTAAGCACTTGTTTATCATTCAATTCAACATGTCCATATATATTTGAGCCAAAAAAAGCAAATGCATTACACATCAACATCATCAACCCAAAAGCCAAAACCCCAAATACCTAAAATCCCCAAAAGATTAAGAAAAAAAATATTTTTTTTTTCATTTTCTGTATCTATAAAAGCATTAAATAATTAATTGTGTGCATCCATCCGGTACCTATTCAGCCATCTCTATAAAATTAAGAAGTGCTTTCAAATTGAATGATAAATAAATCAACACACTTCTTTTTTTTCTTTTCATTTTCTTTCTTTTGAAAATGAGAATATATTCAAAAAGCACTCATTAAGCACTAGTTTATCATTCAACATGTCCATATATATTTGAGCCACAGAACAAAAAAAAAAAAAAAAGCAAATGCACTACATATCAACATCATCAACCCTAAACCCCAAATGTCTAAAAGCATTAAAATCCCCTAGTTTTTTTTTTATTTTCTGTATCTATAAAAGCAATAAATAACATATTGTGCGTATTCATGTGGTACCTATTCAGCCATATATCTATAAAATTAAAAACGGAATTAAAATTGAAAAATAAAAAAGAGCAAATGATAGAAAATTACCTGAACTCGTTGAGGAAGTATGGAAGATTTTTGCAGCTTGCGGTCGAGGAAGTCTGAAAGCGAAAGATGCGTACTCTGGTTCTTGCGCGAAGCTTGATTTCTCACATTTCCATCAGAATCGTGAGAGCTGGTTCCACTCCTAGCAAGAATTTCATTTCATCACAAATATATGAAGAAAAATATAAAAATATAAAAATTAAAAACAAAGGTTTCTTTCGTTTACGGATTGCATGGGAGAGAGCGCAAGGTTGAAGCAATTGATCGCTGCCCGAAAACCCTAATCGATGTGGGATTTTTTGACTTTGAGTTCATTGCATTCAGAATTTGAATGAAATGCCCAAGACCAACGGAAATTTTTTTTCTTTTTTTTTCCACAGTTAAATAAATGAGAGGATTAGTGACACTCGTGAAACTTTTCCAGTGAAAGGCAAAGGGATTTCGTTTTCTAAGATTCGACATTTTTTTTTTGTACTTCGCGCCTGGCGCCAAATGAAAGAAAATGAATGGATGAGCTTTGAATGTGGTACGAAAATTGAGAGTAATATTATAATATTATTTGTACTCCTAATTACTTATTTATATTGAGTCACTTATAATTTTATAAAAAAAAAATTAAAATTATGATTAATTAATAAAAAATATAAATAAATAATTAAAAATATCAATAATTTCACTTAAGAATTAAATATTTTACAACGCACATCATTTTATATAAACATAATTTTATGATTTGATTATTAGGTAATGTTACAAGACAATCGAGCATTCAAACGCTCCAGTAGCTAAGTTTCATTTTTATTTTTTAAATTTAAGTGTGTGTTTGGATAATTGTAAAAATTTAATTATTTTAATAATTAAATTGTAAAAATTTAATTATTTCAATAATCGATTATGTTTAAATATATTAGTTAAAAAATAATTTTTAATTAATTTGTTTCGTTTAAATGATATAAAAAAGTTAATTATTTTTATATATTAAATTATCAAAATAGATATAAAATAATTAAAAAAATTATTTAATTGATTAAAAAATTATTTAATTAAAAATAAAATAATATTTATATATCAAAATGTAAAGAATAATTTGTAATAAATCAAAATGTTCAACCTATGACTTTTAGAAAGGTTCAGCAAAAGAAGCTGAACCAAACACGCTATAAATGTAAACTTTGTGTTGAAGGTCAAGCGCTTGAGCGTAAGTGTTGAAGGTTGAGAATTTAAGTGTGGTAGCAAAATCTATTTTGATTATATCTTATTCTATATCGTTTTTTGCACACACAAGGATAATGTGCTTTGTGTTAATGTGCTCTATACATTATTCAAGAAAAATTCAAGAGAGAATAATCTATAAATGATACAACCACTTAAGGCTACGTTTAGTGGATAGTATAAGGAGGACCTGATAGTATTAATTAATACTATGAGACTTATTAAGTATTTTGTGAATTAACTTGATAGTATAATAAAATCAAGTCAAGTATTTTTATCTGATTCTAACCTGATAGTTCTATCATCTCCCCTACTCCCTGATTAGACCTGATAGGATATTCATTCTCATTCTACCCCTCAACACCAAACCTCTCCTTCTTTACTCACAACTCTACGCTCCTCTATCTTCCTCCCCTTTCTCACCCTCTGATCTTCCTCCACTACCAGCCACCATCAGTCAGCCGCCACCTGCTCTGCCAACCACGGATCTACAGCCGCACTCACGAACCAAGTCCCATCATAGCGTCGTGTACCCAGCCACCCACCACGAAGATCCATGGCTTCTGTAAAACCAGAGGCTAGATCCATGGCCACCGTCCAGAATACCACAAATGAAGATATTCGTGACCACCGTTGAACTAGAACCCAGATCTACCTTTGAAGGGCGAGTTTGCAGAGCTACCAACAAAGATTGAACGACTGGAACCAAAGCCACCACCTATGTACCCCACCGTCCAAGATCGAACAAGCCCGTTGAAAAACTTGTTCCCTAATTTTTTTTTATTTTTTATTTTTATTTTTATTTCTTTTGTATTTTTCTTAATTTTTTGAATTTTTGTAGTTGTTGTTGTGTTTCTGGATTTGCTAGTGTTGGCCTCCATGGCTTCCGCTCATAGTTCTTTAGGTTGCACAGTCTTTCATTTTCGATTTGTTTCTTTGGTGTGATGATTCTTATTGTTTCCTTTGTTATTCTGTTGATGGTTCTTAATTCTGGTTGAGCATGAGATTGGTTGCTCTTGATCTTGTGGTTGCAAGATCCTGGTTAAGTGTGTGAAGTCACAGAAGGAAGCAAGGGCAAATTCGCAGATCAACCAAAGAGAACTGGGGAAAGTGCAAGAAAGTGGCAGAAAATTGAAGAAACAGGGTAAGAAGTTTGGGGAAAATGAAAGCAAATGGAAGAAAATGCCAAAAAAATAGAGAAACAACGAGAACAAGTTGAGATAGAGAGAGCGCAGAAGTAGAGCCCTTATTGTAGGAGCTCTGATACTATTTTACAATTTGTAATTTAGCAAAATAAAAGCAGAGCCCCTCATGGAGGAGATGATGTGTTTTTAGTTGTTTACTCACCTTTTGGTTACATGAGCACCGATGTGTGCATTTCACAATTGGTACCAGATTTGTTTCAAGCTGTTAGTAGCTTTGATTCTCTTTGATATACTTTTTTTTTTTGTTGAAGATTGATTTAGCCATAAATTGGCTTTGATTCATCCCACCACAATATAATTTTTTTATCTGTTAATTTTTTCGATCATTGTCCTCGGTGTCACAGTTATCCATTCTTGCAAAAATATCTTTGATGCAAAATTATCTTTGAAGGGTAGTATAGTCATACTAAATAGTTACATATATTATCAAGTTGTCTATACTGTTTGTATCAAATGTTTGATAGTATAAGAGCTTATCAACTTATTTATACTATCAGACCTTATCTTATTATCTTATACTATCATGTCTTATACTATCATATGTACCAAATGTAACCTAAGTTTTTTTTATTCCACTGTACAGGTTACTTACACTTTTCCACGTGTTGCATCATGAATGCTTTTATTAATTTATTAATTTTTTGTGTGTTGCTTGCACGTGTGAGATTTTTTGTGTCCCACGTGTGGTTGTTGATATCAGTAATGAAGCAACGTGTAAGACTTCTTTTTCCTTTTTGTCGTGAGTTTTTTATTTACAACTTAAATATGTTTTTAGTCCTTTTAAATATAGTAGATTTTAATTTTGATCTTTATAAAATTTTTGTTATAATTTGATTCATCTAAATTTTAGAGTGAATAAAGTTAGTCTTTGTCATTATCTCAGCTCTATTAAGTATTGATGTGACAAACGACGATCCACCTCAGCATTGTTGCATATCATTTATCAACCAATCTCTTTTACCACATGGAGTCATATCATCTTATGAATCCCATTAAAGAAATCACATGCATATCACATGACACTTTCTTCTTCCTCCCCCTCCCTTATCCATTTTCTCCTCCATTTTGTGCAGAGACAAAATTCAAAATTTGTCATCTCCTTCTCATCTCTTCACCATGATTTCTTCTTTCCCTATAATTGTGTATTGTGAACAAAATATACTGCCCAATATGCACACATATTACTTGCAATTGTGTATTTGTTTTGGACTAACATTGATGAAGTCAATAGAGTGAAATTGTCAACTAAATAGATTGAATTTAATGAATTAAATAAACTAACCTTAGCTAAAGTAAATGGACAAATCTAATCAATTATATAAATTGAGATGTACTATAACCAAATCATGAATTTCATTGCATCCTCATGAAGGAGTTCATTACACTGCAATAGTATTTGTAACATATAATTTAGTACATTACATCATACTTATTGTACTTATAAACCAAAAAAAGATCAAATGCCTTTACATGGCTGATCTACTCCATATATATCATTTCACACCCCAAAAATATACTAATCACCGTAATGCATTTCAATACAAAAATAAAGTACCAATACTAGTTACAGACCCTATACTAAATATATATAAAAAAAGCAATTGAGCACTTGAAAAAAGTACAACTTCTCTTAGTAACAAAAACAAAGTTACACATTTCCTATTACAACTTCTCATTTTAGGATTAGTGGTTAATATTTCCAAGGCATTCCACCAATGATCATAACTTTCTTTCCCAATCTTCTTCGACCCCTAAGTCCTAATGGTCTTCCTCGAACTGTAGCTCCACTTCTCCCCTTTCCTTGGGCATTGGCTGCTGGCAGATTAGTCTGCATGGTGGCTTCATTGGCAAGTGATAAAGTAGGTAGCACAATTGGACTTAGTAACACTGATGGGACTGATGGTGTTGGTGTAACATATGATTATGGTCAACTTGTACCAAAATTGATTTGGCTTAGTCTATCCATGCCTATTCTAGTATTGGTTGTAGTTATAGTAGGTCTAATGATCTGTCGATTATTTTCATATCTTGAGTGTCTTATGTTTGATCTAATTGGATTCCATATGTGCTCAATTGTTGACATTTAGCTAAGTTTCTGATTTAGAGCTGTCTTTGGATGTTTATTATGAAACTATGCTTAAATATGGTTATAAACACTCATAAACGTATTGTGATTTTCAGGAAATCTATGAGTGATGGAGCCCATTGGTGTTGAACTATTGAGAAGAGAGTTAAGAGACTTAAGGGAATCAGTATCAACCCTTAGAAGCAAAGGAAGAAGGGCATTCATGAAGAATCAAGGCTGAATTTGAAGAAAGTGATTAACACGGCCCGTGTCAAATGACACGGGGAAGGTCGTGTACTCCTCTGACTTCACGAGGAAGAATTAATTTCAAGCCTTGACCGAGAACACGGCCCGTGTCAAATGACACGGGGTGGGCCGTGTTCTTCTCTGACTTTGGAATAGCTGGAGATCTGACATCAGAATCAGACACGGGGTAGGCCGTGTCAAATGACACAGCCCGTGTCATCGCATCAGAACATTAGATACGAATTCTAATGATGTGTTAGGTATCCAAAGTTATAAATAGGGTTGCCTAGGGTCATAAAAAGACTCTCTGGACTGGGAAACTGTGAAGAGGCTAAGGAGAAGACCAAGAACAAGGGAGAAGGAGATTGGATCGAAGATTGGAGTCTCGGGTTCGAGCAATTGGAGATCAATCATCCCCAACCTTTGGAAACTAGTTTGATCTTTAGTTTTCTTCTGCACTTCTATTCTTGACAATGTTTTTCTTCTTCTATTCTTTTGGTTTTGAATTTGCCATGTGTGACTAGTTTTCTTATATGGTTAAGGGAAGATGAAACCCTAGTTTTGATTATGTGATTATTGCATATTTCCTTATATCAATACAATTGTGTTTTTATTCATATGTTTCTGTTCTTAATTTAGTATAAAGGTTTTTATACTCTTTGCCAATTTCGAAAGTGGTAAAACTAGGATTGCTATGTGCGGTTGTGGTGGTAGGACTAGTGAGGCATATGATCTAAGTAATTTAATCCCGGTGTGTGATTGGATCTTAGTGTGATTGGTTTTCTAAATTTTAATGCAATCAATAAGTAGGTGTAAAAGCGGTTGCTTTATAAATAATTATTGATTAGGAATTGATTTGAGCGGTTGTTGAATTAACCAAAACTTAAAGAAAATAGAGAATTAATCTCACAATCACATAAAAACATAATTGATCATGTTGGTATAAAGGATATGTGGGTTAGCATAATCATATAAATCTAGTGGTGGATTCTATCTCTTAACCATTGTCTTTTAATTGATTTTCCAAATTATATTTACTATTTTTGTTTTGGATTCAATTTCTGTTTTTAATTTCAACAAACAAAACCCCCGTTTTATTGTTTACTATTTTTGAGTGTTTAAATTAGGATTCAAATTATAGTGTTAATTGAATTAGTTCTCTATGGATCGACCCTTGCTAACGACAACTGGTTGCAAAGTTTTTATTTTTGGTGGAACTTGACAACTGATTTTCATTCTAAATTTTAATCACAATCCACACCACACCAAATTTTGGCGCCGTTGTCTGGGAACTAATTGTTCAATTGCGCTATTAGTTTGTTTCCTATTTTTTCACTCTATTTTTATTTCATTTTTTTTAATTCTCTTCTTCCTCCTTTCCGACTATTTTGCAGGTGTTCATGTCCAGTGGTGAGGTAAACGAGCAATTGAGAAACCTAAGGCATTACTTTGAACAAGTCAGTTCACAGTTTCCTTTTCAATTCACACCTGCTGACATCGAAGCTGCCTGCCACATAGATCTATCAAATTCTGAGATATCTGAGGAGACACCTGAAGAAGTGGTGATGGCAGAATCTACTCTAAGGACGTTGGGTGCTCCAAACGTAGACCAACAACCCCTATGCATAGAAATTCCAGTAAATGAGGAGGCATTTGAGTTGAAGTCTGGCTTGATCCATCTTTTACCATCTTTTAATGGATTAGCCGGAGAGGACCCCAACAAGCACCTGAGGGAGATCCATGTGGTGTGCTCTAGCATGAAGCCTGCAAGAATTCCAGTAGATCAAGTTAAGCTAAGGGCGTTCCCATTCTCTTTGAAAGATTCTGCAAAGGAGTGGCTATACTACTTGCCACCCGGATCCATCCAAACATGGCAGGATATGGCTCGAGCTTTCCTAGATAAATATTTCCCTGCCTCAAAGGCTGCAACCATCCGAAAAGAAATCTGCGACATCCAGCAAAGGCATGGGGAATCACTTCATGATTACTGGGAGCGGTTTAAGAGGCTATGTGCTAGTTGCCCTCAACATCAAATTAGTGAACAACTTTTGATTCAGTACTTCTATGAGGGTCTGCTAGTGATGGATCGTAATATGATTGCTGCTAGTGGAGGAGCGTTAGTTGATAAGACTCCTCAAGAGGCCAGGAATTTGATCTCAAGAATGGCTGCAAACACTCAACAATTTTTCACTCGAAATGATACTGTAGTGCGAGCAGTAAAAGAGGTAGAAACGACCAGTCTGCAACAACAAATGACCCAGTTGACTGCCATGGTTCAGCGGTTAATGGACAATGGAAAAGCAGCGGTGAATGCTTGTGGGATTTGTTGCGCTTCAAGACATCCCACTGATATGTATCCCACTCTTCAAGAGGACACAAATGAGGAGGTAAAAACAGTAGGGGGATATTCTGGACCTTCTAACAACTACAACCCTTACTTGAACTCATATAATCCGGGGTGGAAGGATCATCCTAACTTGAGCTATGGAAAGCAGCCCCAGAATCAACCTCCAACCTATGGACCTCCAGGATTTCAGCAGAGACAAGCACCTTTTCCTCTGAGGCATCAACAAGTTCAAGCTCCTAGGTAATCTGAGCCTTCACTAGAGGAGTTGGTGAAGCAAATGGCTACTAATAATATTCAGTTTTAGCAAGAGACAAGGGCCACCATTCATAACTTGCAGAACCAAGTGGGGCAATTGGCCACAGAGATCAACAAGGTTCAGAGCCAACTTTCTGGGAGACTTCCCTCACAACCAGATGTGAATCCGAGGGAAAATATGAGTGCTGTCACATTGCAAAGTGTAAAGAGGCTAAATGAACTTCCATCTCTCCCACAAGCTACTAAAGAGAAAGAGCAAGAGCCTAAGGAGGTAAATGAAGAGGGGCAACACTCCAAGGCCCCCAAGGTAAGTATCCCTGAACTACATCCTAGGTATATCACTAAGGCTCCATTCCCTAGTCGGCTAGTGAAGAGCAAGAAAGATAAGGGTGAAAAGGATAGAGATGTTCTTGAGACTTTCAGGAAAGTGGAAGTCAAAATTCCTTTGTTGGATGCAATTAAGCAAATCCCAAAATATGCCAAGTTTCTTAAGGAAGTATGCACCTAGAGGAGGCGGATGAAGGGTGATGAGAGAATTAATATGAACCAAAATGTTTCAGCCCTCATTCAACCTATGTCTCAGAAATGCAAAGATCCAGGGACTTTTACCATTCCATGTGTTATAGGCAATTATAGATTTGAGCATGCCATGCTAGATTTAGGTACTTCTATTAATATAATGTCTATGTCTATTTTTAACTCTCTTGGACTTGGCACTTTGCACTCTACAGGTATAATGATCCAGTTGGCTAATAGGAGCACTGCGCGTCCAGCTGGGTTGATTGAAGATGTGTTAGTGAAGGTTGATGAACTCATCTTTCCTGCAGATTTCTATGTTCTGGAGATGGAAGGGGAGTCTCCATCCAACAAGGCTCCACTCATTCTAGGGAGGCCATTCCTCAAAACAGCGAGGACCAAAATAGATGTGCATGCAGGAACTTTATCCATGGAGTTTGGAGACTCAATTGTTCAGTTTAATATTTTTGATGCTATGAAGCATCCCGTGGAGGAGCATTCTGTTTTTCATATTGATTTACTTGCTGAATTAGTTGAGGAAACTTATGATGAATTGTGTGCTGAATTTCCTGATCTTATTGGTTTCAATGATTCTATCCTTAGTAATGCATGTGCTGATTGTGATGGTGATATAACTTGTGCTATTTGTGCTGAGATTTCTGTATACTTGAAAGCTGATGATTCTGTTCATGCAGCAATTAATAATATTGAAGGATCTACCAATAATGACCATGACATAGTTGCAGAATCTAAGACACAAAGGGAGATGGAGCAGAAGTTGTTATCCGAACATTGGAAGTATGCATACTCAGTGGATAATAAATAACTTTCTGTGTTCGTGACCAAGAACCTCCTTGCTGAACAGGAGGAGAGCTTGCTACAAATTCCAAGGAGGCATCAGAAAGCTTGGGATCCAAGTGATAGCACTTTAGTAAATTCCAAAGAAATTAAGGAGAACCAATGGGACCACAACAGTGAAAACTCTCATGCTACTTCAAGTTTAACATGATCATTACACTTCAAGATATGGGACCCTGGTGACTGTTCTCATGATGTTTCAAACAGTGGAGACCTCCTCATTTGATAAGGATGTTTCTTCTCTCTTTCTTTTATTTTACTTGTCCTGGAGTAATTGGTGATTATTTTCTTTTGAGCTTTACATTAAGGACAATGTAGAATTTAAGTGTGGGGGAGGAGTTTACATTCTATTTTCTGTTTTAATTTTTATTTGATTCTGTTTTTGAAAAAAAAAGTGTTTTTGATTGATTTTCAATGATATTTTGAGATTTGTGAAGCTTATGAGTTTGAAGCAATTGAAGTTCAAGGTTATGTTTTATAAATTTCTTCTTCCATATTGAATTTGACATACTTGGCTTTGGATATTTGATTGGTGGATTGAGATTGATAGATGCATATCTTGTGAGATTTTGAGCCTATTGATGGATAAATTGAACATTTTTGCCATTCTTCTTTTTCTTGTGTGATTTTCACTCATGTCATTTGATCACTCTAGAACTTGCTTTGATTCTTTTTGAGGCTACATTTTCACTTGCATGCATAAACATGATTGAGGCCTTCTTTCTTCTTTCTTGAGTAACTACTTTGGCCAAATAGCTAACCTTGCATCATTTTTCTTTGATTAACCCCTTGAGCCTATTGCTTATTCTTTGTCTTAGCTCATTATATGCCTTATGTGAAAAATCATGATTTTATCTTACCTTAGGGAATGGGAGAATATTGGTTCAATTTCATTGGAGGAGCTCTTTTACTTGTGGGCAATGTGTAGTACAAGTGTGGGGGTTGTGTTCTTGATGTACAATATGTAAAGTGTTGCTTGAAAAAAAAAATGCAAAGAAAAAGCATCAATGCAAGAAAGGTTGTAAAAGGAAAGAAAGAAAAAGGAAAGGAATATGTGAAGAGAATGTGCATTATATAGAATTGGGGGAAAATTTTCATGCTTGTTATTTGTCATTTGAGTTCCTCCCCAATATTCTTTTATTCTCTTTGATATTTATCTTGCCATATCCATACTATTTCCTTCCCTTACCTTAGTCCCATTACAACCTTGAACAAAGTCCTCTTGATTTTTGTGTGTATGTGTTTAAATAGTGGAGAAGTAGAAGATAAGCAAGCTTATGGTAGTGTATTTTTCATGAGCTGAATTGAGTGAGATACTTACCTTGTAAACACTTGAGAGATTGAGAGTGTATCTTGTGAGGATCTATCATTCTTGATTCATACTTTTCAAATTGAGGATACCTTGCTTGTTGGTTTAAGATGTGAAGATTTGTTATCTCTTGAATATTTTGACCCCTTGAATCTTGTCTTGCTCTTCTTGCTTACAATCTTTTGCCTTTGTTGAATATCATTGGAAATTGAGTCTTTTTAAGCTTTTGAATTTATTTTGTTTTTCCTTGTTCCCTAGTTCGGTCTTATGTTTTGCCCAGGAGTGCAAAAGGCTAAGTGTGGGGGTATTTGATCTGTCGATTATTTTCATATCTTGAGTGTCTTATGTTTGATCTAATTGGACTCCATATGTGCTCAATTGTTGACATTTAGCTAAGTTTCTGATTTAGAGCTGTCTTTGGATGTTTATTATGAAACTATGCTTAAATGTGGTTATAAACACTCATAAACGTATTGTGATTTTCAGGAGATCTATGAGTGATGGAGCCCATTGGTATTGAACTATTGAGAAGAGAGTTAAGAGACTTAAGAGAATCAGTATCAACCCCTAGAAGCAAAGGAAGAAGGGCATTCATGAAGAATCAAGGCTGGATTTGAAGAAAGTGATTAACACGGCCCGTCTCAAATGACACGGGGTGAGCCGTGTTCTTCTCTGACTTTGGAATAGCTGGAGATCTGACATCAGAATTAGACACGGGGTAGGCCGTGTCAAATGACACGGCCCGTGTCATCGCATCAGAACATTAGATACGAATTCTAATGATGTGTTAGGTATCCAAAGTTATAAATAGGGTTGCCTAGGGTCATAAAAAGACTCTCTGGACTGGGAAACTGCGAAGAGGCTAAGGAGAAGACCAAGAACAAGGGAGAAGGAGATTGGATCGAAGATTGGAGTCTCGGGTTCGAGTAATTGGAGACCAATCATCCCCAACCTTTGGAAACTAGTTTGATCTTTAGTTTTCTTTTGCACTTCTATTCTTGACAATGTTTTTCTTCTTCTATTCTTTTGGTTTTGAATTTGCCATGTGTGGCTAGTTTTCTTATATGGTTAAGGGAAGATGAAACCTTAGTTTTGATTATGTGATTCTTGCATATTTCCTTATATCAATACAATTATGTTTTTATTCATATGTTTCTGTTCTTAATTTAGTATAAATGTTTTTATACTCTTTGCCAATTTCGAAAGTGGTAAAACTAGGATTGCTATCTTGTGATTTGCGGTGGTAGGACTAGTGAGGCATATGATCTAAGTAATTTAATCCCGGTGTGTGATTGGATCTTAGTGTGATTGATTTTCTAAATCTTAATGCAATCAATAAGTAAGTGTAAGAGCGGTTGCTTTACAAATAATTATTGATTAGGGATTGATTTGAGCGGTTGCTGAATTAACCAAAACTTAAGGAAAACAGAGAATTAATCTCACAATCACATAAAAACATAATTGATCATGTTGGTATAAAGGATATGTGGGTTAGCATAATCATATAAATCTAGTGGTAGATTCCATCTCTTAATCATTGTCTTTTAATTGATTTTCCAAATTATATTTACTATTTTTGTTTTGGATGCAATTTCTGTTTTTAATTTCAACAAACAAAACCCCCGTTTTATTGTTTACTATTTTTTAGTGTTTAAATTAGGATTCAAATTATAGTGTTAATTGAATTAGTTCTCTGTGGATCGACCCTTACTAACTACAACTGGTTGCAAGGTTTTTATTTTTGGTGGAACTTGGCAACTGATTTTCATTCTAAATTTTAATCACAATCCACACCACACCATCCAACATTTTGGCTTGCAGCAGGAGCAAAACTAGCAGCATCTTGAGTTATAGCAGCTTGAGGTGAAGAAACTTCTTGATCTGCAGTGCTTGGTGCACTCTCTTTTCCTCTACCCCTTCCTCTATGCAAAATAGTCGCAACTTGTTAGATTGTAAGATACTTGCATACCTTTGTTAGATTATAACAACTTATTAAATAAGTTACTTAATTTACAAGTGGCTATTATATTTGCATAACATATCTAGTCCATATTTCTTACCTTATTATTAGTTGCAGAATTTTGTTGGCCTACATCAGTTGCATTAACTTGGGCTTGGGCTGCATCAGCTGCATTGTCTTAGTCTTGGGCTTGGGCTGCAATAAATTGTGTAGTGCCTCCATGGTCAGCTCCAGTGCCTCCACTATCTTGTACTCCCTACAACAAAGTATATAAGATGACATATAATGTTATTTTATTGTGGATTGGCTAAAAGAAAATGACCAACCAAATTTCAACATTCCTTACTTCAACCTCTTCAACTTCATCAGCTTGTTGAACCTCCACTGGCTTATGAGGGCAGCCCCTAGAGTTATGGCCATCCCCATGATAGTATCAACATTTGTAAGTGGTATTGGTCTTTCTCCATTTGGTTTGGTTTTGTTCTTTATCAGGCTCTCTCCTCCTTAACTTCTTGGGACTGCCCTCTTTTATAGTTGGGTGGCAAAATAGACTCATAATCAATTGTGAATCATCTGTTATGGCTATTAATTGGACTGATGACTTGTCCATAACACCTCTCATATGGTTGTCTCCTGTAGTAGTCATTGATATATACCTCAGGGTTATCTCCCTTGTAACATATGGCAGCCATTGTATGCCTACATAGAATGCCCACTAACTCTCAAAAGTTACAAAAACAACTTGTAGCTTGCAAGTCCACTATGAAACTCTTAGTGAACATCATATGAGTAACCTCAAATTTTAATTCCCCTGCACAAGTTAGAAACCAGTTTCCACTATTTTGCACTTCCTTGTGTAATCTCTTCCTAAGTTTAGGCACGACATCACTAGGATATTTACTAAGTTTCTTTATAAGTGCAACAAACCTACCAATCAGATAAGTCCTAAACCATTCAAACATAGTAATTATAGGCTTGTCCCTAGCCATCAGAATAGTGCTATTGAATGTCTCAGCTAAATTATTTATTACAACATCACACTTAGGGTAAAAACTGAATGCATGTTTACACCATGCATTTCTAGGGACTACAACCATCCAATCATGTGCTATACTATTTATCTGTTGTATTTTGAAACATTTTATCCTATCATGCTTCTAAGTATGTGGCCTTGGAAACACCCATCATCAAGTCCCTCATCAAGGTCCCTCCCACAAAAACTTTTTTTTGAAGTTATTGTAGATGTGTCTAATACAGAACATGTATTCAACACCCATAAGTATCTCTTCAAAGGTTGACATCAACCCCTATGCAATATGGCACAATTAGAATTAACAATACAAGATTATAAGCACACTAACATAAATAAATAAACATTATACAACAATACCTTCCACTGGTCTGATATGAAAACCTATCTGTTTGTGTTGATATATCAAATGTCCTCCAATAAGAGAGTCAAAAACCACCTCCAACTTTCTTTAGTTTCACTCTCAACTACAACAAATGCTAGTAGTATTGGTCATTTGGGTCGTTCCCTATAGCTATCAGAAGTTGCCCCCCATACTTGGTCTTCAGATGATAGCCATCAACCCTTATGAATGGCTTGTAGGCAGAAATAAACTCTTTCTTGCACCCCTCCAAGCACATATAAAAGCTACCAAACATTAGCTACAAGTTCCTTACAGGTCTATCCTGTAAAATCTTGTAAGTATTTGCAGAACTTGCCCTTATCAATTCAGCACTATAACTCCATAACAACATGTATTGCTTACTAGCATCTCCTTCAACTATCTCTTTAGTTATTTGCCTTGCTCTTTGTGCCCTTCAAGTTGTGATTCCAGTTGCATAAGTCCTTCTAATTTCACCAATGATTTCTTTCAATGTAACCTTATTGTTAGTCTTGGACTTGTCTACCATTGCCTTGGCAACCTACTTAACATTGATATTTTTATTGTCAAAAACTCTCCCATATGTATGCTTGCCCACCAAAGTCTTAATTCTAATTGAATGACTCATCGCCACTTTACTAGCCAACACCAAAAACCCACACTTGCCTTTACATACTATCATGCACTTGACAACATCATTTTTTTGAACTTCATAGACCTCCCATTCAACACCGAGTGCTCCAGAATAGCTTCTTTGAATTGTTCCAATAAAGTAAACTTCATGCCAAGCTTGAATTCAAAATCCCTACACATATACTTCTTCTTATACTTAGAATACTTTGGTTTGTTATCTAAGTCAGACCCTGAGTCTAAATCACTATCAAACTCTTCACTAAAGTATTGATCATCTATGTTATGGATTGCATCAATATTTGCAGATATAAAAAAGTTTGGATCACTCATATAAGCCTCACCCCCCTCATTTCCAACACCCTCAGCATCATCATTTTCAACACCCTCACTTGTCCTTGCTGCCTCACTCCCTGATCCACTAGCCTCATTTTATTTCTTTCTTAGGAACACGCGAGCCTTGGATTTAGCTACTATTTTCTTCCTAATTCTTTTACTTGGTCCAAGTTTCTTACCCCTTCTTTCATCTACTTCAAACCCATCATCTAGTCCCAAGCTTTTTCCTTATTCATTGTCATCAAAGTGTATGTTAATTACACTGTCATCTGAACTCTCATTTGCATCAACAACACCTTCACCCATTTCATGCACCCCATCACCCTCACCAGACCCTTAATCTGACCCTCACCCTGGCTACTGTTTCCCAGCCCACCCTTAGCTTAACCCTCACCACCTAAACCCTGGCCCATGTTTCCCAACCCAGAACCCTCACCCATACCTTGGCCCATGTTTCCAAGCCCAATTCCTTCAGCCTGTCCTTCACCATCAGCATTCTCCACATTAACAGACCATGCCTCAAACCCCAATTCTTCTGTAATTATAGGTTATGACACAATGCACTTTAAATATACATCAACCTTACACTTGTTCTAAATAGCATAATTACTCATCTCCAAGGCATCTTTATCTATCATAATTTGTCTTAACCTATCTTCAAAGGTTCTTCTAGGTAATTTCCGCTATAACCCAGATATATCACTATACCCTAACTCTTTAAGTAATCCAATGGCCTAAAAAATATGACTATTTGTCAATGTCTTGGTTATGAAGAACAGTTACATCCCCTATTTATAACTCAGTAGGGTTTCATTCACAAATGACTCCTTATAATAAATTACTATAGTAAAGCTCATTCTTAAAAGTGTAGATAGTCAAGGAAAGCAATTAAAAAATAGGAATTACATGTGCACACAATTAAGGTATCAAATTAAACAATGTCACAAAAATGGCAAGTGTAATCAGTCATATTTAAAAAAAATTCATAAAACCTTAAACCTTAACCTTTTGGTCCTCACATCAATTAAACAATGTAACATGACTTGACATCATCATTCGGGAATTCACTAACCAACCCTAATATTTTGGTCCCCACATCAATCGAAATTTGTAAACTAAAGAAATTAAAAACCTTAAACCTAATAATCCACACTCTTTGACAAGGACCACCAGTGAAGATTCGAAACCACACTTGTGGTAGGCAAACGCATACGCACTCAATCTTCTCTCTTCACAAACGCGCACGATCCTCCACCATACAGTTAGTTATCGTGTGAGTGATTTGAACCCTAGCTTTTGGTGTAGTACAATCTCAATCGCAATTTGGGAAAGATAGTAGAGATTAGAGTGGGTCAGAAAAGAGGAGTTATTGTTTAGGATATGAGAGTAGGAATTTTTCCTCCAAGAATTGGATACTCTAGATTTATGTTTGAATCTCATCCAATAGTTGAATGAAGGTCATATGACAAAAGAAATTGGTAGATGAAAGACATGTAACAACACTAAGATAGAATTTTATTTGTTATATTAACACTTAACAAAGTTGAAATAACGATAATGGCTAACTTCACTTACATTAAAATTTAGAAAGACCAAAATCGTAATAAAAATTTTATAAAGACCAAAATCAAAATATACTATATTTATTGAGAGTAAAAACATATTTAACCATTTATTTATTATAATTTGAAGAAGGTGGAATAGGTGTTAAATGGCGGTGAGTTCTACAGTCTCTTATAAGTAGCTGTGATGGAGACGTTTTTCTTATCTTTGTTTGAGTTTTTGTTTGTTTGAAAGAAGAGGCGAATGGAGGTAGCTAAAGCGAGCATTATATGTGAAACTATTCTCACTTTTCTCATCCTCTGCTAGTATGAGTTGTATAGCTATATTGGTAGGAGGTATGTTGAATGCGTGTTTCAGAAGTCTCGTTCACGAGGAGCATTATGGCAATGAATTGCAACCCACAACATTGTGTGACAAAGGTTAGGAGAGAAGGGTGTGTAATGATTTTGATTTCACCTAATTCAATCGCTAGTGGTGACAGGGATGAGTGTTAGGGTTTGCTTAAGGGCTGAGCTGCAAGTATTCCAAATGTTTGTGTGAAATGTTTATGTAATTAGGTTACGGAGTGTGTAATGATTCATCTCCCATCTAATATAGAACCCAGTGGTTACAGAAGAATCCATGACAGATTCTTATGAAATACGGGTTATTGTGGCCAAATATTCAATAATTTGGGAGGCTTTGCCGATTTTTGCTGGATGGAAGGCACCTTAGCTCCAGAGATCTCAACGCACCCAGGTTCTTCAATTTTTACTTTTGTATTTCTTTTTTGGGAAAAACTCATTGTTGTCCTTAAAAACTCATTTTTAGTTGGAAAAGCTTGTTTCTATAAACTCATCTTTATTTATAGGGAAAAGAGTATAGGAAAAAGAGTATGTGATTCCATAACTTTAATCATTTTATAAATAATTATTACGAATTTTCAAAAGAATTTAATTAATTTTTAAATTTTAATTAATATTTCAATAAATTATTTTGTTTATTTGAATTTATTAATTTATTAATAATAATATTACGTAATAATATTTTATTTATTTTATAAAAAAATATTTAAAATTAAATTTTAATAAATAAATTAATAAATAATTTTAATTAATATTAATACAAATAAAATAATATTATGTGATATCATTATTAATGAATTAATATATCTAAATTAAACATAAAAATTTATTAAAATATTAATTAAAATTTAGAGATTAATTAAAAAAAATTTTAAAGTTCTTAATGATAATTTACAAAAGCATCAAAATTTAAGGAATTTCTGTGTTATTTTTTCTTATTTTTATGTTTCATATTCTTTTTCTTTTGAACATATGGCACGCCAATAGCAAGTAGTTTTTTTATTTCTTGGATCCGATACATATGTAAGAGTATAGTATAAGTATGTATATTGTTAAATATACATAGATAATTGAATTGTTTGCTCTTTGCTTGCCAATAACAAGTGATAATTATAATTGTTTGCTCTTTCTTTGTGATAATGGCTGAACTTAGACGCAGGGAAAAACTTATTGTTATATATATTTTCAGGTTTGGAGGTCTTGATGTGTTGTTGTAGTGTACCATGACACTAAATGGGCATGCTGATGTTGTGATGTCCCTTATTTGTTGGGACCAATATTTGTTACCATGCTCACTGGACTGCACTGTTAAGGTTTGGGTTGCCATGCCATTGAACAAGGGACTTTAGAAGTAACATATACAGAAGTAACATATACACACAATGAAGATCATGTAAGTGACATGACTGCAATATTTTGTGCATAAGTTCCTTTGTTTTTAAACTTTCATTCATTCAGGTTTCTTGGTTCTTAGTGAGCTACTACTAGGACAGAAGAACTTCAATATTATCTTTTGTATATATGGCTCAAGGATACTATTGCTACAATACTTACGCAAACTATTAGTTTACTATTTAGGAATCTTATTTCCCTTTTAAGAAGCTGGAGCGTGGGAGTTACATGATTATGAACGTATTAGATGAATGTTTCCGAGATTACCATTTTGCGAAAAGAACGCATAGGAGTTACATCAAAATTTTAACAAAATTCAGTTATATTTAAAAGGATGATTATTTATGAGTTTAATTTTGATACACTGTCAGTATAAATTTTTTATACTATCAACTAATTATATATATGTTATTATATATGTAATTTTAAAGTAATTATTATAAAAATCAAATATTTTTTATAACGTGACAATACATAATTGAATGATAGTATAAAAAAAATTTATATTAACGGATGCATTCAAATTAAATTCTATTTATATTTATAAATTGATATGACCACTTATTCATGAATTGATAAATACGTTAACATGTTCTACCAAAAAATTGTTTAAAAAAAAATCTAGTTATGTAACATTTTATATGATTAAGAGTCAAACTATTGACACTCTTATGCGTCTATTTAGACATTCTCTTTTAATTAATTATAACTTGAATAATGTCATTCATTAACTTTTCTTATAAAAAAAATTTGAAAAAAAATTCTAGATATATAGCTTTATGCATGGTTAAATTAAGGATAGGGATTATGGGCACTCATAGTCACATGTCATATGTGTCTATTTAGTATTTACATCCCCTTTTATTTATTTAAAGCTTTGATTACATTAAGAGAAACTATTCATCCAGAAAATATTTGCCATGTAATGAGCCCCCTTTAAGGATATGTCATACGGGCTGGTAGTAGAAGAGAACATAAGAAGGGCGGAACAGTGAGGAGGATATAAATGGCTTTTACTCATTTACAGCATAGACCTCTACTCTATGGTTTCTATACAAACAATTAATGCTAGCCAATTTAAACAATTCTTTCAATTTTTCTTTCGTTTTTGTATTCATTTACAAGAAAATATAAGTTTCATCGATTCCCAAGATGATGTCTCTTTTTCTGCAATGCAGCTGACATGCTGCAAAGTCTATTTTTAATTTCTGTGAAGGATGGCCTGGCTGCAGGATCAGGACTCCAGCACTCTTCCATCAGCTTTTTCCACTCAGAATCACAGCGTTTTGGAATAGGAGGCCTGAGCGTGTTATTAACAATACCTCCTTCATTAAACAATTAGTAGTAAACAAACTCAGCATTAGAATTCAAACAAAGCTTGGCAAGACAATTTCTGTTTTGTGATAAGAATACAAAGGCTCAATGATGAAGCAGTATGCTCATTGATAATTTGTGAGACTCATGAATACGTGAAAGCTCAGAATGGTCAAGCTGAGGGTGACCTTGAATTATAAAAGAGAGCAATTTGATGCCTATAAATAATACAATACTAAATAACAAGTAAAATGTGTATAATAAAAGCTAATAGGAAGTATATTATTATCATTTTATCTGGAAGACAATTTTAATGAAGCTTCATGGCTAAACTGGTACTTCCTACGGAGCATTAAGTATCAAATGTATCAGAATTTCTGCTACTGATTTGATTGAATACTAGCAAATGTTTAACTACACCTATTTTTTAGCATGGAAAAGTGATTTTTCTGTTTTCCTAAACAAATGTTTGGGAAGAAAATCAAATAAGCACTGTATTTAATAAGGGCAAATTACAAAATACACTATGGTAGCCTCTAATAACTGGGAGTCGTAACCAATTGTGAGGATAGATTAGATGCTTAAGAGATTTTCACATTCATGACAGAAATGACAGGTCTAGAGGAATCTGGTAACAAAAACTCAGATGAAAGACATAGTTTAAGTTATACACAACAAAACCTTACCTATGATAGCACCACAGTGCATGTTAGCATATGGCTCTTCCCCAGTCAAGATTTCCCACATTGCAATGCCAAATGAGAAAATATCAACCTACAGGAGACAAGAATAGACTGGCATTCTCAACATTACATTCCCTAGGAGAGCGCTTGCTCCATCCACTAGCTGGTCAAAATTAAAGAAGAGGAAGAAGATAGAGACACACATGAAGTTCCTAACCTTCTCAGATACCCTACTACTGTTACCATCTAGTAATTCTGGTGCCATCCATGGAAGGGTTCCTCTGACACCACCAGAAACGAGTGTGTTGCGTTTAATTCTTGATAGGCCAAAATCTCCAACCTATAGATCAGATATCCACCAAGGAGGTCAGTCCAATAGTTTTCTTTAAACAAAATTGTTCCTACACGGAAAATGAAGAAAGCATATCCACAAAACACAACTTAATAAACAAATAAGAAAAGTTAATAATTAGTATGAAAGCTGGATAACAAGTTGGGATTAACTTTGTACTAATAGTTGGTAACTTCTTTTAAAGAATTAATATAAAATGACTCCAATAGTTGTGAACCTATTCTTTTTCATTTGTCATGACACCAAATGTTTAGGACCACGGCTTGTTTAAAAGCCCAGAAGTCAGGAAAATAAAAATAAAAATAAATTCTTGTTTCTGCTACAAAGTACCTTACATACAGGTCGTTCAGGATCCCCCAAATTGACAAGCAAATTATCACACTTCAAATCAAAATGAACAATATTTTTCAAATGCAAATATTCCATGCCAAAGGCTGCATCCATTGCAATCATAAGCCTTTTACGACGGTCAAGCACTCTGCAAGAAGTATAATTTTGTAAGAGTGATAAATTCTAAATCTAGTTAACAGTTTGCTAGTTAGATATGTAAGTTGGCTTACCTCTCCTTCTTCAAGAGAACATTCCTCAGTGATCCATGCAACATGTATTCAGTTACAGTAGCCAATGTTCCATCTGGGCCATCTGGAACTACCCCATAAAATGCCACCACATTTGGATGGTGAAGAGCTGACAGAATCTTTGCCTCTCTCCAAAAATCTTTAGTCTGCAGAAACAGATGTAATAAGCATATAACTAATAAACATTGTCAAACAAGAGGTTTTTACATGAATTTATTTATTTTGGTACATACGTGAATTTATTTTAATGGCCAGTAAAAATGATATTTTCCAAGTCAATGAAATTTAATTCCTCATTCCTCATGGCAACACTTTTCCATACATGACTTTTTTACAAGTAATTGCATAAATATATTCATGAGAGGAAAACTATAAAGAAAGGATACTGGCAAATTCAACTTGCTAATAATTTATGGAGACTTACCAATCGCTCTTGCTCTGATAATCTACCAGAGAAACAACTACTTTTTATTCTCTTAATTGCAACATCTGTTCCCCTCCACTTTCCGTGATAAACAGTTCCAAAGGTTCCAGATCCTAACTCTTGCAGTTCTTCAAGATCAGTATTCTCAATAATCTGCATTTTTGCATTTGAAGCATTAGGTTAAACATAGATACAAGTGGGCTCTAATCCACCTTCTTCTAATCCTACTAAAGTCTAAAACAACTTAAAGGAGGGCAAAGCAAAAAAAGAAGAAGAAGAAGAAGACAAAAACTGGAGGAAATATTAGATTATAGGTGGAATTAGTCCTCATTTATCATCAACCTCAAGTTAAAAAATTAGTTAGCAAACGCAGCGTACCATTTCATCAAAACTATAGGCAAGAAAAAGATATAATTTTTTTTATCAACCAAGTAATATTAAATGAAATTTGAACATTCATGATAATATTGAAGATGGAAATAATAATATGCATCAATATACCAAATTGTAGTAGTTCCATACCTGTAAACCATAAATTTCAGCCTCTGCTTCAGCAGTTGCTGTATCACCAGTAGTCTTATTAAAGTTTCCGCTATCAGCTTTTGCAAGCTATCATTGTAGACACGAACCTCACGTCAATTACACAATCAGTTATCATGAACCATAAACAGCAATTTCACTTGCAGATTCTCACCTCACTTTCAGATTCTGGACTAACACTCTCTACCTCTTCCTTTTCAGGAGAAGTAGGTTCAACTTCAACCTCTTCATCTACATTTGAGACAGCTGGTGAGCATGACTGGATACCTGAAGAAATACAATCACTTGGCCCCTTGACATCATCTACTGGTTTTAGCTTATTGACATAAAATTCATTGATGTTTCCAGCAGATTGTTGGTTAATGGCTGTGTTTTCTTCCTTGTGATGCAGATAACATCCAGGATCCTCATCAGGGATAACAGCCTCTCTCATGGAAGAAGCGCCCATGTCTTTATACTGAATTACAATATGCAAATACTTATTTATTATATGCAAGCTCACAGTAGATTTGATAAATTCAGAAGAGATATACGTACAGAGATAGGAAGAATGGACTCTATATCAGTTTGGGACTCAATAGGTTGTAACTCAAAAGAGCCAAGGGGAAATGGTTGGCTGTCTTTTGTTTCCAACATAGCATAATTGTGATGCATTGATGAATTTTGGCTTCTCATGGAAAACTCAGAAGCAGTTGTGTCTAATGGCAGACCATGTGGTTGCTCCCTCGGGTTGCTTGTGGATTTTAAAGAGACAAATGGTTCAGCTGATACACTGCATTCACTGCTTTGTAAATCTGGTGAAGATGAGCAAACACCATGTTGGTAGTTGATATATTGTGAATGTTTTATATCTATGGCATTTTTTCGTGACATAGCTTCAACATTTTCATCAAACCAATCATTGCTTTTATCTGGACGTTGCAATTTCTCTTTACCAATATCTGACACTCCCTTGCAACTATCAGTCATTCTGAAAGTGGGCAAAATTTGATACTTAGCCAGATGTTCTTTCCCATCAATTTTCTCTCCTGGCAGTATTGAACATTGTTCCAAAGAACTTGAAGTTTCCAATGATGGCAATTTATCTCTCTCTACTCTATGGGGGAACTGCAAGTGAACGTTAGACTTCTCATCATTCTCCTGAAGTGGTGAGTCAGAAAGTGCATGCAACATTCTGTACTGAGACATCTCTCTATCATCAGACACTGAGAATAGACTTGTTGACTCATGTGGATGAGAGACAATCTTCTCAAAATGATATGAACCTTCATTGGTAACTGAAGGTCTCTCAAACATCATATCAATTTGACCACATGTTGCAGAAGAGACAAAATCTTTACTGTGGTTTCTTATGTGAATATGAAAATCATCACTAGGCTTCTTGACCTGGTCAGTCTCCACCACATATTGATTACTAGGATGGTAATTCACACATGTAGGCCCTTGAGCAAGATTGTTATAGTAAGCAATTGGATCAACATAATTGGTATTGTCTACATACAAAGAGTTGTCAAGTGCAACTTTTTCCATAACAAAGGGAATAATGCCTTCATTAACAACATTATATGGTTGATCCATATATAGCTGTACATTAGAAATTTTAGGATCTTTAGGCTGTACACAAATGGGAGATAAAGGAGGCGTTTGATTAAATGACTTGCCTGCTACCTGCATTGCTGTTAAAAACTGAGGACCAGGTTTTGAGAGTATGCCTGCCAAATTTGGGGAGGTTGGGCTGCAATCCTTCACCTCTAAAGCAAATGCAGATATAGATGAGTCCCTATGGAAACTTGGACTGTTGAAATCAGAGCTATTTCCAAATTGGCTTGGATGGCTTGCCAAACTCTGCCCACTGGAGTTCTTTCGTGGACTTGGATCCAACATACCATTAACAGCAACAACATAATGATAATCAGCATCACTTGGTTGATTGACTCTTGCTTCATTAGAACTTGGACTCTCAGGTTCATTTGAAGGTATGAGAAAAATCCGCAATCGTTGAGAGCCTCCAGCTCTTTCAAGCTCTCCATACTCCTCAATCATATGATGAAGATCCTCATCAGAACAAACAGAAATGAGAGCATCAAGATCCTCCCCAGGAAGCTGGTATTTGATAATGTGAGCTTGATTGCAAATTGCAGAAGTCTTCCCCATAAGTTCCTCCCATGTGATATTCTTCCTGATGGATATAATCCGCGTCTCACCACCCACATATCTGAGCTGCCCATCATTTGGCCTCAGTAGTATTCTTCCTCCAAAACTACAGAGAAACTTTATCTTCTTATAGAAAGAACCTTCTGAGAATGGTGATCCATAAGGATGGCATGACTGAGGAGACTCAACGACGTAAATAGGAGGAGCAGTTGGTCCTGATGTAACTTGATCACAACAAATTCCTTCAGAAAATTTACCGGATACTTGTCTGGAAAATGTACCTGATACTTGTCTGATACCACCATGTTCACACTGGTATCCGCTCAAATTATTAGGATAAGCCCTGTTATCAACTTCAGCAATATATCCTCTGGCTAAACCAAACTCCGACAAATCCAAGTTACTATCAGAATTCATTCCCTTGATCCCAAGAATATGTTTTAGATCCTCATAAACCAGCTGATAATTATTATTAATATTAAAATCTAATCTATTTGGCAGGCGCTGGTCTGCATCAGTTGTGACAGGAAATCTCCTTAAAGCAACCCGATCGCGTAAAAAATCAGCAGAAAATTCTTCACCTGTCTGTACACATATATTGTCTACATCATTATCAGAAGGGATTAGGTCACCTGAACCAACACTCACTGTTTCTTTATATTGCTTGCCTGAAATGCCAGGAATCTCATTACTCATGGTGGAAGATCATATAGTTAGCTCCACCTAACCACCGTTTGTACTAGAGCATCAAATTCTCAATGTCTACTCATGTATAACCCGTGCTTGTGTTTTCTCCAAATGTAATTCTTCACAAATTCACACAGATAAATCCCTTATCCTGCCACTCCAAAGCTAATTTTCCAGATAACAATTTATCATAGACCAAGAGTTGTCAAACCTTAAACTCTGTACAATTTCTCATATGTCATCTACCCTTGTCTTAATCTACATATTCTAAAGGTGGCATAATCATTAAATTTCTCTGAACAAATAAAACCAGCAGAAAAACTTGGATAATTATGTTTGCCCACCATTAAAAATAAGGAGAACCAACAAATTTCCAAGGCATTCTACATAATCAATCTATTGATAATCATAAGATAAAGGTTCATCGCCACCAATGATATCACCATTATCACATGTTATTTCTTGCATACATGATCAATGAACTTGCACCTTATTAGTTCCATAAAGGAACTTAAGAATTTCAACTCTGCAAGAATAAGCACATGATCAACAAAATACAAAGTGAATGAAGAGGAATAAAAAGAAACCCATTTATCAAAATAACAATAAAATTAAACCAAAAGGAACAAAGGGTGTCATAGAATTAGAATCAAAATGGGAGCCTTTGGTCTTAAGCTACACATAAAACTAATTGTTTTCTAAAATGGGTACCTCTTTCATAAACCCAATATGAGCATGAAATTTGAGCTCGGAAGATTGTTTGTTGTGTTTGGAATGCAGGGTTTTGGGATAGGCTTGGAGGAATCCAAAAGAGAAAAATGAAGTTGAAGTTTGGTTTTTGTTGAGAACAGACAAAAAGGTTTGTTTGTGAGGCGAACGTTGAGAGAGAGAGAGAGAGAGAGAGAGGGAAAGGAAAATGTTCCATGAGGCTCGGAGTTTCCAACGGAGATGTCGGATAACAACATTTGCTTAAAATAGCGCAGTATGGACAGTGGAGGAAAGGGAAGGGGCTCCCTATTTCATGTCCAAACATTCTAATTTCTAATTCTTTCCACCTCCCTCTAGTCCACATCATGTTGTTTTAAATGGGAAAATTACATGTAATGTGAGTCATTGATATTTATGCCAAGGTATGTTAGTTTTTGCCAAAACGAGATTTTTTTTAAGGCAATTTTAGGATGCATCCGTTATATTAAGTTTATGTATTTTACAATGTGTTTATTTGGAATTATGGTATTTCTTTTGATTAAATTTTAATTTCTTAATTATTTTATATAAAAAAGAAAATACTTTTTTTTTTAAATTCTCATTGCTGTTTAAAAATATCTAAGACAAAACATATTGTTAAATCTTGATTCAAAGTTTAAATCTCAAATCATAAAAGGTTGGTTTAGTAGTCAACGAGTACGTTATGTATAAGTAAGTACACAATTACAAGTTTAAGTATTAATTATGCTAATTATTTGAGACCTAAAAAAAATATAATTGTGAATCCATTAATCTTAATATCTTGCATTTCACCAGACCAAAGAGATAGACTAGTTAAAATACACACAAGATAACCTAAATCTCACCTGATTGCAATGCCAATAATAAATTTCAAACTTCAAAATTAAATATCATTGGCTTATGTGTTATATATATTACAATGTTTTCACAAATCTTTTAAGTGTGAGATTAATTATCGTTTGAGATACTAAAGCTACTCCTTCTCACATGTCCTTCTATGCATACTCAAATCCCCAATATTGTAGAAACATTTTAATTATTGAATTATAGTTTATTTTTCACTACATCTATCCTTTATGAATTTCTAGGGTTATATATAATCAATAAACCTTTTTATTATTCTACTCAATTTTTTTAAACTATTTATCTTAATTCCAGCATTTCTCACATGGAGATGCCAACTTGGGTGGTGCCTCCACGTGAGACTTGTATCATTTTATGGTGGTACCATATCTACCACAATGCAATCACAATAAAAAGTGACCATTTAGTGATAATTGTAACATTTCACCTTACAAATGTCTATCATCTTGCCACCCTATGTGTCCTTTATACTTATTTTGTTGGAAGCATCGGCTGATTTTTTTTTATATATATATATAACCTTTTCACTTTTTCATCTTAGAGTGCTCATTGGATTTAGCCACATAAGCTTAACTAATAGATTTTGCAGCCTCAAGACACCCATCTTCCAATTCATATGACATTTAATGTGATCAAATGTTATAATACATACATTGTGAGTCATATTCACTTTAATGTATACCTAACTACGAGGAATAAATCTTTTTTTATAGTTTGTACTTGTTACTCATCAGTCAAGACATGTCTTGGAGACTTGAGCTCACAAATCTCATTCAACTTGTAGGTATTGAACATGGTTCTCAGCCTCCTCAACCTTGTGGTATAAGTATTACCAAATTATCCTTCCATGGCAATTTATATAACTTGAGCAATTGAGTACTTCACAAATAACTGAAATAAGACAACCTGACTCGTTTCTATACAAAAGCCTTCCTTTAATAATATTTCTTAAAAACATAATTTTTTTGTCTTTGGTACTGGGCTCACGGGCCTAGAGTAGAGATGCCCTCATGCCGGCACCAGAGAAAGGGTAAAAAAGGTAAGGAAGTGTATCAAGAGGGAATTGAACCCGTCCCACCAAGCACAATAATAACATGCCCTGCTTTTATATTTTTATTTTTCTTGCTTCACCAAAGAACGCGTTATGTTACTTGACTTTGTAATGTAATTACCATTCTTTATAATGAGAACCTTTTTATTAATAAAACATGAATAACTTCAGCCTTAAATGAAATTAACTATAGATTACAATCATTAAATAAAATTTCTCCGCTGGCACAATGTCAAGCCACTTATTGTAGCATCTATTTTATCCAATACATCAGTCAATTTGCCATTTTATTGTATCCTTTTTTTTTTATTAGCTTAAAAGATAGGTTTACACACATGACCGTTCCATACTCAAATTAATATTTTATGAGTGTGTTTGAAATAAATAAAAATAAAAAATGAATTGATTTGATTTAGAAATTAAATAATGTGTTTGATTTTTTTAAATAAAATTTGAATTAATTTAGAAATCAAATTTGATGTTTGAAATTTATTAAAATAGGATTTGATTTGATTTGATTTTATTATTTTACATTTTAATCTTTATGAGAGATAATTAGAGATAGTTATTAAGAATAAAATAATATATTTATTTTAAATCAAATCAAATCGTAATAAATCTCATTAATTTTAATAAAATTTTTAAAAAAAAAAATAAAATCTATATAATTTTAAAAATTAAATTATTTTTTAATATTCTAAATACATATATTTAATTAAATTTAATTTATAAATTAAATTATTTTTTATTTTTTTACATTCTTAACCCACTCTATATTATATATATGCAAAATAGGTAAGTTTTCATCTCATGTAAGCATAGAATTAACGGCCAACTAACATGGTTTATTTAATGGATTTAATTTATTCAAAAATAATTCTTTAAATGTATATATATATATATATATATATATATATATATATATATATGATATATGACATGATTTATATGCATATATTTGATCAAATATTGCATGTTAAACAGTAAAAAACTAAAAAATTTGCATGGTGAAGTGAGATATAATGTGTGTTTGGGATAATTGTGAAAATTTGATTATTTCAACAACATGGTGAAGTGAGATATAATGTGTATTTGAAATAATTGTGAAAACTTGATTATTTTAATAATTAATTATTTCAATAATTAAGTTTGATTATTTTAATAATCGATTATGTTTGGATATTTTAATTGAAAAATAATTTTAAATTAATCTATTTTATTTGGATGATATAAAAAAATTATTTTTATATATTAAATTACCAAAATATGTATAAAATGATTGAAAAAATTATTTAATTAATTTAAAAATTATTTGATTGAGAACAAAATAATATTTACATCTCAAAATAAAAATAATCTAACAACTTTTTTGTAAAAATGCTTAAATTTGAACTTTTCCACTAATATATGTTGCCATACAAATAGAATACAATCAACAACTTTTGAGAAGTTACTCAAACATGTTAATTTCCTAGACAATAGCTTTTTTGAGTGTCAACATACATTAGGAAGGATTATAATCCGTCCCAAACACATTCATATTTAAGAATAACATATATTTCTTTTTTCTTTTTTAAATCTGAGAACAACATATATATTTCTTCTTTTTTTAATCAGGAGAATAACATATATTTCAAAATATATATATTAATATGTTTTTCGCATTTAAACACCGCCAAATCATACGCAAACGTAAAGAAAAGAGAGTCGAAAACTGGAAAAGAGCATGAGCATATGCCAATTATAGCATTAGAGTTTTGGCGGGAAAAGTAACGAGCCAAAAGTTAACAAACACACTTGAAATACATAGAATCGAAAATCAAAGCAGAAAGAGAATAGATTAGAGACTGTGGAAAATGGCGGCAGGGAGCTCCAGCACCGATTTCCAGAGGATACTGGAAGCCATTAAATCCTCCGAGGTAAGCTTTGCCTTTTTACCTTCTTCATTCAACTCTCTTCTTTCCAGATGTCAGGGTTTTATTTCAAAAAATCCAACTCTTATTCAAGTTGAAATCATTTACCGATTTTCACGCTAGGATTGACCTTATATTGTATAATATGGTTGGGAGTCTCAAATCGATTTGTTGCTAGCTGCTATTATTGTGGTACTCATTGTCACATGTCCTGCTGTTACTGTTTGTCAATTGAAATTATTTGGCCAATTTTGTGAATATTTTCGTTGATTTTTATTTTTCTAGAATTAGTTATTTTTGATTAAGTAGACTTTTGCTTGATGCATTGAAACAGATTGTTGAGGATCGTGTTCAATTGTTTATTGATCTTAGAAGCATAGATTTGAAGGATTTATCCGAGTCCGGTTATGCTTCCGTCATGAACTGCCTCATAGTATCCTTGCTTTATGTTATGTCATCTTAATTCACCTTTCAGAAGTTGGTTGTTTATATCTTTCCAACATGATAATGTCATGTCCAACTTTGGGATGTTAACTGTGTAAGATTCTCCAGTTTTCTCTTCTGGCCTGGGTACTGATTCTGATAATCTTTTTATGAATATCCAATAATTGATGCTAATTTACTGATGCTCGTAAATTTAAAACTTCTCTATACTCTTGTAGCTTTCTAATCAATCGCTTGTAACATCCTAGCTAGTTAGATTATATTACATGTTTGTTATATTCTTATCTTTTCTCCCTTGTCCCTTTTTTTTTAATTGAATAGAATAATTTAAATTAGTGAATTAAAACAAAGGATGCTTGCATTCTGTAGTACATAAAAGGTAATACCTAGACAGAAGAAGAGTGGTATGGCTATGTCCGTGGTGGTTGTTGCTGGTAAGGCATACAAGGTGCTTAATGCAGTGCACCGTGTGAAAATGTGTGAAATAAAATTAAATATTTAATGAGTGATATATTATTGCAAATCAGGAGCTTTCAGCTCACTTTTTGTTTCATCTTGAATGTTTTAGTTACTGAGCATTTCCAGCCAAATGAAATGAATAAGTTTGTTTTGAATTGCAAGGTGAAATGAAGGTTTGTGCTGTGCTAGCTTTTGCACTGTGTGAATGAATTTTGGACATTTTGTGAATGTTTGGCTACACATGACAAAATGTGTGTGTGTGTCTACGTATGTATTTATGGAGGCACATGGTGCACAAGCATCCAAGATGACCAAGCAATAAGATGACCATGTTTGGTAATCAGTATGTGCGTGTGAGATAGAGCATTCATATGATATTTAACTATTGCATGTTAACAGCAAGTTAGAATGCAACTTTACTTGAATTATAATACATTGCTTCAGTTCTTTTGTCTTCATGATTAATCTGAAAAGAATTGGCTCAAATTGAATAACTATTGTTTTAATTTCCCTCTTATTTTAATGTGAAGTTGATCTTGTTGATGGTTGTCCTTGGTGCTTATGCTTAAAATGATAAAACTTCATGGCAATCAAGCAATATATAAACCTTAGATTGATGCTTGTTTAAATTTAAGGATAAGGAAGTGCCAAATTACTCACTAATGAAACTTCCATGACCTTAGGTATTATTTTACCTATATGCTATTTCAGCACTCTATTAATTATCTGCATTGTTGCTTCCACCTTAACTGCAAGCTTGACATTTTGGGAGGACTTCACATGTTTGGATGTCACCCAATGCATGCTAAATAGAAGCATTCTACTAGTAGCTTTAAAATATATCGATTTTAACCTATCTAGCTGTCTACCACAAATTCTCACTCTTGGAGCCAAGGTATGTCTATACTTTAACACTTTGTTACATCTCCAAACTTTTATGGGAAGATTTGTCTTTTCTTATAACACAATCTCATTAATTAGGCAAGCATCTGGTGTGGCAAGCATCTAAAGATGAGTCTTTTGTCGACAGAAGAATCACAGGAAGATGAACATAGATCTGTATTTTACCAGGTAGGTGTTTTTTGTCAAACACTGAGCTCTCAAATATTGACAAGATCTAAAGTCATTAAAAAGGTTCTTACTTTACACAGAACAAGCTTCTTACTTGGTTACATTTTTTTTTTAAATATGTCTTTTTGATCATTATCTGTATTTTCCTCTTCGTTAGTAATATGGAATAAATATTCTATCCTGTTCTAGCAGTAAAAGTAACTCTTGTAGATAATAGTGTATTCTATGTTTCCTCAAGACCAGGAAGTCGTTAATAAAATTCATGTTATCTAGGAGCTGCCTCTGCTGGACAAATCTAATCGAATTTAAGTTTCTTCTTATCTATACAGGGAAAGAAGAGATAATATGTGTATTATGTTTCCTGTAATTTTTTTTTTTGTATATTTTTTGTGAGAATGCAATATTGCAATATGCTCGAAGAGGATTACTATTCTGAAGTGATATTGGAGAATGAAGGATGATAGAAAACAGCAAGAGGAAAAGTTGAATAGTCTTATACTGTTCAATCAACACTCACCGGCTGTCATTATTGATGAGATATTGAGAAGTGGGCCTAACATGTGTTGCCTAGTAACCTGGAACCACCTGTCTGACCTGCAACTCACGATTAGCAAACAAGCTATGAGCCCTGCAAGCTATAATCTGTGAAACACAGCCTTATATACCGAATTCTATCTATTAAATTTGGGATTGCATTTAAAATCAAGAAGACGTTCATTCATGATAATAAGTTGATAACGTAAGAGGAAAACGCAAACAACAGAAACAAGAAAAATCAATGGAGCAAAGCAGTCCAATCCGTCAACGTATCTTTTAGGAATAACTCCCTCGCCCTCCCCCAACAAAAAAATGGCCCATGTGTTTTGTACCAAATAGAAGCCAAAGCTGCTGTGCAAACGAAACCTCCTTAGTCCTTAAAGATAATTGTTACTTACAACTTCAGACTCGTTCATCGTTAATACTCAAAGTACTAAAAACATAAGATACTTCCTATTTAGCTGGGAAAACAAACCTATCTGATATAAGTTTTCTTGATAAAAGCTTTTACTGAAAAAGCTCTAACATTATTTGCTGGACAAATGCAATGTCCAGCTATAGACATAGCACACTTTTACAGAGCTGCACACTCTTTCCTTTTGCTGAAGCCTTGAATATGAATATAAACAGTCCAGATTGTTGACAGCTTCTTTTCTTATGTGGAGTGGTTTGTTTAATGGTGGTGATTGAGAATGTGGTTGCTCTTAATAAAGAGCACAGATGTTTTGATTTGTAAAGCTCTTTGAGGAATTTTCAGCCTTCATGAAACATTCATTTGCTAATTTTCTTAGTGACACTGACATCAAGTTTTATTTTGATCTAGTTATATTTATGTTATGCAGCTTCTTCTGGAGATCCTAAGATTTTCCGCATCAACCCTTTCAGCCTTGTTGAAATTCCCTGATTTTGGTGACAAGGAATTGATGAACATTGTTGAAACCTTCATTTTAGAAGCATTAAATCTAACTGAAAATTCTATATCAGATGCTAAGGTAATATGTTTCTCTCTGGATATGAAACTTGACAATATGAGAACATGTTATATAATTTTTTTTTGTCCTAAATGATTTAGGATTTAATTTGATGTAAATTTTTTGCACTATCACAATTATGCATTGCCACATTATTAGAAGAGTTTGACTCTTACAACAACTGCTTAAGAAGTCAAACTCTTATTTGTCAATACATGATTGAGTGGTAGGCTAGTCGTAACAAAAACACTTCACTCTGATTGTGGATCAAAATTAAACTTGGACAATGCGCAGGTCCGCTATACCTTGTGCTAAAGTACTAATTTAGTTAGAAGAATGGGGTAACATAGATTGAACTGTTGACCACTTGGTCATAAACTTTGATACCTTGTCAAGAAACAACTCAACCCAAAAGCTTAAGCTGTTAGTTTTAGGTCTATGAATTGATTTTTATCTATAACAAGGGACAACAAAATCATCATATAAAATGTTAGGATTTTTCTTCATTTTATTGTTTTGGAACTTTTAATTTACTGATTCTCTAGAAGTGAATAAAAATGCTAACACACGTTTTAGTATCAGAAGTTTAAACATTAATAAAGGAAATAAAGTTATATAGCAGGCAAATGGAGGTTTAAAGTCTAAATTTAAGAAATTGACACCTACTAAGGTGAGGAAGTATATAGTTAACTTATAATGGCAGCTATTATTTCTAAATTGTGACAACAGTTATGGAAAAGTTTTATCATCATAAAGTTGCTCGTTAAAATTTAGACAAAAATGCTGTATTGTATTTATATAATTAATTATAAATATTGTGAGAAATCTTTTACTCTGTTTTGTCTACATTATTATGTATATATATACATGTGTATATGTACATATGTATGTATATTGATGAAATTTCTCCTATTCATATTCACTCCACAAAATTTTGTATCTGTTCTTAAGCATAGTTCTTTTCGGACCCTAAGCAGAAAATTCAATCATTTGGATCAGAAATATTGAAGGTTGCACACATGATCATTGATGCTGTCGTAAAACTATGCAAGGTGCGTTCTGAATTAGTAAATTGGGAGACCTATGATGAAAAACTTTTGAGCCTTGACAAGCCTACTAATGTTGGCCATGCTACAAACATAACAAAATGTGCAATAGAAAAGCTATCTCAGATTGGTGTCCTTGCTGCAAATGATGGTGGCAATTCAGTCAATATTCTTAATGTCTCCTGGAAAGGTGTTGTCTCTTTGCTTCAAATTGGTGACGGACGTTTTGCAGAAGTGAACATAGCAAATATAGTGTTGACCTTGCTTGCATTGATAACTGAGCCTCTGAAATGTGCTGCTGAGGCTTGGTCTTCATCACTGAAGGAAACCGTTTCTGTACCTGAAGCTAAAAGGATCTTTGTGCCGGTGAAATTTTACCTGATTAATGCAGTTAAAATATGCTCACTTTATCCTTATCAGGCTTATACAGTGTACAGGGAGATTACACTCTGTGTTCTCATGATCACTTCTTTTAGAATTTTTGTAAGTACTGAAAACCTTCTGAAATGTGCATCTGCAGTAATTACCGAGCTATTGGAGGAAACAACCTTGGATCTTGTATTGTCTTTGCTAAATTCTGATAAACTGAAACTGAAACAGAAGCTTGAGGTACTGGAGTGGTTGTTCATTAGTGAAGGGCATTCTCATTCTGTCCTTGATGGTCCAACCTTAGCTGTTTGTAACTTAACATGGGTTAATGAAATCTTTTGCAATACGTGTGAAGGTATGAGCAGAGCAAGAATATTAATAATAGGTCGAGTTGCATTGTTTATTAACTTCCTCAGATATTCTCTTGGGTTCGATGAAGATGTGAAAATAGCAATAACTCGGAAGCTTCATTGGTTTTTGGATATTTTAGTTGAGGAAGATGTATATTCTCACATGCTTGTTTTGCAACTTCCTTTATTGTGTGGCTCTGGAAAAACAACGGAACTGGTGTGGCAGCCTATGTTTACTTCCCTCTTGCAAGCTTTCAAAACCTTCATGATTGTGATCTCTTCGAGTACAGCTTGGAGGGAGTTGGAGTCTTTTTTACTAGAGAATTTCTTTCATCCTCACTTTCTTTGCTGGGAGATTGTGATGGAATGCTGGTGCTTTGTGCTGCGACATGCTGAAACACAAATGGCAAATAGCATCATTAGCAAACTATGTTCATTACTTAAGCTGCTAGCATCCTCGGAATCTGTTTTCCTTTCTTATTCTTCCTTCAGAAAGTTGGCAAGATCAATCTGCTTGTTTCTAACCTATGGTGCACAATCAATGGTTAACCAGGTGTACATGTCTCTTGTTGGTGATGGGAGATCACAGTTGTCATTAATTTTTTGTTTGGCTCTGTTCATGGAAGGTTTTCCACTTGATTTACTGGCAGATGAGTTGAGAAACACTTCCATTCAAAGAATTATATCTGATTATTTTGACTTCATAGACAACTTTGATGAAGCACCATTGGTGGCATGCCCTTCTGGTTTGTTTGGCATTCCAGTTTTTATTCTTTCTGCTTCTTTGCAATCATTGTAAGTATTTCGGTTCTGTTTTATTCCATCCTTTATTCAGTTATTATAAGCCAAAATGAAAATATATATAACATAAGCTTCATTAACGAGTATAACATGCATACCATCTTAGCTATTGTGTTGATCTCTTTGTTATTGTTAATTGTACAGTCCGCATACAGCACGTACACACATGCACACATAAGCCTTTTGATTAGTTCTGAATAAATTTATTGTGTCTTTATATCACAAAGACTTCTAAATCTTGGGAAGCAAAAATCAGAATTGAGTTTGATCTCTCACATGCTTGTTTCAATCTGATTTGAATGTTTTACCGATGTACTTGATGTTCTTTAATTTAAACCTAATTGCTACCTACCAAATATTTCCTTTCATTCTTTCACTGAACCAGAATATTATATCGGTGCCCGCATTAAGACTAGTATTGCAATTTTTTGCAGCCAGGTTGGACTATCTGATATTGATGTAAAGACCTTAAAGTTTTTGGTTTCAATTACTTATAACTATAAAAGTACTGCAGACAAAGTAGTCAAGGACCAATTTCTTCGGCTTTTCGGTGAAATTCTAGGAATCATCTCATATTTGAAACATCTGTACACATCAAATGATATTGAACAAGCCATCATGGAGATTGAAAATATCTTTATCTCTGAGCCTCCTGCCCTTTTGTACAAATGCAAACCAAATTTGGCTCATTTCATGGCCGGACTCATACACATGGAAATCTCAGAAAGTGATGATGATGCAAAGAGCTGTGCTGTGTGGGAATTAAATCACTTGCTCTTGAGAGAGCGGCACTGGGCATTCATTCACTTGGCAATAACAGCATTTGGATATTTTGCTGCTCGTACTAAGTGCAATCAGCTATGGAGATTCGTTCCACAGGATGCCGCACTTTCATATGATACAGTTTCAGGAGTGGAGGCAAATAAGGAGAGATTTATGCTTGAGTTTAAAACATTTCTTAAAAAGGAAATAGCTCTTCTTACAGTTGCATCAAACCCTGAACAGCTTGAGCTGCTAGGAAGAGAAGGTCTTATGTTGAAACAGATGGTCCATAAGATTTCAATCATTGCTGAAGAGAGAGAGGGATGTGAGAGCATGGAAGTTGATGATAAGAACCAATCAAATAAAAAAAGGAAACTTCCTGAGGGAATTAGCAGAGGAGTGGAATTGCTGAAAAGCGGTTTAAGGATTATTGGTGACGGTCTTTCCCAGTGGCAGCTTAATCAAATATGAAACCAATGAACTGCATATCAAGTATTTGACTCAGTTTTCTCAACTTGAAGACGTAATTACTCACTTTGAGGAATTGGCCGGGAGCGGTGAGGTGTGTCAATCTCCTATTCATCAGAGCAATTCCCGAGGTTGATTACTCACCGATGCATGTTGTAAAGAAATCTTATAAATCAACGTATTCTACTGTAAATCTGAAGTGACAGATCATCTTCAGTTAAATTTAGGTCCTCGTTACTTTTGTATCTTGTATTCTAGTGCTTTATCATTTATGTAGCATTCAAATACAAAATCTCTTTATAAGCCAATATCAAGAAAAAGTAAGTTCTTGCGGAGGCTTGTGCTTTGTGGCAATGCCCTTTGAAATGTGGCAACTTCCCTTCTTTAACTTAACTTTTAGAAAAATAATAATGGACTAAGTGCATGTTTAAAATAACTTTAAAAATTGTAATAATTAATTATTACATAATTTTTTTATAATAAAATTAATTTTATATTTAGATATATTAGTTAAAAAATAATTTTAAATTAATTTATTTCGTTTGAATAGAATAAAAAAATTATTTTTATACATTAAATTATCAAAATAAGTATAAAATAATTAAAAAAATTATTTAATTAAAGATAAAATATTATTTATATATCAAAATATAAAAAATAATTTATAATCTAAAATTATAAGTTAAAATTTTAATATTATAGAAAAAAAATTTATAATATATTAAATTTTACATAAAAATTAAAATTAATTTTATTAAATATAATTAAATACTGTTATATTTTTTTTTTCTAAAAAAAAGTTGTTAGACAACGAATTTAATCGTTGCCAAACATGTTTTAAGTAATCTTTCAGCACGAGAAAAAAACAATGGAGTAAATAATTTTTCAATGGAGTAAGCATGGAAAATCTCTCTAAAGAGTGCCAAGAAAAGTTGCAGTGTGACACGAAGCTCAGGGGCAGGAAGCATGATTTAATATCAAAGCAAATACAATCAGCTTAAACTCTTACTGCTTTCAAGTATATATTAAGACAAACCCAACCAAACACGTCAAAGAAAAAAAAAACAAAAAGACAAACCCAACCAAAGGTTGGTAACAGAAAAATACGCATGTAAAGATGACACATAAAAGATACAAATGTTTTATTATCTCTTTATATAAACTACCATTTTCTTAGGAAGATGCCAATTTTTTTTCTCTGACGGACTTCCCAAAAGCTACCATTTTCTCATGGTCAGGGAGGTTTTCTCTGATAACTGGGATGTCCCTGAAATTATTAAACCATGAATGCAAGCGAGGGAATTTCTCAGCTTCTAGGACCTTCAGTTCAATGATATCTTCGACAGTCACAAGAAATTTGGCAATCGGCCCAAAAGCTATGTCCACAATGTTGATAGTGTCTCCTCCAAAGAATTTCTTCTGATCATCTAAGCATTGATCCTCAACAACTCTGAGATGTTCCCAGATTTTCTCTATGACCTTCTCCTGCTCTTCACCACTATTGCTACGGAAGAGTGCAGCAACTGCAGAAATCTTTAAAAATGACCTCAATATTAATGTCATTTTGAATAAAGATAGGAATGTTAGAGCATAGAAAATTGGGGTTGATTTTGATGCGAGTGTAATACTTATTTACATTATCTTCCAATCATTTATGACCAAATTATTAAAAATGGTTGACTATAACAATCATTACTTAAATAGTTTAACTTTTTTAATCATATGTCAATATATTATAGGATGATAGTATAAAAAGCTTTAAACTAGCAATGCAATTTAAGGGAACTTCTTAAGTGTTCTTGAAAAAAGAGATTTGTGCACCACGATAGTTTTGTTGACCATCATTTGTTAGATTTTATAGGATCTATATCAAGAATTTAGAACATCAATATAAATTTATTATTTAATAATACGTGTACTTCTTGATAGCGGAAGCACACACAAGCATGTATGTCAAGACCAGTCTATCACTCTAATCTTCTAGCCTATAACTGACACTTCAATGGAGCAATGTATAATCAGAATTGTTAAAAGTAGGGTAGAGATCCAACCCTTTTATAATATATTAGTAACCTCATGGACCTAGGTTACCTAGCCTACAACGTAATCCACTGTAATCTAACAAACTTACCATTAGGCTCAAGCCTAACAAATAATAAATAACAAACATGATGACTCTCAAAATACATAATAGATCACATAATTATAAGGACTTACAGGAAAAATATCAGACAATTTATTCAACCTATTTTAATAAAATAAAATACGCTAAACAATAGAAGCCCAAACACATAAAATTCTAACATTCTCTTACTTGAGCAATATTGATTAAGTTATAATTATTTTCAAAATCATTTTGAAAACAACTCTCAAGTTGAAAAACTTTGTGACCTCTAACATAACTTGGTAATACTCATAAAAAACATGATAAAAACCACCAACAAAACTATTACTGAAGAGCCATAGGCAAAGATAAACTATTTAGAGTCTAGTTTTCACATAATCACATAACTAATAACCTCATTGACATCACAAACAAGTGTGTAAATATAGTACACGTCCATAGATAATATGTGATCCTTTCATGTTACTGTGTATGGATCCTCATTGTGTATTTCCAAGAAAATACAACTCAATCTACCCAAGGAGATTATAACATTTTTTACGAAACACCATTTTCATAAAGGAAACAAAACATCTTTCTCACAAAAGTCTAATGTTTTCCGAAGAAAACATCCACATCTCAAGATATATTAATGATACTAAAATAATAATATAACATGATAAAGTCACATTTTCATAAAATTACCATCGTGTGCACATAATATAATTCATGATATTCATGTGAGTTCCAATTGCACAAGTCCTATAAAATCACAATTTTATCATTTCCCACTAATCCATCATATCAAAAGACATAAATCACTAAGGTTTAAACGAGTGATTGAGTAATGATTTAACCAGCTAACATAGCTCAACTGTTAATTCCAACATTAACAACACAAATTTCATCTTTACAACTTTGACTGTTAAAAATGTTTGAAATCGTATATATAGCATATAAATATCAATCAATTATTTAAAACACAACTGATTAATAAATATACAAATGAGATCAACAACAAACTTGTACTTTTATACATCTCGAGCAGCTGTGCATTTTAATGCGTTGAACATGTTATTAAATCACAATCTAATCAAATGAAGTACAGACAAAATTAACGACAAACAAGGACAACTAGTTCTAAGCGGCCAACATTTTCGATAAGCCACAAATTTTGCCCAAAATCGAAAATAAAATTATTTCGATGAGTATAGCACATACTCCAATCTCTTGTAAGATTAAGAAAAACTTTAACAATATTAGCCTAAGCTTATATATATAATACAATCTAATGTCCAAAAATAATTTGTTTAAATTCTTTAAAAGCAGGGCATAGATCAATATGTGATTAATAATTTTAGAAGCATATATTTATAATAAATAAATAAATCATGCTCTCACATTTCTTTATAAATTCAATAATAATGTGTCTCGTATCATTTTTACTTAACATAAATAGATAAATATTTATTATATCTTAAATAAATTCACATGAAATTTTCACAAGACATACTCTAATTAAAAAATAATAATTGATCACATACGAAACTTATTTCTAAATTTTAAATTTTTTTTGTCAATACAAAATAGATGTACGATAAAAAAGTAATATATCTAAGTTAGATATATCAAAAGCAACTCCTTCAAAAAAATAAAATAAAATGCAAGAGCCAAAACAATTGGCTCCCACCCAAATTTCAAGCAATTATATTCCTTACACAATATATATATATATATATATATATATATATATATATTACAAGAATATGATCTAATAATATTTAATTGAGTATAGCTCCCATTTATGAAAACAATTATTTTCTTCCGAGGAAGAAAATTCAATTACGTATGAAATTCTAGGAACTTAAGCATGCTTTCATGGATACAAATACATATCCATCATGGTAAAAACCATCACTATATATAAATTTCATCCTCTACAAGATTTTCAGTCAAAGTTTAAAACATCGCAATCCAATTACTTTGCTAAAGGAAAATACGATATGAAGTTGAAAACAAATACAATCAACCCTTGGTTGATTAAATGGACAATAGTCATCATTACAAGAATTCAAAACATATGAATATAAATTTTTCAGTGGGTTGGAGTATTAAAATGGGTCAAGTAGATGCGCAAGCCCGCAAGCCCAATACTTAAGTTTTAATTATGATATTATTATGTAATTTTTATTTATATAATATATAAAATCTTTGTTCTTATTTTTAATGTAAATTAATATTTTTATCACAAAAATAATTTTATTTGATGTTTAATGAGATTTAAACTATGAAAAAGAAAAAAAAATTGTTGAAACATAAGAATAATTTTTTTTAAGTATTGATAACTAAAAAAAAATGATGTAATGGGCCAGCCCGACACAACCCGCAGGCCGCATAAGGCTAGGTTGAACCAATAATTTATCAACTCACAACATTTTTAACTCTGTCTGACTCAGCCCGAAATGTTGTTGGCTTGATGCGGTTTGCCCCATTTTAACACCCTACATGTGGGTAGAGAATATAACATATACAATAATTTTAGAAAATTCAACACCTGTGGGAAGAAGAATTTTCACTTTCATAATATCTCAAGTTTTCCATGCTACTTGAACCAACTCGTACAATAGACTTCCTCTCAGTAAGCTAATGCACTAATTAATTTAAGTAACACAATCATCCCTAAATAAATAAACAGGTAGCTCCATTAACTTCACAAATGAGTCATTGTAGTGACAAACACTCGTATTCATCAATAGAGCTCCAAAATATGGATGAAGTTCTAATCTAAAGAACCGTTCTCAACTTCATACATAAGCTTTTCTAAACTATGTTTTCCAAGAAACACATCATGAAGTATTCACTTCATATAATTGCATCACCCAAGTAACGAATAAAATATCAATTTGTACAAAATCAAAATCTCATAGATATAATGTGCATATCATAATAAATCATAATAAATAGTATTAGACTACAATTTTAAATAGTTTAGATAGCCAAACAAGTTGATCCAACCAAAGTGAGAGCACTTAATAAGGTTTCAAGAATTTTTTTCCATTAGCTTAATAAATGGGCTACTGTGGTGGTTGTCATTTACTAAACTAATAAAATTTAATGAAAATAATAATTTATTCATGCTTTCTAAAGTAACATTATGTCTAAAAACATAATAAAAATAGTTCTCCTCGTATACTTATCAAATAACAAAGTAACAAAGTGTAATAAATATGACAATGATAATTAACACTCTCAAGACACATAACAATTTTCATAAATGATTCTCGTGAAGAAACATACAACATCATACCTAGAACATAACATAAACTATGATATAAATAAAATTCACTCAACCAAGTTTAATATTAGACAAAATTGCCTTTTATGATGTATATAAAATAATGCATATTAACCATGACTATGTTGTAACTCTCTCCTAGACTATCACATAGTCGTAGACAACAATAATCATGCTCTACCTTTTAAACATGCAATTATGCACTAAATTTTATTATATAATATTATTTTACATGATTTTAGCAATTTTTAGATAGACTTCACATCATAAAGACTTTTTATATTTAACATATAATTTTTCTTGGACAAATACTTGTTCATAACATTGCTAATACAAACAACTTTAATTCCATATCCACTTAACGAACATTAAACAATGCAACACAACATAGTGCTCAAAGAGTTATAACCAACAAATATCATATGCTTCACAAAAACAAAACAAAGTCTATATAACATAAAGACACACCTTCTAATGGAACCTATTTTTATTTAGCCAACCTAAATTTCAAGTTTTCAACTATTTGAACTGAATTATAACTTTGAACACACATTTAAATTCAGATACTCTCGGTTAAGTGTTGCATTTGTGAAACACATATGTATGCCTTTGATTTTCTTGAATATTGACTATTAGAAAAAAAAATCTGCCATCATGCTTAGTTAACAAACTTATACTCAAGTAAACCCCTCATTTGACATCAGATTTTTTTGGAAACTGGACAAGGCAAAATGAAAAAAAGAAAAAGAAAATGGAAAATATACATATATTCCATCAGTAGGCATGTCACAAAAATCGAAGTTACATGCTCAAGGTCTCTGGTCCATATCGTTTGCTTGGCCTCAACTAGTTTATCTTTGTTTTAGAGGCACAGTTTCTTGGGCGAGGAGCCACAGGTTTGCATTCCAGTTCCGACTTTGCATTCTCCTCCACCCACCAATCGATTAGCGCGTTTTAATTACTATAGTTGTAACTTTAATCTTAAACAGAAAAACTAACCCCCAAAAAAAAAAAATCACACATACACAAATATTGGTTCATGGTATCGTTTTCATCACAAAAAAAGCATCCAAACCCAACAATCCATATTCAAGGATCAGGAAAGTTTGAAGAAGATTTGAAATTTATCAACTAAGAAAAAAATGTTATCTCTCATCTTCGGTTTTATCTCCATTACAAAGATTCATTCAAATCCAACAACTTATCTATCTCATAAAATCGAAATTTAAAACTAAACCCAAATTCAACAGCTTCGTTTTCAATCCAACAAAAAAATTTTGTGTTCGAACTTCTTGCAACAGGGAATAAAAACTCACAAATCATTGCAACCCAATCAAGCCCTAAACAGGTGCAATCAATAATTGAGATTTTACAAAAACCCTAAATCCCCAAATCCCAAACAATTTGAGAATTTTCTAAATTAATTTAAGATTTTAAACCTAGTTAACCCTATCTGATACACATGTTAGATTTTAGGAGATCTATACTAAGAATTCATAATACCAATATAAATTTATTAATTAATAACACATGTACCTCTTGAAAGCTTTTTAAGCGGAATCATATACATTAAGAAGTCTACCACTTTAAGTCTCTAGTCTCTAACTAACATAAGCAGTTTATTATAAGAATTGTCAAAAGAGTGGAGTAAAAATTTTATCCTTTTATAATATATCAGTAACTTAATTTTTATCTATTATGGATCCAGAGTTATCTAATATATATCGTAATTTAGCACATTTACTATTAGGCACAAGCCCAACAAATAATAAATAATAAATATAGTGACTTTTAAAACTCATAATAAATCACATAATTATATGAAAATATCATGTTATTTATTTAACCCATTTTAATAAAATAGAATACAATAATCAATAGGAGTTTAAATACAAAATATTCTAATATAATTATCGCTCACTTTAAAAATATTTTTAATACAGTATATAATTAATATGTCTCATATTAAATGATATAGATGAAGAGATTTCTCTTCTCTTATTTTAAACTAAAGAAAATTGAGGCAAAACCAAGGTACACTAAACTAATTAGCTCAAAGGTAAATAGAACATGAATTGTATAAGTGCAAGTGATCATGATCATGATGGAAAGGCTAGAAAAAAATGCATATGATTGAGTTTCTAAATGTACCATGTCGTCAGCATATCTAACCCAAAACCGAGCCAGAGCTCTCTCATAGGGATCAACAGGAACCAATGGATTCTGCAGTGGCCATATCTCATCAATATATTCAACAATGATCATGGACTCACATATGGGTTTTCCAGCATGAACGAGCACTGGAGTCCTCTTGTGCACAGGGTTGTATTGAAGAAGTTGAACACTCTTGTTGACGCGGTCTTCCTCTATGTACTCATATGGTATACCCTTTAGCTTTAGGGTCAATACCAACCTCACAGTAAAGGGACTGTACCAAAGTCCATGTAGCTTCACCTCTGCCATCCAAGCTTGTGTTTTCCTAAGCCAACACTAGTCTGTCTTTATGGAGTGATCTATGGAGTCATCTGATTTGTTCAAGTTCAACAATCTCAAATTTCAGAAATAAAATATATATTGCTAATAAAGAATTAGCCACTAGTCAGGTCAGATCGGACAAATGGAGCTTCCTTCATCCGTCATCTTTGTTCTTTGTGGCATCTCCTTCAACAAGCTCAAATTTCAGAAATAAAATAAAATATTTATTATTAGTAAAGGAATAGTCAAATCCAATCAAACATTATATGAAGCTTCCTGTCTTTAAGCTTTCAAGCATCGAATGACGCAAGCGCTTATCCTAGCATGAGCTGGGTACTGAAAATTTGTGTAGAAATCATTTCTTGATAATGATTCTTTAATGTAAAAAAGAAAACAACAATCATATTTTTATTTATTTTTTTACATAATTTTTTATATTTCTTTTAATATTATTTATTATATATATATTTTTTTTATTTTTTTTATTAAATTACATATTTTTAAAAAATATTAATAATACATACGCTCTTAAAAAAATGTATAATTAATATTTTTTAAAAGAAAAAACAAAAGAGGAAACGTGTCACGGTGTATGGTTAATTTGTTTTGTTTTAAGGAAAAAATTGTCTTGGGAACCAACAAATTTAATTTACTTTTAAAGGCTAATAACAAGAATTTATTATAACAGTGTTAATATGGCGTTACTGTTAAAAGGCTCAGCTGTTATAATATAATTTATCATAGTTTTTTAGAACAAGATTTATTTTCTCTACGTTGACAGTATATTGTAAAAAAATTCTAAAGATAATACCTTCTGCCTTCGTAGATGAGTTTGAAGAATTTCTAAGTTTTAGTATTTAAAATTAGCATCCAAATTTTCTCATAAATAGATTCAAAGGAAAAATACAGTCTAAGGTCAAAATTAAATAAACAATATTTTAGGTATAAAATATATTTATAAAAAAAATACCTAATTTACTCTCCTTAATCTTAGTGAAGAAAATTTTTAAAAAACTGATAGATGCACAATATCATTTCTGTACAGAAGTAACGCAGAGATCATATCGTTGCTTTTACACAAAATATAAAAATTCTCAGCCACTCATTCAAATTTTTGTGAAACTTCTATACTTAATTTTTATGTGAAACTATTATTTTTCAAAATTTAATTATAGAATTTTTATAATTACAAGATAAATTATTACATATTCTTGAAACATATACTTCAAATTATCAAATAAAAAAAGTATGTTTCAAAATAAATATTTATCATTCATTTTAAATTAATAATTTAAAATTTATATAAATTTGTTTAAAATTAATAATAATAATATTTTATAAAATATATATTTATTATGCTTTTAAAAACATACTATCCCAAAAGCCAGTCACTTGAATTCAATAGCGAGCAGCAGCCTCATTTATTAAAGCAAATATAACTATCCGAAGATTCGAGCATGATTTTAATATTTTTTTTTGGTGATGCTACATAACGCTCAAATGTCTCTACGCAACACTTTTTTATTGGTTAAAACATGATGTTTAATGAGTCTTCTTTGTTTTCAAAGTATTAAAACTTAAAAATAAAAATAAAAATAAAAATACAAAAGCACATAAACTCGACCGCTTTTAATAGCACCATCCTTTTTTATTTTTTTCGAAAGCTTGATTTAGTATCAAGGCAAATACTACAATCAGCTTAAACTTTTATTACTTTCAAATATATTTAAGACAAAAACAAAGATTGGTAACATAAAAGAAATAGCATATAGAGATGTCTCATAAAGATACAAATTCTTTATACGTCACATCATTAAAGCTACCAATTTCTTAGGAAGAAGCCAAAACCTTTTCTCTGAGAGACTTCAGAAAAGCTACCCTTTCCTTATGGTCAGGGAGGTTCTCTGTGATGATTGGGACATCCATGAAATTATTAAACCATGAATGCAAGCGGGGGAATTTTTCAGCCTCTAGGACCTTCACTTCATCCATACCTTCAATCTCTACAAGAAATCTGGCAATCGACCCGAAAGCAATATCCACAATGTTAATAGTGTCTCCCCCAAAGAATTTCTTTTGATCACCAAAGCACTGATCCTCAACAACTCTGAGATGTTCCCATAACTTCTCTATGACCTTCTCCCGCTCTTCACCACTACTGCTACGGAAGAGTGACCCAACTACAGGAACCTATAAAAATTGACCCCTATGTTATTGTTACTTTGAATAAAGATAGGAATCACAGATCATATAGAAAATTATGAGACAGAATCAAGGTACACTAAATTAATTAAAAATAAAACTTAAATTTATTTTTTTATATTCATTATATTTATTTTATTAATTAAATTATAATATATATTTATTAATGTTCTCTTTTTTATTTTTAATTTTAAAACATGTATATATATTATAACTTAATTAAATAATAAATATAATAAACATAAAAAAATAAATCTAAATTTTGACTATTAATTAACTCAAAGATAAACTGAACATGAATTGTATAAGTGCAAGTGATCATAATCATGATCATGGAAAGGCTAGAAAAAAGCATATGATTGAATTTCTAAATGTACCATACCATGTCATCAACATATCTAACCCAAAACCGAGCCAGAGCTCTTTCATAGGGATCACCAGGAACCAATGGATTTTGTGGCCATATCTCATCAATGTATTCAACAATGATCATGGACTCACATATGGGTTTTCCAGCATGAACGAGCACTGGGGTCTTCTTGTGCACAGGGTTGTATTGAAGAAGTTGAGGACTCTTGTTGAAGCGGTCTTCCTCTATGTTCTCATATGGTATATCCTTTAGCTTTAGGGTCCATACCACCCTCAAAGTAAAAGGACTGTACCAAAATCCATGTAGCTTCACCTCTGCCATCCGAGCTTGTGTTTTCCTAAGCCAACGCTAATCTGTTTTTATAGAGTGATCCATGGACTCATGTGGCTCTTGCTCAACAAGCTCAAATTTCACAAGTAAAATATCTATTGCTAATAAAGTATTAGCCACTAGTCAGATTTGATAGGACAAACGAAGCTTCCTTCATCCTTCATCTTTGTTCCTTGTGGCATGTCCTTCCACGCACATCCCTTTTGTTTTCTCCCTCACCAACATATAAATATATATTTGTGTTTCATTGTTACTCGTGGCATGTCGCAAATTCCTATTTGTCTTTGAAAATTATGAAACACAAAAGTTACACGATTTTAATAAGAATTCGTATACTTTTCGCATTGATTATTCAAAGATATATATATTTCTCCCTCACAAACGAAGCTTCATTGATATATATATATATATATATATATATATATATATATATAAAACCACGCACATCCCTTTTGTTTTCTCCCTCACCAACATATAAATATATATTTGTGTTTCATTGTTACTTGTGGCATGTCGCAAATTCCTATTTGTCTTTGAAAATTATGAAACACAAAAGTTACACGATTTTAATAAGAATTCGTATACTTTTCGCATTGATTATGGAGGATCAATTTATATTAGTATAAGTTTTTTTTTATATTTATTTTTAATCGTTAATTTTTTTTCATTTAATAGTTATTTTTAATGAAATAATCTTAACTATTAGATGAAAGTAAAATTAACGGTTAAAAATAAGTGTAAAAAAAAAATTTATACTGATGTAAACTGATCACTCCTTATATATATCTATATCTATTAGAGGTGACAAAACGGGTTCAACCTGTTGGGTTAGCCTGCCAACTCACTATTTTTTTGTGGGTTGGGTTCAACATTTCAATTCATTTTTAATTTTCAACCCGCATAGCGGGTTGATCTGTCGGGTTGAGTTTTTTTAAAAAAGTGTTACAAATTAGTCTTATTATTTGTGTTTATGATATTTTTATGAGTATGATACTAATTTTATTTTATTTATTTATTTTTTTATCCTCTATAAATTATAATTTTATATTTTTTAATTTTTATGATTTTTTTATTTTTTATACATTTTATTTTTGTTTTTAAGATCAACTCACTTATCTTTTTTTTTTTTTTTTTACGCGGCCAATCCACCAACGTAAAATAGAGTAAATTAGTTCTTCTAAATTTCATTTTTCAAAACGCTAACCTATCTCAAATTTTTTAGCGAGTTGAAGATGAGATAGATTAATCTATTTTGTCACTTCTAAATTTTATATATATATATATATATATATATATATATATATATATATATATATATATATATATATATATATATATATATATATGTGGCATGTCGCAAATTCCTATTTGTTTTTGAAAATTATGAAACACAAAAGTTACAGATTTTAATAAGAATTCTATACTTTTAGCATTGATTATTCTAAATATATATATATATATATATATATATATATATATATATATATATATATTTACAAATAAGAGTAATAAAAAATATCATTCAATGAAATATATATATAAGAATAATAAATGCTAAAAGCATACGAATTCTTGTTAAAATATGTAACTTGTGTGTTTCATAATTTTCAAAGTCAAATAGGGATTTTTTTGAGAAATCTTATAAATCTACATATACTACCATATAATAAATCTGAAGTAAGAGATCATCTTTAGTAAAACTTAGCTCCTCCTCACTCCATTTATATATTGTATTATACTGTTTTATCATTTATGTAATATTCAAATATAAAATCACTTTGTCAGTCAATATCAAGAAAAAAGAAGTTCTTGCTTTGAGTCAAGATGAGAGGTGCACTTGCAATTCTGAAATGAATTCAGAAAGGTACTTGAAATAGGTACGTTACGATGATTTTTTCTTTGCGCAACAGCGGTAGCAGAGCGTGTTTAAACAGGAGGGTTAGTACCTGCAAAGGGACTCTAACGCTCAAGTCAAACTATACACAAGTAGGGTTATGCTATGAGTGATAACTTACTTATATCTGTTTAAGGTTACTTAGTCTGGTATTTATAGAGGTTGAATAGATATGTTCTCATAATGGAGAGATACGTTCCCATATTAGTAGCAGGAAGAGATATGCTCCTTGTTTAGTTGCAGAGAATTCTTATATTATCATAATACCGATATGGTAGTTATATTGTTATTATTCTGTAAGATCATGGTCGGCAATAACATATATCATAAAGATTTATCAATTGCGCAAATCTTACGGTAAGGCTGTTGTTATCCAGTACCGGGGTCCCACATATATTACCAAGGTCCATGATAAGCATATTCCTGCCGAGGGGGTTGATGCCGGATTCTGGCGGGCATGCGCGCTGGGTTGACCTACGGGTTATGAGCCCGGATTACGATCTAGAACAGTTGCCTTTAACTTGACGCTTAAGTGGAACAATTAAGTGTCGAGGTACCAAGTTTTGAAAAGAACACACGACGCACAATGGATATAGAATCCGAAAGGGCCGAGGTCTGTTTATTGTGGATTACCTCCGAGGTTGACATGTGAGGTCAGAATCCATTATGGATTACTATTTTCTTTGTCATCTTGCCATCTGAGGTGTGTCCTTTGATGCCCCCGTGCATGATTTTACAAGGCTTTTGTCTTTTCTTGCAGATTTGCTCTATAACTTGTAACAGTTTGAGCTTTCTTGGAAAACTGTTGCTTTAACTTTATTGGGAATTAAAGATCCTTTAAGAGGATATTAGTTTCATACTGTTTTCTAACTGCCCACTACTCCCTTGGCCAATGAGAAGGAAGGGAGCATTAAAAAGGGAGTATTAAAGTGTGGCTTCCAACGCACAATCAGTTCTCATTTCTTAGGGCCAATCAGAGTGCTTCATTCCCTCTATAAATAGGGAATGTTTGCATTGAGGCTAGCATTCCCTTCGTTGCATTCCTTTTGCTTTGTGATTCTGTTTGAGAATGATCTTTTTTTAGAGAGTGTTTTCCCTTTTACTTTCTGTACACATATAGAGGGTTTTGCCCTCGGCAAAGATCATCTTCTTGTTTTTTCAAAAATATTTGAAGGCATTTGCTTTATTTCTGCCAGTCCATTAGGTAGGGGCCTTTCTCTCTCGGCGTGCATGAGATTGTTTGATCTACCCTCTCTTGCCGGGAAGATCTGCGGTTCCTGCCGTGTTGCATGGAGACACTCGGGGAAACACTGCCCTTGCCCCTCCTCCTTCTTGAGTGCTTTGGAGGCACTTAGTCCGGTCTTTTGGAGCAGCTCAACATGATTGTGAAGTCGGTTGAAGTTCCAATGGAACAATCTTTTGATGAAAGGTTGCATCATGTTCAACAAGGAAGAGACCGGTACTGGTTTTAGAGGAACCTTGGAGGTGGCAGTGATCCGGGGTGCCAGTACAATGATGTTGGTTTCCTTCCCCGGGTTCTCTAATAGATACTCTTTTCTGAACACTTTTGATGTATTTTTCTTTCTCTTTTTGTTAAAGCTGATGATGTATGGAATGAGAAAAAGCAATAAAAATTCTTCTTTTTTGAATTATGTCTTGTGTCTTCTCATTTCTCTTTCCATTTTTCGTTATCCGTACTGTTATTTTTCTATCGGGGTGAGTCCAACGCTCTTCCTGTAATAATGTTAAGTTGTCCCCTGCTTAGTACTTGGTTGGTACAACAAAGTGGCAAGCTTGAATTCCTGCCCCTGGGGTCCGTGTACCGTATGGCCTAAAGAATTTTAACTTGGTCGTTGTTCACTATTTGATTTTTCTGGGATAGCCGTGGTCCAGATTGACCTACCATATTATAGATGGACATACCGGGTGCAACCGTGGTCTGTAGAAAAAATTCGTGGAAAATTTCTGGACTTTATTTGCTAAGGTTTCATGTCTTTTAGTCTGCTGCACAACCATCCCTTTAACTACCGCGACAGCTGTGAGGGCCACGTGGCACGCCTCAGTTAGTTAGTCGTGCTTAGTGCTCTGCGCACCATTATGGATGTCTTTCGAAATATGACATGTTAAGATAGAAATGGCACATAACCTTCTGGCTTCTATAAATAGGGACTAAGGCTCCCTTTTTTTCATTTTTACTATTTTTGTCTAAAATCTGGCGGCCTGAGACAATTTTTGATGGTCTTTCATGGCGGAAGAGAGCAGTTCCCAACAAGTTTTCGGCAGTTCATACACCCAGTTATCAGTTTATTTTCATTTCCTTCAAGGTACTTCTTCTTTCTTTTATTTGTTTCTGCTATCTTTGAGTCGTAGGGTAGTTGTGCGCTCCGTTTTGGAATTCACTTCTTTTTTCCTTTTTTCAATAAGAGGAGTTTGGATGCCATAGTTCCCGAGTCTCTTCAATGACGCTGCCCTTTGGAGCACTTCCTCTGCCGTACTATGCGTGATGGAGGTATCCTTCTGAGGCTTCGACCTTGGAGGGCGCAAAGGCCGGTATGTGGGCGTGAGCTATTTTTCTTATTTACCCACTTCTATGTCTAAATCTTTAAGTTAATTGATTCTGACAACTACTCATTGGCTTCTATGGGTGTTTCTAGGAACTTGATGGCCAGAAGAAGAAGAAGGACGGCTAGACCTCAAGCACCGGCTCTAGAAGTCCGGGTGCTGGTTGAAGAAGATCCCATCCGGATTTGGTGTGGTCCAGGGTTAGTGTGGTTGGGGATGATGCCTATGATCGAATATCACAGTTCCAGCCTAGAGAAGAACTCGATAGACTTCGGGGCTACTTGATACTGACTGAGAAAGGTAGTAGGGACCACGAGTTTAGCATTATGTCCCCAGAGAATGAAAGGGTGTGCTCCACTCGGCAGGCGGGTGCGCACTACATGTTCATGTACAAAGACTTTTTTATTCGGTTTGGACTTCAACTTCCTTTCAATGATTTTCAGCTCGCCGTCCTCTTCACTCTTCAAGCTGCTCTAACCTAAATTCATCCTAATGGTTGGGCAAACATTCTCACCTTCGAGAGAATTTGCCGATTAGTCTGGTTGCAGTCTTGGAGAAGGCATTTTTTTTATTTCCATACTTGGTGGAGTTTTCAAGGCGGTAATGCTGCTCAATTGACCTGGCTTTCAGTCCGGTCGAGGCTCGGCTGAAAAGTCTTTCATGCTTACCAAGAAAGTTATAAGGACTTCAAAGAAAAGTTCTTCAAATTAATAGTGGCCCCCCGGTTCTCGTCCTTTCTGGCTGAATAATGACGGGGAATCGAAGTTCAACCTGTATTGGACTCAAAAGGAGTGGAATGTCCCTCTTAAATTGATTGAGAAGGAGAAATACCAACTAGATTCCGATGAGGTTGAGTGTGTTGATTTCTTTGAAATGTGAGTTCGGCAAATTAGTTTGATTTCTTCAAAGGACGTGCTGGGTGCCCCTGATGATGCAACTCTCTAGGATATTCTAGGTAGTGTAGTTCGCTGTCCGCATTTAATTATATATTGTGTATGATAATTTCTTACATATTTTCCTTGTTCTCTGACTCTTTGCTTGTTTTGCAGAAAGTTTGGCTTTAATGGCGTCCGAAAATGCTTTGGCAGTCTACAAAGCCCTGAAGGCCAAGAATACGACTAGTCCTTCTAATGCCCCCACGGTTGTTGCTCTGGCTTCTCCGCCCCCACTAGTTGAGGTTCCGGTGATTGAGGGGGAACCTATTCAGTCAGAGGATTCTCCCCAACAGCCACTCAAGAGACGAAAGAGGAGGGTTGTAGAGGGCGGCAGGTCGGATGATCGTGGTAAGAAGGCTGCTGTAGAGTATGGGCATGTTGGACCGATCAGCCTGAACTCGGACAGCTTGAGTCTTGGGAATTTTATAGACCTCAACATCCTCGATGACCGAGTAGTGAATCATGTCACTTAGCATGACGCAAAGGAGATTTTGTCGACCTTTTAGACATATGCTTTCCATTTAGCTACCGAATCTCATTTTCTGGAGAGGTGTTATGACGACGGTAAGGATATGGCTTAGAAGGTGTCGACAGCTGAGCAGTGTGAAAACCTGGCTCTGAAGGCCAAAGAAGAAGCTTTGAAGGCTAAGAGTGATGCTGAAGCCAAGACCCAGGAGCTGGAGAAAGAGACAGCGGCCTTGAATGACACTTTGAAGCAGAGGGAAGCTAGCTTGGTGGAAGTTCAGAGGGAGGTCGTTGTGTTCCGGGCTGATAACGAGAACCTCCATGCTCAAAATCAAGAACTTCAAACTAGGATGGCCTCTCTGCAGGGTGATGTATAGCAGCTTATCAAGGTTTGCACGAATATTAGCGGGGAGCAGTTTCGAAACGCTGTTGACCAAGTCCAAATCTTCATTCCCGGAGTGGCATTGGAATTGGATGCGTTGGACCCTAGGAAGGTGATTAGGGATGACCATCTCGTGCTTCCCAGTGCTGCTCCAGAGGGTCAAAGTGTCGCTAAAGCTCTGTCCATCGCCGCTCGGGACCCGGATGTTACTGAGGGCTCAGTAAATGCTTTTTAATTCTTGCTTTTGCCCTCTGCGTGATGTGTTTTATTTTTGTCTAGACAATTACCCTGGGTTCTGGGGTGTTAAGTTTATGTACTTTGTTAATTTTCTCTTCCATCATCCTTACTGGACCCAACGTCCATTGTGTTGCTTTTCACAATCATTTTATGGACATAGAAATATTTCCCATTGAGGGGAAACCATGGTCCGGGGTCCATCACTAATCGCTTTGGTGTTTAGGATCCCACATGACTTAGGTATAATTTTAAGTGGCTCATAGTTGTGGTCTTTTAATGTTTATGGTTTAATGTGTAAATTTTCCTAAGACTTAAGATTTTTCTACTACACAACCTGTTTAACTTAAGACAACTCGTGGTAGGTACCATAATGGCATGACACAGATGTCATTATCCATGTTGCCAATAACAACATAATGGTTGTAGCCAAGTGTCGATGTTTTGGGTGTAGACCCTACAACTCGCGACCAACCCGTAAATAGGGGTTTGGTGGGTTATCCTCTTAACCTAGAAGCTAAGGAACTCCCTGATCCCATTGGGAACGAGCTCCTAAGGCTAATCAAGGCAGAGTCCGGCCTGAGGGTCCTTTATCTTCAAAATCCGGCTCCCATCAGGAACAAGCTCAGTGGACATTCTCAAAGCTGGCTATAGCTTTGAGGGTCCTTTGAGACTTTTTAAATGCAAGTAGATGTGTAAAAATTGTTTTGCTTTATTAATTTGGTAAATGACTAAGATCCATACAAAATGCTCTAATAATGATTGGGGCAAATCAAATATGAAGTAAACTAAGAGACTAAGCCTCAGAAGACACTTAGCTATAATACTTTCTAAGTTTGTCTGCATTTTAGAAGTTCTTGACCGGCTTGAAAGTTCTTGATCGACTTGCTTGTTAGTGTCTCTAAGGTGTAAGCTCCTCTACCAATGCTGACCACGATATGGAATGGGTCTTCCCAGTTAAGAGCTAACTTTCCTTGGGAGGCATTCCTGCCTCTAATGTCAACTTTGTAGAGAACTAGATCACCTGGCTGGAATTTCCTGGGAACGACCTTTAGGTTGTACCATGCTGCCATCCTCTGCTTGATGGCGGCGTCGCGTATATGAGCAACGTGCCTTCTTTCTTTCATAAGATCTAGGCCTTTCCTGATCAATTTCTTAGGAAGAAGCCAAAATATTTTCTCTGAGAGACTTCAGAAAAGCTACCATTTCCTTATGGTCAGGGAGGTTTTCTGTGATGATTGTGACATCCATGAAATTATTAAACCATGAATGCAAGCGGGGGAATTTTTCAGCCTCTAGGACCTTCACTTCATTCATATCTTCAATCTCTACAAGAAATTTGGCAATCGACCCGAAAGCAATATCCACAATGTTAATAGTGTCTCCCCCAAAGAATGTCTTTTGATCAAGAAAACACTGATCCTCAACAACTCTCAGATGTTCCCATATCTTCTCTATGACCTTCTCCCGCTCTTCACCACTACTGCTACAGAAGAGTGACCAAACTGTAAGAACCTATAAAAATTGACCCTAATTTTATTATTACTTTGAATAAAGATAGGAATGACAAATCATAGAAAATTATGAGAAATCAAGGTACACTAAATTAATTAACTCAAAGGTAACTGAACAAGAATTGTATAAGTGCAAGTGATTATAATCATGATGGAAAGGCTAGAAAAAAGCATATGATTGAATTTCTAAATGTACCATGCCATGTCTTCATCATATCTAACCCAAAAACGAGCCAAAGCTCTTTCATAGGAATCACCAGGAACCAATGGATTTTGTAGCCATATTTTATCAATGTATTCAACAATGATATGGACTCACATATGGGTTTTCCAACATGAACGAGTACTGGGGTCTGCTTGTGCACAGGGTTGTATTGAAGAAGTTGAGGACTCTTGTTGAAGTGGTTTTCCTCTATGTTCTCATATGGTATACCCTTTAGCTTTAGGGTCCATGCCACCCTCAAAGGAAAGGGACTATACCAACATGTAGCTTCACCTCTGCCATCCTAGCTTGTGTTTTCCTAAGCCAACACTAGTCTGTCTTTATAGAGTGATCCAAGGAGTCATGTGGCTTGTTCAACATGGTGAACATAACCCAACCCAACCCAATCAATCCGACCCAACTCGATATAATATATCTGGGTTAGTTCGAGTTATCGAGTCAGATCAGATCAAATCCAATTAACCCGATCAATGGTTGGTTCAGGTGACGGGTTCACAAATGCAACCCGTGAACCTGACCCCGATTACCCGATGACCCGAAATTAAGTTATGTCGTTTTGTGCCACATTTCACTACTTCACTTTCACCTTCATTTCACGATTCCTTATTTCCTCTTCCTTGATTTCCTAATTCATTTCCTGAACCCTAGCCCCCTCCTTGCCTTGCCACCTTCGTTTGCACCACCAAGCCACCAGCAACTCCAGCCACCACTTCACTACCTTCCTGTGCCACCATCGTAACCCACCAACCCATTAGACCTCCACCACTGATGGACCAACCCCCTTTTGCTACAAGCCATATCCACGTCGATGCCTTTGTACACGAACCACCACCTATGACCGTGATCCAGCCACCGCGAGCTTCAACTCAAGTTGTGTCACCGCCTAGATCTGCTACTTCTCTCACCCAGATCTGCGACCTAACCACTAGATCTGCAACCTAACCACCAGATCCACGACCCAACCAACCCAGATCTGGCTGTTGCGCTGCCGTACTGGAGCACTATGACCGGATCTACAACCAAACCCCTCAGTCGCTTGATCTGCCGCACGTCACCATCGTCGTCGTCTCCTGCACAGTCACCGTACTTTGGCACCGTGTGACCACCCCTCCAGCCGCAGCCTCTACACCGCGCACCAGATTCGTAGAAGGCAAAACCCCTCCGCTCCGTTTCCTTTGTTCATAGACATATCATGATAAAAATGTGATTTTTGAGATTTTTTTATGTAATTAATTGTATGGATTAAGATCTAAAATCATGTTTTGTTTGATATGCTTTTGGGTGTTTATTATTCTGGCCATCCTGTGAAGGGTGATTCAAATTTTGCAAAGAAGAATAGAAAAAATGGAACTTTGTATTATAAATTAAGTTTTGTAATTGAACAACTCGACTAGCTGATCCGAACTAACCCGATCAGCTTGGATTATTAGGCAATTTTTCTTAAATTCGATCAAACTCAACCCAACTCGATCAGTGTACACCCCTATTCAACAAGCTCAAATTGCAGAAGTAAAATATCTATTGCTAATAAAGTGTTAGCCAGAAGTCAGATTTGATAGTACAAACGAAGCTTCCTTCATCCTTCTTCTTTGTTCTTTGTGGCATGTCTTTCCACGTGTGTGTGTATATATATATAGGGGATTCACTTACACCTAGTGTAAGTAAAAAAAACTTACACTCAATCTTACACTCTTCATTTTATTGTGATCCTGTGGCTACCATTTATCTTTTATCGTAATCACAAGATCACAATAAAATAAAGGGTGTAAGATTAAGTGTAAGTATTTTTTATTTACACTAAGTGTAAATGAATCAATTCCCATATATATATAATGAAATATAAAATATTTAAATTTTTTCATGTATTTTTTTTTTCATGTATTTTATAATCAAATAGAAAAAAGAGATAGACACGTTATTTATTAGTAAAATTTAATCATGATTTGTGAAAAATTTTTATAATCTTTGTGTTTATTATTCTCTTCTCCTTATCTACATGACAAAAAAAAAAAATAACATAAAAAATTTCAAATCTAACACACAAGTTATACGATTTTAACTTTGAAAATTATGAAACACAAGAATAACACGATTTTAACTTTGAAAATTATGAAACACAAGAGTTACACGATTTTAACAAGAATTCATATACTTTTAGCATTGATTATTCTTTTATGTATTTACAAATAAAAGTAATAAAAAATATCATTCAATGCAATATATATATATATATATATATATATATATATATATATATATATATAGAGAGAGAGAGAGAGAGAGAGAGAGAGAGAGAGACTTTTTTTTTTTAAAGAAATCTTATAAATCTACATATACTACCATATAATAAAGGAAAATATTTTGTATACAATTAAATATGTCTACTGGCTTTACATTATATGTTCAATTAATTTAAATATCAAATTATTTTATATATAACTGTAATATTTTTATAATATACAGAATAATTTTGTAAGTTAGTTGAACAAGTTAAACATATTTTAATTAAATGAATAATATGACTGATATAATAAATTTGAAGTAAGAGATCATCTTCAGTAAAATTTAATTCCTCCACACTCCATTTAAATCTTGTGTTATACTGTTTTATCTTTTATGTAGCATTCAAATACAAAATTACTTTGTAAGTCAATATCTAGAAAAAATAAGTTATTGTTCAAGACAGGATGAGATGTGTACTTACAAAGGGTATCTCAATGCTTAATTTAGATATTATATATTTTGAAAGTGTATAATAGATAATGTCATACCTGAAGGTTTTATCTTATATTTATAGATAAAAAATTTAAGTCATTTTTAGATTAATCCTTATTATTTAGGAATTTGGAAGGAATTTATCCCTTTATTTGAGGAGGTATAATTCTCCTTTAATTATTTTTTTGGAAGATACAGTGGTTATTTGGTAGAGCCAAAATAAATGTCCATTAAATTTTGGCTCATTGGACGCTATGGTCCATATGGGAATCCAGAATGGAACAGTAACAAGGAAACTAGTAATAAGAAAACAACATTTTGTGGGCATCTATTGTACATTAACCAGATCTTCTTCAGCATAGCATGAAAATAAAATAAATAATGAAAGCAATTAAGTTTTGGATAAAAGATTTGGTTTGCCAAGGCACTTTTCACTGGTCTTCTTTCTATTTATTTTAAGGAAAAAAATACACTTCACCTATGCAGTAAATTAATTAAGTCATTTAAAAAACTTCGTAGATAAATTTTATAATATTAATCGGGTTGGATAGGTTTGTGCATTGCCTGAAAATTTTAGCAATCCAAACCAACTTAATTAGAGATAGTCGGTTTAGATTTTTTCCCCCTAAACATGGACTAATTTAATCCATAAACACCTTTTCATACACAACTAAAAGAAAGGTATTTCTAGTATTTGGCCATAATATCTAGTATTTAACTCAGTTTTTTTTTGTCAGGTGATATATGTGGTAACATGCACATATTTTGACTAATTCATTTTTAGTAGTTGTTCTGGTACAACTCAAAATGTAATACTATTGGTGGAATTATTAGATAATTCAATATGATTGTGACATATAAGAATCAAATCAAATGCAAGAAGCTAAGTCACAGGGAGTTGTTTAAAATTTTTATTTATTAATGTAGTCTCCTCTAAAGGTTATATTGCAAATTTATAAAACTCAATACACCAATTTGTTAAAACATTCCTCAGAATCAATCCCCAAATTAAAGGAACCCCTTGAACCCTAAATCCTCAAATTAAATCACCCATTTCAACCAACCTCTCTTCCTCTCACTGTCGAACCCTTCCCTCTCACGGTGTGCGGAAGCTTCCCCCAAAGCATCCCTGTCATGGCTGCCCGAAGGCTCCCTGTCACGGTGGAAGAACGCTCGTGCCCTTAAACGAAACTTTCGTGGAATAACGACCCCTCCTCTCACTTTATAAACGCTTCCCTCTCACGGCTGTCACGGGGGGGGGGGGGATAGTTTTTGTGGAAGGAAGCTCGTGCCCTTAAACGGCTATTTCGTGGAAGAACCCACATCCTCAACAACACGACACCACCCAAAGCAGCCCTAGCAGTCGCGGTCTAGCAAAGGTGAGGTCCTCTGCATTGTCACAATGTTATTTATTCTATTTATGCCCTATTGAGTTCCACCACCCACAACTCTGAAAACCTTGTGTTAAAACCAGAAAAGGACTCTATCTTCGTTCCTTTGCACGAGTGCCAGTGGAGAGAGCGGAAAATTAAAAACGCACACATAGAGAAAGATCGTGATCTCGTCCCTAAACTTGGTCGTGATCTTCGTCCTTCTTGCCATTTTCTGAGCTCAGTCATCTGCTAGATTACAAAAAGGTGAGTTTATTTTTTATAATGTTATTTTCAATTTCTACTTTTTGTTGGGTCTGCAAAGGAAAAAAGAAAACAAAGAAGGAAAACCAACATGGGTACTCCATTATTTACTCATTTTGTTGAGCAAGAACTGGGAAAGTTCCCACACTTTGTGATGTATGAACTCCTTGAGTGGGTGTTGATAATCGTACTAGTAATTGATGGGTTTTGTGTTTTTCTTGCCAATGAGTTTGCCAGGTTCTTTGAATTGAAATTTAAGTGATCGACAATTTGCTGAAAATGTAATGTGTTTTTATGTGTATGTGACGTGTTACTAAGGAAGTGTGAAGGAGCTGGGAGGCTTGGGCTAGCATGACTGCATGTGCTGCAGCCCTTATTTAGCTTAGCCGTATAGATGGGTAAGGAGAGAGAGCAATTGCCAAATGAAGTAAGGTATGAGAGTGCGAGGGTTCTGAAAAGGCTCTTGTAAGTAACAGTTTTCCTTCAAACTGGAAGATCATGCAGATGAATTTGGATAAGCTTATGAGGTTCAATTAATTGCATATTTGGGTTATTTTAACAATTTTTGAATTTGTAGTTGCTAATGGTGAACTGCACGGCTTTTGCACGATGCTGCATTTAGTGGGAAAGGTGACCGTCTTGCCGATCCTTCAACATGGCCAGAAGTTGAAGGACCCCTTACGATAAGATAATCTTCAATTGTAACTATCGACCTGCTTTTGACGGGTCAGGTTCACTTGGTAAAAATTGATACAACAGAGACAAACAAGAAAAAGAAGCTTATTGAAGTAAGTGTGTTAAGTTTATAACTACCAAAACTTACACTCCTCCGCAATAATAAAAAATGGAAGTACAACATTAAAGCCTTTGAAGTTCTGAGGAAGATAATATCCACCTTTGAAAAAATTGGATTTGCTACCAAAACTCAAAATATAATAAGATAGGTGGGAATGTGGTATTATTCTTACCATGAAACAACTGGTCTTTATCTCATGTCAATTTCCTTTCAAAATTGTTGATCATTCCATTTCCATGCATGGATGGCCTTTTAGGTAAATTAAGTTTTGTAATTGTGGGTTTGAAGGTTGGATGCTTGGTTTCAAACCCCTTCCAGATTGAAGTTGTAAAGGTTGTTGATCCCCGTGTGTTAGAATTAGTAAAGTGCCTTTTTCTTTCTTAATATACATAACGAGTTTATTGATGCTGAATTACTGATTATGCAAATTCTATAGCCTTTTCTTATAAGGGGAGGAATTGTTAATTAATTGTTCTTTTTTATAAAGAAATAATCAATTGTGCTTATTTTTCAGCTAGAAACTGTAAATAAAAACCTTGAAGCTTATTATGATGCATGGGACAGAATACGAGTCATGGATAGTCATCAAGATTAAGGACCTAAATTGTGTCTACCATTGGCGCTTGCAGGGTTGTTTTAACATTATTTTTCACAAATGATAAACTTTTTTGTGTTCGAACCTTTGTAGTGTCTTGTCTTTTCAAATTTGCAGTGAGATTGCCATGAGGGAGGCAGACAAACCCTGGAATGTCTGATGATGAGGTCTGTTGCTCACATGCGTTTATGTTTGACAATATATGAATATATATAATGTTGTCTCTTCAATGCCTGCAACATCTACCTTCTAATGACAACTAGAATTTTTCATGGTTTGTGCTCTGAAACCAGAGAGATTTTGTTTCTCGCTACCTACCAGCATACAATGCATACCTTCCTACGCTTTACTCTGAGGATCCAAATGGATCAGATCCTCAACATCTCCTAACCATTGAAATAGATGAAGGGAGAAATCCCATCCTGGGTATCTAGGATTACTAGATGATAGGACATTGCTGGCATTTTCAGTTCTTTGAGAGAATTGGACTGGCCATTCGGCATTACTTAGTTTCATCAACAGTGGAGATCAGTCAATCTATGTGCATTATTTTCCTTGACATTCATAGAGAGGGCTGTGTGGTACAATGGGGGCGGGCTGCCAATAAGGTGCATTGCAAGTGACTGTTTACAAAGTTTGTGCCCTTTAATCGTCTCCAATGGTCGCTGCTTTCATGCCAAGAACTTATCTTCATCAAGCTTAATCAAAATAGGATTTGATAATGTATGCAAACTGTTTACGACATGTAAACAATTCTTTGAAAGGATTTATTATTGAATTTATTTTTTGTTATTACAAAGGAGATATATGACCTTACAATTCTCGACAATAACATAGTAATTTAGTAGTATACGTAAAGTAATCTAGTTGTGGTTAAAAGGGTTCAATTTCAATTTATACTATTACTATCCAAAAGTTATGTACTTTCATTTACTCACGTGTGGTTACAATGTTATAACAATTTGATTAAAATAGTCATTATTTACAAAAGTCAAACACATTTAGGGTGTGTGTAGTTTAACTGTAAAATTTTGATTATTATAATAATTGATTATTGCATAACTACCTTTTGTTATACTCGATTATAATTGATTATAATTGAATTAATTTTTATATTCAGATATGTTACTTAGAAAAGTGATTTTAAGTTAATTTGTTTTATTTGGATGATATAAAAAAATATTTTTATGCATTAAATTATCGAATAAGTATAAAATACTTAAAAAAATTATTTGATTGAGAATAAAATTATATTTATATATCAAAATATTAAGAATAATCTGTAAATTATAATCATAAGCTTCAATCTCCAGAGATTGTGAAAAATGGCTTAAAAAAGTTTTTATTTTGTATTGAATTTAGTGTAAAAGCTAAAGCTGATTTTGTTAAACATTATTACAACAATTTTTTTCTCAAAAAAAAGTTGTTTTAAACTAAAATAATTATAGGCAAACATGCACTTAATTATGCATAGAAACACATGATTATAAATAATATTTTCAGTTTACACGTATAAATAGTACTTACAATGGTTCTAATATTTTATTATTCACAAACTGTGCAGTACATAAAACAATTCACCAACGCGTTGTCCATACTGAAGCATATGATCCATTTACAGAGCAAGTGTTAGTCCATTATTATTATCCACTATTGTTGTCCATTATATTGCCATTCATTTGCCCTAAATACATTTTAGAGTTATAGAAGGCAACATAAAAGGTGGGTGGCGATATGAACTCGGTGGCTGTGCATGATTTCTGCATACCTTATTCAACATGAAGGAATACATAACACTAAGCTAGGCCTAAACCATATTACAATTACACTTTGGGAAAATTTTGGGCCCAAAGCTACTTCTCTGTGTTCGCCCAGAGAAAAGCCTCACATCCATTTATAAGAGCACGTCTTAGTCCATCATTATTATCAACTACTATTGTCAATATAAGGAAAATTATTGCCCTAAATCACTGGTCTACGTCTTAAATACATCTACATAACTAAATAGCTATGTCAAAACATCACACTGGAACATATTGTTTAGATCTAATAACGGAGAAAAAATGTACAGGCCTCAGGAAGATATTACATTACCTACCCACCCTCCATAATCTTCAATTACAAATTTGGTCCTAATAACGTTACAGGCACCATCGTCAACCATACGCCCAAAAAATTTGCTCATCAAAAGTTGAGAATAACTCTCTTATCAACACAAAACTGCTCTTCACCATCTCCCTCTTGACCTGTAAGCACGCAAACATCAGGATTTTGAAAAAACAAGACTAAACATGCTACAAAGTTCATAGAAAGAAAATAATGGAAGAATAATCAAAATTGAATTCACAGCCAATGTAAACTCTCTATATGATTTAAATGAAGTTAACAAGCAGTTGTTGTGTACGCTTTATTGTCTATGGGGTACTATGCAAGTTGCCATATAAATTTTAAACTCTTACTCCAACCTCAACAATTTCCAATTCTTCAGTACTGGTTTCAACTATTCAACAACCATAACTATTCACAATATTACACCACCCCGTACCACACCAAACTGCTAAAAAGACACATTCCATCATGGACAATTCCAAAAACCATATCATCAAAGTCAATGAATACATATACCTTTCACTTTTGTGTGCTTGAAGAATCCGGCCGCAAACCAGGCCAAAAATTAGCACAAGGTGCATCTTGCGTGCCACCATAATACTGATACATTGACATCAGCCCAACGTTAGCATTCCAAATAATAATAACATTATTAACTCATTCATTAACAACAGTATCAACAAACAATAACTAACTACAAACCTGCTTCCATACCCCTATTGCTGGATTTTGGGGGTAAATGGGAACATGAGGAATATGGGGGTAAACTTGTACCCCAATAAGGTGCATCTAAAAGTATGCCACCCCATTGTCACAATGTTATGTGGATAGATTGCATTCCTTCACCAGGGTATTATGTAACCCTCCCTGCAAGGATTACTTATCCTTCACTCAAAATCAGAAAAGAAGTTCACACATAGAGTTTGAGTTATAAAAAGATGTATTTAAAATTTCTTTCTTTAAACTTGAAACATAAACTTACCGAAAATATTAGGTTATATTGAAAATCATATTTCAACTATTCATTACAATATATATGACCAATTAATATTTCACAATTTAAAGAATTTTTACTTTTTGTTGGGTCTGCAAAAAAAAGAAAACAAAGAAGGAAAACCAAATATAAAATTAACGACTTTTTTTTGATGTAGAACTCCATGACGGGTCTCTTACTTAAGATGCGGTGATAACTCCTAACGTTAAAACTTAACATAATTCTTGTACAGTATCCATGGGTTGGTGTTTATCTTGCCAATGAGTTCTTTGAATTAACACCGACTCCTTCAGTCCTGAATGTCCACTCCTTTTGTTGTCACGTGTTACTCGGGAAGATCCATCAAGGTTAATGTCTCTCGGAGACATGACTTGATCCTTCTATTATTTTATTTTAACAAGAGGAACAATTGCAAACAAACAATATAACAAATAATGAGATTGGGTTTTCCTTCTTCGAATACCAACGATGAATTAGATAACACAAACAACAATATCATACGGATATGTCATAGTTTTCAATAATGCACTCAATATTAATCAACTATCATCATTTACTATTAACATTATTATCATCACACAATAATCACAATAATGTCATCAACATGATTGTCATCATCATCATCATCCAAGTATTTCAAAACAATTGTTTATGGTAAATATTCCTCAATTAATATATATCATGCAAATATGACACTCAAATTTATGCATATGTTATAACTACTATACTTTCTTTTTCAAAAACAACTCCATGGAGTTTTCACAATTTCGAGGAGAATGCTCACCTTTCAAAAAATTGTCTACCTTAACTCAAAACAATCTTCCATTGTTGAAAAGAATCGTGGTTGTTATCGTCCATGCGTTGCAATTATTCGCTAAATTTCATTGTTGATCTTTCCATTTCCATGCATGGTCCTTCAGGTTGTCGTTTGAAGGTTGGACGCCCCCTCTAAGATCCATCATAGATCCTTACACTATCAATTCTCATTCCTCTTCAACCACATAACGAGTATTGATTTGGAATATGTATATCCGTCCAAATCTAACCCTTTTCTTCTTAAAGGAGAAATCTTTTTAATTTCATTTGTTCAATGTATCATATGCCTCAACGATATTTTTTTCCAATGCATGTATAATGACCAAATCCAATCACAAGCATCTCTTTCCAATGCATATAAAAGGCTAAATTATACTTGTATTTTCAATTTCATGTTATCACATTTTGTAGTTATAAAATATTTTCGTGTCGTGTTTTCAAAATTAGTAATATTTCCGCTTTCATTTTCACAATTCCAAAACGTTTACGTGCGTTACGTTTCACAATTCCAAAATGTTTATATTACGTTTTGAAAATATCGTAACACTTATGTTACGTTTTCAAAATTCTGAAACGATTTTGTTATATTTTACAATACCGGTAATGCACACCTTCCTACGCTTTTCACAATCAAGATCGGATTTCAACATTCGCTTTTGAAAATCTGCAACCCTTCACATTGCTTTTTTAAACACGTACTAATTTTTTAACGTTTTTTTACTTAATCGCGTAAAAATATACGTTTCATCAAAATCGCATAGTATTTTTTTTGCTTTCAAAATCGCGTAACTTAAAAATCATTCTTTTAAGTTAAAAGTTGCATAAATCATTTTCCGTCATTCTCAAAATATTTAAAACACTTTCCAAATCACATAATGATTTTTTCGCTATTTTCACAATCAAAGGTAAAAATATTTCATCACTTTTCCATCAATGTGATTTTTTTTCAATAATTGATTATGTAAAATATTTAAACGTAATTCAAATCGCGTATAAATATTTCAAAATGTATTTAAAATCACATAGAAATATTTTTCCATATCACATAACTTAAAATCACATTTTTTTACAAGATTTACGTAAATAATTTTTCATAATTTCATTACGTAAAAATATTTCTTGACCTTTAAAATTCCTTTTTAACTTTTCTCAAAATAATATAACTTTACATTTCATTTAATATATTTTCTTACTCAAGAAAATATTTTTCCATGCTTCTTTCTCAAAATTCTTTTCAAAATATAATTCACAAAATCACTTTTTCATTGATGTAAATCAACGTTTAAAACTTAACATTTTCTAACGTATTTCAAAACTTGAAAAAATGAATTATACGTTAAGTAAATTTTCAAAACACCATTATATTCTCTATTTTTCCCAAATCAATTCTAAAATCAATTCTCTTCAAAACAAATTAAGATTCAAACCCCTGCAACTTTTCTTTTTCATTTTCATATGAAAGTTCATTTCTTGTCAGTTTAAAATACTTTGATTCCCTTTCCAAAATCCTTATATAAAACATTTTGTTTCCACTTTAAAATTACTTTGTTTCATAAAAAAAATTATTTCAATCCTCCAAAATCGTAGAGTCTTTGCATGCCATCAAATATTTTCCTCCTAAATTGATATGATTTTACAAAACAAAAACATTAAAAATTCTTTATTTTCAAAACCGAAATACTATAGTCATAAAAACCAAACCCATTTGTTCAATTCATTTTTACTTTCCTTACAAATCCTTTTTCACTTTCTTTTCAAATCCTTAAAATTATCATTCTTATTTTCATTTAAATCTCATGTTTAGTAAAACACTTCAAACAAAAGATGTCAAAACTTTTTACACAAAATAAATCAATAGAAATCCTTCAAAATCGTATTCATTACTTTCTTTGAAAAATTCAAATTCTTTTATTTTCCTTACTTTTCTAAACATCCATTTTCATCTTTCATAAAAATATTAATTTGTGAAACCTATTTAGGATTATTGAGGTTCTTGTTAAATCCACCATGTTAAGTTGATTAAAAATCAATTAACATTCTTGAAAATTTTCAACATGAACCCTAATCAAGGCATCAAAAGTTATTTTTTATTTAATGATATAAAAATCAATTTTTTTCCACCATCAAGTCATTGGTATATACATATATATTTATCATAAATAATATAAGCGATCTATAATCAAAGCCATAAAAGTGTATAGACGTATCAAGAATCATCAAATTTATAAAATCATTGATATCAAGATGAAAATTAATCAAAGCTTATAAACACCCACAAATTAATTAATTACGACTATGGATATGAATCCTCAGCAAGGATTCCACATCCATCAAATAAAAACCATCTCTCACCACCACGCTTTTTGGTTGGTGAGATGGATCTCCTTTATTACCTCTTGAAGATCCTCCAAAACTTGATTTGTTTTTTCAAATTTCCTTCACCACCAAGACTTCTCAAATACAAAACAAAACACAAGTTAATTAACATATCGAGCGTTGATTAAGAGGCAATTATGGATCAAACATGGTTTAGATCATGAAAAAGAGAGAAGAAAATGAAGTTTCCTTATACTTCACCAAAAAATAACTTTGATCTTGAAGAAACTCCTGAAGATGAATGATTTAGAAGAAGTCTTCAACATGAAATTCTTAGAATATCATGGAGATTCAAGATCATGGTTGGATGAAATTAAAAGAGATTGGAGAGTGGATTTAAGTATCTTGACCAATGGTTTCTGTCCATTAATTTAAGCCATAAATTTTGATTTTTGATAAAACTTGAAGCTTAGATTTGAAGATCAAGATGAATGATTTTGGAAAAACTCATGTAGAGATGTTCTTAAGAATGATGTTTAGGTTTAGAAATCAAGTTGGATGAAATTTTTGAATGATGGAAGGTACTTTAAGTCTTTGGCCAAAACATGAAGAAGGAAAAATTTGGAGAAAACTTGTAACTTATAATTAAGCTTAAAAATGTCTAATGATGACCAATGGGCGATAAAAAGTCTTCAAACTTTTTCCTATGTCCTAAAGCTTCTCAATTTCGTGGCTCCCCTCCATCATTTTTTGAGTCTAAAAAGTTGATCAATAATGATCAATTATGATGAAATATGCATTAATTGAAACACTTTAAAATGACATAAAGCGATTAATAATGGTCATAACTAATATTTTATTTTCTCTTCAAACATCAAAACCATCCTCCATGTGCTTTCCTAGATTTAATAAATGACCATAATAATTACCAGTCCATTTGGAGCATTTCTACCATTGATTAATTGATGGTTTTTCCCTATTTCAATTACAGGATTAATGTAGTAGATTTTTAATTTAGAAAACATCTCTAGCCCATGGATCTTTCTCATACCTCTATTCAATTGGATGTGTCTCCAAAAATTAATTATCAACAAGATTTTTGGACAAACTTTTAATCCAATGGTCATAATTACCTCTTTTCAAGACTTTAGAAGATGCATAAATCTCCACTTGATCAATTCTTCATCAATTCCTCAATCCCTTAAATAATCTAATACTATACTTTACAAAGTAAATCTTCAAATTGATTAAATCTTCATGGAAGAATAATGTACATAAATGGAATATTACTTTACAAGACCCAATCTCTACTTGATTTAATCTACGGTTGATATTGAACTCTTCCTTCAAGCCATGCAGATTAAATCTGCCATCAATTAGATCAATGGTTAATATCCAACGCTTCTTCAAAGTTTCCAATTAACTGATTAAATCAATAATGGATGTCCAAGCCATTATTGTTGATTATGTAGTATAATATTTATTTTTCTATCTGCTAAAACCTCACGAAAGAATATATTTACTGTATTTTTATCACCCGATAAATTAAATACATCACAATATGATTTAAATGAAATTTTCTAAAAAGCATTTTCATCAAGTAAGATCACATCTCCGTCTAAATTTCAAATTTTTCTACGCGTAGAAAAATTTTTATTTTGCGGAGACCCTTGGTGCTATTCAACAACTGGGCCTAAATAGGACCACACCGGCCCACAATCGATAAAAAAATACATAATTATCCATAAAAATCACAAAAATTAGAAAAAGACAAATATCAAATCAGACACGTAAAATAATTACCTAACGGTAAAATTAAATTACGTAAAATTTTAGCATTCCAAAAATTTTATTTCCCTCATTCATTAACAACAGTATCAACAAAAAATCAACTAACTACAATAATCAAATTAATTTTATAATTTGGATTTTGAGGGTAAATCACTAACATGAGGAAATATGGGGGTAAACTTGTACCCAAAATTACTTATTTAAGATACCCCTTGTCCAATTTATAGGCATTCCTTCACCAGGGTATTGTGTGAAGGCTGTCATTCCGTGTACTGGAATTCCTTGCTCAGGGTACTATGGGAACACTGTCATCCCTTGATAAGATTGATGCATATCTTGTGAGTTTTGCATTTGATATGTCGTCACCTAAACAAGGGAAGATGGAACAAGACCTAAAATAGCTGACTCTGGAACTGAACTTTGAGAAGTCACCTTTTTTTTTCATTTTCATTTTTATTTTTAAATGAAAAATGAATCGCGATTTTTAAATGATTTTGCACATTATTTTCTTTTTATATATCTTGTTTATTCTAAAATCTTGTATTATGATTAATACTTATATATTGAACTTAGATATTTTTTTCACAGAAGTCAACACATCCTTATATAAATGTTGAGATAGTGTAAAGATGGTATAAAAATATCAATCTATACGTGAAATCCTATCTAGCTTCTCTCCTCATGAGAGATCATGGTTATTTGCAACAAAGTAGAGGTTTTCTCATCCCTCCATTCTCTTCTTCGGTTGATGAGTTCATTTAGTGTAATCACAATAACTTAAAATTAGTCTTCCCCTTTTAGTTATAGCCAGATCGTCTCTTCCCCTTTTACTTATAGCCAGATTGTCTATTCCCTCGCCCCAAAACAAAAATTGTGTCAAGAAGAAAATTAAATTTTAGTTAAAATGTGGCTTCTGCAAGCACAACTATCACAATGCTTGTCACAATTTTGTTTCTCACAAAAATGATTATGGAAATGGCTACAAAAATTAAGTAGTAAGCCATGTTAATATTCGATGATTAAGTGAGAACTAGTGAAGTAAAAATGCTGTCACACGACTTTTGCTTTAATTTATTTGATTCTAGTTGTTTCTCTTGTACTCAGTTGAATAACAGAAAGGGGAAAAAAGAGTGCAAATGGATGGACGAAAATGGCAAGAAGGAGAGAGATCATGACCTTGTTTAGCGACGACATCACGACCTTTCTCCCTGTCTGCCTTTTTTTTTTCTCTCTCACTCCACTTGCACGCCTGCAAAGGAATGACAATAGAATGTAAAAGGGTTATGGTTTGAAGACAAGGTTTTCAGACCAATGGGTGGTGGAACTCAAATAGCAACAAATAGAAGAAACAAGATGGTCACAACACAGAGGAACTGACCTTTGCTGGAACGCGACTGCTGGGGTTGCTTTGGGTGGTGTAGTGTTGTTGCCGATGGGGGGTTCTTCCACGAAAATGCGCGTGTAAGGGCACGACCTTTCTTCCACGAAATGTGTGTTCTTCCGTGATAAATAACTCCACCGTCACAGGGAGCCTGCCGCCGTGAGAAGCAAGCGGCCGCCAACCGTGAGATGGAAGCGTTCGACTGTCAGAGGGACCGTTGGGCCGGCAGTGAGGGGAAGAGAAGGTGACGGTGCCTGCAACAAATTTGGAGTTTTAGGGTTGTTTCAATTTGGAGGGTTCCCAATTATTGTATTGAGTTTTACACATTCAAGAATTGAGTTTTTCAAATTTGCACAACAACCCTCAAAAGGGGCTGCAATAAATAAAAATCTATAAAAGACCCTTGTGATATGGATTGGTGAATTTGACTAATAACTTATGTGTCAAGCTGATATTAGATGGAGATATAATGCCATTGGTGGCTATTGATTTTCAGACGCACCAAAGTAACCACCTTCATTTTTTTGATTCAATCAAAGGTAAATTTTTTACATTGGAACTAGTGAATTTATAAAGATATTTCAAGTCTAAATAATGGTGTAGCTGGAATTCAAAATTTGAATCTAAGACCACGTGTCTTTCCATTTAAAATGGCTTAAAATGTGTTAAGTAAAAATGATTTTTTAATTTTTAAGAGATTTAATTAAATTTTAAAAATAAAAATATTTGCATAAATTATAAATAGATTCAAAGTAAAAATACAGCCTCAGGCCGAAATTAAACAAGCCATGTTTAAGGGATAGAATGTATATTTATCATAGAAAATACCCCCATTTACTTTCCATATTTGATATTGCTGGTGAAGAAAAAAATTAAATGTAGAATTTATACAACTATCCAAAGAGTCAATCAACTAAATTCAATAGCAAGTAGCAACCTACTTGATATTTGAGATTCAAGCATGATTTTGATTATTTTCTATTATTTTTTAAATAAAGTTTCTTTTTTTTTTTAATAGTAGACCTACCAAACTTTGAGAAATCCTGCTTCAAGATTAATCTTACGGTTATGTTTAGATATTTAATAATTGATAAAATATAATGAAATAAAATGAGATGAGATAAGATAAAATAAGATAAAAATATAATTTCATTATTTGATTATTTTATAATAGAATAAAATAAAATTATCATTTTATTATCTGAAAAGTTAATGATTTTTAGTGAGATAAAATAAAATTTATAATAAAAAAATGATTCTATTTCATCCTTCCCAAATTGAAAGAAAAAAAATTAACAGTTTCTAGTGAGATGAGATGAAATTCATCTCATCTATTCTCATTTCATCTTTTTTTAACATAACTAAACAATAAAACTTACCTTTATTCTATTTCATTTTTTTCAATCCCACCAATCCAACAATAGCTTAAAAGAAATTTTTATATAATCTAAAAGTGCTACGCCATTAGAGTAAAAACGTGACACGTTACACTGCATAACTATATAGGCTGTTAAATTTTAAAAAAAATGAAATGAAATTTAAAAAGTTGCAAAACACCTTAAGATATTACTTAGTGTATATTAGAATTTTTTGAAGTATAGACTGTACAGGAGTACTCCATCGGGGCCCATGGGAGGGAGGAGGGAAAAGGGGTGGGAATTGAATCTCCCCTACTCTCCATGCTAGAAGGATGCCCATACCAACAAAGCCCAAGCTCATGCCCATACAATCAGCTTAAACTTTTATTACTTTCAAGTACATTCAGATAAACCCAAGCATAGGTTGATAGCATAAAGAAATACGCATAGAAAGATGACACATAAAAGATACAAATGCTTTATTATCACTTCATATAAGCTACCGTTTTCTTAGGAAGAAGCCAACATTTTCTCTCTCAGAATCTTGATAAAAGCTACCTGTTTCTCATGGTCAGGGAGGTTTTCTTTGATGACTGGGACATCCCTGATATTATTAAACCATGAATGCAAGTGAGGAAATTTCTCAGCTTCTAGGACCTTCACTTCAATGATATCTTCCAAAATTACAAGAAATTTAGCAATCAATCCAAAAGCTATGTCCACAATGTTAATAGTGTCTCCCCCAAAGAATTTCTTCTGATCACCAAAGCACTGATCTTCAACAACTCTGAGATGTTCCCAGATCTTCTCTATGGCCTTCTCCTGCTCTTCACCACTACTGCTACGGAAGAGTGCATGATCAACCGCAGAAAACTGCTTTAAAAATTGACCCCAATATTAATGTCATTTTGAATAAAGATAATAGGCATGATAGAGTATAGAAAGTTGAAGTTAATTTTTATGCACTTTGATTGTAATATCAGTATAATATTTTTTTAAATTTTCATTTAATTATATATGATCAAATTATTAAAGATATTTGACTATAACAACTATTACTTAAAAAGCTTAATTTTTTTAATGATATGTCAATATATTACTAAATGACAATGTAAAAGACTTTAAATTAGCTATACATTTAAAATTCTAGAAATTTATGAGACGAAACCAAGGTTAAACTAAACTAATTAGCTCAAAGGTAAACTAGACATGAATTGTACAAGTGCAGGTGATCATAATCATGATGGAAAGGCTAAAAAAAATGCATATGATTGAGTTTCTATATGTACCATGTCGTCAGCATATCTAACCCAAAACCGAGCCAGAGCTTTCTCATAGGGATCAGCTGGAACCAATGGATTCTGTGGCCATATCTCATCAATATATTGAACAATGATCATGGACTCACATATGGGTTTTCCAGCATGAACGAGCACTGGGGTCTGCTTGTGCACAGGATTGTATTGAAGAAGTTGAGGACTCTTATTGTAGCGGTCTTCCTCTATGTACTCATATGGTATACCCTTTAGCTTTAGGGTCCACACTACCCTCATAGTAAAGGGACTGTACCAAAATCCATGTAGCTTCACCTCGGCCATCCTGGCTTGCGTTTTCCTAAGCTAACACTAGTCTGTCTTTTATAGAGTGATCCATGAAGTCATGTGGCTTGTTCAACAATCCCACATGCCAGATGTAAAATATCTATTGCTAATAAAGTATTGGGATATTTTTAAGTAGTTATAAATATAACACATTATATTATATTATAATATATTTATAAAAAATAAGAGAAAAACTATAATTTTTTGTGATAAATAAATTTAATAAGATTAAATTATCATCTTTTTTTAACTTTTGGAAAATATTTTAAAATATAATATGTTATATTTGTACTCACCCAAAAATATCTCTAACGTATTAGCCACTAGACAGATTTGGCTGGACAAACGAAGCTTCCTTCATCCTTATCTTTGTTCTTTGTGGCATGTCTTTCTACGCACATCCCTTTCGTTTTCTCCTATATATATATATATATATATATATATATATATATATATATAAAACGAGAGAGAGATCAATTTATATATATAAATTTTTTTTATTTATATTTATTTTTAATCATTAGATTTATTTTTATATATATACACAAAATGAGAAAGGAGATCAATTTATATCAAGATAATTTTTTTTTTATTTACATTTATTTTTAATCGTTAGATTTATTTTTATCTAATAATTAAGATTATTTTATTAAAAGTAACTATTATATTAAAGTAGATCTAACGATTAAAATAAGTATAAGTTAAAAAAAGACTTATACTAATATAAGTTGATCATTCCTCAATATATATATGAGAGAGATCGATTTACATTAAGATAAATATTTTTTGATTTATATTTTTTTTAATCATTAGATTTACTTTTATCTAATAGTTGAGATTATTTTATTAAAAGTAATCATTAAATTAAAGTAGATCTAACGATTAAAATAAATATAAATTAACTTATACTTAATATAAATTGATCATTCGTCAAAATATATATATATATATATATATATATATATATATATATATATATATATATATATATATATATATATATATATATATATATATATATATATATATATTTGTGTTTCATTGTTACTTGTGGCATGTCCTTCGACGCAAATCCCTATTTCACTTTGAAAATTATGAAACACAAACGTTACACAATTTTAACAAGAATTCGTATATTTTTAGCATTGATTATTCTTTTATATATATTTACAAATAAAAGTAATAAAAAAAAATATCATTCAAAGCAATATGTATATATATATATCATTCAAAGTAATAAAATTTAGTTCCTCCTCACTCCATTTATATCTTGCATTGCACTGTTTTATCATTTATGTAGCATTCAAATAAAAAATCACTTTGTAAGTCAATATCAAGAAAAAATAAGTCTTTTCCCCGAGTGAGAATGAGAAGGATACTTGCAAAGAGAACTTCATTGCTTAAATTGGAGGTTGTATGTTTTTTAAGTTTATAATAGATAATGTCATACCTGAAGGTGTCGCAATGGGATCACAACAGGACGATCAAAAAATAGAGTTTTGAAAATCAATGAAATCGTTATTAATATTTATTTAAATTGACAAAATATTTAAAAAAAAATTAAAATAGAAAAATTGATCTTTTAAAAAATAAGTTTGGATTCTAAAATTGATTATAGGTAGGAAAAATGTTAGCATCTTATATTGTCCGTTTAGAAATAATATCTTAAATTAATTGTGTAAATTTTAATAATCTTAAAAGTATTTATTTTATTTTTTTTAAAAAAAAAAAAATAACTAAACTATAAAAATTAATTTTTGATTTGACAGAATAAAAATTTTGTTCTTACATATTATTGAGAGCATAAGAAACTAGAAATCACGTAATTTTTTAAAAAATAATTATAAATTAATCAATTTTAATTAAACAAAAAAGTTTAAAACTTTCAAATCAAATTGTAAACAATGAATTAATTTAAGTAACATGATATCAGACATAAAAGTAAGACACAACTTACAATCAGACAAAATAAACAAATTAAAAATCAATCCAACCCACAAAAATTATCTTTTATCACTTTTTGATTTTTTTTCAATCAATTTTTTATTTTCGTTTTTTTTATGTATATTTTTTTTTCCTTCATCCTTATCTTTGTTCTTTGTGGCATGTCTTTCTACGCACATCCCTTTCGTTTTCTCCCACCACACACACACACATATATATATATATATATATATATATATATATATATATATATATATATATATATATATATATATATTTGTGTTTCATTGTTACTTGTGGGATGTCCTTCGACGCAAATCCCTATTTCACTTTGAAAAATATGAAACACAAACGTTACACAATTTTAACAAGAATTCGTATATTTTTAGCATTGATTATTCTTTTATAAATATTTTTAAATAAAAGTAATAAAAAAAAATATCATTCAAAGCAATATGTATATATATATTATTCAAAGTAATAAAATTTAGTTCCTCCTCACTCCATTTATATCTTGTATTGCACTGTTTTATCATTTATGTACCATTCAAATACAAAATCACTTTGTAAGTCAATATCAAGAAAAAATAAGTCTTTTCCCCGAGTGAGCATGAGAAGGGTACTTACAAAGAGAATTTCATTGCTTAAATTTGAAGTTGTATATTTTGAAAGTTTAGAATAGATAATGTCATAGCTGAAGGTGTCGCAATCGAAATCAGGACGATCGAAAAATAAAGTTTTGAAAATCAATGAAATTGTTATTAATGTTTATTTAAATTAAGAAAATATTAAAAAATTCTTAAAATAAGAAAATTAATCTTTTAAAAAATTAATTTGGATTCGGAAATTGATTATAAGTAGGAATAGTGTTAACATTTTATATTGTCCGTTCTAAGAACAGTAATTTAAATTAATTGTGTAAATTTTAATAATCTCAAATGTATTTATTTTATTTTTTTTTAAAAGAAAGAAATAACTAAATTATAAAAATTTAATTTTTGGGCATTGATGAATAGAGATTGTCTTCCTACATATCTTCGAGTCGTTTAAAAAGCTCAAAGTCACGTAATTCTTTAAAAAATAATTATGAGTTAGTCAATTTTAATTAAATAAAGAAACTTAAAACTTTTAAATCGAATTGTAAACAATGAATTAATTCAACATGACATCAAACATAAAAGTAAGATACAACCCATAATCAGACAAGATAAACAAATTAAAAATCAATCCAACCCACAAAAATTATCTTTTATCACTTTTTGATTTTTTTTTCAATCATTTTTTTATTTTCGTTTTTCTTTATGTATATTTTTTTCCTTCATCCTTATCTTTGTTCTTTGTGGCATGTCTTTCTACGCACATCCCTTTCGTTTTCTCCCCACCATATTATATATATATATATATATATATATATATATATATATATATATATATATATTGTGTGTTTCATTGTTACTTGTGGGATGTCCTTCGACGCAAATCCCTATTTCACTTTGAAAAATATGAAACACAAACGTTACACAATTTTAACAAGAATTCGTATATTTTAGCATTGATTATTCTTTTATAAATATTTTTAAATAAAAGTAATAAAAAAAATATCATTCAAAGCAATATGTATATATATATTATTCAAAGTAATAAAATTTAGTTCCTCCTCACTCCATTTATATCTTGTATTGCACTGTTTTATCATTTATGTACCATTCAAATACAAAATCACTTTGTAAGTCAATATCAAGAAAAAATAAGTCTTTTCCCCGAGTGAGCATGAGAAGGGTACTTACAAAGAGAATTTCATTGCTTAAATTTGAAGTTGTATATTTTGAAAGTTTAGAATAGATAATGTCATAGCTGAAGGTGTCGCAATCGAAATCAGGACGATCGAAAAATAAAGTTTTGAAAATCAATGAAATTGTTATTAATGTTTATTTAAATTAAGAAAATATTAAAAAAATTCTTAAAATAGGAAAATTAATCTTTTAGAAAATGAATTTAAATTTGGGAATTGATTATAAGTAGGAATAGTGTTAGTATTTTATATTGTCCATTCTAAGAACAGTAATTAATCTCAAATGTATTTATTTTATTTTTTTTAAAAAAGAAAGAAATAACTAAACTATGAAAATTTAATTTTTGGCTTGACAGAATAGAGATTGTGCTCCTACATATGTTCGAGTGCATGAGAAACTCAAAGTCACGTAATTCTTTAAAAAATAATTATGAGTTAGTCAATTTTAATTAAATAAAGAAACTTAAAACTTTTAAATCGAATTGTAAACAATGAATTAATTCAACATGACATCAAACATAAAAGTAAGATACAACCCATAATCAGACAAGATAAATAAATTAAAAATCAATCCAACCTACAAAAATTATCTTTTATCACTTTTTGATTTTTTTTCAATCATTTTTTTATTTTCGTTTTTCTTTATGTATATTTTTTCCTTCATCCTTATCTTTGTTCTTTGTGGCATGTCTTTCTACGCACATCCCTTTCGTTTTCTCCCCACCATATTATATATATATATATATATATATATATATATATATATATATATATATATATGTGTTTCATTGTTACTTGTGGGATGTCCTTCGACGCAAATCCCTATTTCACTTTGAAAATTATGAAACACAAACGTTACACAATTTTAACAAGAATTCGTATATTTTAAGCATTGATTATTCTTTTATAAATATTTTCAAATAAAAGTAATAAAAAAAATATCATTCAAAGCAATATGTATATATATATCATTCAAAGTAATAAAATTTAGTTCCTCCTCACTCCATTTATATTTTGTATTGCACTGTTTTATCATCTATGTAGCATTCAAATACAAAATCACTTTGTATTGGAGGTGAAAATAAAGATTTGGCAATTCGTCGGTTGGACGATGGTTTTGAAGAAACTATTTTCAAGTATTGAGTCGACAGAAATGTTAAATGGCGAAATCGACAGAAGTATTGAATAAGAGGAAGATTCTAATATGGCTATAAGGTATTAATATTAACAAGAAAAATTATTCGACAGAAAGATTACATTGAGTCGACGAAAATTAGTCAAAAGCAGTTAAGTCTTTGGTTACATTTTACTTTTGCTAGTGAAAAAAAGAAAAAATCGCTCAAACGTGTTGATCTTTTAGGGTGTCAATTATTTTTAATTAAATACATAAATATCGGTTCACGATGTAAATATGAGAGGTTATTTCTTTGATACATAATCCTAACATCTCAACTCGAAAGCAGATTAAATAATTTTTATCCAAGTATGCCTTCCTTTTTCATTTCACGTCATTTAAAATTAATGCGATTTCTTTTAAAGTTTTTCTTTTCATCTTGTCCTTTAAATTTCTTTACATTTATTCGCACTTTTACCTACTTTTCTTTACTGTTTTTTCATTTAAATTCTGTACTTTAATCTTGCACCATTTACACGCTTTCAATTAATTTTCTGCATTATTAAAATTCCTGCTCAGTTTCTTTAAATTTCTTTAATCTTTTCAAAGTTTCCTTTCTGCATTTTTTGCTTATTTACTTCAAATCTCTTAAATTCCTTTTTGTTTACTGTTAAAACCATTTTCATAACGAGATTACCACATAACTTTGAACTCACATTCGTTTTGATACATTTATTTGTTTGTTGGAATTGTTACTAAGTCTTTAAACCAAAATTTCACTTAAACAAATTGGCACGCCCGGTGGGACGAGTTTAGAGTAACTCGTAGTGTCATAGGAAATGGTTTTATGCGTTTAAGAAGTAGAAGATTTATCTACTCTTCTCAAAATACGCAAATCATGAGTAATGTAAGTAGTCAGGCGTCGGATATACCTTCGACAGCCGTTACTGTGCCACCTTCGACCGTCACTAGTACTGGTATGGTGGATGATGTTATAGCAACTGGTGCTCTCCGGAGTAATCCAGTAGTAGAATAGGTGTCGCCTGGAATGACTCAGCCATCGCCGACTCAGCTAAGTAACCAAAGCATAATAAATTCAAATTCGAGGTTTGTGCCCCAATATGGGTTGCCACCGAATTATGTGCCTCTTGTCATGGCGCAAATGGGACTGGGCTCCACTTTAGCCAATACTGTCGGCCAATCAGTAGCTTCACAAGGCCAACCACAGATAAGTTCGGCCTTGGCAAGTTTTGGTAGCAAAAGTGTAGGGGTTGTAAGTTCAAGTAATCTAACTCTCTTTCGACAAGAGAGATTGAATTTGGGACCAGTTTTCCCAAATATGTCGAGAGACAATCCCCAAAGTATAACATGGCCAACTATGAATTCTTTGGCCAGTTTTCGATAACAAATGGATGAAAGCAACCATGACATGGTGCATATGTTCACTCAGTAAATGGGTGTCGTAATTATGCTAATTATGAAAAATTCAAATAATGTTTGCAGCGCATTGGCTCAGCAAATGGCAAGGCTAAACCAAGCCTTGGGAGTAGGTGATTTGGCCAATGATAATATTCAAGGAGCCCAGCCTGGGGTAAATAGAGAAATAGTTGCACCTCAGGCAAATGTGGGGCAAAATCATCAAAACTTAGATCAACCAGACCAAAATGATCAGCCACGTTTGGAATATAGAAATGTCCATGTGCTCCGTCGAGGAAATGAAGATCAAATGGCTAGAAATGATGTAGCCGTGAGATTGCTTCAACAAAATCTTGGGGGGCACCAAGTGGTCGAACAAAATATAAATCAAGTAGTGGAACAAGTGCTGAATAGATTCGGGTTTAATGTTGGATATGCCAACCAACCCTATTTTGTTTCAGCATTCCCTGAATGGGTATAACAAACAGAGTTGCCTAGGGGAATAAAGATTCCTAAACTTTCTAAGTTTGCAGGAGAAAGTGGGGAATCCACCGTCGAACATATTGCACGGTTTACAATAGAGATGGGGGAGTTGGCCACTGTTGAAGGTCTTAAAATGAGATTCTTCCCAAGTTCCCTTACAAAGAATGCTTTTTCCTGGTTCTCGACATTGAGACCAAATTCAGTCCACTCCTGGGCTCAATTGGAAAGAAGCTTTCATGATCAATTCTTTCGAGGAGATTTGAAAATGGGACTTACAGATCTCTTCAATATCAAAAGGATGTATAATGAAACTGTGGATGACTATCTTGCTAGGTTTCAACAAATGAGGAGTAGATGTTTTACCCTTATACCTGAGGTCGAAATAGTAAAGATAGTTGCAGGCGGTTTAGATTATTATATAAGGAACAAATTAGTGAATCAACATTTGGTTGATCTTGCCCAACTAGGAGAAAAAGTTAGACAAATAGAATAACTAAAAGTTAAAAAGATTCAAAAGCAAAAAAGATTTCTTAAAAGAGAAAAGGTAGCATTTGTCGGATTAAGTGAATCCGACAATGAGTTTGAAGGTAGCGATGATGAGTTGGAAATTAACATTGTTGAACTTCAGAACGGTCCTCCTTACGTTTACCAGGCCTTACAACCTACAAGAAATAAAGAGAAAATGAGTTATGTTAATAGGAAAACATATACATTCGACGTAACCAAAGCCGACAAGATTTTTGATTTGTTATTAAAAGACAAACAGATTAAACTATCGGAAGGTCATAGGTTACTAAAGTTTGATGAAATTAAAGACCGAAAACATTGTAAGTTTCATAATAGTTTCGGTCATGTTACTAATGAATGTGTTCGTTTCAGAGACATAATTCAAAAAGCAATAATGGATGGACGTTTGAAGTTTACAGACAAGCTTAAAGCGGACATGAAAGTTGACACAGATCCATTTCAGGCTGAAGTATCTTGTATTGATCAGCAAGTTCCTTTAAATGTTGAGATGCTCAACATAAGGAAGTTGCAAGAATTTGACGTGGATACAAAAGATGCAACCGACATATATCCCAAGCCAGGTGAGTCTCTCGAGGCATTTCTTGAGAGAAAGAAACAAAAGGGCAAGGTAAGGTTGTGCCCAAGATGTAACGCAGTATACGATGAACTTGCTGCGAAGAAAGCTGCTGAAGAATAACCAAATGTCCAGCAGGGTAAGAAGAAAGCTCTCGACAGAAAAACCTGGAGACCACAGGAGACTTTTCATGCTCCAAGGCCAAAGCAAGTCTACATGCCTAGGTCTAACATGAATGGTTGGTTAGTCGAACCACATGGATTTGTGGGAAACAGAGTTCATGTCGGACCAGTTAAGACTAGGGTGCCACCTGCTAATGTTGCCGTGGATAGGTGGATGAAGAATTCTGCAATGGTTGGACATACGTATTTTCAACGGAATGTGTCTGCTAGGAGGAGTAACTTTCAAAGGGATCAACCTTTTTGGAATGAAGACTACAAGAATGGAAGGATCAATCTAGAAAAAACCTTGAGTAGCCAAAATGAAGCAGGGCCATCAAAGGTTCTTCCAATGTCGAAGAGTAAAAAAAGGAGACTACAGAGATTAAGACAAGCACAAAAGAGAAGAGATATGGCTGAAGGATTAGTAATCAAGGAGCAGCCTATAGAAACAAGATGTTTGGTGGTTGAAAGGAAGCCAGTGCTTAATCAGGATAAAGATGGTAGAAAGCTAAAAAGTGTTGTTACTAAGGGATCGTTTTCAGGGGAGTCGACAACAAATACAGTTAGATGGCTTGATATGGATAATAAATCCCGATGAGAAAGAATGGTAGAAATAAGAAAAGAAAGTAGGTTCAAAGGCCAATTCCAAATAAAACAAAGAGGAAATGACCAATTGAATTGATAGCAGCAGAAAGAGAGGCAAGAAAGAATAGTTTACCAGTCGAGAAGGATAAGGAGTTGGTCGGCTTAAAAGTAGAAAAACTGACAATGGGAAAGGAGCAGACTGAGGACTTAAAAATTGAAAATAAAAAGAATATTAAAGACTGGTCGAAAGGAGAAATCAGGAGAATCTTAGAGGATCCTGATCAAAATGTTGAGTGGAGGAAGAAAGTGCTTGACGTAAATAAAGAAAGAGAAAGATTGGCAAAGTTTGATTACCAAGATATGAACTTAATGACTGATGAAGTTATTGAGACCTTAAATGATCCAGAGGATCCTTTAGGCCTTGGTGATGAGGAGCAACTCGACATGGATATCAACTTGGATGATATCTTACAACTATGGATAGCAACTTGCTGTCAAAAGATTATTTCAGAATTGGAAGGCATTTAAGTAATGAAGAGCTGTATGACGAGGAGGAATTTTTGAAGTCAATGAGTGTTAATTTAGTTTCAGTGTTACTTGCAGATTTTGAAGGGTATCACAAAATTGAGTACACTGGGGAAAATGAAGAGGATTTTGATGACCTAGATGATCATTGGCTTCTTTTCCAGGACAATATGATAACAGTCTTCGACAATACGACTCAGCTCGAAAAACCAACAGAAGACCAGAAGGCTCATTTACGACCGTTACACATCAAGGATCTAATAGAAGAAAAACCTACCAATAGAGTTTTAATCGATGGGGGGGCAGCAATCAATCTAATCCCAAGGGTCATGCTTAAAAAACTTGAGAAAGATGAGTCAGATTTGATGTCGACAAACATGATAGTCACAGATTTCAGTGGTAAAATATCCCCATCAGACGGAGTGGTGATGTTGAAAGTACAAGTCAGATCTGTTGCAAGGCTGACATTATTTGTGGTAATTCCGATGAAATCCAGTTACAATCTTTTGCTAGGAAGAGATTGGATTCATGCCGTTGGAGCAATACCATCAACGGTTCATCAGAAGCTCATTCTTTGGAATGAAGATGACCAAGTTGAAGTAATAGAAGCAGATGACAGTCCTTGCTATCTCCAGCAGCTTCATGTCGATTTCAGAATATATGCTCCAAGTGTTAGATCAGTAACAGCAAGTGGTGGAGTAATTAACAAAGATGCACTCAAAGTTTGCTTGAGGGATCAGTTTGGTATACAATTGGTGAAGAAAGCCGAGGAGGATCGGCCAAGCACTAGTTATGAGTGTTAAGGATCACTCAGAAAAATTGTCGGCTTATTTAGCCGACGAGGCAATATACTCTGTTGAAAGTATGTTGTCAGATTGTGTAATTGATAATGGTCCTTTAGGTTTTGAAAAAGGGCTTAATGAAAAACAAAATGTGGAAGTGGAAGATCCTTTGGAAGAAATAAACTTGGGCACTGAAGCAGATAAGAGGCCTATTTTTATGAGTTCAATTCTGCCAAAGGATTTCAAAGAAAAGCTTGTCAAGTTAATTATGGAATATAAAGATTGTTTTGCTTGGGATTATGATGAAATACCTGGATTGAGTAGAGATCTTGTTGAGCATAGATTGCCTCTGAAAGAATAATGCAGACCTGTCAGACAAGCCAACAGGAGATTTGCACTTGGGGTGATTTTAAAGATAAAAGAAGAGATCGAAAGATTGCTCAAAGCCAAATTCATCAGAATAACCAGGTATGTTGAATGGCTTTCTAATATTGTTCCTGTAGTAAAGAAAAATGGCAAGTTAAGAATATGTGTAGACTTTATAAATTTGAATACTGTCACACCTAAAGATGAGTATCCAATGCCAATTGCGAACATGTTAGTTGATGCCGCATCTGGACATGAAATGTTAAGTTTTATGGATGATCATGTAGGTTATAATCAAATTTTTATAGCCAAAGAGGACGTGTCGAAAACTGCCTTCAGATGTCTAGGAGCCATTGGGACATTTGAATAGGTAGTCATGTCTTTCGGTTTAAAGAATGCAGGGGCCACCTATTAGAGAGTAATGAATACAATTTTCCATGACGTCATTGGAAAATTTATGGAAGTTTACATCGACGATGTTATTGTCAAGTCGGAAACGAGGGAAAGCCATTTGACAAACTTGAGGCAGGCATTCGACAGGATGAGGAAGCACAGCCTTAAGATGAATCTAGAAAAATGCGGTTTTGGAGTGTCGGCTGCTAAATTCTTGGGTTTCTTAGTCCATAAAAAAGGTATAGAAGTGGGCAAGAATAAAGCCAAGGCAGTTTTGGGGGCTACACCACCGACAAACAAAAAAGAATTGTAATATTTTTTAGGAAAAGTTAACTTCCTAAGAAGATTTGTATCCAACTTGTCGGGAAGAACCAGAGTTTTTGCTCCATTGATCAAGTTGAAGGTTGAACAGGATTTTGTGTGAGAACCTTGTCACCAACAAGCCTTCGACCAGATAAAGCAGTATTTGACAAAACCACCGGTCATGATGCCTCCAGTGCCCCGTCGACCGTTGAAATTGTATATATCAGCATCAGAAGAAACCATAGGAAGTATGTTGGCTCAAGATGTAAATGGTGTCGAGAGAGCCTTGTATTATCTTAGACGGGTTTTAAATGATGTTGAGAGAAGATATAGTGCAATAGAGAAACTTTGTTTAGCATTGTATTTCTCATGTACTAAACTTAAATATTACATGATGCCTTGTAATGTACTGGTTATGTCAAAAACCGATATAATTAAATATATGTTATCAAAACCAGTGTTAAATGGTCGTATTGGAAAATGGACTATTGCTTTGTCAGAATTTTCTTTACAATATGTACCAATGAGAGCAGTAAAAGGCCAAGCAATTGCTGACTTCTTGGCCGACCATCCTTGTTTGGATATAGATAATCTAAATGTTATCGGTTTAAAACCCTGGTGTTTATATTTTGATGGTTCAAGGCATCAAAATGGGATTGGAGTGAGGATTTTAATTGTTTCCCCTCAAGGTACTCCAACTAAGTTCATGTTTGAACTTAAATATACCTGTTCCAACAATGAGGCTGAATATGAAGCCTTAATTGTCGGATTGGAAATACTAGTGGAAATGAAAGCACATAATGTGCATATATTTGGTGATTCACAGTTGATCATTAAGCAACTTGCCTAAGAATATAAATGTGCTAGTGAAAATCTAATGAAATATTATATTGTGGCAAGTAAGTTAATGAAGCAATTTGACGACGTAACTGTCGAACACATTTCTAGAGGTCTCAATGAAAAAACTAATGAATTAGCACAAGTAGCCTCTAGATATAGAATTTCATCCAAGGTTCTTACGAATCTAATGGAAATAAGGGAACTTTTATATCCATTAGAGGAAAGAGATGTACTACAAAATGACATTTCAACGATTAATAACTGGAGACAACCAATACTAAGTTATTTGAAAAATTTGAGTCAAGATATGGATAGAAAACTCAGGTACAGAGCGTCAAAATTTGTGGTATTAGGGGAAGCCTTGTATAGAAAGTCTGTCGATGGAAATTTAGAAGTTTGCCTGAGTGCAACAGAGGCTTACATTGCCTTGGCAGAAGTTCACGAAGGAATTTGTGGAGCTCATCAGGCAGGTGAAAAGATGAAATGGGTCCTTCGATGTCAAAGGTACTATTGGCCAACACTGGTTAGGGTTTGTATAATGTTTGCTAAGTCTTGTGAAGAGTGTCAAAGACATGGCTATATACAAAATGTTCCTGCTAGTGAGTTACATGCTATAGTTAAACCTTGGCCTTTCGGAGGGTTGGCCTTGGATTTAATTGGCCAAATTCATCCCGTCTCATCGAAGGGACACAAATATATTCTAGTAGGAGTCGATTACTTCACCAAATGGGTTGAGGTTGTAGCCTTGAAGGATGTAACCTAGCAAGATTTGATTGACTTTATTGAAGATAATATAGTTTGTCGGTTTGGAATACCACAAACTTTGACAACTGATCAAGGAACGATGTTCATTGGAAAGAAAGTTATCGAATATGCCAATTCAAGAAAAATTAAAATGCTTACGTCGACTCCATATTATGCTCAAACAAATGGCCAAGTAGAGGCCATGAACAAAATAATCATAAATTTGATTAAAAAGCATATTGGTCGATAACCTAGAAATTGACATAATACCCTTAATCAAATTCTATGGGCATATAGAAATTCACCAAGAGAATCGACGGGTACTTCACCATATAAGTTAGTTTATGGTCATGATGCAGTGTTACCAGTTGAGATTAATCTTCAATCCATTCGGATTCAGAAACAAGACGAGTTACCAATTGAACATTATTGGGACTTGATGTTTGATGAATTAAATGAATTAAGTGATGAAAGATTAGTAGCTCTAGAAAATTTGATTCGACAGAAAGAAAGATATTACTCACAGAATATATCTTATCTGAAATAGGGAAGTTACCAGCCCTTGTAGGTTTAGCTGGGAATTCGTCGGCCAGTCCAAAACGAGCACAACGAAAAAGCACTGGCTTTGGAAAAGGGATTTGAAAAGGTTCAAGCCGTGCTAAAGGGTTTTTTTATAGAAACTTAGAGAAAATTGGTAGAACATTTTTCCTTGTGTGCTCGTTTTAGTTTGGCTATGACTTCTTCACAATGTCAAACAATTAAGCTAGGAAACCTGAAGTCCCACTTAATTTTGTAATATTTTTCAAAAGCCTTGATATCTTGAATATGTGTACCTTTAGTTTTTGATGAAGGATCTTGACCCTGCACAGGAATCAGAGTTTCAGTAATGCGGCTTCGACAGATTTCAATGTCGACATGATAAGGACTATAATATTTAGTCCACCAATCAACAAAATCTTTTGAAACTCCTCTGTAGGGGGTGAATGCAGAGATCTTGAAGTGATGCTTGTGCCTTTCATTTTTCGAAGCTACTCGAACAAGATCCGACATGCTTTGTAGGTGGTCATTGATGAAGTGTTCTTTGGCCTTATGAGAGAAAGGTGCTGGAATAGCTTGACAAAATCTCAATTGTCGAGCTACTGAGTTTGGCAGACATAACTCTAAGGATTTGTCTGTCGAACCAGGGAGACCAGCCACCAGAACTTGTTGGCAGAGAAAGTTTGACCAGACAGAAACGTTGTCGGCCTGAGTAGGAGGATTGTCGGAAAGAATTGGTCGAGTGAACCATTCGGGACCAAAAGAACGGTCGACAAAAGGAGCAAAATATATGTCTTCAGTACTAAAAGAGATGGAATGAAAAATACAGAAGAAGTACATGAAATTTTCCAAGCTCTGTTTGTAGGTTTTCTCATGTTTTACATGACAAAGTTTAATGCCATATGTAGCAAGAGATACTGTCGGAGGAGAAGAGTCGACTAAATAATCTCCCAGTATGGCATTCAACCAAAGTTGGAGTAGCCACATTAGACCACCAGAATTGGTTTTCTTTACCTGAACTCTGATGCTTTGGACAATTTCACCTATACTCAGATAGAGATTGACAAGGAGAAATTGACCAAGGGCTAGTGGTCGACCTTCATGAAGAAGGTTAGCGAGTTGAAGAAAGGATCTGGATACTTGAACCAACTTAGAACCTATAGCATAGGCTGAAAGCCAGAGGAGAAGAAAAGCTGTGTGTTCTTCGTCGGTCACAAGACCTGATTCAGGGGAGTAAAAATTAATGAAGCCAGAAAAGGAAGTTGGGGCTTTTGAGTATACGTCTATAGTGTTTGAAGGTTGAAGAACAGGCGTAATGATTTCCCCATCTGGCCGAAGACCAGTTATGGCAGATACGTTGAAAAGTGTTGAACCCATCATGCCATGGGGAAATTGGAAGGAGTTGGTGGTTTTGTTCCAGAAAAAGAAAGAGGCACCCAGCATGCAAGAATCTATTTTTATGGGATAACGAGAAAGCTGGATGCAATAAAAAATTCCTATTTCTCTCCATAAACTTTCTTTAGAAGCTTGAACTCTGTCAAGCCATTCAAGATACCCATTAATATGGGTAGGAGGAGTCCTAAACAGCCTTTTAGATTTTCCAAAGTAGCTTATGGGAATAGAAGGAAGAGAAGCCAAGATAGCTTCTTAGGAACTTTTATAGGGGAAGAAGGAATTTATTTCATCAGTAATAGATTCCTTGGGCAGAACTGGGCCCAAGAAAGCAGCCAGAGGATCCAAGGAAAGTGGAGAGTCATTAATGGGGAATATTACCTTCGAAAGATGACAAAGTTCATACTTTTGTAGAACTGGGTCTTGAAAGATCACATGGTTACCCAAATTTGTTGTTGGTACATTGGGAGTTTGAGAGCTGGAAGCCATTGGAGAAGGCAAGAGTTTGCAGAGAAAATAGGCAAAGGTAAAGTTGAAGGTGATGAACAGTAAAGAGAGGTGAGAGGTTGAAGATGGTAAACAGTGATAAAGGGGTCAAAAGTCGCGTGAATTTGAAAAGTTATTTTTCCGCGAAGAAATAGCGGTAATTATGAGCCCTATTTATTAGAAACGGCTATTTATTGTTTGCAATGATAAGATTGATTGTGGCTGTTCAGATACTTGTGGAAGGTTTTGATTGGTTTTAAATATATATATATATATATTGAAAGTGTTTTTTTATTAAAAATTTATCTTTCTCTTGTCGTTGTCGAAAGAAAAATTTTTGGGGGGCATCTGTTGGAGGTGAAAATAAAGATTTGGCAATTCGTCGGTTGGACGATGGTTTTGAAGAAACCATTTTCAAGTATTGAGCCGACAGAAATGCTAAATGGCGAAATCGACAGAAGTATTAAATAAGAGAAAGATTCTAATATGGCTATAAGGTATTGATGTGAGCAAGAAAAATTATTCGATAGAAAGATTACATTGAGTCGACGAAAATTAGTCAAAAGCAGTTAAGTGCTGGTTCTGTCAGAAAGTGGATACTTGCTGGTGAAAAAAAAGAAAAAAACCGCTCAAACGTGTTGATCTTTTAGGGTGGCAGTTATTTTTAATTCTGTCTATAAATATAAGTAGTCACGATATAAATATGGGAGGTTATTTGTTGATACATAATCCTAACATCTCAACTTGAGCAGATTAAAGGATTTTTATCTAAGTATGCCTTCCCTTTTTCATTTCACGTCATTTAAAATTAATGCGATGTTCTTTTAAAGTTCTTTACTTTTCAGTCTTGTCCTTTAAATTTCTTTTACATGTATTCGCACTTTTACCTACTTTTCTTTACTGTTTTTCCATTTAAATTCTGTACTTTAATCTTGCACCATTTACACGCTTTCAATTAATTTTCTGCATTCTTAAAATTCTTGTTCAGTTTCTTTAAATTTCTTTAATCTTTTCAAAGTTTCCTTTTTGTATTTTCTGCTTATTTACTTCAAATCTCTTATATTCCTTTTTGTTTACTGTTAAAACTATTTTCATAATGAGATTACCACATAACTTTGAACTCATATTCGTTTTGATACATTTATTTGTTTGTTGGAATTGTTACTAAGTCTCTAAACCAAAATTCTACTTAAACAATTTGTAAGTCAATATCAAGAAAAAATAAGTCTTTTCCCCGAGTGAGAATGAGAAGGGTACTTTCAAAGAGAACTTCATTGCTTAAATTGGAGGTTGTATATTTTTTAAGTTTATAATAGATAATGTCATACTTGAAGGTGTCGCAACTGGGATCTGGACGATCGAAAAATAGTGTTTTAAAAATCAATAAAATTGTCACCAATGTTTATTTAAATTGAGAAAACATTAAAAAAATTCTTAAAATAAGAAAATTGATCTTTTAGAAAATGAGTTTGGATTCAAAAATTGATTATAGGTAGGGAAGGTGTTAACACCCAACATTATCTGTTCCAGGAACGGTACTTTAAGTTAGTTGTGCAAATTTTAATAATCTCAAATGTATTTATTTTACTATTTTTTTTAAAAAAAGAAAAGAAATAACTAAACTATGAAAATTTAATTTTTAACTTGATAAAGTAGGGATTATGCTCCTACGTATCCTCGGGTGCATGAGAAATTCCAAGTCACGTAGTTCTTTAGAAAATAATAATGAATTAGTCAATTTTAATTAAACAAAGAAGCTTAAAACTTTCAACTCAAACTGTAAACGATGAATTAATTCAACTAACATGACATCAGGCATAAAAGTAAGACATAACCCACAACCAGACAAGATAAAAACAAATTAAAAATCAATCCAACCCACAAAAATTATCTTTTATCACTTTTTGATTTTTTTTCAATCATTTTTTTTTATTTTTTATGTATATTTTTTACTTTATTTTTTTATTATTTTTTTGACAATTTTTCTTCATTTTTTCATTCTTGTTTTTTTTACCAAAAGGCAAAATGAACTAAAAAATGAAATGGGCTGATAGCCCATTTGCTTCCTTTGTTGGCCTTCAACATTTAAGAAAAAAACATAATAAAAGGGAAAGAAATAAAGATGAATACAAGAGCAAGTCTTGTAAACACTAGCAGATAACGCACCAGCCACCAGGGGAGGGCGATTTGTCGTTGTTGGTTTGTGACGAGTCAGAGGCGCGGCGGCGAGCAGGCTGACGGCGTGACGACTGGGAGTTCTGGGTCGGTGAACGTGGGTCACAGAACAGCTGGAGTAGTTGGGGCGGCGAGCTCGATGCAGGTCTGAGTGTGCAGCTTCGGATCTGGCTCTAGGCAACGAGATCTGGGTAGTTTGAGGCTGGTCCGAGCAAGGGGAGGTCCGGCACAAAGCAGATCTAGACCGATCGAGGGGTGGTGCTGGGTCGCGCAGACCCGACAGGCTCGGGCAGATCGCGAACTCGGGCTGATGTGGTGGCGGGTCATCGGTCTGGAACGACTTATATTAAGTTTGGACCATATCAATTTATAATGGATGTGTATCCATTTTCTGGTCCAAAAGATCATCCTCGTCAATTTCAAGCTCATTGGTTTAAAGCTTTTTCTTGGTTAGAATACTCACCTAAAGAAAATGCTGTCTTTTGTTTTCCATGCTATTTATTTTCTAAAAAAGCAAGTCCATTCACTTCAAAAGGGTTAGAAATTGGAGAAAATTGAACAATGGAAAATAATGTGCATTTTTATTTCATGTAGGAAAAAGTCCCAATTTAGTTCACAATATTGCTATTAGATGTTATGAAGATTTGAAGAATCAGTCATGTCACATTGAAAGAGTACTACATAAACAGACTTTACAACAAATTTTGAATAACAAATTGTGTCTTAAAGCCTCCATAGATGTTGTTAAATGGTTAACTTTTTCAGGCTTGTGCTTTTAGAGGCCATGATGAAAGCTTGGACTCCAAAAATCGTGGTAATTTTCTTGAGATGATTAAGCTCTTGGCTTCTTACAATGAAAAAGTGAATGACGTTGTTTTGGAGAATGCCCCTCAAAATGCAAGGTACACATCTACTATTCAAAAGGAAATTTTACATATCTTTGCTAGAAAGGTGCAAGATAAAATTTGCAATGAGATTGGTGATGCAAAATTTTGTTTGATTGTTGATAAAGCTCAAGTTGAATCTAAAAGAAAACAAATAGCACTTGTTGTTAGATTGTTGATAAGCATGAACTTGTAAAAGAGCATTTTTTGGATGTAGCACATGTTATAAATATCACTGCAATAACTCTTAAATAGGATATATGTTCAATATTGTCTCATCATAATCTCAACATTCAAAATGTGCGGGGTCAAAGATATGATGGAGCAAGTAATATGAGAGGAGAGTGGAATGGTTTACAAGCTTTAATTCGTCCAGAATGTCCTATGCGTATTATGTCCATTGCTTAGCTCACCAATTACAATTGGCTCTTATTGCTGCAATTACAGAAGTAACTGATGTTCATGCATTCTTTCAAAATCTGACTTTTATTGTCAATGTGGTGTGCTATTCTTCTAAACGCAATGATGAACTACAAGCTACTTATGTAAATGAAATTGCTCAATTGGTTGCAAATGATGAGATTGAGACAAGAAGGGGAATGAATCAAATTAGCACATTGCAAAGACCTGGAGACACGAGATGGAGTTCTCATTTCAATTCAATATGTAGTCTTTTACGTATATTTAGTGCAACTGCTTCAGTTCTTGAAGATTTAGCTGTTGAAGTCTCTACATACTCCCAACGAGGTGGTGCTACTTATGCTCTTAAGTTATTGATGTCATTTGAATTTATATTCATTTTGTACATGATGAAAGAGATTATGGGAATTACTGATAAACTTTGTCAAGCTTTATAACAAAAATCTCAAGATATTTTAAATGATATGCATTTAGTATCTAGCACAAAATTAATGATTCAGAGGTTAAGAGACTGTGGTTGGGATAGTCTTTTAGAGAGAGTTAATTCCTTTTGTAAAAGTCAAGTTATTCAACTTCTTGATATGAGTGCTTCTTTCTTTGACATAATTCGGTCTCGTTGTAAAAAGGATAATGTGACAGTTGAGCATCATTATCGTGTGAATATATTTACAACTGTGGTAGATTATCAATTGAAAGAACTTAATAGTAGATTTAGTGAATAAGCGACAGAGCTTATCATATTGAGTATAACTTTAGATCCTAAAGATGGCCACAAGTCATTTAATGTTGGTAACATATGTAAACTTGTTGAGAAGTTTTATCCTTCAGATTTTTATGAGCAAGAAACGATTCAGTTGGAATATGAATTGCAACATTATGAGCTTGATGTCTTTAAACATCCAAATTTTCAGAATTTGTCTACTATTGCTAACTTGTGTTAAAGATTGGTGGAAACTGAAAAATCAAATGCTTATCCTTTGGTTGATTGATTGTTTTGGCTTGTTTTGACTCTTCCTGTATTAACAGCAACTACTGAGCGTGCCTTTTCAGCTGTGAAAATTATTAAAACAAGGCTGCGGAACAAGATGGAAGATGATTTTCTCACAGATTACATGATTTTTTACATTGAAAATGAGATTACTGAAAAACTCATCACAGATGTAATAATAGATGACTTTTATTCTATGATACAACGTCGAGCATAACTTAAAAATTGAAAGTATGTATTTAAGATTGTTTTATATTTAATTGTATTTACTATGAATGTTTCTAATTTAAAACATCTTGATTATGAATTGAATTGAATTTATTTTTATATTTATATTATATGATAATTAAATTTTTTTTAACTTAGATATTTAGAAATATATATTTAGACTCTAGTCTTTAGTCTCGACTCTAGTCTTTAGTCTCGGCTCCCCTATGATGAAAATCTTGGTTCCACCCTGAACATGTGTCTACATAAATACTTCACTCAAGATTTAGGATTTCTCAGTCGCACTGTGTCTCACAATGAGACTGAGACTGTTTAGGCTCGTTAATGATCTCAAATAACCTGAATTTTTTATTAAAAAAACATTCTACTCAAAATTTTGCTAAAATGTGAGAGATTCGAAACTTGTGCAGATATATGAGAAATTTAAAAAAATTATTAATAAATTTTCCTATAATTTTTTTATTAAAATTATGATTTTTACTAATAAGTATCTTAAAAATATTTGTTAAGAAATCAGAAATAAAATTTTTAAATAAAAAATAAAGTATTTTTAAAAAATTTAAAAAATTTAATTTTCATTTAAAATTTTTTACTTTAAATTTCTTAAAGGTACTCATTAACAAAACTTTAAAAGTGATTCATGATCTCATCTTTATTTTCGTACTAAACTGATATTGGAGAATGGAGTGCATTTTGTCCACTTTCAGTCAAGGAAGTATCATATAAATACGGGATAAGAAAACATGACATTAATACATGAATAAGATAAATTCTAAAAAATATAAAATACGATATGATTAAGATAAAATATATCAAATTAATATAATATTAACATAAAAACATAAATTCTAAATCAAAACAAAAACATCAATGTTTCATAAATTAGATATAATCATTGCAAATATAATAAAATATTATTATTCATTTAATTATTATGATATTTCAATTATATTAATTAAAAAATAAAAAATTAATTAAAAAATATAAATATAAATATCTAAAATTATCTAAAATATATCTAAATATATATATATATATATATATATATATATATATATATATATATATATATATATATCAGATATTGTTACAATAACCATTAAAGAATCGCTCCTTCATATATAGTATTCAGCATACAAGTACCAAGCTGACATCTATTGGCCAAGGGACAGCTACCAACTTTGAACGCATGCTTTGACATTCATACTAATTGTAAAATGCCAACAATTAGCAAAAATTTAATTAGCACAAAAACAAAGCAAAAATTTAATTGTGCTGGGACATTCTCTTTCCCATGCACGTTGCGGCAGAGTCAAAAATAAACTTTTTTAAGTCATATTTATTAGTATTAATAAATAATAAAATACTAATAAAAATATGAAAAAATAATTGTATAAAATAAATATATAATTTAATTACTACTAATATAATATATTGATTGATATTAATTTTATTTATATCTAACAAAATTTTAATTGATTCTAACATATATATTGATTAATGTTAATTTTATCTATACTTAACAAGATCCTGACTGATTCTAACATATGTAGGCAAAGGGGAATAATTTATACATTTTCCTTCCCTCACATTTTCTGTCTTTCTGTTTTCCAGCATCGAATAACGCAAGCACTTATTCTAGCATGAACACGGTAAAAATTTGAGTAGAAAACTAGAAATCATGGGCTGATAATGATTCATTAATGTAAAAAAGAAAGGGATTTTGTTAGGCAGCACATGTTAAAAAGTTAAAATAATTTTTTTAAAATAAAAATTAAGTAAATAATTTTTTTAATTTTTAATATATTCAATATCTTATTTTTATGTAAAAAAATTTATTTTAACTTTCTTAATAAGTATTTTTTAATAAAATCCAAAAAAAAAAGTGAAAAAGTGTTACGGGGTATGCTTAATTTGTTTTGCTTTTAGGAATAAATTGTCTTGGGAACATACTAATTTAATTTACGTTTAGAGACTAGAACAATATTTTATTAAAACAGTGCTAATGTGGTGGTACTCTTAAAAAGCTTAGCTATTATAATATAATTTATCATAATCTTCGAGAACAAAATTTATTTTCTACACGTTGACAGTAGAGCGTAAATATTAAATTCTAAAGATAATTCTTAGTAAAATTCACTCTCTCCACAACTCTATTCTTAAAGCTTTTGGAATAATGTGCAATATTAAGAATGATCAGGAAGTGGTCTGGTCTCCTCTTATGAAGAATGTCATTAAGATCAATATTAACGGTAACTCATTTGGCAACCCAGATAGATCTGGTTTTGAGGGGCTTCTTAGGAACATAAATGATAATTGGATTGTTGGTTTTTCTGATTCCTGCGGCCTGTCAAATAACATGATTGTTGAATTACTAGCCATTGTTCATGGTCTCAGAATTGCTTGGAATGTTGGTCATGGTGAAGTTATTTGTGAAATCGATTCAAAAATTGCACTAACTTTGATCTCATATGATGTTTCTAAATTCCATCCTTATACTCTTGTAGACCACATCAGAAATTTCACTACTTATTCTTGGAAGTTGAGCTTCAAGCATACTTTCAGAGAAGGTAATACTTGTGCAGATTAGGTGGCCAAGCATGGTACATCTTCAGAGCAAGCCCTACATCTTTGGAATTCTAGCTTTCCTCAACTTTTTTCTATCTTGCTAGCTGATGCTATGAGAATGTTTAGAATTCGTATTTAGTTATTTCTTTTTTAGCTTTTCTTTTTTGTTGTTGCCTTTCTTTTCCTCTGAACAAAAAAAGATAAGTTTGAAGAATTATTACTATTTTTTTATGAAAAAGTATCAATTTATATTAGTATAAATTTTTTTTTATTTACATTTATTTTTAATTGTTAGATCTATTTTTATCTAATAATTAATTTTAATAAAATAATTTTAACTATTAAATAAAAATAGATCTAATAATTAAAAATAAATATAAATTAAAAAAATTATATTGATATAAGCTAATCTCTCTTTTTTTATATATATAAACGAAGAATTTCTAAGTTTTAGTATTTAAAAACTCATATGATGCAACTTTATTAGCATCCAATTTTTCTTTAGTTAAATTATTGTCATCCACTTTTGACTGGGTGACGTAAATGCATGCATCACTAACTAATAAATAAATGTACGTTTATTCCTCATTTTTCAATTTCTTTTTTTTTTTCTTTTTGACATTCGGAGAAGCAAATATCTCCGATAAGAAGGAGAAAGAATATTTTTTATAAACATGTGCCTGCACAAACACTTGACTCGAGATTTAGGATTTCTCAGCCACACTCTGTCTCATACTGAGACCGTTTAGTCTCATTAATGATCTCAAATAACCCTAATTTTTTATTAAAAAAAAAACATTCCACTCAAAATTTCACTAAAATGTGAGATATTTAAAATTTACATAGATATATGAGAAATTTTTTAAAAAAAGAGAGGAATCAAGTTATATCGATGTAAATTAAAATTATTTTTACATTATTGAATAATTTTTTTACTAAATCTACTGTTAGATTGAAAGTTTATGTCATATAAATTATATCTATAACTTTTAATATTTACCGGTTAGTGTGTGAATTTTTCTAAGACTTTGAATTTTTCTATTGCACAACTTGTTTAACATAAGACAACTCATGGTAGGTACCATAATGACATGACACATATGTCATTATTCATATTTCCTATAACAACGTAATGGTTGTAGCTAAGTGTCGAGGTTTTAAGTGTAGACCCTACAACTAGCGACCAACCCGCAAAAAGAGGTTTTGTGGGTTATCATCTTAACCTGGAAGCTAAGGCACTTCTTGATCCAATTGGGAACAGACTCCTAAGGCTAATCAAGGCAGAGTTCGACCTAATGGTCTTTTATCTTGGAAATCTGGCTCCCATCAGGAACGGGCTTAGTGAACATTCTCAAAGTTGTCTATAACCTTGAGGGTCCTTCGAGACTTTGAAATGCAAGTAGATGTGTAAAAATTACTTTGCTTTATTGATTTGGTAAAGGACTAAGGTCCATACAAAGTGCTCCCATAATGATTGGGGCATATCAAACATGAAGTAAACTAACAGACTAGGTCTTAGAAGGCACTTAACTATAGTACTTTCTAAGTTTTTCTACATTTCATAAGTTCTTGACTGGCTTGCATGTTAGTGTATCTAAGGTGTAGGCTCCTCTGTCAGTGCTGACCACGATACGGTAGGGGTCCTTCCGGTTATGAGCTAACTTTCCTTGGAAGGCATTCCTACCTTCGATGTCAACTCTGCGGAGAACTAGATCACCTGCTGAAATTTCTTGGAAACGACCTTTAGGTTGTATCGTGCTGTCGTCCTCTGCTTGATGGTGGCGTTGCGTATATGAGCAACACGCTTTCTTTCTTCCATAAGATCTAGGTCTTTCCTGATCAACTCGAGGTTACTGTCGGATGAGAAGTGTTGGAGACGCCAGCTAGATTCTCTTATCTCTATCGGGATCATAGCCTCACACCCATAAGTGAGTTTAAAAAGAGTTTCACCTGTTGTAGAGTGTGGCGTAGTCCGGTATGCTCAAAAGACATGATCTAGTTGTTTAGCTTAGTTTTCTTTATCCTCATCCAACATTCGCTTTAGTCCGTGGACGCTAACTCGGTTGGCAGATTCAACTTGTCCGTTTGTCCGGGGGTTCTCATTGGCATTGTAATTATGTTTGATTTTCAAATCAGCAAACAGCTCTTCGAATCCTTTGTCTTTGAATTGTGTTCCGTTATCCGTCATAATGGATTCTAGGACTCCAAACCTAGTAATGATGTCGTGCCAAGTGAACTTTTGGATTTGGGCAGAGGTGATAGTGACTAAGGGCTCTGCCTCAATCCACTTTGTGAAGTAGTCCACAGTTATCACCAAGAATTTCAGCTGTCTAGGTGCTTGAGGGAACAGACCCATAATATATATACCCTACTTGTAGAATGGTCAGGGTACGAATGTCGTGGATAGTTCCTTAGGTAGAGCATGATAATGGTCTGAATGTCATTGGCATTTGTCATATACTTATACATGTGCAAGAGAGTCGGCTTCCATTTTTGTCTAATAGTATCCGGTCCTGAGTGCCTTTAAAGCTAAAACTTTGCCTCCCAAGTGGTGTCCACAACTTTCGCCATGGACTTCAGTTAGCACACACTCTACTTCTTTTGGCGTGAGGCATTTAAGGAAAGGCAAAGAAAATCTACGCCGGTACAACTGTTCATCATAGATGGTATACTAGACCGCAATTTTGACTAACTTAGAGGCTTCCTTCAAGTTCTCAAGATGGACACCAGACTGTAAGTATTCTATTATTAGTATGATCCAAGTACGTTCTTGTCCTTCTACCTAGAAAACGAATGTGTCCATTATGGAAGGTTATGATAGGGTCTCCTAGATCACTGAGTGGTTGTTACCCATAATCCGGGCTCTTGGTACTGGCCAACTCGGACAAGAGGTCGGCCCTTGCATTCTGTTCTCGGGATATGTGCTTCACCTTCACCACTTGGAAGCTTTTGAGGAGCCTTTGTACCCTCACTAGGTACTTCTGAATGAAATGCTCCTTGGCCTGATAATCACCTTGAATCTGGGAAGTCACGAGTTGAGAGTCACTACCAAGTGTAATCTTTGTTGTTCCCAATTCTCTCTCTGTCTAATTGTTTGAAGTTGGGAATTCAAGCCTCAAGGAGTTCTCAATTTTCAAGGATTAACCCCGCGCCACTCCCTTTGGGGTTTGAGGAGCCGTTAACGAACACTGTCCACGATATTCCCTTGGGATCACCAGGGTTTGAAGTAAGCTCAGTAAGGAAGTCTGAGAGCGCCTGTGCCTTGATTGCTAATCTAGACTCATACATAATTCTGAACTCAGAAAGCTCAATGAATTAGGCGATCATTCTTCTACCTAGGTCCGATTTATATAGTATCTGGCAGATAGGCTAATTCGTCTTTACCACCATTAGATGACATTAGAAGTATTATCTAAGTCTTCTGTCCGTGATGATGAGGGCGAATGAAAACCATCTCTATTTTCTAATAGCGGAGCTCGAGACCTTGCAACACCTTACTCACAAAATAAACCGGCTTCTGACATTTAGTCATTTCCCGGATAAGCACTGAACTCACAGCCTCCTCATGAACAGAGAGATATACATACAATGTTTCACTTCGTTCCGGCCTTGTCAGAATGAAGAGATAAGACATGAGGTTTTTCAAAGACATGAATGCATCCTCACACTCTTGAGTCTACTAAAAACTTGTCCCCCTCTTTTTAACAACTTGAATAAGAGGAGTGATTTGTGAGCAGTTTTAGTAAGGAACCGTGTGAGGGCTGCGAACAGTCCTGTCAGTTGTTGTACATGATTGAAGTTCTGAGGGCTACGCATGTTGAGCACCACTTGACATTTGTCTGGGTTTACCTCGATTCCGCGGTTAGTCGGCACAAAGCCCAAGATTTTGCCGGCCTAGACCATGAATACACATTTCTATGTATTAAGCCTCATGTTATGCTTTCTCAGTTGGGCGAACACTTCTTCAAGGTCCAAGATGTGTGATTCGAATAGTGAGATTTTGACTATCATATCATCGATGTAGATTTCGAGCATTCTCCCCCATGATCCTCAAAAACCCTATTCATCATTCTCTGGTATGTGGCTCCTGCATTTTTCAAACCAAAAGGTATTACCCTGTAGCAGTAGCTCGCCCTCTCAGTGATGAAAGCAATTTTGTCTTCGTCTTCGAGGTACATTAGGATATGATTGTACCCAGAGTAAGCATCCATAAAAGACAGCAGCCCGAAGCTGGAATAGTTGTCGACCAGTTTGTCAACATTATGGAAGGGTATGGATATTTAGGGCAAGCCTTGTTCAGGTCCGTGTAGTCCACACACATCTTCCACTTCCCATTTGACTTCTTCACTAAGACCACATTGGAAAGTCATATGGTGTATGAAATCTCCCTGATGAAGCCGACACTAAGTAGCTCATTGACTTGCTCTTCGATAATTTATTGTCTCTCAGGGCTAACTTTTCTTTTCTTCCGGGAGACCAGTCTTGCATCCTGTTTAATAGATAAACGATGACAGATGAAAATAGGGTTAAGCCCAGGCATATCGGAGGATGTCCAGGTAAAGAGGTCCTTATTTTTTGCAAGAGCTCTGTAAGTTGGCGTCTCTCTTGTTCTTCCAGATTTACACCAATCTTAGTGACTTGATTAGGCTTGTCACCCTGCTAGAGCGGAAGCAACTCTCCCTCCGATTAGTACCTGGTACCCCGGATCTCTTCGAGCACGTCTAACTCGGTCATAAGAATGTTGACTTGATTCTGGGCTGGGCTAGATGTGTGTGTCTTGGTTTTCCTGAGTGTCCTGCAGATTTTGAAGCTTTCATTGTAGCATATATGTGCTGTGATCTAATCGCCCCTTACCGTGACCACCTTATTATTCTTACTGAGGAATGTCATAGTCTGGTGAGCGTAGATACTACAGCGATTAAGCCATTAAACATAGGGCAACCTAAAATAATATTGTATGCTGATGGGCAATCCACAACTAGAAACCTAGCTTTAACAATTCTATAGATATTGTCGTCGCCCAAGGTCAAGAAGGTTTCAAAGTAACCCACCGGCATGACTTTTTCCCCAGAGAAACCAATGAGCTCGCCATCATAAAGGGTTAACGCAGACAGGGGGAACTCCAATCTCTCAAAGGAATCCATGAACATGATGTCTGTCATGCTGGGAATTATATGAACAAAAACATAATAGAAAAAAAGAATTCCCACCAAGGATCCATACGAAAAAGGGTGCCACGATTCGTGATTTTCGAGTTTATCTCTTGAAGTCATATAAGAACGATTAACGCAAATCACCAGCACCACAACAACGACGGTGCCTCTACGTTATCCATATGAACAAACTCACAAACGTTCAATGTCCGCAATCTTAGAGTCCCACATCTCTAGCACAGTGCTCGCTGCAAAGAGAAGAGAAACTTATTACTCTCTCACTCACTGTTTCTGTAAGGGTATAGGTAGGGTTCGTGATCTCATCCCTCGACAGCCTCTTAGCAATACTATTTATAGCAGTGACTGTCTTATGCGAGTGAGAGCAGCAGCAGAGTTAGCTATGCAACTATGGACTCATTTGTTATGAGTTTGGCCTACGATAGAATCTCAGTCCAACTTATATTCTCATTGTTTCAATTCAATCTATTCTATGTGTGAGACCCCGCAAGTTCTCTTGATGTTCGCAGTAATATTACAAGCAATGAGAGGTATCTAGCAATACATCGCTGCTACCTAAGTAATAAGAATGTCAGTGATTTGACATAACCTTTTTGTGATCAATGTTTTCGTGTAGTTTAGTCTCGTTGTCAAGATATCTAGATTGAACACAAGGCATAGAATATGTCACCCTTATATAGTTCAATCTTCTATTTCTTGATACTCAAGTAGACTTAGTAATAACAAATGAGATCAATATTTTATATTGACTCATTTGAGCATAGTCATGCATTTCGTAATCTCACTCAATCAGGGGCTCTAAAGATATTGCTCCTGTTATGTATGAGAGACAAATCCTATCTAGGTCACTCACATCCCTCTGCATGATTCGCAGTATGTCTAATAACTAACTTTATAATTACTTTGTTACAGATGATGTTTGATGACATTAAAACATACAACTCCTCATGTAGGAATCGTAGTGATTTTAGGTCAAAGAACCACATACATCATTGTCACTTTGAGAATCACTTATGACACTCATGTAACGATCTATGTAGTATTCTCATGGTGGGTCAATCCAAGACTTGATATCTTATATCTATGACCCGTGAGACGTGACTATCAGTCTACACACATACTAGTATCAATGCATTATTGTTGTCCTAATTAACAATAATACTTGACTAGAGACATTTAAGAATAGTGTTATGATTTTATCTAATAGGATCTCACGATCAAGTCGTCCACTTGATGTCCTATGACATTAAACTTATTATTCTATGGATTTTATCATGTTTTATTATAAATAATAATAAATGAAATGTCTCATGTATTAAATAAATAGAATAATATAATATAAACAAGTACGGTCAAAATAAATTGGCCTCTAGGGCATACACCAACACTCTGAGCTTCCTTGATTGACGAAGATATGTTGGGCCTCGACATTAGATATTATTTCGGAGATAACCAACTAGTCGCCTTGATCCTGGATAATATTGTTGTAGTCCTTGTTTGAAAAGGAAATAGGCAGTTCTTCCCTGTCTTCAACACGGGGTTTGCGCGTGGAGTTGGAAACGCTTAACATTGCAGTCCAGAGTGCTTTCTTCCAAGAACTGTTGGATGATCTCGGACCCACAAATCCTCAGAAGATGGTGCTAACGAGACGGTCCTTTCTGTTGCCCGCACTTTGAGTGTCCTGGTTCCGATCCTCCCGATTTTTAGTATCACAGCGAGGTGGAGTCCATGCTTTTCTAGTGGGGCTGTAGTTTCTTCTCCTTTTACGTGGAGTCGGACATCATCTCGGACTGTGACTACGTCTTCATTCCCTTCGTCTTCCGCAATTTTCATTGTTTCGGATTTCACAGATATACTTTTGCAGTCATCCCTCCTTGATTAGGGATTCAATGACATCGCAGAACTGATAGCAATCTTTTGTTTCATGACCAAAACTTTTATGTCATTTACAATGCTTCGAGTGATCCTTCTGAGACTGTTTCTTCAAAGGGGGCGACCTCTTAATATCTTGAAACTCGGTCTGAAGCACCTCCCTTAGAATTGTCTCTTGTGGGGTGTTCAAATGAGTATTGATAACAATGTATTTTATGCATTTTATAATCCTCTAACTAGGCTTCTTAAGGTTCAATTTGGCTTAATTAAGTTGATTTTGTCACATTTTATGAAATTAAGCTTAATTGGATCATTGAAGAAATTATTGCTTGAATTATCATTAATTTGGGTGATTGCATTCTTAAGTAAAGTGGCCACAACTTGAGTTGTAATTATCTGATTAATGTGATTCTGGTCTTGTTGGAAAGTTAAGATAATTCTCTAATAACTATTCACTTGATAAGAATCCACATTAATAAAGAATATATTTCATTCATTGTATAACCTTCTTACTTGGCTTTTTCAAGAAACTGGCTATAATTTGAGTTACAAATATCCGATGGATGTGATTTTGGTCTTGTTTTTAAGCTAAGATAAATTTCTACAACTTTCATGAAGGCCTCAAGACCAGAAACACATGTTTGGATAACTCAAATTGGAGTTGAAGCAAAATCTAGTGTTTTGAACCTGACAGCTTGACCTTAATGTACTCATTAGGCTATATCTCGGGCTATTGGAGTTCAATAATTCTGAAATTTTGACAGTGGAAGGTTAAGACCCATATCTACAACTTTCATGAAGAACACAAAAGCTAGTTCGGATTCCTTGAAGGTGATATTGGGCTTAGAAGTCAGAACAGAGGTGCTGACATTGGGCCTGACCCATGAGCAGTAATTGGGCCATATCTTGGGCTGTGGTTATTGGATTTGGCTAAACTTGGTGTCTCTGGAAAGCTGAGACAATGTGCTAGAACTTTCATGAAGACCACTTGACTCAAAAATGACGCATGCCATGAGTTCAGAAGGGAAACATTTCGGAGACAAGAATCCACCCACCATTTATCTCTTTTATCATTTTGTTATCATCATCCATCATCTCTTTTGGCTATTTGTACTCTTCTAATTCTATAAAAAGAGGCAATGGCTGATCATTTGAGGGTGTTAGCTTAGTGTTAGTCTAGATTTTACTTTAATATTTGTATGTTGATTGCTTCCTTTGTTGTAATTTTCTCTTGTTCTTAAGTGAAGTTATGTTCATCTTTCTCTTCTTCTCTCTTTCTTTCTTCTTGTCTATGAGTAACTAAGTTTTCCTCTTGCTTGGGTGAAAAGGTGAAGCTCTTGGTAATAAGTTAAGGTTAGATTAATTTCTTTCTTGTGCTTTAAATGATATATTTTTATGTGATCTTTATATGAGTTGTATGTTGTTTCTAATTAATTTAGAAACTTTTCTTGTATAATGAATATCTTGATCCATTGTAGACAATAGGATTGGCACAAGTGGATGCTTTTGACGATTTACAAGTATTGGTAGATAGTTATTGGAACCATTATATGATTACATAATTGAACTTTGAATGTTAAATCTTCCGATTGGAATCTTCATTATGCATGATTTCAATTGAGTTATAAAACGAAATAATCTTATCTTTAATTTATTACCAAGAGTGATCTCCTAACCCAAGCAAATCCTTTTCTATTGGAACAACTTATTGCATCTTTAATTTTGTGACAATTCTTCTTTTTACCTCAAATCAATATATTTTTCTTCATCAATTCCCTGTGGATCGATCTCGGACTCCCGAGAATTTATTACTTGAGACAACCTACACTTGGGTTTGAAACTATATAATTATATCCCACCAAGTATAATCAGAATATTTAGGCCGATAAGAATCGCCTTTAGAGGAGCTTCGAGGCTAGTTGGAGTTCTGGTTATTTTTCTGGTGAATGGGCTCACTTTTTTCCAGATTCTCTTTAGCCTTAGTAACTTCCTCTAATTCGATATATTTCTAGGAGCGCGAGTAAAGTTCGTTCAAAGTCTCTAGCTTCCTTTTTGCCAAAGATCGGAAGAAGTATGAATCAGTCTGGGGGCCACTTTGGGCATAATGAAGAGCAATTCTATCATCCAGTCTTTCTACACAAATGCAAGCGTTACTGAATCTCTTGATGTATTCACGAAGGGGCTCATTGCGTCCTTGGCGAATTTTTGAAAGAGAGTCAACCGACTTGGGCTGCTCTTTGGCAGTGGTGTAGTATAGCAAGAAGCGTTGTGTGAGGTCCTCCCATCCGGTGACAGATTTTGCTCGTAAGGTGACAAACCAACGGAGGGCGCCTTTCTTTAAAAAGAAGGGGAAGGTGTGGCACAACAACTCTGAGGATCCCCTATGGAACTACATAGACTGGGTATAGGCGTCTAAGTGTTCCTAAAGGTCTGTTGTCTCATCATAGGGCTCTATGTTGGAAGGAAACTTGAAGTTTCTTGGGACTCTATATACTATTAATTCATTTGAGAATGACTGTTGTTGACCACCGGGGGCTGGAACGTTGTTTCCAACGACCTCCATATCATCATTTTGGGCCCTTCTCCGGTTGTCGTTCGTATTTCGCCTTCTGCCATTTTTCTCATCATGTACGGACCTTTCAAGATTTTCCAACCAACGGTGTTGATCGTCCAACTGACGTCATTAGTCATCAATTAATGCTTTTTGTTGGCGCACCAGTTCTTGAAGGCGGTTTCTTTTCATCTCAGAATGAATAGTGTCCTTGTGATGGGGCACATGATCTGCATCGTTATTCGAGGGCCCTAGGCGAACATGCATGAGGATCCTAAGCCCTTGAACAACATTGTTAGCTCCTTCGCCAAGTAACACAAGTCTATCTCGAACAGAGACCCTTCGTGAGGGTGAGGGGCTCTCAGTAGAAAGCAAAGTCTCATACCCTTCGTTAAAAGCCTCGACGATAACTGCCCAGCTCCTAGCGGCGGAGGTTTCAGCATGCGCTGGTGGAGCAACAGGCTGAGGATCGCGTTGCACCGCCGGGTCCTGTCCTTAACCAGGGGCAATGGGCCCAGCGCCTCTTTTTACGATATGTTGTCTTGTGCTCACCATAGTTGAATGAGAATATAAGTTTATCAGTTTTTCACAGATGACGTCAATGTTCTGAAGTGGATTTAGAGGGATACCTGAAATAGGTATGTTACAGTGGCTTCCTCCTTGCGCAGCAGCGGCAGCAGAGCGTGTTGAAATGGGAGGGTTGGTACATGCAAAGAAACTCCAACGCTCAAGTTAGGCTGTGCAGAAGTAGGGTTATGCTATGAGTGATAATTTATTGATACATGTTTAAGGTTACTTAGCATGATATTTATAGAGGTTGGATAGATACATTCTCATAATAGAGAAATATGTTTTCGTATTAGTAGCATGAAGATATATGTTCCTTGTTTAGTTGCAGAGGATCCCTATATTATCAGAATACCAATATGGTGGTTATAGTATTATTATTCTGTAAGATCATGGTTGACAATAACAAATATCATGAAGATTTATCCATTGCACATATTTCACAATAAGGCTGTTACTATCTAGTACTGGGGTCTTACATAAATTATTGGGGTCCATGATAAGCATATTCCTGCCGAGGGCGTTGATGCCAGATTTTGACGGGCATGCGTGCTAGATTGACCTACGAGTTATGAGTTCGGATTACGGTTCAAAACAGGCACCTCAATGCTTAAATTAGAGATTATATATTTTGTAAGTGTATAATAGGTAATGTCATACATGAAGGTTCTATCTTATATTTATAGATAAAAAGTTTAAGTCATTTTTAGATATAATCCCTATTCTTTAGGAATGTGAAAGGAATTTATCCCTTTATTTGAGGAGGTATAATTCTCCTTTAATTATTTTTTGAAAGATACAATGATTATTTGGTAGAGCTGAAATAAATGTCCATTAAATTTTAGCTCATTGGACGCTATGGCCCATATGGGAATCCAGAATGGAACAGTAACAAGGAAACTAGTAATAAGAAAGCAACATTTTGTGGGCATCTACTATATATTAACCAGATCTTCTTCAGCATAACATGAAAATAAAATAAATAATGAAAGCAATTAAGTTTTGGATAAAAGATTTGGTTTGCCAAGGTCACTTTTCACTGGTCTTCTTTCTATTTATTTTAGGGGAAAAAATGCACTTCACCTATGCAGTAAATTAGTTAAGTCATTTCAAAAACTTTGTAGATAAATTTTAAAATGTTAATCGGGTTGGATAGGTTTGCATTGCCTGAAAATTTTTGCAATCCAAACCAATTTAATTAGAGATAGTCGGTTTAGATTTTTTCCTCCTAAGCATGAACTAAGTCAATCCATAAACACCTTTTCATACACAACTAAAAGAAAGGTATTTATAGTATTCGGGCATAATATTTGGTATTTTAACATAGGTTTTTATTTTTATTTTTGTCAAGTAGTGTATGTGATAACTTATATGTATTTCAACTAATTCATTTTTTTGATCCAGTCAAAAATAAGTTGTTTATGCCAGTAAATTTATAAGGATATTTTAAGTCTAAGAAATTAGTGTAGTTAGAATTCAAAATTTATCGTGTGTCTATCCTACATCACATGCTAATCTATTGCTAAATTAACCTCTTGGAATTAACTCAACTTTAATATTAAAACTAATATCTTCATTTAAAATGGCTTAAAATATATTAGGTAAAATGATTTTTTAAATTTTTAAGAGAGATTAATTAAATTTTAAAAATAAAAATATTTGCATAAATTATAAATAGATTCAAAGGAAAAATACAGCCTCAGGCCGAAATTAAATAAGCCATGTTTAAGGGATGGAATATATATTTATCATAGAAAATACCCCCATTTGCTTTCCATATTTGATATTCCTGGTTAAGAAAAAAAATTAAATGTAGAATTTATACAACTATCCAAAGAGTCAGTCAACTAAATTCAACAGCAAGTAGCAACCTATTTGATATTTGAGATTTAAGCATGATTTTGATTATTTTTTATTTTTTTAAAAGAAAGATTCTTTTTTCTTTTTAATAGTAGACCCTACCAAGTCTGACAAAGTCTCATCTCAAGGTGGAACTTAAGAGAAATTTTTGTATAATCTAAAAGTACTATATTATTTGAGTAAAAACGTGATACGTTATACTGCAAAATTACACAGACCGTTGGATTTTAAAAAAATATTAAATTAAATTTATAAAGTTGCAAAACACCTTAAGATATTACTTAGCGTATATTAGAATTTTTTGAAGCACAGACTGCATAGGAGTACTCCACCGGGGCCATGGGAGGGAGGAGGGAAAAAGGGTGGGAATTGAATCTCCCCTACTCTCCATGCTAGAAAGATGCCCATACCAACTAAGCCGAAGCTCATGGGCAGGAAGCTTTATTTAATATCAAAGCAAATACAATCAGCTTAAAACTTTTATTACTTTCAAGTATATTCAGATAAACCCAAGCAAAGGTTGATAACATAAAGAAATACGCACAGAAAGATGACACAAAAAATACAAATGCTTTATTATCACTTCATATAAGCTACCATTTTCTTAGGAAGATGCCAAAATTTCATCTCAGAAACTTCACAAAAGCTACCACTTTCTCATGGTCAGGGAGGTTTTCTTTGATGACTGGGACATCCCTGAAATTATTAAACCATGAGTGCAAGTGAGGGAATTTCTCAGCTTCTAGGACCTTCACTTCAATGATATCTTCCAAAATTACAATAAATTTAGCAATCAACCCAAAAGTTATGTCCACAATGTTAATAGTGTCTCCCCCAAAGAATTTCTTTTGATCACCATAGCACTGATCCTCAACAACTCTGAGATGTTCCCAGATCTTCTATATGGCCTTCTCCCGTTTTTCAAATTATTAGAGTGTGTTTGGAATGTAAAAAAATGAGAAATGATTTAATTTGTAAATCAAATTTAATTAAATTTTGTGTTTGAAATATTTAAAAATGAGAAATGATTTGATTTCTAAAATCTCATGAATTTCATTCCTTTTGTTTTAGAAATTCTATCAATTTTGATAGGATTTGTTAGGATTTGATTTGATTTGAAATAAATAGGCTATTTTATCCTTAGTAATTACCTCTAACAACCTTTCATAAGGATTAAAATGTAAAATAATAAAATAAAATAAAATCAATTCTCATTTTAATGAATTCCAAACACAAATTTAATTTCTAAATCAATTCAAATTTTATTTTAAATTTTTAAAATTTCAAACACAAAATTTAATTTTTAAATCAAATCAATTCAATTCAATTCAATTCAAATCAAATCAAATCATTTTTTATTTTTTTTCATTTCAAACATAACTTTAAAAATATTTGCCTATAACAATTATTACTTAAAAAGCCTAACTTTTTTAATGATACGTCGGAACATATTATTAGATGACAGCATAAAAGAGTTTAAACTAGCGGTATATTTAAAACTCAAGAAAATTATGAGACGAAACCAAGGTACATTAAACTAATTAGCTCAAAGGTAAACTAGACATGAATTGTATAAGTGCAAGTGATCATAATCATGATGGAAAGGCTAGAAAAAATGCATATGATTGAGTTTCTAAATGTACCATGTCGTCAGCATATCTAACCCAAAACCAAGCCAGAGCTCTCTCATAGGGATCAGCAGGAACCAATGGATTCTGTGGCCATATCTCATCAATATATTCAATAATGATCATGGACTCACATATGGGTTTTCCAGCATGAACGAGCACGGGGGTCTTCTTGTGCACAGGGTTGTATTGAAGTTGAGGGCTCTTGTTGAAGCGGCCTTCCTCTGTTCTCATATGGTATACCCTTTAGCTTTAGGGTCCATACCACCCTCAAAGTGAAGGGACTGTACCAAAATCTCTGTAACTTCACCTCTACTATCTTGTCTTTTCCTTAGCCAACACTAGTCTGTCTTTATGGAGTGATCCATGGAGTCATCTGACATGTTCAAGTTCTACAATCTCAAATTTCAGAAATAAAATATTTTATTATTAGTAAAGGATTAGTCAAATCCAACAAACATTATATGAAGCTTCCTGTCTTTAAGCTTTCAAGCATCGAATGGCGCAGGCACTTATCCTAGCACTATGAAGCTCCGACACACCATTTTTGTGACGTGTTCATATTGGATACATGAGAACATGTGCACGATACATACATGTATTTTGTGTGTCTGACAAAAAAATTCTTTTTTTTATTTGAACACATTTTGGATATGAATCGGACACGTTTGAACACGTCTAGGACACGACTTAGACATAATTTATTAATTTTTTTTAAAAAAATTAAATTTCATAATTAACATCTAATTAGTAAACTCGTAACACATTCAAACTAATCATATAACTGACATTTCAAGTCATTATTTTCACATATTAATATTTTAAGTTTTATCTTTTTATACGTCATTATTAGACTCTTTTCATATACTAATATTTTCATATGTTCCTTTTATATTTACTCCTACCAAACCGTTTACTTTGTATTTACTGAAACTTGTCTTACACTATTATTCTCTCTAATTAATTTTTTTGGATGCATATATATTTGTACATAATTAGTTTTATTATGAGAAGTTAATTTAAAATATTTTTTAAAAAATATCAATAAAAATTATGCTTCATATTTTTTGAAAAAGACTTACTTAATAATAAACATTGACACATATAACATAAATTAAGATATTATAATATTCAAATTTATAAAAATAATATTAATAAATTATAAATTTTTTTTTTATAATATATATATATATATATATATATATATATGTCTGTGTTTTATAATTTTTTAAATTTAATGTATCCTTATATCTATATATATGTTATAACTTGTGTCCGTGTACGTGGCTGATAGTCCTAGGATAAGCAGGGTAAAAAAAGTTTGTGTAGAAATCATTTCTTGTTAATGATTCTTTAATGTAAAAACGAAAAAAACAAAAGAGAAAAAGTGTCACGGTGTATGCTTAATTTGTTTTGTTTTAAGGAAAAAATTGTCTTGGGAACCAACAAATTTAATTTACGTTTAAAGACTAATATCAAGATTTTATTAAAACAGTGTTAGTATGGCATTACTGTTAAAAAGCTTACATGTTATCTAAAATTCAAGGCACTCCTTCCAATTATAGATTAATTTAGAAAACTTTTCTATAGTTCAAAATTCAACAACTGATTCTTTAAATTTATCAAATTATGTAATTTAGTGTAAAATTAATCTCTATACATATGTAAAAAATTCTTATAAAAAATTAATAAACACAATTTGATAAGTTGAAGAAGTCAAATTATTAAATTTTAAACCACAAGAAATTTTTTTGAAACTGACGTTGAGAAGAATTTCTTAGATTTTAGCCTAATATATTTATCATAGTTTTTTAGAACAAGATTTATTTTCTCTACGTTGACAGAATAGTGTAAAAAAATTCTAAAGATAATACCATCTGCCTTCGTAGATGAGTTTGAAGAATTTCTAAGTTTTAGTATTTAAAATTAGCATCCAAATTTTCTTATAAATAGATTCAAAGGAAAAATACAGTCCAAGGTCAAAATTAAATAAGCAATATTTTAGGCATAAAATATATTTATCATATAAAATACCTAATTTACTATCCTTATTCTTGGTAAAGAAAAATTTAATGAAACTGATAGATGCACAATATTATTTTTGTACAGAAGTAACACGAGATCACATCGTTACTTTTATACAAAATATAAAAATTCTCAGCCACTCATTCAAATTTTTATAAGACTTCTATACTTAATATTTGACTGAAATTATTATTTCTCAAAATTTAATTATAGAATTTTAACAATTACAAGATAAATTATTGCATATTCTTAAAACATTATGAAAGTATGCTTCAAATTACCAGATAAAAAAGTATGTTTCAAAATAAATATTTATCATTCATTTTAAATTATTAATTTAAAATTTATATAAACTTGTTTAAAATTAATGATAAGAATACTTTATAAAATATATATTTATTATGTTTTAGAAACATACTATCCCAAAAGCCAGTCAATTGAATTCAATAGCGAGTAGCAGCCTCATTTATTAAATCAAATACAACTATCCGAAGATTCGAGCATGATTTTAATATTTTTTTGGTGATGCTACATAACGCTCAAGTGTCTCTATGCAACACTTTTTTATTGGTTAAAACTTGGTATTTAATGAGTCTCTTTTGTTTTCAAAGTATGAAAACTTAAAAAAAAAAATACAAATGCTTGATTCAATATCAAAGCATGTACAATCAGCTTAAACTTTCATTACTTTCAAATAGATAAAGTAAAAAACAAAGATTGGTAACATAAAAGAAATAGCATATAGAGATGACTCGTAAAGATATACAAATGCTTTATACGTCAATCTAAATGTTTACTGTACTCTTAAAATTTTTTGAAACATCGTGTTTCATAATCTATAATTATAAATATAATATTCAAATAAATAAATAAGATTAATTACTTAATTAATAAGTAATAAATATGATTCATATTTTATATATAATTTTTTTTAAAATTTTAATTATTAATATTTATACACAAATAAATTTATAAACAAAAAAATGTAGCCTAATCTTATTTTTTATGGATAATTTTTTTTGTATATAAACTCTTAACTACAGTCAAAAAGACTAATCTATTCTGAGACATAAATTTTATAAATAATTATACATATAAAAAAATTAACTAATAATATTTATATATATAAAATAAAAATAATAATTAACTAGTGATAATAGATAAAAATTTATAAAGCATAGACGTTCCAAAACATTTCCCGATTTCCCTTTCCTAGGAAGATGCCAAAATCTTTTCTCTGAGAGACTTCAAAAAAGCTACCCTTTCCTTATGGTCAGGGAGGTTTTCTGTGATGACTGGGACATCCATGAAATTATTAAACCATGAATGCAAGCGGGGCAATTTCTCAGCCTCTAGGACCTTCACTTCAAACATATCTTCAATCTCTACAAGAAATTTGGCAATCGACCCCAAAGCAATATCCACGATGTTAATACTGTCTCCCCCAAAGAATTTCTTTTGATCACGAAAGCACTGATCCTCAACAACTCTCAGATGTTCCCATATCTTCTCTATGACCTTCTCCCGCTCTTCACCCCTACTGCTATAGAAGAGTGCCACAACTGCAGGAACCTATAAAAATTGACCCTAATGTTATTGTTACTTTGAATAAAGATAGGAATGACAGATTATAGAAAATTATGAGACAAAATCAAGGTACACTAAATTAATTAACTCAAAGCTAAATTGAATATGAATTGTATAAGTGCAAGTGATCATAATCATGATGGAAAGGCTAGAAAAAAAAGCATATGATTGAATTTCTAAATGTACCATACCATGTCTTCAACATATCTAACCCAAAACCGAGCCAGAGCTCTTTCATAAGGATCACCAGTAACCAATGGATTTTGTGGCCATATCTCATCGATGTATTCAACAATGATCATGGACTCACATATGGGTTTTCCAGCATGAACGAGCACTGGGGTCTGCTTGTACACAGGGTTGTATTGAAGAAGTTGAGGACTCTTGTTGAAGCGGTCTTCCTCTATGTTCTCATATGGTATACCCTTTAGCTTTAGGGTCCATGCCACCCTCAAAGGAAAGGGACTATACCAAAATCCATGTAGCTTCACCTCTGCCATCCTAGCTTGTGTTTTCCTAAGCCAACACCAGTCTGTCTTTATAGAGTGATCCATGGAGTCATGTGGCTTGTTTAACAAGCTCAAATTTCAGAAGTAAAATATCTATTGCTAATAAAGTATTAGCCAGAAGTCAGATTTGATAGGACAACCGAAGCTTCCTTCATCCTTCTTCTTTGTTCTCTGTGGCACCTTTCCACGCACATCCCTTCTGTTTTCTCCCTCAAAAACACTACATACTTTTGTTTTCTTAGACACACACGTATTTGATGACATAAGCATTTATTATATAAAAAATAAGATGAGTGAATTTTAATAATTAAATTTATATAAATAGTTAATATTAAAATATAAATATATATGATTTTTTTAAGTAATAATATAATATTTAAATAATTTTTAATTTTAATTATTTATATATAAATATATAATCACTATATATATATATATATATATACGTATTTAATGACATAAGTATTTATTATAAAAAATAAAATGAGTGATTTTTAATAATTAAATTTTATATGAATAATTAATATTAGAATATAAATATATATAATTTTTTAAATAATAATATAATATTTAAGTAATTTTTAATCTTAATTATTTATATATAAATATATGATCACAATTTACTCTTTTTATTATTTTATAATAAAAATTCTTTCCACTATATATATATATATATATATATATATATATATATATATATATATATATATATATATATAATAATTAAGTTTTATATGAATATATTAACATAAATATATATAATTTTTTTAAATAATAATATAATATTTAAGTAATTTTTAATTTAATCATTTATATATAAATATATGATCACAATTTACTCTTTTTACTATTTCATAATAAAAATTCTTTCCACTATATATATATATATATATATATATATATATATATTTATTATAAGAAATAAAATGAGTGAATTTTAATAATTAAATTTTATATAAATAGTTAATATTAAAATATAAATATATATGATTTTTTTAAGTAATAACATAATATTTAAGTAATTTTTAATCTTGATCATCCATATATAAATATATGATCACAATTTACTCTTTTTACCATTATTTCTACTATATATATATATATATATATATATATATTATTCAAACCAAAATCGCATGACGGGATGACCCAAAAAAGATTAAGATTTTGAAAATCAATGAGTCGCTACCAAAGTTTATTTAAATTAGGAAAACATTAGAAAAATCCTTTAATTAAGAAAAACTGGTCTTTTTAGAAAATGAGTGTGGATTCGGGAGTCGATTACATGCAGGGAATGTGTTAGCACCCTACACTGCCTGTTCTAAGAATTGTACCTTAAATTAATTGTGTAAATTTTAATAATCTCAAATATATTTATTTTACCCTTTTAAAAAAAAAGAAACAACTAAATTATGAAAAATTAACTTTGGCTTGACAGAATAGGGATTCTGCTCCTACGTATCATAAGATGTAATGAGAAACTCAAAGTCACGTAGTTCTTTAGAAAATGATTGCGAGTTGATTGATTTTAATTAAAAGACTTTTTTTTAAAAGAGATTTTATTTGAAAACAAGATCATTCTTGCACATGATTCAAGGTAGCACTGGGCTACTCAATAAACTCATATGATCCAAATGATATTGAAGATAACATTCACTATTCAATCATCATCATTAGTCATTGCATTCATTTAAAAGATTTTTTTTGTATTTTATTTTTTTATTCTATTTTAATTTTTTAACTTTTTCCATTTTTATTTCTTTTTATTTCTTCTTTTTTTCCCCATTAGTCACAAGACATAATATAAAACATACCATTAAATTAAATAAATATTATCAAACAAAATCTAATCCAAAATGACACAAACAACTAAACTCAAAATACGTCTTTTGATTTTTTTATTTCATGTTTTTGTTTTTCGTATCTTTTCTTTTTTAAAAAAAGGAAGATAAGCTTAAGTTAAAAAAAATGGGATGCTGGCCCATGAAAAGAAAAAAAAAGAGCAATTAAATGAACATAAGAGAGAAAAAAAAGTATGACAAAAGAGAGAAAAGAAAGAGTCTTATGGAAGCAGAAGACGTAAACATGGGGAGGGGAGATTAGGGCAAACTAGGCAGTGGAGCTACCGCTTACTCACAGTGGGACAGTGACAAAGCGCGGTGGTCAGGTGATCCTGGGTCCGGCGACGCGACGGTTGGAGGCTGGATCGAACGACTGACGACAACGCAGATCGGGATGATGCGGCATGTTGGGTCACAATTCCGGCTCGGATTTGGGTTCGACACGACCTCTGGCTAGACGGCGGACTGAGGGGGTCGTGCGGCGTTGGTCCGCAGTTGGTACTGGCGATGCGGGACAGGTCTAGGTGAGGCGCGGTGGCCTTTGGTTTCTAGGTGAGGCGCGGCGGTTCAGTTCCCAACGGGGAGTGGAATCGACGGCGGCTAAAGGCGGTTTGATAGGTTGAAGATGATTTTTTGCGGTGGTGGAGGTTGGTGAAGCTTGGTGATTATGGTGGGTTTGAAGGTGGTGGGTTGATGAAAGTGGAGATGGAAGGTTGATGAAAGTGGTGAGAGTTAAGGTTGAGAGTGAATGGTGGTGATGGAGGAAGGTTGAAGGAGATGAATAGGATGAAGATGATGAATGTGAGAAAAATGGAAATGAAAATGGTGGAGGTTGCTGTGTTAGACGTGGGAAGAAAAATGGAGAGAAAAAAAATGTTGTGGTTGTTCAATTGATTTGAGTGTGATGGAGTTTTTCCAAAATTCTCAGCTTCTGCCAAAAAAAATGGTTCCCCAAAAATCTCAGTTCTCCCCCTTGTTGCTGAATAGATGACTTTTTGTGCACCATCGTTGCTTGTGCAGGTGAGTGAACTTATATAGAGGAAGTGAGTATGTGCAGAGATGTTGAGTGTGAAAAGAAGGTTACGTGTGGATGGAGAGAAATTGTGTAGTGAGTCAGTGAATTAGTATGTGGAAGTGGATTACGTGAAAATGAAGAGAAATTGTGTAGAATGAATGAACGTGTGTGCAGAGTGATGTGAAATTATGCTGAGTGTAGTGATTGAGTGTGGCAAAAAGCAACATACAAGCTGCAAAACAATTTTTATTGTTTTTTTAATTATTTTTTATTTTTGCACAAATAAGAAAAAGTAAGATGAAAACAAATAAAATCAAAAAAAGAAAATTATATGATCACAACATTGTAATTAAGCATCTTTTCACCAAATTATTAATCATTGATTAAGCAACAAAAATTTTATAGACAAAATTAGATATCAGTAGTTACTCCCCTTTGCTTTACATTTAAACTAAATGAATTGATTCAATTTTGTCCATGAAAATTTTCTGTGCGAATTGATGTAAAATGTAACGGGTATTAACACAAGGTAAAAAACATGGGGTATGAGGACCCCGAAAGGTAAAAAGCTTACGGAGTCGGGTATCTGATAAAGCTTGACAGGAAACTTAAAGCAGGGAAGGGAAAAAGCTTGTGGAGTCAGGTATCAGCCGAAGCTTGACAGAAACTTAAAGCAGGAAAGGAAAAAAGCTTACGGAGTAGGGTATCTACCGAAGCTTGACAAAAAACGTAAAGCAGGAAAAATAAAAAAACTTGCGGAGTCGAGTATCCGCCGAAGCAAGGCAAAAACTTAAAGCAGGAAAGGTAAAAAGCTTGCGGAGTCGGGTATCCACCGAAGCTTGGCAAAAACTTAAAGCAGGAAAGGAAAAAGCTTGTGGAGTCGAGTATCCGCTGAAGCTTGGCAAAAACTTAAAGCAGGAAAGGAAAAATGCTTGCGGTTATCCGCTGAAGCTTGGCAAAAACTTAAAGCAGAAAGGAAAAAGCTGAGTCGGGTATCCGCCGAAGCTTGACAGAAACTTAAAGCAGGAAAGGTAAATGGGTGCGGGGACCTAGAAACTAAAGGCAATTGGCATAAGGCCCTGAAAACCAAAAAGAAATGGTGATGACTTAGTGAATGCATGTGATACCTGAGATGATATATGATGCAATGAATGCATGATGATGCAATGGATGTGATACTTGAAGATGCAATGGATGTGATGCCTAAAGACAGTGCATGTGATGCTTGAGATGATGCATGATGCAATGATGTCTTACTGTAGAGATTCTCATGAACAAATTGGGTAGACAAAAATTGTCACATCATAACTTTAGCTGGATCGCTCTTGGTTCCACAACACCCTTAAGAACTTCTTCCCATAGCAAGATCAAGGTTGAACAGTAACAAAATTTGATTTATGATTTGCCTGGTTATTCTTCATTTTCTCACCAGTGCTCTTAAAGGACTTCATTACGTTTCCCATGACCTTTCAAGATTGTTAAAACAAATCTGAATGCTTTTGTAATATTATCACATGTTTCACATCCCAATATCATGATAAATGCATATTGAACCAACAATGGGTTGTAATGAAAAATGGTCTATCATTATGGAAAGGAACAGTACAGGAAATGGCGGTACAACATGGGTTAGAGTTGAAAGGTTTACAAAAGAATATTAGAATAGAGTTTTCTAGCTCTTCCAGTGATGCTTTCTAAGATGATCAATGCTAATTTTCATGTATAATACCTTAAACATCCCTTTATCTGCTTCAAAGAACATGATTTGATCCAGTTTCCACGCATTGGGAGCGTTTCTGGCAAGACTTCGTATTCAAACTGCCCCAGTTTGTGACTCAAGGCAACTCCACTTCTCCAGATGTGTCTAGAACCATCTTTGACCCTAACCTTTGCCTAGGTTGCTCTTCTCGAGTTTTCAACCTAGCAGGTCGCTCTAATTTTTGCCTAGACCGCCTTTTCAGATTTTCAGCCTAGTAAACCACTTTTCTTTTCTTTTCTTTTTTTTCTCCTTTTTTTTTGGTTTTTTTAAGCATAATACATTTTGACTGCATCCAAATTTACAGGAAGTGGTAAATCTGTGTCATCCATGTTTGTGAGAATCAAAGCTCCTCCTGAGAAAGCTTTTTTCACGACATAAGGTTCTTCATAGTTCAGAGTTCATTTTCCTCGATGATCCTTTTGAATGGGAAGAATCTTCTTGAGTACTAGGTCTCCTTCTTGAAACTATCGCAGACGCACTTTTTTCGCATAGGCTTTCATCATTCTCTTCTGGTAAAGCTAGCCATGACACAGTGCCGTTAATCTTTTTCCTTCAATGAGGTTCAACTGATCAAGTCGAGTTTGGACCCATTTTGTGAAGTAATCAATTGCAACAAGAATAAAGCGATGTCATTTTGAGGCCTTTGGTTCAATGGGCCCTATGACATCCATTCCCCACATCGAGAATGGCCAGGGTGCTGTTAAAACATTCAAAGGTGCTGGCGGCGCATGGACCTTGTCAGCATATGTCTGGCATTTGTGGCATTTCTTCACATAATTGAAGCAATCGGTTTCTATGATCAACCAATAGTACCCCAGCTCTTAGTATCTTTCTTGCCATTGTATGTCCACTTGCATGAGTTCCAAAAGAACCTTCATGGATGTCTTTGATGATTTTCTCTGCTTCTGTTGCATCAACACATTTTAGCAGCATCATGTCGTGGTTCCTCTTGTAGAGAACTTCCCCATTTAGAAAGAAACCCATTATGAGTCTTCTGAGGGTCCTTTTGTCATTTTTGAAGCATCTGAAGAATACTCTCTGTTCTTGATGAAGCATTTGATGTCATGGTACCACGGTGTCCCATCTGACTCCACTTCTATCATTTGACAATATGTCGGTTGGTCACGACTTTACATTTTTATGAGTGGCAAGTCTTTATCATGGCTTACTTTAAACATTGACGACAACATGACCAAAACATCAGCCAATTGATTATCTTCCCGACGGACATGATGGAATATGACTTCGTCAAGTTGTTCAATTAACTCCTTGATGTAAGCATGATAAGGGATCAACTTGGCATTCGAGTTTCTCATTCTCCTTTTAGCTGATGGATGACCAAGGCAGAGTCCCCATATACCTCAAGAACTTTTGCCTTTGATTCTATCACTGCTTGGATTCCCATGGCATATGCCTCATACTCAGCTATGTTGTTTGTACAGTCAAAGCACAACCTAGCAGTGATTGAGATGAAATTATTTTTAGGGAAAATCAGTATAGCCCCAATTTCATGCCCCAGTGAATTAGAAGCTCCGTCGAACAACAAAGTCCATTTTTCTTTTTCCGAGGGTTTTTCTTCTTCAAACAAAGCCATTATATCTTCATCAGGGAATTCACACTGCATAGACCCATAATCTTCCACTGGTTGACTAGCCAAGAAATCTGCCAGAGCGCTGCCTTTGACTATTTTTTGGGTGATGTAGACAATGTCATATTCTGATAGCAAAACTTGTCAGCGTGCAATCATTCCAGTGAGGGCAGGTTTTTCAAAGATGTACTTGATCGGGTCCATTTTGGACACTAACCAAGTGGTGTAACACAACATGTACTGCCTTAACCGGTAGGCCGCCCATGCCAAGGCACAACATGTGCCCTCCAACGATGAGTATTTTGCCTTATAGTTGATAAACTTCTTACTCAAGTAATAGATAGCATGTTCCTTTTTACCGGTTTCATCGTGTTGTCCCAGTACACAACCCATGGATTCATCCAGTATAGTCAAGTACATGATGAGAGGCCTTCCTGCCACTGGAGGTACCCAAACTGGGGGTTCTTGCAGATACTGCTTGATCTTTTCAAATGCTACTTGACAATCCTTGTTCCATTTTACTGTCTGGTTTTTATGCAACAACTTGAAGATTAGCTCCCATGTTGCAGTCAACTGGGATATAAACCTAGTAATATAGTTCAGCCTCCTAAAAAACCCCCGAATTTCTTTTTCAGTGCGAGGAGCTGACATCTCTATGATTGCTTAATCTTTGTCTGAATCAACTTCTATCCCTTTTTCACTAACCACAAACCCCAAGAGCTTGCTTGATTTTACACCAAAAATGCACTTAGCTGAATTCAGGCTAAGCCTGAACTTTCTTAACCGTTCAAAGAGCTTTTGCAGATCAGTTATGTGATCTTCTTCTGTTTTTGACTTTACAATCATATCATTCACATAAACTTCTATTTTTTTGTGCATCGTGTCATGGAACAATGCCACCATCGCCCTTTGATAAGTCGTTCTGGCATTCTTCAATCCAAATGACATCACTTTATAGCAAAAAGTCCCCCACAGAGTGATGAATGTGGACTTTTCCATATCTTCAGGTGCCATCTTGATTTGATTGTATCCCGAGAAACCATCCATGAAGGAAAAAAATGCATGTTGAACAGTGTTGTCCACCAAAACATCAATGTGAGGTAAAGGAAAATTACCTTCAGGGCTGACCCTATTCAATTCTCTGTAGTCAACGCACATTCGTACTTTCCCATCTTTCTTCGGGACAGGGACGATGTTGGCGACCCATTGAGGGTACTTTGCGACAGCGAGGAAGCCTGCATCAAACTACCTTTTGACCTCTTCTCTAATTTTTAGCGATATTTCTGGCTTCATTCGTCTCAACTTTTGCTTGACGGGAAGACATTCTGGTATTAACGGCAATTTATGCTCAACTATGCTAACATCCAGCCCCAGCATGTCTTGGTACAACCATGCGAAAATGTCACGATACTCAGATAGGAGCTTGACTAACTTGCTTCGCTCATCTTCTTTCATGGAAGCTCTAATTTTAACTTCTTTTTTATTATCCTATGTTCCTAAATTAATCACTTCAATTGACTCCTCATGGGGTTGAATTTATTTGGCATCTTGTTCTATTAATATCATTAGCTCCGAAGAGAGTTCCCAATTGTCATCATTATTCTCATCAACATGATTAACGGGATAGTCAAAATCATATAATGGGGTCATAGCACTATTATTTTCAAGAGAGTCACTTTCATATTTGCATTTATTGATGTTAATACGAGTAAAAAAAAGGTGGTAAAGGTTAATGAAATGATCAAACAAAAAAAAAAAGCTAAAAGAAGAAAATGGCAATATAATTTGGAAAATGCATTTATTGATAGCAAATACTAAAATGAAAACATGTGAGTCCACTTTTACAAAATATCTTCCTAAAGCCTTGGACAGAGTAATAGGATTAGCATTACATAATTACTTTGAAACAGTTTCAAAGGTCATGAGAAAATCAACGTTCTCCCAATTATTAAGCTCTGCATCTGGGGAGCAAGGGTACACCAGGTTGACACCATGATTGATGTGTTAATAATCTTCGGTAGAAGTCACTTGGTTCAGAAACACCAATCCCGCACTTCGGAAGCTTTGTCGGATGTCACAGATAGGGATCCCCTCAGTTTTAGGCTCCTGATTTTCTAACCTAGCCAACCTCGTCTCCCTTTTTCTCTTCTATGACCTTTCTTTTGTCAGTTCTGGTGGGTTTATATCCTAACCCAAACCTATCTTTGTTTTCAGAGGGTGTCAAGAACTTCACGATGCCTTGTCTATTCATTCCCACCCCTCTTCCACATTGATATCCTTTTTCAAGTATAACTTTAGCCATCATCGTGGATGCATTAGATGGCCGAGGCTTCAGAATTTAAGCTCTTTCTTCCACATAGGTGGCATTGACAATCTCTAGCGCTTGGAACACAGTTTCAAGAGCTTCTTCTGCAGCTTCAATATAAGAAGTGTCCAGTGGCTTGCTCACCAGTAGGTTCTCTTCACCGAAGACAGTAATCATCTTATCATTAACTATGAATTTTACTTTTTGGTGCAAGGTGGAAGGCACAACTCCAGTAGAATGAATCCATGGTCATCCTAAGAGACAACTGTAGGATGGCGTAATGTCCATCACTTAGAAGAGTATATTGAAAGTGCAGGGACCAATTTGAACTGGTATTTCAATCTCCCCTATGACTTCTCTCCTTGTGCCATCAAATGCCCTTACTATCATCGTACTTGGTTTTATGCAAGTTCCATCAAAAGGTAGCTTGGAAAAAGTTGATTTTGGTAACACGTTCAAGGAGGAACCGTTGTCAATGAGCACTTTAGCCATTATATGCTTTTGACATTTGACAGAAATGTGTAGTGCCTTGTTATGCCTTATTCCTTCAGTGGGTATCTCATCATCGATGAAAGTGACATAATTATCAGCAGTAATGTTGCCAATAATACCACCTAACTTGTCAGTTGTGATGTCATGAGAAACATGGGCTTGATTCAATACTTTCATCAACACTTTTCTATGTGACTCGGAGTTCATCAATAAAGACAAAAGCGATATCCTTGCAGGGGTACGATTCAGCTGATCTAACACTCTATATTCACTTTGCTTGATAAACCTCAAGAACTCATAAGCTTCTTCATCTGATACCTCTTTTCTGTACTCCTTCGACTTTGCAACCTTTCTTTTTCTTTTGCTTCATTCTCAATGGAAGTCTCCCTTATCTTGACTTTACCTTTGCGGCTCCCCTTTTCTTCTTCTTCTTGGTCTTTTCGCAGCTTCTCTGGAGTATAAATGTGGCCACTTCGGGTCATTCCCCCAATCCTCGATATATTGGTAACAATAGAGGTCGAACCAGACGCAATTTTCGACTGATCATTCGTGGGATTACTTCTGAGGACTTGCACATTATAATTCCATGGCACAGCTTGGGTGTCCTTGAAGGGAAAAGGACTGGGAACTTGAATGGTGATAGGTCTCGGGCCACATAGGGATGGCGCAGATGCAACTTCAGTGTAATAGATAACCAATGGTTTGATAGCTGGATTTGCAATGGAAAGGACCAGAGAGTTTATGGCTTCTTGACCTTCTTGAATTTGTGAAATAGCATACTCATTCACCATGCTTATGCCACCATTGTCACATAGATGACCTATTTGCACTAGTTGCATATCCATTAGATCTTGGAGGATTTGTCTGAACTTACCACATTCCTTAATAAAATGTCCTACATTCCCATAGAGATTGCACATCATTTCATCCTCATCGCCCCCTTTCTCTTCAATATGAGCTTTCATCATTCCGAATTTGCACAACTCTTTAAAAATGACCCTCATGGGGGTTTTGACATCTGTCGCTCGTCTTATAAACTGATAGGCATAACACTCCTCTATAGCATTGACTGTAAGATTCTCATAGTTAGGCAAAGGGTTGTGGCTCACACTAGGAGTATTTGGCTTAGTATTTGGCTTAAAATTCAACCATTTAGCATTGATTAGATCTTGCACCTTAAACTTCAGCGCTTTGCAATTCTCTGTGGAATGCCGTATGGCCTCTGCATGGTAATCATACTTGGCGTTTGGGTCAAAACCTTTAGGGTATGGGAGTTTCAATGGCTTCATTGGGCAAGGAGCCAAGAGAGAGTTACGGATGAGTTAGGGTAGTAACTCGGTGTAGGTCATAGGAATTAGGTCGAAGTAGACAAACTTCCTTTCTTAGTTATTTGGTGGTCTTCTTTGGTTTGTGTTTGGGTTTTGGGTCCATGGTTGAGTTGTTTGAGGCGGTAAGGTAGGGAGTGTCTGGTATTGAGTAGGAGATAATATTTGGTGAGGCCTCATTGGTTGATGAGGTTGAGGATGAGGAACGTGTGAAACATTGACGACATGGGGGTGATAAGACTGGGGATATGGAATCGGTGGAGTAGTGGGAAAGTACGGGTAGTAAGGTGCGAAAGGGGTTTGGAAGGATGGTTGATGGTTCACAGATGCTTGGCTATATCTCTCTTGGGTGAAGTTTCTTTGGTCGAAGGTAACAGCATGAGTTTCTCCTTCTCTTTTCTTCCCAATTGGGGGCCTCTTAGCGTTAAATGTCCCTGTTGAACTCTCAACGATCTTCCCACTTCTCATTCCTCCCTCAACTCTTTCTCCGATAATGACTATGTCCAAGAAATTTGATGACACATTCCCTATCATTTTGTCATAGAAGGGTGATTGCAGAGTATCAATGAACGTGGCCACCATTTCTCTTTCTATCAATGGGGGCTCTACCTGAGTAGCCATTTCTCTCCACCGCTAAGCATATTCCTTAAAGGTTTCAACATCCTTCTTAGCCATATTCTGCAATTGTAGTCTATCCGGTGCCATATCAATATTGTATTTATACTGCTTCAAGAAAGCATCACCTAAGTCTTTGAAACGTCGAATATGGGCACGCTCAAGATGTGTGTACCAATTCGAAGTTGCCCCAGTCAAGCTGTCCTGTAAGAAATGAATCAGCAGCTTGTGATCGTGAGCATACGAAGTCATCTTGCGGATGTACATGGTCAGATGGTTCTTTGGACAAGTGGTCCCCTTGTATTTATCAAAATCTGGAACTTTGAACTTCGGTGGGATCACCACATTAGGGACAAGGCAAAGTTCTGAAGTATCAAGGAGACCATAGCTACTTACCCCTTCTATGACTCGCAGTCTCTCTTCTAGAGTTTCCAACTTCTCTTTGGACTGGGAATTTTTAACAGAGGAATTCAATGGGTATTGTGGCATAAAAGTGGGGATAAAATGTTGTTCCGGCAAGGTTCTGTTGGCAGGTGGTTGGGTTGTGTTCAAAGAGTTAGCAGTGGGATTGCTGCTGTCCGGGGTATTGGTCACTTGTGGTGGTATAAAGCTGGCAGGAAAACCATACGATGGAAGAAAGAAGGGGAATGAGTGCTGTGTTTGTGGGGTCTCATTAGCACTTGGCTGAGTAACTTGGGTTTCAGTACTATTTAGCAGACTGCCGACCCACCAACTCGCAGCCCCGAGTTGCACCATTCTGCACCTCGCCATCGCCGTCCATCCCCGAGCTCGTCGTTGGCACCTCTGCACCAGACCGCCGACACTGCCGTGCACTGAACCGTACCACTCCACCCACCAGCCGCCTGAACCAGTTGCTCGTCTCACCCACACCGCGACGCGCCACCACCGGAGAGCCCAGATTCGTGTCTGCCATAGGTGAGTCGGTGAGCACCTTAAGCTTTTTTTTTCTCCTCTGTTACTGGTTTCTATCTGATAATCACATTTTTTATATATTAATAAACCCTCATTTTTAGTTATTTATACTCTTCATGTACTTAATTGATTGAGCTTGGTTATGTTTTGTAAGTTTGGACTCAAATTGGACTTAATTGATTTTTTTAGCATTATTTGGGTCTTACACTATTTCTGTATTTCATTCATATCTTGAGTTCTAGATGTGTAATAATTATGTATCTTACCTTGTAGGAAAGATAAGAGAGAGCTCTACAACTTTCATGAAGAGCTCCAGGTAAAATTCGGACATCTAGTGAAGCTAAATGGGTTTGGAAGTCAGAGTACGGGTTTTGTGACTGGAACCTGAATAGTGTGCAGTAATCAGAGCATAACTTGGGCTGTAGGAACTTTCTTGGGCTGAAATTTGGAGAGTTGAAAGTTAAGACCCATATCTACAACTTTCATGAGAATATAAGAGCTTATTCGGACAGATTGGAGGTGATATTGGGTTTGGAAGTCAAAACAGAGGTGATGAAACTTGGCCTGAACAGTCTGCAGTAATTGGGTCATATCTTGGGCTGTAGGATGAATTTTTGGATGATTTCGGTGCCATTGGAAAGCTGAGACAAAATGCTACAACCTTCATGAAGACCACGTTATTTTATTCTGATGGCATCTATGAGATCAGCACTAAATAATTTTAGAGATAAAGAATCTCAATAATTTTCTACTCACCATTTGGCATTTTCCACTCATTAACCCACTCATCCACCTACTCTTAATCAAACATCTTGTCATTTTGTATCCCTAATCCTCTATAAAAGGCACCATTGGCTGATCATTTGGTACTCTTGGTGTTAGGCTTAATTTTTAGAAGTTATGGTTATGCTTGTTTAGTGTTTTCCTTTGTTGTAATTTTCTCTTCCTTTAAATTGAAGCTATGTTCATTTTTATCTTCTTCTCTTTTTCTTTCTTCTTATCTATGAGTAACTAAATCTTCATCTTGCTTGGATGAAAGAGTGAAGCTCTTGGTAATGAAATAAGGTTAGATTATTCTATTTCTTGTGCTTCAATAATATATTATCAAATGGACATTATATGTGTTGTGTTTTGTTTACAATCAACTTAGAAACCTTCTTTGTATAATGGAGATCTTGATTTATTGTAGGTAATAGGATTGGCACAGTGAATGTTTGAACTCATTTACAAATGTTGGTAGATAATTAAAGGAATCATAATATGATTGCATATAAATTATACTTTGAATGTTATATTTTTCGATTAGAACCTCCGTTGTGTGTGTATTTTAATTGAGTTATAAAGAAAAATAATCTTGCCTTTAATTTATTACCAAGAGTGGATTTCCTAACGTAAGTAAGTTCTTAAATTCATTTGTGAACATCTTTTATTACTTTTGGTGTTGTGACAAATCATTTTCTTACTTTAATTAATTTTTCTTCATCAATTTCCTGTGAATCGACTTTGGACTTCCAAAAAAATATTATTTAAGATAACTTACACTTAAATTTATATCCTTTAAATCCCGCAATCACTATCTCACTTGCAATACGTTCTTTTGCTTCAAACAAGAGTCACTCCTTTTTTTATCCTCAGTTGTTTCTCACCTGTGATGGTTTCCTGGAGCCTTCTGTTTTTATATTTTATTGGTTTTGGTGAATGACAAGTTGGTGGCCTTTTGAAATGATAAAAGAAAAGGTATAAAGTTATAAAAACAAATGTTGGTTCTAGCTACCTCACTTCTACGTGGTTGGACCTAGTTGAAACAAAAAAAAAAGCATAATAAAAAAAATTTGGTTGACTTAATGTTAGTTTTTAAAGAAAAAAATAAAAAAATAAAAATACTAAAAGCATGTATTTTGAATTTACTTGTTTTTGTAGGATTAATTTTTATTTGATAGTGTTTATTTTATTTAATGATATATTTTATGTTGTGTATTGTGACTAATGAGAAAAAAAAATGAAAAATTAAAAAAAATATAAATACAAAAAACAAAAAATTTGTCAAATGAAACTTTTCTTTATAAAAAAAAAATCTTTTAATCAACGCAATAACCAATGAAGGGGATTGAATAACAGATGTTATTTTCAATGTCATTTGGATCATAAGGATTTATTGAATAATCCTGTGCTAACTTGAATCCTGTGCAACGGTGAATTCGCTTTCAAACAAAATCTATTTTTAAAAATCTTTTTAATTAAAATCAACTAATCCACAATTATTTTTTAAAAAACTACGTGACTTTGAGTTCCTCATTGCACCTGATGATACGTAGGAGCAGAATTCCTATTCTGTCAAGTCAAAGTTAATTTTTCATAATTTAGTTGTTCTTTTTTTAAAGGAGCAAAATAAATACATTTGAGATTATTAATATTTACACAACTAATTTAAGGTATCGTTCTTAAAACGCAGGCGTGTAAGTCTTCTCTTACTACTACATAATCGACTCTCGAATCCAAACTCATTTTTAAAAAGATCAATTTTTCTTAATTAAAGAGTTTTTATAATATTTTTTTAATTTAAATAAATATTAGTGGTGACTCTATTACATTTTAAAATCTTATTCTTTTTTGAGTCGTCCCATATATATATATATATATATATATATATATATATATATATATATATATATATATATATATATATATATATATATATTTATTTATTTATTTATTTATGTTTCATCGTTACTTGTGGCATGTCCTTCCATGCAAATCCCTATTTGACTTTGAAAATTATGAAACACAAAAGGGATTTGAATCTTTTTATATTATTTTTTTATATGGTTAAGTAGAAAAAAAAGAGAGATAAATATAAAAATATTTATTAGTAAAACTCAATTATAATTTATAAATTTTTTTATAATTTTTATATATATTTCTATCATCTACTTGATCATATAAGAAAAAAAATGACAATTTAAATCCAACACAAAAGTTACACGATTTTAACCTTGAAAATTATGAAACACAAGAGTTGCACGATTTTAACAAGAATTCATATACTTTTAGCATTGATTATTCTTGTATGTATTTACAAATAAAAGTAATAAAAAAATATTATTCAATGCAATATATATATATATATATATAGGGATTTTTTAAAAAGAAATCTTATAAATCTATATATACTACCATATAATAAATCTGAAGTAAGAGATCATCGTCAGTAAAATTTAGTTCACTCCGTTTAAATCTTATATTATACTGTTTTATCATTTGTGCAGCATTCAAATACAAAATCACTTTGTAAGTCAATATCTAGAAAATTTAAGTTCTTGTTTCGAGTCAGGATGAGAGGTGTACTTGCAAAGGGCACTTTAATGCTTAAATTAGAGATTATATATTTTGTAAGTGTATAATAAATAATGTCATACCTGAAGGTTCTATATTATATTTATAGATAAAAAGTTCAAGTCAATTTTAGATATAATCCCTATTATTTAGGAATTTTGAAGGAATTTATCCCTTTATTTGAGGAGGTATAATTCTCCTTTAATTGTTTTTTGGAAGATACAGCAGTTATTTAGTAACTTACATATATCTCGATTAATTCATTTTTTTGATTTAATCAAAAGTACATTATTTATGTTGGGACTAGTAAATTTATATATAAGGATGTTTTAGACCCAAGAAATTACTGTTGTTTGAATTCAAAATTTGAATATACGATCGTAGATCTACTCATAAATCATATATTTATCTACCGCTAAGCCAGTCCTTTAGGATTAACTTAGCTTTAATATTAAAACTAACATCTCCATTTAAAATGGCTTAAAATGTATTAGGTAAAAATGATTTTTTAATTTTAAAGAGAGATTTAATTAAATTTTAAAAATAAAAATATTTGCATAAATTATAAATAGATTCAAAGGAAAAATACAGGCTCAGGCCGAAATTAAATAAGCCATGTTTAAGGGATAGAATATATATTTATCATAGAAAATACCCCCATTTACTTTCCATATTTGATATTCCTGGTGAAGAAAAAAAATTAAATGTAGAATTTATACAACTATCCAAAGAGTAGTCAACTACATTCAATAGCAAGTAGCAACCTATTTGATATTTGAGATTTAAGTAAGATTTTGATTATTTTCTATTTTTTTGAAAGTTTCCTTTTTTTTTTAAGAGAAAAGAATATGTAATTTTATTTAATTTTAATCATTTTATAAATTACTATCATGAACTTTAAAACATTCTCAATTAATTTCTAAACTTTAATTAATGTCTCAAAATATATTATCTTTATTATAGATTTTTTTTATTTTATTAATTTATTAAAATTAAATTAAAATTTAATTTTAAATATATTTTTTCTTAAAAAAAGATAAAAAAACAAATTTATTTAAAAAAACAAATTTGTTTTATTTATTTTGTAAGAAAAAAATATATTTAAAATTAAATTTTAATAAATAAATTAATAAATAATTTTTAATTAATATTAATACAAATAAAATAATACTAAGTAATATTATTATTAATGAATTAATAAATTTACATTAAATATAAAAATTTATTAAGATATTAATTAAAATTTATAAATTAATTTAAAAAATTTTAAAATTTATAGTAATAATATATAAAAAAATCAAAATTTAAGAAAACTGGATACTCTTTTTTTTTAATGATAGACCCTATCAAGCCTTGGGAAGTCCCATCTCGGTAGAACTTAGAGAAATTTTTGTATAATCTAAAAGTATGATGCTATTCGAGTAAAAATGTGACACGTTACAATATATAATCATACATATCGTTGAATTTTTAAAAAAATATTAAATTAAATTTAAAAAGTTGCAAAACACCTTAAGATATTACCTAGTGTATATTAGAATTTTTTGAAGCATAGACTGTATAGGAGCACTCCACCGGGGCCTATGGGAGGGAAGAGGGAAAAAGGGTGGGAATTGAATCTCCCCTACTCTCTATGCCAGAAAGATGCCCATACCAACTAAGCCGAAGCTCATGGGCAGGAAGCTTTATTTAATAATATCAAAGCAAATACAATCAGCTTAAAACTTTTATTACTTTCAAGTATATTCAGATAAACCCAAGCAAAGTTGATAACATAAAGAAATACACAAAGAAAGATGACACAAAAGATACAAATACTTTATTATCACTTCATATCGGTTACCATTTTCTTAGGAAGATGCCAAAATTTTCTCTCTCAGAATCTTCGTAAAAGCTACCTGTTTCTCATGGTTAGGGAGGTTTTCTTTGATGACTGGGACATCCCTGATATTATTAAACCATGAATGCAAGTGAGGGAATTTCTCAGCTTCTAGGACCTTCACTTCAATGATATCTTCCAAAATTACAAGAAATTTAGCAATCAATCCAAAAGCTATGTCCACAATGTTAATAGTGTCTCCCCCAAAGAATTTCTTCTGATCACCAAAGCACTGATCTTCAACAACTCTGAGATGTTCCCAGATCTTCTCTATGGCCTTCTCCTGCTCTTCACCACTACTGCTACGGAAGAGTGCATGATCAACCGCAGAAAACTGTTTTAAAAATTGACCCCAATATTAATGTCATTTTGAATAAAGATAGGAATGATAGAGTATAGAAAATTGAAGTTAATTTTTATGCACTCTGATTGTAATATCAGTATAATATTTTTTTAAATTATCATTTAATTATATATGATCAAATTATTAAAGATGTTTGACTATAACAATTATTACTTAAAAAGCTTTTTTTTACTGATATGTCAATATATTATTAAATAATAATGTAAAAGAGTTTAAATTAGCTATACATTTAAAATTCTAGAAATTTATGAGACGAAACCAAGGTGAACTAAACTAATTAGCTCAAAGGTAAACTAGACATGAATTGTACAAGTGCAGGTGATCATAATCATGATGGAAAGGCTAAAAAAAATGCATATGATTGAGTTTCTAAATGTACCATGTCGTCAGCATATCTAACCCAAAACCGAGCCAGAGCTTTCTCATAGGGATCAGCTGGAACCAATGGATTCTGTGGCCATATCTCATCAATATATTGAACAATGATCATGGACTCACATATGGGTTTTCCAGCATGAACGAGCACCGGGGTCTTCTTGTGCACAGGGTTGTATTGTAGAAGTTGAGGACTCTTGTTGTAGCGGTCTTCCTCTATGTACTCATATGGTATATCCTTTAGCTTTAGGGTCCACACTACCCTCATAGTAAAGGGACTGTACCAAAATCCATGTAGCTTCACCTCTGCCATCCTGACTTGCGTTTTCCTAAGCTAACACTAGTCTGTCTTTTTATAGAGTGATCCATGGTCATTTGGCTTGTTCAACAAGCTCAAATTTCAGAAATAAAGTAAAATATTTATTATTTGTAAAGGAACAGTCAAATCCAACAAGCATTTTATGAAAGCTTCCTTCATCTTTATTCGTTGTTGGGAGAGAAATTCTTGAGTGGAAATTTTTTATTTTAAGTATGTAAATATAACTTTTAACATGTATAAAGTTATATTTATATAGAAATATTTATTTTTAATATATCTCACACAATTTTATAAATATAAAAAATTAATTTGTATGTCTAAGATATAAAATTTTCACTTAAAAATTTATATTTTGGGCATGTACTTCCACACACCAACCTTTTAAAAAAAAACTCATATGATGCGACTTTATTTGCATCCAATTTTTCTTTTGTTAAATTATTGGCATCACTTTTGACTCGGTGACGTAAGTGCTAGCGTCACTAACTAATAAATACATGTACGTATATTCTTCATTTTTCAATTTTTCTTTTCTTTTTGACATTCGAAGAACCAAATTTCTCCGACAGGAAGGAGAAAGACTTGTTTTGATAAACTTGTGCGGAGGCGGAACGATAGAGGACGTGTATGAGCCACGTTCCTCTTAACTTATTATTTGTAATTTTTTTTTTACATACATTGTATTTTATTTTTATAAATATTAAAATAAGTAGCAAGTTTTATAGCAAAAGATTAAAAGGTCACAAGTAAGAATAAAATAATATTAAAAATAAAATAAATAAAAAGTTAAAAAAGCAGGAAGATAGAATGATAGAAACAAGGACAGACCCATGTGTTGGTTCATGAGAACATATGCCTTCATTTAAGTTAAATTTTTTTTTAATTATATATATAACATTTATCATTTATGATTTTATAATTTTATAATTTATAAATTTTTATCTCCATATTAAAATAAATAATTAATTTGGTACTTCACAAATCTTTTAATTTTAATTTTTAATCATGAGACATAAATTTTTAAATTATTCTTTGATTATGTATGTAGAAAAAAAATAATATTAATTATAAAAAAATTATTCATTATTCTCAAAATATTAAAAAATTACAAGAATAATTATAAGTTTATTTTTTATTATTTTTATTATATTGTATGTATAAATATAAATTTTTAAAATATATATATATATATATATATAAAAATATTCATAATTTTATTCTTACTTTTTTAAATTTCTGAATGCGTCACTGAATAAAAAGTTTTTCAAAAAGTTTTTAATATTCATTTTTTCAAACCAAACATTTAAATCTTTTCAGTTTTTACTCTTATCACTTTTACTTTTTATTTGAAATTTTTAACATACAAGAAAAATGTAAAAGTGAATTAATAGTCAATAGCTGCCGCAGAAGAAGAACACGTAGAGAATAAGAACACACGCACAAGGTCAGTTTGTAATGTACTATAATAATAATAATAATAATAATAATAATAATAATATTATATTATTATTATTAATTATTATTATTATTATTATTATTATTATTACTCTTTTTTTTTTGCTGCAAGTCTTTTCTTAATTTATTTTTTTAATGTTCTTTTTTTTCTCTTATTTGTTCTTATAGATTTATAAAATTAGAAAAATAAAAAAACTTTTACATCACGTACATTATTTAATTTCTTTGTTCAATTTGTTAATTAATATTTATATTGTATTTGGTTTATTTAAAATACATTAAATTGTAAATAGATTGTAGTTCACTTTTTTTAATATATATTTTATTTTTTAGGTTAAAAGATGTTTAAGAAGAAAACAATTGATTCATTCTTCAAGCGAAATGAAAGGAATAATGATAATGCACAATCTAGTGAGCTAAATATATATTTGAAGATGAATGTTGAAAATGTTGTTGAGCAAGCTATAATAGTGACTACTATGGAGCTACCTCCTGCCAAAGTTATGAGAACTGAATAAAAAAAAATTAATATTGACACTTTGATACGTGATCTTGGAAAGTATCCACAAATTTGAGAATATCATATTAATCAACAATATGAAATTCGTAGGGCTTATATTAAGTTTTGACCATATCAATTTATTATGGATGTGTATCCACTTTATGGTCCAAAAGATCGTCCTCGTCGATTTCAAGCTCATTGATTTAAAGCTTTTTCTTGGTTAGAATACTCACACGAAGAAGATGTTGCCTTTTGTTTTCCATGCTATTTATTTTTTAAAAAAAACAAGTCCATTCACTTCAAAAGGGTTTAGAAATTGGAGAAAATTGATCAATGAAAAAGAATGTGCATTTTTATCTCATGTAGAAAAAAGTCTCAATTCAGTTCATAATATTGGTATTAGATGTTATGAAGATTTGAAGAATCAGTCATGTCACATTGAAAGAGTACTACATAAATATACTTCACAACAAATTTTGAGTAACAAATTGTGTCTCTTAAAGCCTCTGTAGATGTTGTTAAATTGTTAACTTCTCAGGCTTGTGCTTTTAGAGGCCATGATGAAAGCTTGGACTCCAAAAATCGTGATAATTTTCTTGAGATGATTAAGTTCTTGGCTTCTTACAATGAAAAAGTGAATGAAGTTGTTTTGGAGAATGCCCCTCAAAATGCAAGGTACTCATCTCCTACTATTCAAAAGGAAATTTTACATATCTTTGCTAGAAAGGTGCAAGATAAAATTTGCAATGAGATTGGTGATGCAAAATTTTGTTTGATTATTGATGAAGCTTGAGATGAATCTAAAAGAGAACAAATGACACTTATTGTTAGATTTGTTGATAAGCATGGACTTGTAAAAGAGCATTTTTTGAATGTAGCACATGTTATAGATATCACTGCAATAATTCTTAAATAGGAGATATGTTCAATATTGTCTCATCATAATCTCAACATTCAAAATGTGCGGGTTCAAGGATATGATGGAGCAAGTAATATGACAGGAGAGTGGAATGGTTTACAAGCTTTAATTCGTCAAGAATGTCCTTATGCGTATTATGTCCATTACTTAGCTCATCAATTACAATTGGCTCTTAGTGTTGCAGCTAGAGAAATAACTGATGTTCATGCATTCTTTCAAAATATGATTTTTATTGTCAATTTGGTGTGCTATTCTTCTAAACGCAATGATGAACTACAAGCTACTTATGCAAATGAAATTGCTCAATTGGTTGCAAATGATGAGATTGAGACAGGAAGAGGAATGAATCAAATTAGCACATTGCAAACACCTGGAGACATGAGATGAAGTTCTCATTTCAATTCAATATGTAGTCTTTTACGTATGTTTAGTACAAGTGCTTTAGTTCTTGAAGATTTAATTGTTGAAGGCTCTACATACTCTCAACGAGGTGATGCTACTTATGCTCTTAAGTCATTGATGTCGTTTGAATTTATATTCATTTTGCACATGATGAAAGAGATTATGGAAATTACTAATAAACTTTGTCAAGCTTTGCAGCAAAAATCTCAAGATATTTTAAATGTTATGCATTTAGTATCTAGCACAAAATCAATGATTCAGAGGTTAAGAGATTGTGGTTGGGATAGTCTTTTAGAGAGAGTTAATTCTTTTTGTAAAAGTCAAGCTATTCAACTTCCTGATATGAGTGTTTCTTTCTCTGACATAATTCTGTCTCATCGTCGAAAGGATAATGTGACAATTGAACATCACTATCGTGTGAATATATTTACAATTGTGGTAGATTATCAATTGAAAGAACTTAATAATAGATTTAGTTAAAAGTGATAGATCTTATCATATTGAGTACAACTTTAGATCCTAAAGATGGCTACAAGTCATTTAATGTTGGTGACATATGTAAACTTGTTGAGAAGTTTTATCCTTCAGAATTTTTCTTAGCAAGAAAAGATTCAGTTGGAATATGAATTGCAACATTATGAGCTTGATGTTTTTAAACATCCAAATTTTCAGAATTTGTCTACTATTGCTAACTTGTGTCAAAGATTGGTGGAAACTGAAAAATCAAATGCTTATCATTTGGTTGATAGATTGCTTCTGCTTGTTTTGACTCTTCGTGTATTAACAATAATTACTAAGCGTGCCTTTTCAACTATGAAAATTATTAAAACAAGGTTGCGAAACAAGATGGAAGATGATTTTCTCCCAAATTACATGATTATTTACATTGAAAAAGAGATTGTTGAAAAATTTACTACAAATGTGATAATAAATTACTTTTATTCTATGAAATAGCGTCGAACACAAATTTAAAAATTAAAAATATGTATTTAAGATTGTCTTATATCTAATTATGTTTACTACTGAATATTTCTAATTTAAAACATTTTGATTATAAATTGAATTGAATTTATTTTTATATTTATATTATATGATAATTAGATTTTTTTTTTAACTTGAATATTTAAAAACATATATCTAGACTCTAGTCTTTAGTCTCGGCTTCTCTATGAATAAAATTCTGGCTCCGCTTCTGAACATGTGCCTACATAAATACTTCACTCAAGATTTAGGATTTCTCAGTTAGAAATCAGAAATAAAATTTTTTAAATAGAAAATAAAGTGTTTAATATATTAAAAATTTAAAAATATTAATTTTCATTTAAAATTTTTTACTTTAAATTTCTTAAAGGTAGTCGTTAACAAAACTTTAAAAGTGATTCATGATCTCATCTTTATTTTCATACTAAACTGATCTTGGAGTGCATTTTGTCCACTTTCAGTCAAGGAAGTATCATATAAATACGGGATAAGAAAACACCACATTAACATGTGAATAAGATAAATTCTAAAAATTATAAAATACGATGTGATTAAGATAAGACATATAAAATTAATACAATATTAATTTAAAAATATAAATTCTAAATCAAAACAAAAACATCAATGTTTCATAAATTAGATATAATTATTGCAAATATAATAAAATATTATTATTTATTTAATTATTATAATATTTCACTTATATTAACAAAAAATTCAAAAAATAATTAAAAAATATAAATTATATATATATATATATATATATATATATATATATATATATATATATATATATATATATGTTGTGTGTGTGTGTGTGTGGTTACAATAATTATTAAAGAAGAATAGTGATATTTTTATCGTGTATAATATATATACTATTTTTAATATTATTTTTTATATATATTATTGCATGTGGTATTCATAAAAAAAAATTTTAAAAAAAAATGTTTATTAACACATATCACATGTGATAATATATAAAAAAAATGATATTAAAAATAATATGTGTATTGTATACGATAAAACAACCATTTCCGATTAAAGATTCGCTCCTTCAGAGTATTCAGCATACAAGCATCGAGCAGAGATCTCTTGGCCAAGGGACACTACCAACTTTGAACACATGCATTGACATTTTCAGACTAATTGTAAAATGCCAACAATTAGCAAAAAATTAATTAGCACAAAAAAAAGTAAAAATTTAATTGTGCTGGGACATTCTCTTTCCCATGCACGTTGCAGCAGAGTGAAAAATACACTTTTTTTAAGTCATATTTATTAGTATTAATAAATAATAAAATACTAATAAAAAATTTAAAAAAATAATTGTATGAAATAAATATATAATTTAATTAATACTAATTTAATATATTGATTGACATTAATTTTATTTATATTTAACAAAATTTTAATTGATTCTAACATATATATTGATTAATGCTAATTTTATCTATACTTAACAAGATCCTGACTGATTCTAACATACGGAAGCGAAGGGGAATAATTTATACATTTTCCTTCCCTCACATTTTCTTTCTGCTTTCCACCATCGAATAACGCAAGCACTTATCCTAGCATGAGCATGGTAAAAATTTGTGTAGAAAACTAGAAATCATGTGCTGATAATGATTCATTAATGTTAAAAAGAAAGGGATTTTGTTAGGCAGCACATGTTAAAAAGTTAAAATAAAATTTTTAAATAAAAATTAAGTAAATATTTTTTTAATTTTTAATATATTCAATATCTTATTTTTATGTAAAATTTTTTATTTTAACTTTTTTAATAAGTATTTTTTAATAAAACCCAAAAGAAAAAAGAAAAGTGAAAAAGTGTTACGGGGTATGCTTAATTTGTATTGCTTTTAGTTTTAGGAATAAATTGTCTTGGGAACATACTAATTTAATCTACGTTTAGAGACTAATAACAAAATTTTATTAAAACAGTGCTAATGTGGTGGTACTCTTAAAAAGCTTAGCTATTATAATATAATTTATCATAATCTTCGAGAACAAAATTTATTTTCTACATGTTGACAGTATAGCGTAAATATTAAATTCTGAAGATAATCCCATCTGCCTTTCTAGATAAGTTTAAAGAATTACTATTTATTTATTTTTTTATAAACGAAGAATTTCTAAGTTTTAGTATTTAAAAACTCATATGATGCAACTTTATTAGCATCCAATTTTTCTTTTGTTAAATTATTGCCAACCACTTTTGACTCGGTGACGTAAATGCATGCATCACTAACTAATAAATAAATGTACGTATATTCTTCATTTTTCAATTTCTTTTTTTTTTTTTTTTTTTTGACATTCGGAGAAGCAAGTATCTCCGATAGGAAGGAGAAAGAATCTTTTTTATAAACATGTACCTACATAAACACTTCACTCAAGATTTAGGATTTCTCAGTCATACTGTGTCTCATACTGAGACTGTTTAGTGAAATTTTGAGTGGAATATTTTTTTTAATAAAAAATTAGGGATATAAATGATAGTATTTTATTATTGTAGATATAATAAAATACTATCATTTATTTAATGATTATGATATTTCGTTTATATTAATAAAAAATAAAAAATATTTAAAAAATATAGACTTAAAATATCTAAAATATATCAAATATTGTTAAAATAATCATTTTAAAATTCAGCATATAAGTATCAAGTAAACATCTCTTGGCCAAGGGACAGCTACCAACTTTGAACGCATGATTTGACATTCATACTAAATTGTAAAATGCCAACAATTAGCAAAAAAATTAATTAGCACAAAAAAAGCAAAAATTTAATTGTGCTGGGACATTCTCTTTCCCATGCACGTTGCACCAGAGTGACAAAAAAAAACTTTTTTTAAGTCATATTTATAAGTATTAATAAATAATAAAATACTAATAAAAAATATTTTTAAAATAAAAAATTGATATTATTGTAACAAAGGTCGATGATCTTATTGCTACTGTACTTGAATAAATGGTTGTATGTAGCAGGATGTTTAGCGACTAACCATTGCATAATTTAAATTTGTATTTTTTTAATGAGTGTCTTAAGATATTTGTTAAAGAATTTAAAATAAAAATATTAAATAAAAAATAAAAATTTTGAATTCTCAATATATTAAATGATATACTTTTTATTTAAATTTTTAATTTTTAATTCTTTAATAAATATCCTCAAAACACTTTTAGAAATACTTTTTAAATTTACTAAAGAACATTTTTAAGGTACCTAACTTTTTCTAAGATATAATACTAATCAAGAATTTCATTGACTGTTAATAACTTTTAATAGAATTTTAAATATTATTGTGAAATTAATGTTCAATGAATATTTGACAATTCATTCTTATCTATTAGAGTATTATAGAAATTTCATAATCAAAACTCTCTTTAAATGTACATGATTATGTGTGTGTGTCATTTGCTTATTCCAAACTCTCTTTAAACTTGGCGATAAGAAAGCTGACTCTTCAGATTACTGGATAATAAGTGGATTGATTCCTACTCACACTGGTGAGAGTATTGATTCCATTGTATAAAACTAGTAATCATGGCACTAACGAGCAATTAGGGCTAAATTCTCACTCAAGGAGACTTTTGGACTTTTCATCCATCTCCTTTGGCCATATGATTGTACATCATTAAAGATTACTCTACTTTGGAATTAGCAAGTAATGATAAACTATGCAGTGTTATGTATAACTCATACAAACTACTATATTAACTCATCACACGATTCTCTCTAACCAAGTGAAGAATTAAACTCTAGTAAACATGTACTTTCAGTTCACTTCTAACTCATAAAGGAGCACATTCTATGTTTCTAGTTAAGTAATCATACTTATGATACTTGTATCTAACTTGCCTCATTATCACATCACAAGTGGTAAACTATGTCACCCTAGTGTACTTAAGGTCTCAGATAAGGATTTGGATCGTCTAAAGTAATTTATGAACAAGTAAGCATCTATCAACTATTGATAGATGAGCGGGCCCATCTATCAATGGTTGATAAATGCTTACTTGCCCATAAATTACTTTAGAGGATCCTCCTCCTCAAATAACTACTTTAGGCAATTCCTAACATAAGGAATGCTTAAAGCCTCAAACTTTTTCATATATGCAAGGTAATCATTTTCTCAGTGAAATACCACTATTAGTGTCTCAACACACTTTACTAGGCATGCATAAGGGATTCTAGCAAGTAAGGAAATTTTTTTCCCAAAATAAACTTTTTAGGCAACTACTCTGGACGCCTAGAAAGGCTGATTTTCAAGAATGCAACAAATATACATCCTAACTTCTAAAATTTTAAAATTTTATAAGCAAATAACATTATCTCATATCTTTCATATGTCACAAACCTCACCTCATTTGACTTAGTGTAGCTAAAGTTATGCAATAAAATGCAGAGGCTGAAATAGGACAACTACTTATTTTCCTAAAATCTGACCTGCTTTAAACTAGAACTGAGAACAAACTAAAAGTGATAAAATTCTGAAATTTTACAGGTAAGAAGCCTTACATCTTAACTTCAAAATATCACTGGTCTCATGTCAATACGATATCAGAGTAAGAAATTATGCAATCTGGTTTATTGGCATATGTCTTAGCTTTCAAATGGCACTAGAATCAGGTTAATCCGACAACTACAGCTCAAGTTATGCAACAAACACTACAAACTGTCAGGATGCTGTCCTATCTCACGCTTAGGCTTGGTTTTACCATGTCTAGATGTGGTATTCTCTGTCTCGTCAGGACTGAAAACTGATCAGTCCACGCCTAGGCGTGAAAAAGTTGCGCCTAGGCATGACCATTCTGCAGAAATCGAACCATTGTTCCATTGGAACAATTCATAGATTTTAGCCACTCTAATTCAGTTTTTAGGTGATTTAAGGTTACTAACAAGTTCACTAATCTATAGGAAACATAAAACACCAATTGATTTCATAAAAAAATGGATTCTTGAATCAAACCACTCATCCAAAATCCCTAAATTCCTCATTTTGAGCTTTAATGGTCCAAAAGGAGAGTTTTCAATTTCTAATCTAAACTCTTAGCATGAACAAGTCATAAACAACACATAAGACTTATCCAAGCAAGAAAATCACTCAAAACACTACTAAATCTCATTTTGACATCTTAAACCTCAAATAACCTAAACTTGAAAAATGAGAAAGAGATGAAGTTTTAAGCTCAAGGACCTCTACCTCTTGCATAGATGAGATGAAAATCTTGAAACCTTGATCTTGTTCTTAGATCCTCCTTCAAGCTTTGATCCTTGATCCTCTAGTTTTTCTCCCTTTTTCCTTCTCCCCTACGTCTCCTTCTTCTCTCTTTTCTTTTTCTCTGTTTTGACTGTCTTCAGTCGTGGAATAAGAAGGAAAATAAGGAAACAAAGTCCAACTTTGACACTTAAGCCTAAAGCTGGAACATTATATCTGTTAAGGACACTTGAATTATGTTAAATCAAGTTTTTCTGCTTCCAACAACCTTAAAATAAATATTAAGATTCATCAAAATTATTGTTTCACCAATATCTTAATTTTTCATATCTGCTGCTAGTCAATCCGACATTAAAACACATAACTAATATGCCTAAAAATACTAAACTAATTCTGATTGTTCTCAAATTTTAACTACACCTCATTCATCCTATTTGTGACTTGGAAACAAACTCTCTAGGTTTATTTCCCTCAACTTAACAATTTATGTTACTATCTGAGTTATTTTAAGCTACTTTTTAATTTCTGAGTTGCTACAAGTACCTAAATGAACTCAGTTTGTCACAAAACTTAACTGACATGTTATACAAGTATAATAGTACCTCTGAGACCATATACAAACCTAATATGTTTTTGGGATGTTACATGCAGTACTGGGAAGATCAAGAATTAATGAGAAATATATATATATATATAGTTTGATTTGGTTCTTGATTTGAAATTTTAAATTCAAGAATCAAACTAATTAAACTTTATTTGGTTTGAATTTTACCCGAATCAATTAATATACCCGAACCAAACTGAACCAATTTAATTGATTCAGTTCGGATTGGTCGAATTATCTGAACCAATTTACACTCATAACTAAACGAATTGTATTTCAAGGATTCAACCATAATATTTGATATTTAACTCAGGCTTTTTTTTTGTCAGGTGGTGTACGTGGTAACTTACACTTATCTCGATTAATTCATTTTTTCGATTCAATTAAAGGTAAATTATTCACGTCGAGACCAATAAATTTATAAGGATGTTTTAGGCTTAATAAATTAGCGTTGTTGGAATTCAAAATTTGAATATACAACTGCGTGTCTATTCATAAATCACATGTTTATTTATCGCTAAGTCAATCCTTTAGAATTAACTCAGCTTTAATATTAAAACTAACATTTCCATTTAAAATGGCTTAAAATGTATTAGGTAAAAATGATTTTTTAATTTTAAAAATAACTTTTTTGCATAAATTATAAATAGATTCAAAGGAAAAATAAAGCCTCAGGCCGAAATTAAATAAGCCATGTTTAAGGGACAGAATATATATTTATCATAGAAAATACCCCCATTTACTTTCAATATTTGAAATTCCTGGTGAAGAAAAAAAATTAAATGTAGAATTTATACAACTATCCAAAGAGTCAGTCAACTAAATTCAATAGCAAGTAGCAACCTATTTGATATTTGAGATTTAAGCATGATTTTGATTATTTTCTATTTTTTTAAGAAAGTTAATTTCTTTTTTTTAATTAAAAAAATGTAATCTCCTTGAACTTTGATTATTTTATAAATCATCACCATAAACTTTAAAACGTTCTCAATTTATTTTTAAATTTTAATTATTATCTCAAAAGATCTTTATATTTAATTTTAATATATCACTAATAATAAAATTATATGATATCATTTATTTATATTTATATTAATTAATAATTGTTTATTAATTTATTTATTAAAATTTAATTTTAAATATATTTTTTTCTTTAAAAAATAAAAAAACAAATTTATTTTAAAAAATAAATTTGTTTTATTTATTTTGTAAATAAGAAAATATATTTAAAATTAAATTTTAATAAATAAATTAATAAATAATTATTAATTAATGTTAATATAAATTAAATAATACTAAATAATGTTATTATAGTGAATTAATAATAATTTAAAATAAATATAAAAATTTATTAAGATATTAATTAAAATTTAAAAATTAATTTAAAAAATTTTAAAATTTGTGATAATAATTTATAAAAAAATTAAAATTTAAAAAAACTGTATACTCTTTTTTTTTATTTAATGACAAACCCTACCAAGCTTTGAGAAGTCCCAATCTCAGGGTGGAACTTCAAGAAAGATGGAAAAAGCGTGGGAATTGAATCTCCCCTACTCTCCATGCCAGAAAGATGCCCATACCAACTAAGCCGAAGCTCATGGGCAGGAAGCTTTATTTAATAATATCAAAGCAAATACAATCAGCTTAAAACTCTTATTACTTTCAAGTATATTCAGATAAAACCAGGCAAAGGTTGATAACATAAAGAAATACACATAGAAAGATGACACATAAAAGATACAAATACTTTATTATCACTTCATATCAGTTACCACTTTCTTAGGAAGATGCCAAAATTTTCTCCCTCAGAATCTTGACAAAAGCTACCTGTTTCTCATGGTCAGGGAGGTTTTCTTTGATGACTGGGACATCCCTGATATTATTAAACCATGAATGCAAGTGAGGGAATTTCTCAGCTTCTAGGACCTTCACTTCAATGATATCTTCCAAAATTACAAGAAATTTAGCAATCAATCCAAAAGCTATGTCCACAATGTTAATAGTGTCTCCCCCAAAGAATTTCTTCTGATCACCAAAGCACTGATCTTCAACAACTCTGAGATGTTCCCAGATCTTCTCTATGGCCTTCTCCTGCTCTTCACCACTACTGCTACGGAAGAGTGCATGATCAACCGCAGAAAACTCCTTTAAAAATTGACCCCAATATTAATGTCATTTTGAATAAAGATAGGAATGATAGAGTATAGAAAATTGAAGTTAATTTTTATGCACTCTGATTGTAATATCAGTATAATATTTTTTTAAATTATCATTTAATTATATATGATCAAATTATTAAAGATGTTTGACTATAACAATTATTACTTAATGTTGGTACCCAATTTTATCCATAAAATTTTTGTTGCTTGGATCATTCAAATATTTTAATTCATAATAAAACAAAAAAAAGAACAAAAAAGAGAGAAAAGATGAATGAAAATCCAAAACAAAAAAAAAAGAAAAAAAAATGAAAGGAAAAAGAAGAAATTTGAAATGCTAAGGTGTCTTCTTGCATCACAACGTCCCACATTGGAGAGTCATGTTCCTTCTCCCTCTCCTCCTCTTATATAAAGAGGTGGTTCTCAATGGTTTTGGCATCCAAAAAAAATTTACACTCTTTGACTTAACACTAAGTATAAGAGTTAGAGGAAATTATACTCTTGAGCTTAATACTAAGTATAAGAGTTAGAGGACTTTAGTAAAAAATTTCTCTTGCAAGTGAGTTGTTTTTCAAGGTTTGATTTGAAGAAAACGTGTGGGGCCCTGTACACCAACTTCTTTGAGCATATCATTTTTATACACCTTAGAGGTAAGTTTGCTTATTTTTTCTTGTGTTATTATCTTTCATTATATACACGTGTTATTCATTTTAGCTTATTCATTTATTAGTTTAATTTATTTATTATTATTATTATTATTATTTTTTGTAAACTTTTTTGTTTTAAAATTAATTCAATAAAATAAATTAAATTTGAGTTAAGACAATTGTTAATTCCGTAACTTTTATAATCATCTGAGTTGTGACAACTTGATGATTCAAATTTTTAAACAAAAAAATCAATCAATAAAAATGGGATTAGCTGAGTTGTGACAGCTTGTTAATTTCGTAACTTTTAGAATCATCTGAGTTGTGACAGCTTGATGATTCGTGTTTCTAAAATAAAATAGCTTCTTAAAAAAATTTAAAAATTAAATAGTAACCAACCCATAATTATTTTTAAAGAACTACGTGACTTTGAGTTCCCTATTGCATCTGGGGATACGTAAGAGCAAAATCCCTATTCTGTCAAGCCAAAAATTAAATTTTCATAATTTAGTTGTTTCTTTTCTTTCTTTCCTTAAAAAATAATAAAATAAAATAAATAGTTACAATGTCTTTTCAAGAAGGGTAAAATAAATATATTTAGATTATTAAAATTTGCACAACTAATTTAAGGTACCGTTCTTAGAACGGGTAGTGTAGGGTGCTAATATCTTCTCTACCTGTAATCGACTCCCGAATCCAAACTCATTTTCTAAAAAGACCAATTTTGCCTATTTTAAGGGTTTTTCTAATGTTTTCCCAATTAAAATAAACATTGGTGACAACTCCATTGATTTTCAAAATCCGTATTTTTTTGTCGTCCTATCGCGATCCCAGTTGCGACAGCTGGCGACTCCACTGGGGACATTAGAGAGTCAAGCCTATTATTGTTAGTTGTGCAAATTATTAATAACTTTTATTTATTTGTTTTACCCTTTCTTTTGCCTTTATTTTTTTTTCTTATTTGGCTATAAATAGTTTTTTAATTTTTTTATGGTTTTATCCTGTGTTAATTTTATCTTCTTGTACGTATTTTGTCGCCTCAATATTTTTGTGCTTAACTATTGAAACCTTAGGGTAGAAGATTGTTGGTTGGCTATTGTATATATGTTCTATTTGACTGTTATTTTTGCAGGATGAGGTTAACTCTTAGGATTATGGAGGTTTGTATGCTCCCTACACCTACTACACCTACACGTTTATCACACACATTTGAGTGGGGCCCTATACCCGGGTCTGAGTGAAGCCTAAGTTAGGTAGATGTTGCGTAGTGATAGCCATTTTGGATGTATATCTTGTTTGGTTATTGCGAAAACCTCATCTAGAGTGTGTCCTTTTCATGAATGTCCCACACCTAGTGGTTTACCCGTTGTTTGTGGTCAACATTCTGAAAAGAGACTTAGGTCTAGAGGCCTTTAGAATAATAGAGCCACCCAATGAAAGTTTTCACGAATCAGAAAGACTCATAGATCCTTAGGATAAAACTCCTCAAATTTAAGGAATTTCCTTAGGATACAAGGGGAGCGTACATCTTCTTTATCCATCTCTTTCTCATGTCATTCATCCATGCATTTTTTTTCTTATGACTTGCATTTACCTAGCATTCCTAGCATTCTTAAAAATAAAAAAAATAAAAAAAGGGTATATCATCTTGCATTCTCATGGTTTACATTTTCATTCATTCTCACTTCTTTTTCAGCTCTAAATTTGATACATCATCTTGTACTATCATGGCATCCATAACATTAAAAAAAAAAACCATATGCATAAATATTCAATGCTTTGTATACATGCATTTTGTCATTTTAGTTCAGTCAATACTAATAATTGCATCGTGTTCCCTCGAGCAGAAAAGTAGATACTATAGCAGGAAAACTGCTTCCACGACACCCTTACAGGACTCATTCCCAAGCAAGGATCATGGATGAGATAGAGCCAACTCAAGAGTTGAAGGATGAAGTGAACCAGCTTAGAGAGCAAATGTCCAAGATGATGGAGCTGTTGCAGTCTATGGAGAATAGAAGGAGCATAGATGGGAATCCCTCAACGGCAAACGAAGGACACCCAGCCACACCTCTTCACCCGCCTGGCTTCTCTCCAACCCCTCTGCAATATCAAGGCCTCAACCTCATAGAATTATGATGTCGCTAGCTGTTTACCCAAACAGTACCACCCAACCTGCTGTCGCCAGTTCTCAGGGAACTCAAGTTCCACTATTCCCACCATATGGCCTCCTTCCTGGGTATGTACCACCATTGGCCACAAATCCCATTGATAATAGTACGTCGACAGTAACACCAATCCCAAACCTGCCAAATACTACTGAAGCTCAGGTTACTCAGCCAAATGCTAATGAAACCCCACAAACACAACACCTATTCCCCTTCTCTCTTCCATCATATGGTTTTCCTGCTAGCTTTATACCACCCCAAGTGACCAATCCCTCGGACGGCAAAACACCCGCTGCTAGCTCTTTGAACATGACCCAACCACCTGCCAACGGAACCTTGCCGGCGCAGCATTTTATCCCTACTTTTATGCCACAGTACCCATTGAATTCCTCTGTCGAAAATTCTCAGTCCAAAGAGAAATTGGAAACTCTAGAAGAGAGACAACGAGCCATAGAAGGGGCAAGTAGCTACGGTCTCCTTGATGCTTCAGAACTCTGCCTTGTCCCTAATGTGGTGATCCCCCCGAAGTTCAAAGTTCCAGATTTTGATAAATACAAGAGGACCACTTGTCCAAAGAACCATCTGACTATGTACATCCGCAAGATGGTTTTGTATGCTCAAGATGACAAGCTACTGATTCATTTCTTCCAGGATAGCTTGACTGGGGCAGCTTCAAATTGGTACACGTATCTTGAGCGTGCCCATGTTCGATTTTTTAAAGATTTGGCTGATGTTTTCTTGAAGCAGTATAAGTACAACATTGATATGGCACTGGATAGACTGCAGCTGCAGAATATGAGTAAGAAAGAGGCTGAAACCTTTAAAGAATATGCTCAACGATGGAGAAAAATAGCTGCTCAGGTAGAACCCCCTCTGACAGAAAGAGAAATGGTGGCCACGTTCATTGACACTCTGCAATCACCTTTCTATGACAAAATGATAGGGAGTGTGTCATCAAATTTCTCGGACATGGTCATCATCGGAGAAAGAGTTGAGGGAGGAATGAGAAGTGGGAAGATCATTGAAAGTTCAACAGGGACATTTAACGCTAAGGGGCCCCCGATGGGGAAGAAAAGAGAAAGAGAAACACATGTTATTACCTTCGACTAGAGAAACTTCACCCAAGGAAGATATAGCCCAACACCAGTGAACCATCAACCATCCTTCCAAACCCCTTTCACACCTTATCACCCGTACTTTCCCATTACTCCACCAATATCCCCAGCCTTATCACCCTCATGTAGCCAATACTTCACACGTTCCTTATCCTTAACCTCACCACCCAATGAGGCCTTAACAAATGTCATTTCCTCCTCAATACCAGACACCTCCTACCTTACCACCTCAAATAGCTCAACCATGGACCCAAAATCCAAACACAAATCAAAGAAGACCACCAAATAACCAAGAAAGGAAGTTTGTCTACTTCGACCCAATTCCTATGACCTATACCGAGTTATTACCCCAACTCATCCATAACTTTCTCTTGGCTCCTTGCCCGATGAAGCCATTGGAACTCTCATACCTTAAAGGTTTTGACCCAAACGCCAAATGTGATTACCATGCAGGGACCATAGGGTATTCCACGGAGAATTGCAAAGTGCTGAAGTTTAAGGTGCAGGATCTAATCAATGCCAAATGGTTGAATTTCAAGCCAAATACTCCTAGTGTGGGCCATAACCCTTTGCCTAACCATGGAAATCCTACAGTCAATGCTATAGAGAAATGCTCTGCCCAGCTACTTATAAGACGAGCGGTAGATGTCAAAACCCCCATGAGGGTTATTTTTGAAGAGCTGTGCAAATCCGGGATGATGGAAGCTCATGTTGAAGAGAAAGGGGGCGACGAAGATGAAATAATGTGTAATCTCTATGAGAATGTAGGGCATTCTATTGAGGAATGTGATGAATTCAGACAAATCCTCCAAGATCTAATGGACATGCAACTAGTGCAAATAGGTCATTTATGTGACAATGGTGGCATAAGCATGGTGGAAGAGTGTGATGTTCCACAATTTCAAGAAGGTCAGGAAACCATAAACTCTCTGAACCCTTTCACTGCAAATCTAGCTATCAAATCGTTGGTTATCTATTACATTACAAGTGCGCCTTCACCACCCCCATGTGGCCCGAGGCCCATCACCATTCAAGTTCCTAGTCCTTTTCTATTCAAGGACACCAGAGCAGTACCGTGGAATTATGATGTACAAGTCCTTGGAAATAATCTCACAAACGATTAGCCAAAAGTTTCATCTTGTTCGACCTCTGTGGTCACTAATATATCGGGGATCGGTGGGATGACACGAAGTGGTCGTATTTACACTCCGGATGAATTACGAAAGGGACAAGAAGAAGAAGATAAGAGAAACTACAAGGGGAAAAGCAAATAGGAGAGACTTCCATGAAGAATGATGTGAAAGAAAAAGGAGAGTTGACAAAGCTAAATGAGTATAAGAAGGAGGTATCTGATGAAGAAGCTTGTGAGTTCCTGAAGTTCATTAAGCAGAGTGAGTATAGGGTGGTTGATCAGTTGAATCACACCCCTGCAAGGATATCTCTCTTGTCCTTGTTGATGAATTTTGAGCCGCACAGAAAAGTGTTGATGAAGATACTAAATCAATCTCATGTTTCTCATGACATCACAATCGACAAGCTGGGTGGTATTATTGGTAACATTACTACTGATAATTATGTCACCTTCACCGATGATGAGATACCGGCTGAAGGGATGGGGCACAATAAGGCGCTGCATATTTTTATCAAATGCAAAGATCATATAATGGCTAGAGTGCTCATTGACAATAGTTCTTCTTTGAATGTAATGCCAAAATCAACTCTCTCCAAGTTGCCTTTTGATTGGACTTACATGAAACCAAGTTCAATGATTGTAAGAGCTTTTGATGAGACCCGAAGAGAAGTGATGGGAGAAATAGAGATCCCAGTTCAGGTTGGACCTACTACTTTTCATATACTCTTTCAGGTGATGGATATCACACCGACTTACAGTTGTCTCTTGGGACGACCCTGGATTCATTCTGCTGGGGCGGTGCCGTCCACTTTGCACCAGAAAGTGAAATTCATAGTGGGCAATAGAATGGTGATCGTATCGGGTGAGGAACACTTATTGGTGAGTAAGCTCCCATCAACTCCTTACATTGAAGCTGCAGAAGAAGCTCTTGAAACAACATTCCAGGCGTTCGAGGTTGTCAATGCTATTTATGTGAAGGAAGGAGCTCAAGTTCCAAAATCACGGTCATCTAGTGCATCCATAATGATGGCTAAGGTTATGCTGGAAAGGGGATATTAAAATGGAAATGGACTAGGAATGAACAAACAAGGCATTGTGAAGTTTCTGCAGCCCTGTGAAAACAAAGACAGGTTCGGGTTAGGATATAAACCCACTAAAGCTGATAAGAGAAAGGTCATGGAAGAGAAAAGAGAGAAGAGGTTGGCTCGGTTGGAAAATCGAGAGCCTAAAACAAATGGGATCTCCATCTGTGACATCTGACAGAGCTTCCGAAGTGTAGGATTGGTGTTTCTTAACCAAGTGACCACCATCAAGGAGGATCAATCCATCGATCATGGTGTCAGTCTGGTGTACCCTTGTTCTCCGGATGCAGAGCTCAACAATTGGGAGATCGTCGATTTTCCCATGACCTTTGAAACTGTTTCAAAGTAATTCTGTAATGCTAATCCTATTGCTCTGCCCAAGGCTTTAGGAAGATATTTTGTAAAGTGAGCTCACATGTTTTTATTTAAATATTTGCTATCAATAAAATGCATTTTTGAATTATCTTGCTTTTCAATTTTTTGTTCAACTATTACATTAGCCTTTATTCATTACCTTTTTTTTTACTTGTGTTGACATCAATAAATGCAGATCTGAAAATGATTCTCTTGAAAATGACAGTGCTATGACCCTATTGTATAATTTTGACCATCCCATTAATCATGTTGATGAGGATAATAATGACAATTGGGAGCCCTATCCCGAGCTAATGAGATTAATGGAACAAGAGGCTAAAGAAATTCAACCCTATGAAGAGTCAACTGAAGTGATTAATTTGGGGACAAAGGATGATAAGAAAGAAATTAAAATTGGCACTTCCATGAAAGAAGAAGAGCGAAGCAAGTTAGTAAAATTGTTATCTAACTATCGCGACGTCTTCGCATGGTCGTACCAAGATATGCCAGGCCTTGATGCCAGCATAGTTGAGCACAAATTACCGTTAAGACCAGAATGTCTTCCCGTCAAGCAAAAGTTGAGACGAATGAAGCCAGAAATGTCCCTAAAAATTAGAGAGGAGGTCAAAAGGCAGTTTGATGCAGGTTTCCTCGTTGTCGCAAAGTACCCTCAGTGGGTCGCCAACATCGTCCCTGTCCCGAAGAAAGATGGGAAAATACGGATGTGCGTTGACTATAGAGATTTGAATAAGGCAAGCCCTAAAGACAACTTTCCTTTACTTCACATTGATATTTTCGTGGACAACACTGCTCAACATATATTTTTCTCCTTCATGGATGGTTTCTCGGGATACAATCAGATCAAGATGGCACCTGAAGATATGGAGAAGACCACATTCATCACTCTGTGGGGGATTTTTTGCTATAAAGTGATGCCATTTGGATTGAAGAATGCCAGAGCGACTTATCAAAGGGCGATGGTGGCATTGTTCCACGATATGATGCACAAAGAAATAGAAGTTTATGTGGATGATATGATTGCAAAGTCAAAAATAGAAGAAGATTACATAACCGATCTGCAAAAGCTCTTTGAGCGGTTAAGAAAGTTCAGGCTCAGGTTGAATCCCGCTAAGTGCACTTTTGGTGTGAAATCAGGCAAGCTCTTGGAGTTTGTGGTCAGCGAGAAAGGGATAAAAGTTGATCCAGACAAAGTTCGAGCAATCATAGAGATGTCAGCTCCTCGCACTGAAAAAGAAGTTCGTGGGTTTTTGGGGAGGTTGAACTATATTGCTAAGTTTATATCCCAGTTGACTGCAACGTGCGAGCCAATCTTCAAGTTGTTGCGTAAAAATCGGACAGTAAAATGGAATGAAGATTGTCGGATAGCATTTGAGAAGATCAAGCAGTATCTGCAAGAACCCCCTATTTTAGTACCTCCAGTGCCAGGAAGGTCTCTCATCATGTACTTGACTGTGTTGGATGAATCAATGGGTTATGTACTGGGACAGTATGATGAAACTGGTAAAAAAGAGCAGGCCATCTATTACTTGAGTAAGAAGTTTACCAACTATTAGGCAAAATACTCATTGTTGGAACGCACGTGTTGCGCCTTGGCATAGGTGGCCCATCGATTGAGGCAGTACATGTTGTGTTACACCACTTGGTTGGTGTCCAAAATGGACTCGATCAAGTACATCTTTGAAAAACTTGCCCTCACTGGGAGGATTGCGCGCTGGCAAGTTTTGCTGTCAGAATATGACATTGTCTATGTCACCCCAAAAAGCAGTTAAAGGCAGCGCTCTGGCAGATTTCTTGGCTAGTCAACCAGTGAAAGATTATGGGTCTATGCAGTGTGAATTCCCTGATGAAGATATAATGGCTATGTTTGGAGAAGAAGAATCCTCAGAAAAAGAAAAAAATGGACTTTGTTGTTCGACGGAGCTTCTAATTCACTGGGGCATGGAGTTGGGGCCATACTGATTTCCCCTAAAAATAATTTCATTCCAATCACTGCTAGATTGTGTTTTGACTGTACGAATAACATAGCTGAGTATGAAGCATGTACCATAGGAATCCAAGCAGCGATAAAAACAAAGGCAAAAGTTCTTGAGGTATACGGGGACTCTGCCTTGGTCATCCATCAGCTAAAGAGAGAATGAGAAACTCGAGATGCCAAGTTGATCCCTTAACATGCTTACATCAAGGAGTTGATTAAACAACTTGACGAAGTCATATTCCGTCATGTCCCTCGGGAAGATAATCAGTTGGCTGATGCTTTGGCCACATTGTCGTCAATGTTCAAAGTAAGCCATGATAAGGACTTGCCACTCATAAAAATAGAAAGTCGTGACCAACCGGTATATTGCCAAATAGTAGAAATAGAGTCAGATGGGAAACCGTGGTATTATGACATCAAATGTTTCATCAAGAGTAGAGAATACCCTCCAGATGTTTCAGAAAATGACAAAAGGACCTTCAGACGACTGGCAGTGGGTTTCTTTCTAAATGGAGAAGTTCTCTACAAGAGGAACCACAACATGGTACTACTAAGATGTGTTGATACAGTAGAGGCAGAGAAAATCATCAGAGATGTCCATGAAGGTTCTTTTGGGACTCATGCAAGTGGATATGCAATGGCAAGAAAGATACTAAGAGCTGGGTACTATTGGTTGACAATGGAAACTGATTGCTTCAATTATGTGAAGAAGTGCCACAAATGCCAGATATATGCTGACAAGGTTCATGCGTCACCCGCACCTTTGAATGTTTTAACAATACCATGGCCATTCTCGATGTGGGGAATAGATGTCATAGGTCCAATTGAACCGAAGGCCTCAAACGGACATCGCTTTATTCTTGTTGCAATTGATTACTTCACAAAATGGGTCGAAGCTACTTCTTATGCCAATGTGACTAGGAATGTAGTAGTCAAGTTTGTCAAAAGGGAGCTGATTTGTCGCTACGGTCTGCCAAGCAAAATAATCACTAACAATGCCACTAATTTGAACAATAAGATGATGAAAGAGCTGTGTGAGAGTTTCAAAATTGAGCATCACAATTCCTCACCCTATCGTCCCAAGATGAATGGGGCAGTGGAGGTGGCAAATAAGAACATCAAGAAGATTGTTCAAAAGATGGTTGTAACGTATAAAGATTGGCATGAAATGCTACCATTTGCATTGCATGGTTATCGCACGTCTGTTCGTACTTCAACCGGGGCAACCCCTTTCTCTTTGGTTTATGGAATGGAAGTAGTACTCCCTTTTGAAGTGAAAATTCCATCATTAAGAGTGCTGATGGAAGCAGAATTAGAAGAAGCTGAATGGGTCCAAACTCGACTTGATCAGTTGAACCTCATTGAAGGAAAGAGATTTACCGCACTGTGTCATAGCCAGCTTTACTAGAAGAGAATGATAAAAGCCTATGCGAAAAAGGTACGTCAGCGACAGTTTCAAGAAGAAGACCTAGTACTCAAGAAGATTCTTCTCATTCAAAAGGATAATCGAGGAAAATGGACTCCAAACTATGAAAGACCTTATGTTGTAAAAAAGGCTTTCTCGGGAGGAGCTTTGATTCTCACAAACATGGATGGTGCAGATTTACCACTTCCTGTAAATTCGGATGCAGTCAAAATGTATTATACTTAAAAAAAAAGAAGAAAAGAAAAGAAAAGAAAAATGGCTCGCTAGGCTGAAAACCTGAAAAGGCGGCCTAGACAAAAATTAGAGCGACCCGCTAGGTTGAAAACTCGAAAAGAGCGACCTAGGCAAAAGTTAAGATCAAAGATAATTCCTGACACATCCGGAAAAGTGGAGTTGCCTCGAGTCACAAACTGGGGCAGTTTGAGTTATTAATGCCAAACTGGGGCAGTTTGAATGCGAAGTCTTGTCATGAATGCTCCCAATGCGCGGAAACTAGGTTAAATCATGTTCTCAAAAACAGACAAAGGGGTGTTTAGGGTTGTATACATGGGAAATTAGCACTGATCACCCTAGAGAGCATCGCTGGAAGAGCTGGAAAACTCTACTCCAACATTCTTTTGTAAACTTTTCAATTCTAACCATTGTGATACCGTCTTTCCTGTACTGTTCCTTCCATAATGATAGTCTATTTTCATTGCAATCCATTGTTGATTCAATATGCATTTATCATGATAGATTTATATTGAGATGTGAAACATGTAATCATATTGCAAAAGCATTCAGTTTTGTTTTAATAATCTTGAAAGGTCATGGGAAATGCGATGAATTTCCTTTAAGAGCACTGATGAGAAAATGAAGAATAACCAGGCAAATCAAAAATCAAATTTCATTACTGTTCAACCTTGATCTCGCTATGGGAAGAAGTTCTTAAGGGTGTTATGAAACCAAGAGCGATCCAACTAAAGCTATGATGTGACAATTTTTGTCTACCCAATCTGTTCATGAGAATCTCTACAGTAGGACATCCATTACATCGTGCATCATCTCAAGCATCACATGCACTGTCCTCAGGCATCACATCCATTGCATCCGCTGCATCATGCCTCATCTCAAGCATCACCTGCATTTACAAGCTCAAACACCATTTCTTTTCGGTTCTCAGGGCCTTATGCCCATTACCTTTAATTTCTGGGTCCCTGAACCCATTGCTTTTAGCTTTCACGGCAAGTCAGGGCCTTATGCTCATTGTCTTTTCCTTTGTGGATACTTGCACCCATTGTCTTTAAGTTTCTGTCAAGTTTCGGCAGATACCCGACTCCGCAAGCTTTTTCCCTTTCTTGCTTTAAGTTTTTGTCAAGCTTCGACGGATACTCGACTCCGCAAGCTTTTTCCCTTTCCTGTTTTAAGTTTTTATCAAGTTTCGGCGGATACCTGACTCCACAAGCTTTTTCCCTTTCCTGTTTTAAGTTTTTATCAAGTTTCGGCAGATACCCGACTCCACAAGCTTTTTACTTTTCCTACTTTAAGTTTTTGGCAAGTTTCGGCGGATACCCGACTCCGCAAGTTTTTTCTTTTTCCTGCTTTAAGTTTTTGTCAAGCTTCGGCGGATACCCGACTCCGCAAGCTTTTTACCTTTCCTGCAAAGCTTCGGCGGATACCCGACTCCGCAAGCTTTTTCCTTTCCTGCTTTAAGTTTTCATCAAGCTTCGGCGGATACCCGACTCCACAAGCTTTTCCCCTTTTGCTTTAAGTTTCCTGTCAAACTTCGGCAGATACCCGACTCCGCAAGCTTTTTTCCTTTTTTAAGTTTCTGTCAAGTTTCGGTAGATACCCGACTCCGCAAGCTTTTTCGTTTTCTATCTTTAAGTTTCTTGTCAAGCTTCGGTGGATACCCGACTCCGCAAGCTTTTTTCTTTTCAGGATCCTCATACCTTACGTTTCTATCTTGTTTTGATGACCATTGTGTCTTGCATCGATCTGCACAGGAAAATTTTCATGGACAAAATTGAATCAATTCATTTACTTTCCATTTAGTCTAAATGTAAAGCAAAGGGGGGCAGCTGTTGATACCTAATTTTGTCCATAAAATTTTTGTTACTTGGATCATTCAAACATTTTAATTCATAATAAAACAAAAGAAAAAACAAAAAAGAGAGAAAAGATGAATGAAAATCCAAAAGAAAAAAAAGAAAAAAATGAAAGGAAAAAGAAGAAATTTGAAATGCTAAGGTGTCTTCTTGTATCACAAAGTCCCAAATTAGAGAGGTTATGTTCCTTCTCCCTCTCCTCCTCCTATATAAAGGGGTGGTTCTCAATGGTTTTGGCATCCAAAAAAAAAAATTTACACTCTTTAGCTTAATACTAACTATAAGAGCTAGAGGAAATTATACTCTTGAGCTTAATACTAAGTATAAGAGATAGATGACTTTTGTAAAAAATTTCTCTTGCAAGTGAGTTACTTTTCAAGGTTTGATTTGAAGAGAACGTGTGGGGCCTACACAGACCAACTTCTTTGAACAGATATCATTTTTATACACCTTAGAGGTAAGTTTGCTTATTTTTTCTTGTGTTATTATTTTTCATTATATACACGCGTGTTATTCATTTTAGCTTATTCATTTATTAGTTTAGTTTATTTATTTATTATTATTATTATTATTTTGTAAACTTTTTTGTTTTAAAATTAATTCAATAAAATGGAATTAAATTTGAGTTATGACAACTTTGTTAATTAGTAACTTTTATAATCATCTGAGTTGTGACAACTTGATGATTCAAATTTTTAAACAAAAAAATCAATCAATAAAAATGGGATTAGCTGAGTTGTGACAGCTTGTTAATTCCGTAACTTTTATAATCATCTGAGTTGTGACAGTTTGATGATTCGTCTTTCTAAAATAAAATAAAATAAAATAGCTTCTTAAAAAAAATTTAAAAATTAAAAAGTAACCAACCCACAATTATTTTTAAAGAACTACGTGACTTTGAGTTCCCTATTGCACCCGGGGATACGTAGGAGCAGAATTCCTATTCTGTCAAGTCAAAAATTAAATTTTCATAATTTAGTTGTTTCTTTTCTTTCTTTCCTTAAAAAATAATCAAATAAAATAAATAGTTACAATGTCTTTTCAAGAAGGGTAAAATAAATATATTTAGATTATTAAAATTTGCACAACCAATTTAAGGTACCATTCTTAGAACGGGTAGTGTAAGGTGCTAATACCTTCTCTACCTGTAATCGACTCCCAAATCCAAACTCATTTTCTAAAAAGACCAATTTTGCCTATTTTAAAGGTTTTTCTAATGTTTTTTCAATTAAAATAAACATTAGTAGCGACTCCATTGATTTTCAAAATCCGTATTTTTTTATCGTCCTGTCGCGATCCCGATTGCAACACTTAAAAAGCTTAATTTTTTTACTGATATGTCAATATATTATTAAATGATAATATAAAAGAGTTTAAATTAGCTATACATTTAAAATTCGAGAAATTTATGAGACGAAACCAAGGTGAACTAAACTAATTAGCTCAAAGGTAAACTAGACATGAATTGTGTACAAGTGCAGGTGATCATAATCATGATGGAAAAGCTAAAAAAAATGCATATGATTGAGTTTCTAAATGTACCATGTCGTCAGCATATCTAACCCAAAACCGAGCCAGAGCTTTCTCATAGGGATCAGCTGGAACCAATGGATTCTGTGGCCATATCTCATCAATATATTGAACAATGATCATGGACTCACATATGGGTTTTCCAGCATGAACGAGCACTGGGGTCTTCTTGTGCACAGGTTTGTATTGAAGAAGTTGAGGACTCTTGTTGTAGCGGTCTTCCTCTATGTACTCATATGGTATATCCTTTAGCTTTAGGGTCCACACTACCCTCATAGTAAAGGGACTGTACCAAAATCCATGTAGCTTCACCTCTGACTTGCGTTTTCTTAAGCTAACACTAGTTGTAAAAATTTAATTATTTTAATAATTAATTATATTTAAATATATTTATTAAAAAATAATTTTAAGTTAATTTATTCTGTTTAAATGATATAAAAAAATTATTTTAATATTAAACTATCAAAATAAATATAAAATAATTAAAAAAATTATTTAATTGATTAAAAAAATTATTTAATTGAGAACAAAATAATATTAACATCTCAACATAAAAAAATCTAATAACTTTTTTTTTGCAAAAATGCTCAAATTTGAGCTTTTCCACTAACAATGTTGCCATACAAATGGAATACAACCAATAACTTTTGAAAAGTTACCCAAACATGTTGATTTATTGAACAATAACTTTTTTGGGTTTCAACATATATTGGGGACGGAATATGTATAATCCTATTAATCCGTCCCAAACATATTCTAAAAATAAAAATTTTTAGATGAAAATTAAGTAAAATAATATTTTTTAATTTTTTAATATATTTAATATTTTATTTAAAAAAATTATTTTAACTTTTTTAATAAGTACTCTTCAATAAAACTTAGAAAAAAAAAAAAAAGTGGAAAAGTGTCACGGGGTATGCTTAATTTGTTTTGCTTTTAGGAATAAATTGTCTTGCGAACCAACTAATTTAATTTACGTTTAGAGACTAATAACAATATTTTTTTATTAAAGCAGTGTTAATGTGGTGGTACAGTTAAAAAGCTTAGCTATTATAATATAATTTATCATAAATCTTCTAGAACAAAATTTATTTTCTAGAACAAATTTATCTTAAATAATTTATCGTAAAAAATATTAAATTCTAAAGATAATCCCATCTGCCTTTCTAGATAAGTTTGAAGAATTACTTTTTTTTTTAAAGATAATCCCATCTGCCTTTTTAGATAAATTTGAAGAATTACTTTTTTTTATTATATCAAACTTAAATTTATTTCTTTAAGTTTATTATATTTATTTTATTAATTTAGTTATAATATGTATATATTTTTTTAAAAATAATAATAATAAATATGTATCATAATTTAATTAATAAAATAAATATAATAGACATAAAAAAGATTTAAATTTTCTCTTTTTGATAAACGAAGAATTTCTAAGTTTTAGTATTTAAAAACTCATATGATACAACTTTATTAGCATCTAATTTTTCTTTTGTTAAATTATTGCTATTGGCATCCACTTTTGACACGGTGACATAAGTGTTTGCATCACTAACTAATAAATAAATGTACGTATATTCTTTAATTTTTAATTTTTTTATATTTAAAAGAGTAATTTTTAAATAAATACGATTTATTATAAATATTTAAATTATTATTTAATATATATAAAATAATAAAAATTATCATAAAATTATATTAATTATTAAAAATATTTTTACATATTAAATAATAATATAGTAGAAACCTAAAAATTCCTTCGGATAAGCAATATCTCCGATGGGAAGGAGAAAGAATCTTTTTTGATAAACATGTGCCTCCTCTCAGCAGCACTGTGTCTCATAATGGACTGAGACTGTTTAGTCTCATCAATGATCTCAAATAGGCAATAGCCCTAATTTTTTATTAAAAAAAAACATTCCACTCAAAATTTCACTAAAATGTGAGAGATTTGAAATTTGCGTAGATATGTGAGAAATTTTAAAAAATTATTGATAAATTTTACTATTAAATTAAGGTTTTTATTAATAAGTATTTTAAAAATACTTGTTAAAAAATTAAAAATTAAAAATTTTTTAAATAAAATAAAATATTTAATATATTAAATATTTAAAAATTTAAATTTTATTTAAATTTTTTATTTTGAATTCTTTAAAGGCATTTGTTAACAAAATTTTAAAGTAATTCATGATCTCATTTTTATTCTCATACCAAACTGATCTTAGAGTGCATTTTGTCCACTTTCAGCCAATGAAGTATCATACAAATACGGGATACAAAAACACAAGACTGATACGTAAATGAAATAAATTCTAAAAATTATAAGATGCAATATGATTAAGATACAATATATAAAGTTAATATAATATTAACATAAAAATATAAATTTTAAACCAAAATAAAAACAACAATATTTCATAAGTTAGATATAATCATTGTAGATATAATAAAATATTATAATTTATCTAATTATTATGATATTTCATTTATATTGATAAAAAAATTTAAAAATTAATTAAAAAATATAGACTATCAGATATTGTTACAATAACCATTTTAAAATTCAGCATACAAGTACCAAGCTAACATCTATTGGCCAAGGGACAGCTACCAACTTTGAACCCATGGCTTTGACATTCATACTAAATTGTAAAATGCCAACAATTAGCAAAAATTTAACTAGCACAAAAAAAAAAAAAGCAAAAATTTAATTGTGTTGGTACATTCTCCTTCCCATGCACGTTGCACCAGAATGAAAAAAAAATTACTTTTTTTAAGTCATATTTATAAGTATTAATAAATAATAAAATACAAATAAAAAATATTTTTAAAATAAAAAATTGATATTATTGTAACAATGGCTATTGATGATCTTATTGCTAATGTACTTGAATGCATGATTGTATGTAGCAGGATGTTTAGCGACAAAACATTGCGTAATTTAAATTTAGATTTTTTAATGAGTGTCTTAAGATATTGTTTAAAGAATTAAAAATAAAAAATATTAAATAAAAAATACAACTTTTTAAATTCTCAATATATTAAATGATATACCTTTTATTTAATATTTTTTATTTTTAATTCTTTAATGAATATCCTCAGAACACTCGTTAGATATACTTTTTAAATTTACTAAAGAACATTTCTAAGGTACCGAACTTTTTCTATGGTATAATACTAATCAAGCATTTCATTGACTGTTAATAACTTTTAATAAAATTTTAAACATTATTATTAAATCAACGTTGAATGAATACTTGACAATTTATAATTATCTATTAGAGTACTATAAAAATTTCATAATCAAAATTCAGAGTCACTAATTTAGAGTTTGAATATGAAAAGACAATTTTGGTAGGCAGCGGTTGTGTGGGTACAAATAATTGATATCAACTACGTAATTCATTGAATCAATATAGCAATTTTGCAGTACGAAAAATGAGGGAGGATGAGAAAAAGTAGCAGCTTTCTTTCTTTCTTTTTTTTCTTTTCTTTTTTTGGCCAGTAAGTAGCAGTTTTCCAAATTCGTTCATTGAGTGCACCAGTCTATAGGCTACGTAATGGAACTAACTTTTTTTTTTAAAATTCTACTTATGCTTGTTAGTAAGACATTCTATCGGAAAAAAAAAACTCTTCTAAAATGATATTATATCTAAAGTGAGAAAATAAAAATACATTCACCTTTGATTTAATCTAAAATAAATCATGATCTTAACTCACTAAAATCTAATAATAAATACACCCTTATTCATTTTAGAGATAAATTTACTTTAAAATAGCATTATCTCATTCTATTATACTTGATTTTTTTTTAAAAAAAAAAAACACGATTAGAAAATTTAAAAGTTATCAACATGACATCGTATGCATTGCTATAAATATACAAAGTTGTAAGCAGGTGCTAAACACAAAGTAGTAACATTATTTCAATCTAGAACATGCACAAAGCAATCAAATTAACCATGTTATTCAGTTATCCTTTGTTGTATCACTGCTTAAGACAAGCATGAATTAAGGTATAGTACAGGGAGGGGGAGGGGAAGGGGGGAGCTGGAAACTAGTGAATTCTCAGATTTTTGTATAGTACTTCATTTGGACTGCCTAGGGACTGTGTTAACAAGTAATTCTATGTTGCAAGTAAACTATTTAGTAAGACTCTTGCTTACTAATTCTAATAGAAATTAATTTCATCACGATATAGAGATAAATAGCGGCTTTGAGGTCACGGCAAAATTGATGGAATCTACATTCCTAAATTGTTATAGCATTATGCTGGAAGTGCGCAGAGGCAAAACATCCTCCTAAACATAACCATTAGGCTTCGGTCCTCTAGCATTCCTTTTCCTACTGTCAGCATCATAATGTAATAAGGCAGCATCCAGAGCCTGCATCAAAATATTTGTCCTTGTCTTTTAATCCTCCATAAGATGCAACAAAAACTAAGGATATCATAAAAATAAAGACAATAAGCAACCAAGGCATAACCCATTCACTAAATTGGATTGAACAAGAACATTAACCACTGGCCGCAAAACAACCATAATAGTGCCTAAAACAAAAGTTGAGTAGAGGCAGTGGGTGGATAATTAAAAATTTTATTTATTTTTTATTTTTTTGGGGGGTCGGGGGTAGGAGAACCAGAGACAGAGATCTGAAGCTGTGAAGCAGCTTAACTAACAAGCCTTTTGAAAGAGAATATAAAGAAAAAGAAAAATCATGAAGCACTGAAATCTAATGATCAATGCTGTCTCCACTGCACACAATTTCATCAGTCACACCACACAGAAAGCGAGGTAACAGGTGGTAACAAGTGGAAGCCAAATAAGTTTTTAAAAAAATAAAATAGTAGCCAAAGTGATAAAATACATATTTATAATAATAATTTAGCAGCATGACCTAAAAGTGAAGACAAGCAGTTAGGGCAAAGGGGATATGGTAATTGCAAACAACCACCAAGCCAAAGCCCACTAGGTGGGGTTGGCTATATTGATCAATTGATGCAGTAGTGCATGGGCTTTGTCACAACCAATTTTCAATAAAAGCCATTTAGAGTGATGTCTTTTAAAGGTTTCACCTAAAATTTTCTTAGGTCTTCCTCGTGGATCCACTTTTGTCACAAACCAAATTTTCAATAACATCTACTGAGATTTTATTCAGACTATCTTTCATTTGATCAACTTCTCACTTATGCCTATAATAGTCTTCTTCTCACATGACCAAACCACCTTAGAAGAAACTAAGGAAAATGGAGGCAAGTATCACAATATGCTGTTGAGAAGAACCGATTGTCTTAACACCAATACAATAAACTATAAAAGATTTATTTTAAAATAGGTGATTTTATCGATGTAGCCAACCCCACTTGGATTTAAATAGCCTTTTTGAAGACATGGTTTATGACAGAATACAATGGCGTCATTTAATCCGTATAGCTGACCCTACCTAGTGGGAAAAAGCTTTGTTGTTGTTGCAGGTGATTTTATCAATATAAAAAAGAGACCTATATATGCATTCATCAATCTGGAAGTGGTTTCTGTTTATGTTAAATTCACGTCTGAAAGGGAAGCAATTCTAAGTTTAGCAACAATATATTATTATATATTAAGAGGCACTCAGCACACAAGAGTCAAATCACAAATAAACTTCCCATTAGAGTACATCTACTGCAAAGATCAATGCTAGTTGCATCGCAAATGCATACAGCTAGTTACGTTCAGGATAATGTCTTTTTATGTAAATTAAAGCAAATCAGGAGTTTAAGTGGAGTTAGAATGTCAACATTGTCAAGGCTTTAAGCAAAGTCAGTGGCTAAGTGGAATGCGAGTGTATCAAGAATAGGACAAGGATTGGTGTTTGGTAAAAGTTGAAAGGAATGGAAAAGGGCAAAAAAAAAAGGAGAGAGAGAAAGCAATATCAGTAACCTTCATCACTCAAAATTACGCCAAGATTGAGGAATTGTGAAATTTCATACAATTGAAAATGGTATGATAAAATAAGGAACTGAGCCCAAATTATATATATGATCAAAACTACACTTGAAAGTATTAGGAGAAATTTCATAAATTATTGTAAACCCTTTGTGTTTTATACGCAAAACTAAATTGTCACTCTTAACAAAAATAAAATGCATGGAAGAGGGAGTTTAGAAGGATGAAAGCAAACCAAAAAATATATATAAAGTCAGATTTATTGAGAATAAAGTATTTGAAAGTAATTCATGATAAACTGGCCATGTGAAAGGTAGAGATACCTTGGCCATGCTGCAAAACAGAGAAAATAGTGTTTCATTGATAGAGACCCAGGCCCAAAAGTGACAAAAGTCTATGTTAGAAGAAGGCACCAGACGGCAGGTAAGTTGGGACTTGGGAGTGAAGAAACAAACATGGGGTAACTAACTGCTGAGCTGGCAAATGTGAGTGGAAATCTGTTAGGAGGTATATAGGAAAGGGGAGAGGGAAATCGTGAGGTAGACAAGGATTGACTTGGGCATTGGGAGGGACTAGACACTCTACAATTGTCTAGAACTATCTTTTTTCTTCATTTTATTCAGTTTATTTGAATTCCACAAAATACAAATCTGGTTCTGATATCACCTTTGATATCAACCAGTAATTCAGTATAATTTCCTCTGTTCTACTATTTCCATACTGTGTTGACCTGGTTCCTATCATTGGTATCAACGTTGCTCGATTTGGGAGCTTGGATGGTAAACGTGAGATCAGTCATGGACTCGCGTCTAGAAACGGTGGAGAGGAGTTTGCTGGAAAGCTTGACGAAGCAGGAGAGAATGGAGGCCCTTCTGGACGAGATGATATGCTTGCTCAAGGCACGAAACAAGGGAGATGCAAGAGGACGATCGCGATACAGGAGACGATCCTCATTGCGCGATGGTGAAGGAGACAACAATGGTGACTCGAGAAGCAGGGCAGGCTTGGAGAGAACTCGTGATTCTCCCCATCGAGATCGCGAGTGGTCTCGGCATTCAGGAAAGAAATCATCGAAGGGGAGTCGAGAAGTCTCTTGAAGAGTTTACATGTAGAGGAGGGAGTACTCGGGAAATTTCAGCCAGTGTATGATCCAAATCTACTGGTCCCCGTCTGGTATGATAAGCCAGAAGAACTAGAACAGAAACAGTTGGAGAAGATAGTGATCGAGAATGTAACGGAAAAATCCCACCAGCAACCTGATGAGGTTCTGGCACCATTATCAAAGCGGCAATCCAAAACTACGGTGGTGATGGCGGTTATGGAAGAGGAATTAGTGAAGGAAGATGAAGGTGTGGGTAGAAGTGGAGATTAGGTTAGTGCAGATCGGATTACAACAGTGCGTCACAGTCTCACGAGGGAGGCAAAGAGGCGTGAGTCATTACACGAGGATGGGGCTGAGAAAAGGGGGAGATTGACCACAGTGGGCAAACAGAGGAGGAACTGGGCCGCCATAGCTACAAAACTCAGCGTCTCAAGTGGTCTGGCCAAGCAACCGCCGCCACTGGAATCACTGGACTTGGATGCGCCTTTGGAGGAAGATAGGTCATATGCGACTGAGCTTTGGATCCCGAGCGCACCAGCTAATCCTCCACTACCAGAACCGCTGGACCCAGGTCTTTATATGGCAGCCAATGGGACAATGGCAGAAACGGCTGCTGCAACAAGAAGCATCGTGAATGGGAAGGAGAAGGAAGGAGGGGCAGGAATGGGATTACATAAATTGAATCCATTTTTTGACCTAATGGGCCAAACCCAAGTGAATGAGCAAATTACATGGGTTTTTAAGAAGGCGGCAGAGAGAAAATTGCAAAGCTTGAGCTCATTTTCTGACTTAAGGGGCTAGACCCAATTCATTAAAGAAGGAGACCAAGCCTTTTGGGAAGGAATTGGGCTAAGAAGATGGAGCTCAACAGTGACCCAACCCTTTAAAAATTGGAAGAATGCAGGAGAAATTGAGGACAAACTCATAATAGCAACAATCCCTGAATCTGAGCATGGGAAGCCACCAAGTGTCATAACAGATGACAATATTGAATTGCTTTTCGAAATACAGGAAAAGGTTGATGGAATTCTTGCAAATTATTCTGGTTTATTGGTATCTCTGAGTGACATTTGCTTGATGCCTTTAGGCGAGGACTGTGCCACTCAAAGCATTTTGCAGTATTTTCAAATGGACCCTGACAATTATGACAACTATGGAGGTGTTGAACATGCTGAGTATTGTTTTCAGCATTATACTTCTACAGAAACATGCTTTAGTGCATTTAAGGCTCCCCTTGAGCCAACTACTGCCTTGGGAGGGTTTTCTGGAAACAATTATTCTGAGGCTTCTGCATTTATTATCACATACCCTGTCAAATGCAATTATGAAAGTTGGAGATAAGAATGGGAAAGTAATCGCTTGGGAAAAAGCTTTCATCCAGTTAGCTAAGGAGGAATTGTTGCCAATGGTGCAATCTAGCAATCTTACTTTGTCATTTTCAACTGAAAGTTCAATTGAGGAAGAATTAAAGAGAGAAAGCACTGCAGGTGCCATAACAATACTTGGGAGCTATATTATAATGTTTGCTTATATATCGGTGACCTTGGGAGATAGACCACCTCATCTATCTTCTTTCTACCACTTGTCCAAGGTATTGCTTGGTCTTTCAGGGGTTTTCCTTGTTATGCTTTCTGTCCTTGGATCGATTGGATTTTTCAGTGCTATTGGAGTAAAATCTACACTAATCATAATGGAAGTCATACCTTTTCTGGTTTTAGCTGTTGGTGTAGATAACATGTGTATAATTGTAGATGCTATGAAACGGCAACCCTCAGGTTTACCAATAGAAGAACAAATAAGTAATGCAATGGGGGAAGTCGGACCTTCCATAACACTGGCCAGCTTATCTGAGATTCTAGCATTTGCGGTAGGATCATTCATTTCTATGTCAGCATGCCGTGTTTTCTCCATGATTGCAGCTTTGGCAGTTCTACTGGACTTCCTTCTACAAATTACTGCTTTAGTAGCTTTGGTGACATTAGACTTTATTAGAGCCACGGATAACAGGATTGACTGCTTTCCATGCATAAAGGTGAATTCATCCTCTATGGAGCACAACGAAGGCATTAGGCAGAAAAGAGATGGATTGCTGACACAATATATGAAGGAAGTCCATGCTCCATTTCTTGGACTACGGAGAGTTAAAATCTTGGTCTCTTATTGGAATTTCACCTTGAGAACAAGTTCCTATCAGAATACCAACCATTGCCATCCTTTCTTGATGAAGACTGGGAACTACAGATTCAGCCAGCTGATGTGATAGACCTCAGGCAAAATGAAGCAGGGGAATTGGAAATTCTGGTTAAATGGCAGGATCTGCCGGATTTTGAAAATTCTTGGGAATTGCTGTCAGCCATCCAAGAAAAGTTTCCTGAGTTTCACCTTGAGGACAAGGTGAATCTTTTGGGGGGAAGTATTGATAGAGACCCAGGCCCAAAAGTGACAAAAGTCTATGTTAGAAGAAGGCACCAGACAGTAGGTAAGTTGGGACTTGGGAGTGAAGAAACAAACATGTGCTCAGCTGTAACTAAATGCTGAGCTGGCAAATGTGAGTGGAAATCTGTTAGGAGGTATATAGGAAAGGGGAGAGGGAAATCGTGAGGTAGGCAAGGATTGACTTGGGCCTTGGGAGGGACTAGACACTCTACAATTGTCTAGAACTATCTTTCTTCTTCATTTTATTCAGTTTATTTGAATTCCACAAAATACAAATCTGGTTCTGATATCACCTTTGATATCAAGCAGTAATTCAGTATAATTTCCTCTGTTCTACTATTTAGTACTGTGTATACCTGGTTCCTATCATTCATATAATGCTATGACAAGCAATGCACAAGACACTTAAAATATTCGAAAGCGATAGGTATGGAGAACATGTTTATGGAGAACATGTTGAAGGCCAATGACTGATCCAAAGCAGTTTGAACACATTTGATCTCACTTGAGTGAATATAGGTTTGTTTGGAAATTTAAATACACACAAAAGAATGAAAATTTTAACCAGTAAAAATATTTTAATGGTGTTTGTTAATACTTAATACCTAACAAAGGATTTTGTGACAAAAAAGGAAAAAAAACTCTGCATGAGGGGTCAGTGAATGCTTAAAACAATGACTAATAGTTTCCTTTGATACCCCTTTTTTTGGTTTAAAATGATAATAGTTTCCTTAAAAACTTATTCCTTGTCTCCATTTTACTTCCTTTATTTACGAGGCAGGATATGTAGCAGTTTAGGAAGATCACGTACAAAGAAATGAAACACTGTCAAATGAGTATGGTATGCTTACCTGCTGCATAGGATGGACAACAAGGGAAACCTGGTGCCGCAGGTCTGACTGTGCAGATACCTTTATTTCCTGGGAATCAACAAATAAAAATAGAAACACTTCAATAATAATTACTACAAATAAAGCCAATATAGAGGTATCCATGTAATGACAGAATAAAGGCAAAGATATCAGTGCAGTGAGGAATACTAGTAGAGGCTTTGGCTAAATATATACCTCAAGTTTAGAATATATTTGTGACATGGCATCCTTCAGTCTTCTGGTCTGCATTTATTTGCCAAGTGAACAAGACATTAGACATAATAAAATGAAATTCAGAAAGATTTCTTGATGAATCACTATATAAATATATCTACAATATAATGCATGTTAAGATCCACATTGCCACCAATGGCAGATAGCAGGAAAACTCCTCTCAACTCATCCAATGCCTAGCTGGTTAATCACCTCAGTCCCATTAGTAAACTTCTATAAAAGGGAAAAGAAAGGAAGGTTCAGGGAAACATTGGACCCAGTAGATAATTTATAGTCCTTTAAACCCACTTTTGCATCAATGAACGTCATGAACTCATTTGACTTATATTACTGTTTTGATTGTAAAACATTAAATTTTAGGCCCCTACTTAATTGCTCAGTTGAATGGTTCCTTGACATGATATCAAAGCCCCATTGATCAAATAAGGGTTTGATCCTTGATAAGTTTACAAGATCTAGATAGCAGTTGAGTAGTTACTATATAACATTAAAACCAATGGGCTTTCATGTGAAAGGGAATGTTAGAGTTGTAAAAAGAATTATTGGATGCTTGGTTTAAAAGCCTTGTCTACTGGGACAAATGGGTCGCTAACAATTACTTGGCCTAAAAGAGGTGATTGAATGTACATATTATGATATAATATCAAACCCTGTATCATTATCTCTTACCATATTAAACTGACTAATCCTGATTAAAGCCAGTACAATAGTTTATATAATCAAGCAAAAGTTTGACAAAACTGGTTTACTGATTGACTTATCATGCAAGCAAATAGTTACAAGCCAGATTAGGAATTTAACATGTCAAAAAACTTCTCACAACGTAGACAATGTATGATGCAAGAGACTTAATCTACTATGAAACCATAATATCATGCTGTGAATGCACTGCTCTTTAAGATGAATGGAAAGAGAGAGGAGGGCAGGGGGAAAAAGAGTGATGAAGATAACATCCATGATAAAAACAAATGATATAAGATGAACTCAAAAAATAATTGCAAGCAAATCCTCATTCCAGATTCATTAAATTTTAGCTGTGCAATATGAGATAGGTCATGTATAGCATTCAGCATTGAAAGATCTCATTGAAATCACAAAAGCTCAACATTTACCTTACTTATAAGGTTTTGTGTTGTAATTGGATATGAAGACCAAAAATGCCTCAGCAATTCCTGACTACACACCCAATGCTGGAAAGAAGGAAGCATGTATTACAAAAATATAAATAAGAACATTTAGAACTACCCAAAACAATAATACAAAGATCATTGAAAGCTATACTACTGCTTGAAAAAAAGAGAAACATATGCCACACTCTCAATGTATAAATAGAAGTCCATAAGATTATCCCCTGCTTTCTTGTTCTTTTCTTTCGATCCATCCATTTATGTTTTCCTTTTTCCCTTCTCAAAGATATCAGACACACTTGGGGTTGACTCACATCTAGTAGTTTCTCCTTAGTTGTGTTGGGCAACATATCAAGGACACTCTCCTGAGAATTTTTCCCAAGATGATATTTGGTGCTTGAGATATTTTTGGTCAACCCAGTAAAGACCTGGAAAACAACAGACGATTTTCATTTTCAATAGGAGAGAATTTTTGTTAATAGGAAAGAAACAAAACAGGAAAATATGTTATGTTAGTATAATATTGAGCATTTAACCATATGCATTTGTCAGTTACTCAAAAAATTAAATTTTAAATGAAAGAATTATGTGACACAAATATGTCGTTACCTTAAGAGCAACCTCAGGACTAAATAGAGGATCCCTTAATCCCATAGCTTTGATCTTAGATATAGACGCCCTCAAAGAGCCATAGGCTTCCTCAGAACTCAAACTGCACCTTATTCTCTCCATTCCAGCTTGGGAATCATCCAAAGTTTTTACTGCATTAGCTTGTTGGGAATCAAAATATTCACGAGGATCCTGATCAAGAAACAAACATAGAAGTCATAATACTTAATAAATATTTTATCCAAAAAAAAATTATTTAATTAATGTATTAAATTTATAATTCGAGCTATTCACTAGAAATATGATACAAGTACTATAATAATTATTGGTCATTTAATTCTTGATACAAAGTTGGACCTTGATACAGAGTGATGCAAAAGGATGATCATCCTGTGCCTGAAGATCCTCAATCTGGGTCATCTTAGAAATTCTGTTATGTCTTTCCTCTTCGATAACCCCATCAGATTCTGTGTGGTGGTATGAAATAAGAGCTTGATCCACATGAATGGAAGGGAAAAGAACAAGAAAGAAGTTAGCCACACTAACCCTGTTTTCTCCGAGTAAGAATTTCTGCTACTGTTCTTGGATGTTCCATCTCCATATCTGCATATATATTTTGCAATCTGACTCATCAGAACAGACCATTCAGACGTAAAAAAGTTGCACATACTTTGAAAACTAAAAAAATCTTTACTTTTCCAAAAAAAATTATGAAATATCTACAGTTAAATAGGCTAAAACGACGTAGTTCCACTGTAATATGATATTATCAACATAGTAAAATAAGTGAACCAAATTGCAAATACTCATCCCAGTGTCAGTAAGCATTTCTTAGCATGTTAATGGTTTGACAATTTGGTCCACAACTTTTTGTGTAGGAGCATTTTTTTTTTTAAAAAAAAAGTTACCGTTCATGCTATTGCAGCATGTCATTAATTTTACATTTTCAGTACAGGGGAATTTTGTAATTTTTGTATTTTCTGGCTTTGGGTTGTAATTGGCTAGGGTTTATGTTTGCTAGGTGTTAACAGGTTTTATTTTCATGTCCAAGATTCCCTTATGATTGCATTCTAGTCATGGAAACACTAAATGGCAAATGCCAATAAAATTTCTCAACAGAACGAAACAGGAGGAATTTTAAAGACACTTAAAGCTCAGCTTTTCCAGTTCGCACCAAGATTCTTCACAACCACTAAATGATCTTACTGGAACCATAAAATATTTTTTCAGAGAAGCACAGAGCAGAGAATTGGAAGTAACTAAAACAGTAGAGACAATTATGCTCTTCTATCTATTCTACGAAGTGATAATACAAGCAGATAGAGCACCAATACGATAAATGAGACTCCAGCATGTGTATGTCACGAAGTTTCTCTCTCTTCACTTACTCTGTCAAAATATAACTAAAAACCAACTTTAATAAGACTATAGGAGTCAAGCATATTAAACATCAGGCAGTAATTTAATTATGATACACAGTATTTGTCAATCTTTATGAATTTACAATCAAGGACTTTTTTTGTTTGCCTACAGATACATTTAAGACAAAAAGTACAAAGGAAGTACTCAGTGATACAGGAAGACATAAAACATAGCCAATATGAGAACAAAATCTAAGAATGAAACAACATTATCTCATGTAAATACACAGAAAACATCAAATTGAAGAGAGAAATTACCTAAAGTTTTTCCTTCAAGAACAACTGCACCTTGTCTGTTAAGATCTTGCAACAATGTTCTCCGATACATAGAATTTTGTGCTTCAGATGTTTCCTTGCTACCATCGCGGAAGATCCCATGATCCTTCTCATTGAATAGAGAAAAAGGTTAAGAGACAGAAATTCAGTGCAGACCTAGCACTTCGGAATCAACAGGATAGACAGATAACTGAGCAACATTTGACATTTCATTAACTACTAAATGATCAGCAGCATATGGTATAAAATATGAAGAAGTTATATACATATATATATATATATATATAGGATAAAAGAAGAAATTTTATTAGAGGCTACAGCAAGAAAACTACAAAAATAGAAGTAAGATAGCCTCTTAAATGATAACAAAAGATACAAGGACTAGACAACCAAGACAAGCTAACTCACTTAGCAAAGCTAATCAACCTATCTGCTTATCCAACAAAGAAACCCCTCTAAAATAGCCATTAGCTGAACATCATAAACAGTGATCAAGGCTGGGGTAAGACTGTAAGAGGTAGAGAAATGGTGATCCCCTACCCATGAGTCCTTATAAAACCCGATACCACAATGATCCCCAAATTTGAAAGAAACCAAAGGAGTGAAAGAAGCACACCCACATTGAGATAATTTTCCGTGGACTAGAATGACTTGAAATCTTGTGATATCTAACTAGTCATTAGAGGACAACATCGGAGGGGATTAAGAATCTACCTATCAATATTGTTGAATATAGATGTTAGCATTAGCTGTCTCATTTATTTGTATTCATTTAATGTACATTGCTGTACTATATCGTACTACAGGCTATACACAACCCATTTGCAGAAATCAGTATAAAAAGACACAGCCGTAAGGGTGCAAACCATTTACACATTCACATTAACAGGTTTTCTCTCTCAGTCCATTCCCTCTTCTATATTTCTACATGGTATTAGTAGCTAGGGGAGAAAACCCCAGCCTACCTTCCAACTGTGTTCTCTCTCTAGCTACTGGCATTCATAGGAGGGTGACATTCTCCCCTGCACTTGGATTTTTATTCATTTTAGCCTAGCACTTTGTGGCTTTGACTCTTTCTCCTGTCACCCTCTCGTCATCACCAACATGTGGGCAAAGAAAGAGGAAAGCTGACAGTGAGTGGAGGCAAGTTCACCAGAGGCAGAGGCAGCGACTCAGAACAAGTCAGCCAGGATGACACCGTTGATGATGAGAGGGTAACACGAGAGCAGTCACAGCCACAAAGTAACAGAATGGAAAATGCCACCATTACGCATACTCACAGAAAAAATTCTCTCTCAATTCTTTCCCTTTTCTCTATTTCTATGAATACAAGTTACATTCCTAAGGCCCACTAAGACTTTATGGATTATACCAATTTTTAGCACCTATGGGCTATGGTCACTCAATGATCGTGTAAATAAATTGGGTTCTCATATATATATATAGAAAGAGAGTATTCTGGGTTTTTCTTATGACACTGAAATACTGAATTGTTTACCTAAGTGTCTTCTGCTACAAAATTTCAAGCTGAATTGCTTTCCCTTAGTGCAGAAACTATAGCAACTTCCATATGAGACTACAAGATGGCCTTAGTGAAATATCAACTTTATCCATGTCCCCATGCTTCGTGTTTTCCTTATTCTCCGAATCTTAGAAGCTTTAAGAAAAAGCCACTCCAAATACGGGTTTGAACCCTTACGATAAAATAGAATAAAATCTACATAACTATAACCATGCCACCAGAGTTGAGTGCCAATTATCCTCTTATTAAAATTGTTAGCAAAGTGAAATAAGAGATGCTAGAACTATTTTACGCAAAGAACGATTATAAGTTGCAACTGAAACTTTAAAAAAGGAAAACACGATGTAAGAGAACCTCCTATATGAGATTCAGGAATAGTTTCATTCACCGTACAGGAAGATGAGTGTAATCATCTCCTTGGTCTGCTTCCATGTCTAAAGTTGGATCAACCCGTCGAACCTGCAAACATGAATACAAAAAGGGAAAAAGCATCCTGAGATAATATAAATGGAATTGAGAATGCAACCAAAAGATCTTCAACAAGTGTAAAAGAGAAACAAGAGAGAGACCTTCTTTCGAGCTTCAATTTCTAATATCTCATCATCTTTCAAAAAAACAGCAAGATCCTCATCTTCAGCAGCCTCAGCGGCTGCCGCAACAGCATTTTTGGTACTATGGAGATATTCAGCTTTAAAATATTTGTTCCAGAAATCTACCTCGTTCAACTAAAATTTGGAGACCATGGGAAAAATAAAAATAAATTTAGTATGCAAAGTAATAGATAAATTCACATAAATGATTATCAAGGAGGATAATACACATTTTATTAATGGCCAAAATACCTTACTAGGTACAAAATTGAGGAATGCCTGGTGAACAGCTGGTTTGAGGGCAAAAATCTGGAAAGACAACAATGCAAATAAAGTAAGGAAACAAGGAAGTCCACATGTAATTTTATTTTTTTTGGTTATTGAAAGATGAAAAAGAGTAGATCAGGTAGAAGATAGCCCAATAGCTAGAGGTAGAGGGAGACCAAGAAAGACTATAGGTGTAACGATTAAAAAAGATTTAGATTTGTATGGCATTTCTGAAGACTTGGTTTATGATAGGGCACAATGGCGTCATTTGATCCATGTAGCCGACCCCACCTAGTGGGAAAAGGCGTGGTTGTTGTTGTTATTGAAAGATGAAATTATATTGGAAAAAAAGTAGAGAAATACAAGAGGAGGATAAGGAACCCTCCTAACTAAAACACACAAATCAATCAGCCAAACTTGTAGTATGATGTAATCCCCAATTTCACCTCCAAAACGTCACTACCTCACATCTTACTGAACATACATTCCATATGCTGCATCTTACTCCTAGTTGATTGAAAACAATCTCATTCCAAAGCTTCTCTCTACATCTCAAGTTTAGAATTCAGTCATTCACAAAATCCATGTGTTGAGGCACTAGCTCTTGGATGTGCCCAGCATGTATGTCAATAGCAAGGTAAAAAGGTATGGACTCAAAATCAACCATTAAGTGAACCTATTGTTATAGGAAACTCTTCTGCTACACCAAATTGAACACAAATCCTTGCCTCATCATACATATTCTCAATAGGTCAAACATATGCGATACGAAATCTCTTTTTCTCTAGTGCCTTGCACATGACTTCTTGTGGCACCCTATCATAGGTTTTTCCTAGATTGGTGATGACCATGTCCAGGTCTTTTTATTTCCTTCTGTATCTTTCCATCAAACCCCGCAATAGGTATATAGCTCCATTCTTGACCATCCAAGCATAAAACCAAACTGAAGACTGTAATTTACTCTAAATAGAAAAAATTCTCAGGCCTCCACCTAACTCCTCAAGGTTTCAGTTAAGATGGTACTTCATAAGACTAGGGGTTTCAAAGTTTCATCCTTAACATCCCTATTACTATAAATAAAAATTCAAAACTTCAAGAGAAAATAATAGTGGCCCTATACTATTTTTTGCTCCCCATGTTATAAAGGCATTCAAATGAGGGGCCATACAAGAGACAATTCGTACAGATAATATATTCATGCAACTTATCCTAACAGCTTAAGCTCTAAGGTTGGGGGGTTTCTTGCTGTTAGAAAATGGTGAAGGCACTACACTATCTTGGACAGATGACTCTCGATATCCAAAATCAGATTCTATTGGATATAGCATTATTTGTGAAAAATGATAAGGACTAATTGACAATACTTTCATGAATTTCTTTACCATAAGTCCACAAAAAAAAAAAAAAAAACCCTCACTACAGTGCTGTTTCAGTCAGACCTTAGTTTTCAGACATTTACAGCCAAAAGAAATATGGTCAACAAACAGGTTTACAGCTAAAGTGCATGCATAATCAGACTAGAACACAACTTAAAATCCATATCATATGCAAATAAATATAAGAGGGCCTTAGGCCTTAATTGATATAGTTTTATCTTCCCCAATCCTGCCGAGTGGTATAGACTCTAAAGATAAAATAATAATAATTTCATCATTCAAATATTATAAACACCACACAAGGATGATTGGCACAAATTAATTCCATCTCTTTACCTAAAGTTCACAAATTCACTCTTTACTGTAACATTTATGGTAGTTTCCAGAAAATGATCAAGACCCTAAGCAATAAGAAATGTACAATTGTACAAATCTACATGATACAGATACTTCCATAACTGCAGTGTACCAACCAAGAAAAAAAAGCAAACAAACTATACGAACACATGGCCTTTGTACTTCACATTAACATTAGCAGCAGGCTTATATAACTTGTTTTTATAGAAAGCAGGCTTCAATAACAGAAAGATGAAATCACACCCCCTTTTGTTCAGTAAAACTATTCATGATCACACTTCCATCTGATATCAATACTATGAACTAAAGTGCAAGCACATGAACGCACAAGAAAACACGCATAAAAAGATGAGAAAACTAAATACAAATGCTTGTATAAAATACCAACGATGTCAGCAACATAAGAATCTATGCATAGGAAAAGGTGATCTTAATGTCACATATTTAGAAATATGATTGTTGTCTTCATGTTAAAATTCCATGCATAAGCTTTTATTTTAAATAGCTACCTATAATTCTATATAACCCCCCCCCCTTTTTTCATCGTTCTATTTCTGTGTAGTGCATTACAGCATAAATGAAACCCAAGTAGCACCCACCAATAAGCCAATACCACATTCAAAAGCCAAACTTGTACCTTAAATTAGTATCATAATTAGTAGCATAGGACAGCTTCAAACCATTCAAGATTTAGCTTGAAATCTAAGTGACTAATAAAGGGAAGAGCTAGATGAAGAAACATGCCTGATATTTTATCTCTGGTGTCAATTGAAATTTAACCTGGTTTATCTGAACAAAAGAACAAGAAAATATAACTGAGTTATAATTACATATGTATGCACCTGAAGCAAAAAAAAAAAAAAAAGAAATAGTATTCAGAAACTGTTAAAAGATCCTAAACATGACTAAAAAATTCGTGAACTCTACGTAACAATTTAATAACAAGAAGCAAGCCTTACCTCACTAGGTGCAATTGGCTACTTGGATCAAAAAATGCTATTGGGTTCTATCAAAACCATTTTTAAATATAATGTACAAAAAACAAATATTGAAAAAAAATGTATGTATAGGGCCTGTTACGTTACAATTTTCAATATTCAAAAACAATTTGAAGTACAAATACGAGAGACAGAATAAGTGATTAAAAAATGTAAAAGATGAACAGCTTTTACCCGTTTCTTCAACTTTAGTTTTGAAAACAATTTCCTTTTACAGAGGCAAGTTCATTAATGCAAATCTCGTAAAAAAATCAGACAATCTAGACCCAATCTCTCCTTCTCATACAAGTTCTTTCTTCATGAAACTCAAATAGTAAAATGTTGCACAGCAATGTCATCCTAGGCAGTTGATTTTAGTGATTTACATGTCTAACATAGTAACGTCGTTTGATCCATGTAGTCGATCCCACCTAGTGGGAAAAGGCTTTGTTGTTGTTGTTGTACATGTCCAACACTAGCAGTAGCACATATCTGCTTTGTTCTGGTCGCATAATTGCAGAGCCACTAATCTTTCAAATATAAAACGATGCATGTATAAACAGTATTGGGAAGATTGTGGTTTGAGATTGCTTGATTTGCCCAATCACACTTTGTATTCTCTTCAACTCTTTTATTCCTTCAATCACTCAAGGGAAAAGCACGAAGCTTGGCATTTGGCAGTCAGTATTAAACATAGAAGGCTTTGCCGTTAATGAAGAGAAAGACTTTAATCCCATTTGAAGAAAGTAACAAACTGGGCTTTATCTTAAAAAATTCAAAGACTTTAATCCCATTCAAAGAAGATAACAAACTGGGTTTCATCTTGAAACATTCTGCCAACTTATTAGAAGTACATCGACAAAGGAGGGTAATAGCCAAAATATGGGTTTTGCTCATCAAAACAGAGCTACTATGTTCTTTTTTCCCCCAAACAAGTTGCTTGTTTTATTAGTTTTAAAAGCATGTTTTTGCAATAAATTACCCAAACAGCCAAATACAACTTTTAGCTACTTTGTTTTTGAAAGTTGTTCTTGTAAACTGTTTTCCAAAATAAATTAACCATATTCATCAGGTTCAATGCCCATTTGTCATAGCATCGTTAAGCATTCAAAAGCTTCCAAAAGCTGATTTCTGCTCTCTATAAGAGAGGAGAATAAGAATTTTTTTCTTAACAATCTTCAATTTGGCATTTGAGAAATTACTTAGCTACAAAATACAGACAATTGGATATACAATGTTCCCGTGATGACATCCAGGTATGCAGTGACACATCTAAGTAAAATCTCATAGAGATAGAGCACCAATGCAAGAGGAAGGAGAAGCAGTATCATACCCGACCATCACTCGTAGGCTTAGTGTCAAAGATCAAAGAATTTTTATAACCAATCCGTTGTTTTGACTTTCTGCTTTCATCTCGATCCAGCAATTTCTGCAAAATAATTTTTTTTATATAAAAGAAGAAATTCATTAAGACGAAGAAAATTACAGGGAAATTGGAGGCGAAGATATCCTCCATATGAAAAAGGAAAAATAAAAGCGACAAAAAGAAAAAAAAGTGAAAACATCAATGGAGCAAAGATACACAATTCCTCTGCATATCTGTAAGGGAAACCCCTAAAAAAGACCATGTGCTTTACACAAAATATTTGATTAGCAAAAATACTTCACATAGTGCTTTTCCTGAGTAAAAAATCTTTCAATCGTCACAATCTTGCCCAAAAATCTATCATTAGTAAACATATAATGAGCTCACAAGAGTTTAAAATTCAAATGCCATTTGCATATCAGGAACAAACTACAAAGAACATTACATTATATTATATTCAGAATATATTTACCTTCTTTGTAGCCCAAAATTCTGACTCTGTCAGCTTACCACTAGCCACAAGCTCCTTATGAAGCTTCTGCAGCTTGCTGCAAAAGTTGAACTTTAGCAAAATCAATAACATTGAGGGGAGCGTGGAATATCTGAAAATAAGATAACCTTATAGTAAACAAAACATAAAATTCAAAATCTTATTATATGACTAAAGGCGGCGTCTAATATGCACCTTGCAAAGAAAGGTGCATCCATGCACCTTGAAGTATGATCCTTGAATTAATATTAAATAAGATCAACGACACAAATGAATTACCCAGAATTGAATCAACTGGCTGATGATGTAAAACTAGTAAACTAGAGTAATTTATAAAACAAGTCACCGAAAATAAAGAAATTTTGCTTAGTTAATTTCAGAAAAGTCCCCACATTGTTCTTCAATTCTTCCCTATTTTCACATTATGTAATGGCAATTGAAAGTGCTCTCTTCTATTTCCTCTCTTGCCGGCAACAATCAGCATCCCGTGGACCACCGTAAACCATGTGCAGAAGTTGAAGAAGATAATGTCAAGGAAATTTTGGTGGATATCTTCCAAATTTGTTTGTGCTACCACCAATCGAGACCAATAATACGAGAGTGCTGATTCTAATGTTAAGGAAATTTTGGTGGATATCTTCCTGGGTTTCTCTTCTATTTCCTTCTTCAGCTGAATTACCAAATAATACGAGAGTGCCACCACCACCTCCTTCGGTTTTCACAGTTTGTTCAAAAAGGGACTGGGCAAGAGTAAGAAAGTTCATTCAGTGGCAACGCCAATGCCACCACCGCCCCCTCCTCCACCCCCATTGACATCTTCAAAGCGATGCTCAAAGTGTAAGAGCCAGATACAATCATCACTGCAGGTGGAACATGCATCATGACGAAAGTGAGCAACTTTAACCATGAGGCAGTAAACACCAGCAATCAGTCTCGTCCAATTCCGATTCCACCACTGCCCCGTCCGCCGTTCAAGTTGACTAAGATGAAGTTTGTAGTTCTTGAGGATTTTGTTAAATGGGTTTTAGTAATTTGTAACAGGGACTAAATTGCCATTTGCTAAAGTTTTGGGGTTGCTTTTAAAATAACAACAAATAAGTAAAAATGAGACCAAACCTCTAATAGAGAATAAATTCAACGGTGCACCCATGCACCGTAACCTATGAGGGTGCATATTAGCATCCGCCTATGACTAAAATGAGATCCTGAGTTATATCGCTACTCCATGACATTCTGAGCCAGAGCAACTAGAAACAAATAATTTTGAAGTAAAAGCACAATACCAAAGACACCTTGATCTAAATGGTCTCTAAAATTTTGCTCTTCACTAAACACAGCAGCATCGTTTAATCTATGTAGCCAACCTCATCCATTGAGGAAAGGCTCATTGTTGTTGTTGTAAAAGCACAATACCGAAAATTCATTAAGAAAACCAGTGTAGCCTTTGGATAATTAAGAAATATATTCCTCTTCGTTAAAAAGGTTTTAGAATCTCTCAAAATATGAATATATGAATAACTGTATATTATTTCTCATCAGAAAACAGAATGTACAATGAAGATTATATATAGAGGCAGTTGTTGTACATTAATAACTAGCTCCTAAAAAATAAGCAGCAAATTAATAGAACACTAAAAAACAATATCTACACAAAAAACTGTGGGAACACCGTCCACATAGACCACCGTCCAACACTCCCCCTCAAGCTGGTGAATATGCATTCTCCATTCCCAGCTTGGATACAATCGTCTGAAATGTTGGACTATTCAACCCTTTTGTAAGTATATCAGAAAGCTGACCTTGTGTAGATACATAGGGTGTACAAATTAAACCACTGTCTAATTTTTCTTTGATAAAATGTCTGTCAACCTCAATATGCTTTGTTTGATCATGTTGTACCGGATTATGAGCTATGCTGATTGCAGACTTGTTATCACAATAAAGTCTGATCGGACCATCCCACTTGATCTTCAAATCTTCAAGAATAATCTTTAACTACAGTAGCTCACACACACCTTGAGCCATAGCTCTGAATTCTGCCTCTGCACTGGATCGTGCTACCACATTTGGTTTTTTACTTCTCCAAGTCATCAGATTTCCACCAAGAAAAGTGCAATATCCTATAGTTGATCTTCTGTCCACTAGTGATCCAGCATAATCCGCATCAGTGTATGCTTCGAGTACCACACTTCCATTTCTTTTAAATAAAATGCCTTTTCCTGGTGTTTCCCTAAAGGCATTGTAATACTCGATATGCTGCTCGCAAATGAGAATCTTTTGGACTGTGCATGAATTGACTAATCACACTAACTGCATATGCAATATCCGGCCGTGTGTGGGATAGATAAATAAGTCTTCCCACTAGACGCTGATACATTTCTCTGTCAACTGCAACATCTTCTTCTGCCTGTCCAAGTTTCATATTGGGATCTATAGGAGTACTTGCCGGTTTGCATGTTGTATGACCTGTTTCTTTTAGGAGATCCATAACATACTTTTGTTGGGAGATGAATATACCTTTCCTAGAATGAGCAACCTCAATTCCAAGAAAGTATTTTAACCTTCCTAATGCTTTAATTTCCAGTTCCTTGGCTAAGCACTGACTCAGAATATGTTTCTCCTTAGCATCATCTCCTGTTACTATTATGTCATCAACATACACCAAGAGAGCTATGACTCCCCCTAAAGGAGAGTGTTTAAAAAATAATGTGTGATCCCCTTAGCTTTGTTTGTACCCCATAGCCAACATAATTCTAGTAAACCTTCCAAACCACGCTCGTGGTGATTGCTTGAGGCCATATAAGGTCTTTTTCAACTTACACACAGTATTGGCATGCATATTCCTCCCATATCCTGGTGGGACCTCCATGTAAACTTCTTCTTCGAGATCTCCAAGTAAGAAAGCATTCTTGACATCAAATTGCTGTAAATCCCAACCATAATTAGCTGCCAATGCCAATAATACCCGAACTGTGTTTGTCTTTGCAACTGGTGTAAAAGTCTCCTGGTAATCAATTCCATAAGTTTGGATATATCCTTTGGCAACTAATCGTACCTTATACCTCTCTATGGATCCATCTGCTTTATATTTCACAGTGTACACCCATTTACAGCCCACAATTTTCTTTCCTGCCAATAACTGCACTAGCTCCCAGGTCTTATTCTTTTCCAATGCCTCCATCTCCTCATTCATGGCTTGTTTCCATTTTCCATTAGGCAAGGCCTCAGGTAAGGTGGTAAGGATGGCAATGGTATTTAGGCTTTATGGGATGGTGAAAAATTCTCAAAGGGCAAGAAGTGTGAAAGCAGGTATAGTGGCCGTTTTGTGCACTCTCTGGTTCCTTTTCTGATGGCTATAGGAAGAATTTGGTTACTACTATCCAAATGAATTTTAGTTTCATCTTGCAATAAAGGGTTAGATATTATTATTTCATTCGAAGGCTCCGAGTTGGATTCTTGGGCCTGCACAGGTTCAGGAACAACCATCTTCCTTCTTGTGAACACCTTGCCTTTGCCATACCTTACATTCTCATGAGCAGACTCAGCCACTGGGTCAGGAATGGTTTTGGACACAGGTTTTGACATAGGTTCAGTAGTGACATCGGGAGGAGGATTAGGGACAACAAGAAGGTTATGAGAAGGACCATTAGACACAGGACATGGATCAGGAATGGTTTTGGACACAGGTTCAGCAGTGACATCAGGAGGAGGATTAGGGACAACAGGAAGGTTATGAGAAGGACCATTAGACACATGAAATGTAAGGACAAGTCAAGTAGGAAATCTTCCTTATCTTCCTTCATTGACTTCTACCCCTGAAGATAAGGATGGGAAAAGTAGGGCTTTTCTTCACTGAGTGTAACATCCCTGGAGACATATAATTTTCTGGTTGGAGGATGATAACACTTGTACCCTTTCTGGGTCGAAGAATAGCCCACAAAGATACATTTTAGAGCCCTCGGATCAAGTTTCCCCTTGTTTGGACTGTGAACATGGACAAAAGATACACATCGAAAAATTTTAGGGACAAGATTATTGGAAGTATGTAGATCAGGATAAAAAGTGGAGAGGACATCCATAGGACTCTTGAACCCCAAGACTTTAGTGGGCAAGCGATTTATAAGATGAGTAGCTGTCAAAACAGCTTCTCCCCAGAATGACTTAGAGACATTTCTTTGAAACAATAGGGCTCGAGTTTTTTCAAGCAGATGACCATTTTTTCGCTCTATTAACCTATTTTGTTGTGGGGTATGGACATAAGATGATTCATGGATTATTCCTCTTTTCTGGAAAAAATGCATAAGAGTCTGATTAAAGTAGTCCTTAGCATTATTGGTCCTGAATCGTTTAATACCTATCCCAAATTGATTTTTAATCATGGAACAAAAATTTGGGAGAACAGTACTAATATCAGACTTGTGTTTGAGCATAAAAATTCAGGTAACACGTGTACAGTCATCAATAAAAGACACAAACCATCTTGCCCCAGAGACAATAGGAATGGAAGAGGAACCCCAAACATTACTGTGAATAAGAGAAAAAGGAACAGAACTTCTAGTATTACTAATTGGAAAATTGACACGCTTATGTTTGGCAAGTTCACATACTTTACAATGAAATTGTTCAACATCAAGACCTTTACACAAAGAAGGAAAAAGACTCTTAACGATAAAAAAGGATGGATGGCCTAATCTACGGTGAACAAGCCAAATTTTGTCTTTTTTGGTTGAAAGAAGTTCAGAGGTAAAAGAATATGGGTGTCCAAGTCCGCTCTTGGTCCTGTTTACCTGACAAGGTGCTTCAAGGAGGTAGAGGTCATCTTGCTCTCTAGCATGTCCAATCATCTTCCCCGAATCCTTATCCTGAAAAACACAATGATCATTGTAAAAAATCACTTTGCAAGATAAACCTTTAATTAATTTCTGAACAGAAATCAAATTTGTGGACAGTTTAGGGACATGAAGGACATTGTTTAAGGTCACCAGGGGGCTTAGTTGGACTTCTCCTATACCGGCTACAGTGATCAAGGAACCATCAGCTGTGAATATTTTCTTATTACTTGGGCATGGAGAATAGGTGGAAAATATAGTGGGGTTATTGGTCATATGGTCTGTGTCTCTTGAATCCATAATCTAGAAGTCGGTAAAAATTGTACCCGAGACATTGAATCCAACAGAAAAAGGTAACTTACCCGAATAAGTCAAAGAACAAGTACCTGAGAGCTTTTCAAGGCTGTGTAGAGAGATATTTGAAACATCACCTTCAGTTGACATCGTGAGAGACAAAACAGAACTGCTGGAGCAACAAAGTCAAGACAGAAGCAGGGGTCGCCGGCGAGTTGAACGGAACAAACGGCGTCGCTCTCCAGTGACCAGAAGGTGGCGCATGACTCTCGCGCGCCGGGAACTCCAAACGCATGTGGCGGCGCGTGACATGGTCTCCGGCGGTGGCGCTCAAAGGGATGGCCGGTCGGAGGTTTCTGAGATACCTCGTGACCTTACTTGGACAAAAGGAAAAGGAATGGGTACTGTCTGGGTACTGTTTGGGGCGATGAAGGCCAAAAAGAATGGGTACTGTAACAGGGTTTCTGGGTATTTGGATTTCTGGGTGTTTGGAGGCAATGAAGGCCAAAAGAAAAGGAATGGTTAGCAAAAGGGCAATGAAGGCCCAAAAATAGGCTTTGGTAGGCAATGAAGGCCGACCGAAAAAAAGGCTCAGCGGAAAATAGAGACAGTCTCGGATCGGAACTGCTCTGATACCATCTCAAAATATGAATATGTGAATAACTGTATATTATTTCTCATCAGAAAATAGAATGTACAATGAAAATTATATATAGAGGCAGTTGTTGTACATTAATAACTAGCTCCTAGAAAATAAGCAGCAAATTAATAGAACACTAAAAAACAATATCTACACAAAAAACCATGGGAACACTATCCACATAGACCACCCGTCTAACACCACCGTCCAATAGAATCATTTCCAGCTTGAAGTCATTTCCAAAAATATAGGAATGGTATGTTTCATAACGATCAATCTCATATGTAAGCCCCAAAAGAGGAACAATATCATAAAATATGTTTGAAAGACAGTAGAAACAAATGAAGAAAAGAAAGGAACTACATCCATGTGCTCTATAAAATTATAAAGTAGAACCATGCACATCAAATCAAGAGTCACTCAACATTCCTTTGGATGCAAAATATAAATGTTAATATTTTCTGAGGTCAAATCTTTTGTTCGAATAACGGTACTTCACAGGATTAATACAAATGACTTGCTCCAGAGTCCAGACACATAGGCCCCACACACTCTCTCTTCTGATATGTTCACAAACCAAAAACAGTAAGCCACTTAGGGTGCGTTTGATTTCAGGAAACATTTCCTATTTTCATTTTCTATTTTCATTTTCAAAAAACAATTTCCATTTTCAATTTTTCATGCTTTGAAAAACATGTTTGCTTAGCAAGTGTAATTTTCATTTTCAGTTTTTAGTAAGCTTCTCCCTTCTAAATTCTCTCTTCCTTCATCATGTTATTCCTCTATTCTTCACTTTCTAAATCACAGCCTCAAAGTTGGAAATTTGAAGAGGCCTGACGGTGTTGTTTCTTTGAGTGGAAAAATGTAAAAGCTAGTTCTGGTGGCTTTGGAAATTTGAAGGGGCCTGTTATTCCCATGTTTGCTTTGTATGTGCTGTTTGGTGTTTTAGCTACACATGGGATATGGGCCTGGAGCTTTTATGAACCATGGCTTGAGAAAGGTGGTTCTGTATGGGCAGAATTTGATAGAGACAGAATGGTATGGCAATGGTCAAAGTGGCTTGGAGAGTTGGAGACAAGGGAGAGCTATGAGCTGGTTGAGCAGGTGCTGCATGGGGACCAGCTGGGGAGATGGTTGACTAAGAGGTCTGTGAAACCAAAAGCTCCAATTCAGATTGTGGCTCGGCTGAGGTACTTGTGTCAGTGGCAGGATGGAGGCAGGGGAGAAATGAAATAAGAGGAGAAATCAGTTCAAAATTGCAAAAATTACATCGCATCAATAGTGACAACTCTACTTTGAGATATTCAACAATTCTCTACTTTTTCTCATCACTTTTTTGTATTTTGTACCACTAATTGCATTCTTTCTCTTAACAAATTCTTCTTTTATCACAAGAAAAAGGACAAAAAGAATAGCTTACATTTGCAACAAGAAATTGAGCCATAATAAAACAAGATCATTAATAAACAATACTTTCTACTAAAAGAATCGAAATGCATTATTATAAACCAAATACCTATCTTCTTGCAGTAGCTTAATCCTGAGTGCCATTTCAGTAGGGCTCAGCTGTTCCTCAGAAATAACTTTTGCAGCTTCTCCATGCTTGCTAAGGGCAATACCTGCTCAAACAGACCAAACAACACATTACGAAAGCATATACGATACAACTGGAAATAAAAATACTAAAAATGGAATAAAGAAATTGAATAAAAGAAAAATCACGATAACTCAAATCTCCCTTTATATTATCTGATATACCATCGTTTTTTTTCAATCCACAAGTATAATTGCATTAGAGAAATTAATAAAAAGGAGGATTACACACCCAAATTCTTTAGAAAAAAATTATTTGGTGATGCATCACTTTTTTCTCTGGCTTATGTATCATTGATGAGGGAACTAAATAGTTAATATATAATGCAGCCCATCCGAAATCATACTTTCATATTTTTTTTAATGGTTTAAACATGCTTAATCGAAAAAACCTATAGAAAGAAATTCTAACTCTAAGACTTAAGCCTGAGGTCAAACAAGTAAACAAACATACCAGCACCTCAAGCTAAGTGCCAGTGTGCCACAATTCAAGAATAACAAAAATAAAAAGAAGCCCTTTTAGAAGAAAATTTTAAAGAAAAAGAAATAGCCAAAGTAAGAAACTTACCCACCAATTCCCGGCAAGCATGAAGATCTGAAAAACTTTCCAACTCGAAGATGTAACTTCCCTGAAAAATCACATATCATAAAAGCTCATTTAAAAGCAAGAGACATTAAGCATGTTAAAGTGATGTACTACCAAGTGAACCATAGCATTCGAAACGAAATCAATAATTCAATGGGAAGTATTTAAATATAAAGAAAGACATGGAACCAACACAATACTCAGGCTATACAGTAAATAATGCAATAAATGTAGACAGGAGTAGCAAGAGTTAAATTAAAGTAAAGAAAAACCTGTGAATGGGTAAGGTTAAGCCATGGTGGTTTGTTTGATCCCTCTTTGGTGTGTTTATGACCTAAATTTTGCAAGCAGAATAAAAGAAATGACATCAAAAAATTTGCTCACAGACAAGTGTATGCATATATGGTATTAACAGAGTCAGATATTAGAAAAATAGGAACAGATTGTCATCTGTAGTTGGGTACTTCATGAAACAAACGACTAAAAAAAAAAAGATCAGGCTTCAATAGTTTTTCAGGCAATCCATGAGCCCGTGAAAGCAAAGTGCTTCCACAATATAAAACCTACATATTAAACTTATTAATCAGTTTACTGATTTAAAGGTAGAAACAACATGGATAAGAAAATTTTGAAAACTAACAACAACATAAACAACAGATCATAAGTACTCTTTATAAATATGAACTCCACTTCGAGCTTGTTGTTTGATGTAGGATCATTAGGCCTGAAAACAAGCTTTTCCTCAGTCTGCACAGAGGAAACAAAACATTTCATAAAAGAGTCAGCAAAAACAATGCATCAAAAACGAGTGACATAATCACTTCATTATACAAAATCTTTTATCAAACCTCAAGATCATCATCACACCCCAATCTTAAAGAATGGGTCAGTGCCAATTGAGCTACGAGCTCATTACAAAGTTGAATATATAATTTAAAAGACACCAACAAAGTCATCATCATCATCATTATTAAAAAAATAAAAATAAAAACTAAACTTCATTAACATAGCCTCACATGACACTACACGCAGATTAATTACTCTAATTGAAGTCATTTTGAGGTCAGCATCCATAATGTTAAGTAATTAAGTTAACCATACCTTACTATCATAGAAAAGATTGAATCCATAAAAGAAGAACCTACAATTCAAATAAAATGAGAATGGCAATGGGGTTAGTTGAAAGGAACAGTACCAATTTGAGCACACCGGGAGTACCAGGGTCTTTGACAGTAGTTTTGTATTTGGCACGCTTAACAACTTGCCCCGATGACATGTTATCTTAAACCACAACCACCACCGAACAATTTCGCAAACAGTTCAATCCTCGGCGCAGATTAATCTGAAACAACAACCCAATTCCGAATCAGAACCATCGCATTCTAGTAGTGTTTGGAAAAAAAAAGTGGTCAACAATCAGCACCAAGAAGCTAAACTCAGCAATGACGGAGAAGAAGAAGCATTATGGGAATTGGGAAGAGGGAAAATCGTGGTTTTTATGATAGCGTGAGATTTTACATAAATTGAAGAGAATAGAGAGAAGTGATTGTGAGGTTGAGGATCAACCACTTATCAGTTACCGGAAATCGCTTCGTGCGGCGGCGGGTGGCGGTGCCTATATCCGTCGACGTAAAGGGGAGAGAGCGCAGAGGAGTGCCGCTTGCTTCAGGAATATTAACAACACTCAAATAGGATGAATGAATTATATGAACCAAATAAAAAAAAATTTATTCAAATACAAGGGCAAAGGAGCATGTTAGCTTGAATAATTTCTAACATAATTATGTTTAAAATAAAAAAAAATTAAAATATTTTATATTTTCTTCATATGACCCATAATTTCAATGATATACCGTATGAACTCTTAATTATAATACTTATAAGTAAAATGATTGAGAATACCAAATATATATATATATATATATGCTTATACTATGAGAACCTAAACAATCTATATACCATGGCGGATGCTATGGTACTCTAGAGAGAGTTTTAGTGTATCATACACCCTTCAAAATGACTTGTTATTACAAGTCATCTGATATCACCGTTGCTTCTGCCACCACTGCGCCACCGCCGTCACCCCAGTTGTCGGTGACGTGAGCATTGGCCTCTCCACTTGTCCTCCCCTCTTCACCACCCTCTCCAACCACTTCTCTTCCCTTTCTCAAAAATCTCAATCCATTGATTCCAAGCTCCAATCCCACTTCAAAGAAACCCTTGTGGTGGTTCGTGGGGTGAGACGAGCGAATCTGTGTGGTAGTTCGCAGATCTAGCATCGGATTGGCGTCTCAGTGTGGGACAGTAGTTGTGGATCGAGACAGAGGTACGTAGTGGCTGGGCGTGGAACAGAGCGGTGGTTCCGGACTTGACTCGTAGTGGTTGGGCACGGAGGCTGAGGTCTTGCGATGGTGGTTTGTGGACGCGGTTGAGACGGGCGGATCTGTGGTGGTCAATGGATGGATGGATTTGTGGCTTGATGCACAGTTTCATGTGCTTGATCTGCTACAACCACCCCACGCGCAGAATCACCACCGCTCACCACCTCTGTCGCAGATCTGGGTTGATTCTGCGATGAGGTTGATTTTGTTTGGCTTTTTGAGTGGCAGTGGTCTGGCTTTTGGGTCGAATTTGGTGAGGTAGAGACCACCTACAACGATTCGCGATGCAGGGGTGGCGTGGTGGTGTAATGATGGTTTTGATTGTTTGGAAGCTTGGTGGCTGAGATGGTGTTATTAGGTGGTTGATGTTATGAAGATGAAGAAGATGAAGTGGTTGCAAGAGTGGTTGTTGGCCGGCGGCGGGGTGGCAGTTGCCAATTGCTATGGTGGTGGTGCTTCAAAAAAAGAAAACTTAAAACCAAAATAAAAAAAAACAAGTTACAGGTTATTGATCTTAGCTATTGATATGTTTTTCAACACAATCAATAGCTAAGATTGTCCAAGTGTATGGTACACCCTCCTTTGGAGGGTGTATATTAGCCTCTGCCATATACCATAAGATTGTTAAATGAAGGCTTGATTAATGCTTTAGACAAATTTTCAACAAATAGATGCTAGAATAGGTTACTTGATTTTTGTATCAAAGTATTTATTATGCATCTAGGGTGAATAGTTTCACATGTCTTGATAATTTCATTAATGATAAATAGAGGTGGTTGTTATATGTCGTGCTTTACTAATAATAAAATGGATAAAAATCTATTATGTTAGAAGAAATTTCTACAATATTGCACCTAAACTGTACTTAAGAGGTATCCTTTTGCTTTGCATTCTTTGACAAGCATGCTGTTGAATAAAATCTTTACATTTATTTGGTCTCTTACTTGGTGAAGCAGACTTTGGTGTCTTGTTAGTTGTAATAGTTCAAAAACTTTTCAAGCCTTCATACAAAAGTCCATTATCTTATAAGAAGCCTTTATAATCTTCATGGGGTTAACTACATCAGGAGTGTGCTTGAAACTTTCCTTCTATTAGTAGGATGTGTTTAAATATCGATGGTTTGGTTTGAAACAACTTCCATACGACTTGGGGAATCATCGGAGATGATACTGGTTTTGTCATGGGTTGTTCCTCTGCTAACTTAAAAGTGACTTCCACTACTTTTGCCATAATATGGGGTGTTCGCGATGGGTTAAGTTTGGCATGGGATTTGGATAACGAATTTGTCATGGTAGACTCTTGTTTTGCTCTTTCTCTTATCGCAAATTGCCCATCCCAATATCACTCATCTTGCTTTTGCTCTTGTCAGAAATATAAAGTAGCTGCTTGATAGGGATTAGAATGTGATCTTTTCTCATATGTTAAGGGAATGTAATCAAGCTATAGATTTACTAGTGAATATGGATCATCAGGTGGACTTTGAAGTTCAATGCTTTACTTCTCCTCCTGCTAGTTTGGTGGAGATCTTGAGGGCTAATATGGCTAGCGTTGTCATGCAATACAGGGTCTAATCTTGTGCCTTTTTTTTTTTCTCTATTTTTAGGTGGTGTTTCCACTCCGTAGCTTATCTAAAAAAGAAGCCTCTATTGCAACGAAATGTTGGCAGGCTCTATGAACAAGAGCACCTAAATTCTATCATAGAAGCATGCCTTTGCTTTGCTTTCATTTGACAAGCATGTTATTGAATAAAATTTTATTGCCATTTTACTTGTTGAAACATGTTAGTTAGTAAAACAGGTAAAAAAATAAAAAGGTTCATGATTTTAAGAAATATTTACTAAAGGAAAACATTGACCACTTGTTGGTTATAATAGTTCAAAACTTTTCAAGTCTCCATACAAGGCTAAGCATGTGTGTGTCTATATATATATATATATATATGGGGGAGGGGATCTACTTATATCTATTATAAGTAAAAAAGACTTACACTTAATTTTACACTCTTTATTTTATTGTGATCATGTAGTTACCATTTATCTAATATCGTAGCCACATGATCACAATAAAATGAAGGGTGTAAAATTGAATGTAAGTCTTTTTTACTTATACTAGGTGTAAGTAGATCATTTCCCTATATAGGACATATTTAGTAAGAGAAGTGATTATTGTGAGAGGATGAGATGAGTGAATCTTGACCATACAACCATACATGGATGGTAAAGATTAAAAGTTACTTAAAGATCATGTGACCACTTAAAAAAATCACATGCATTTATATTCTAACCTTAATTATTCATGTAAAATTCAATTGTTAAGATTCGCTCCTCTCATCCTCTCACAATAAACACTCCTCTTACCTAATACACTTCCTATATATAAGTCATAATTTTAAATTTCATTATCTCTATTTATACAAAAATATATATGAGTGTATTATTATAATGGTAAGAATATATAAGAAATTAAAAAAATTAATATTTAAAAATTAAATTATTTTTTAAAATAATATTTTAAAAGTTTTATTAAACAGAAAAATTTGATAGTATAAGGTTGGGGATTGTTCGGTATCTGTATCCATGTTTTGTAACGGTCGGTATCTATGTTTATGTTTGAAGTTTTAGTTGGTAGAATTAAAATTTGATTGGAATATTCTGTATCTATTTTGAAAATTATTTATTAAAGGAAGAATTTGATGAATTATTAATTGTAATAGTTAAAAACTTTAATCCTCCGTACAAGGCTAAGCATACATATATATATATATATATATATATATATATATATATAATTTTTTAAAAATAATTGCAAAGAATTGAATGGCGTGAAGTAAAATCACATGAAATTGAAAAAAAAAAACAAAAAACTTTTAAACAAACATGCACTAAAATGCTGGCATTCGCAGCCACTTTCGTTTCGCTCCACACTTTCTCTGCTGAATCGTTGAAACTGAAAAACCAGAACCGCCAATTCCCAAACCACCACACACAACACAGTCACACACACACACCCTCTGATATCGCATCTCATGTCGCCATTTGCCGAGTGACGCTGAACCACCAAGTGTCCTCGTTGCATCGCTATCTGCCTCCTTCTTCTTCTTGTTTCTGTTGGTATCAATGTTTGTGAAGATGCAACTCTTGTACGCCACCAACTTTTTCCACACACCCATATTCGCAAACGCAAAAGCAAACGGAAACAAAGCTTCAGTTTCAGTTTCGCAATCACTTTCTCCATCAGAGAAAGCCGAACAAGTTACCCACAGAAGCAGAGATCAAAGACTCCCTCATAATAATAATAATAATACCACCAACGGAAGCAGCAGCACTGTTAAGCGTTCTTCTGCTGGACATGGAATAAGAGGTCGCGTGAATCAAGACACCCAGTTGAAGAAACAGAGTTTAGAGAAGAATTCACATGATGGGGTTATCAGAAAAGGTAAAATGAGTGATGAATTAAAGGTGCACACCAAGTGTTCGACGAAATGGGTGTCTTATGGTGGAAGCATTCCTGCTATTCTGAAAGCTTTGGATACCATTCGGGACGTGGACGAGGCGTTGAGGCCATGGGAAGAGAGGATTAACAAGAAGGAAAGGAGTATCATTTTGAAGGAGCAGTGTAGGTGGGATAGGGCTTTGGAGATTTTTGAGTGGTTCAAGAAGAATTGCCATGAATTGAATGTGATTCATTATAATATTATGCTTAGGACTCTTGGCAAAGCGCGGAAGTGGACCCATCTGGAGAGCTTGTGGAATGAGATGAATGCGAGAGGGATTGCCGCGACAAATTCTACTTATGGAACTTTGATTGATGTTTATAGCAAAGGTGGACTTAGAGAAGATGCGATTTTTTGGCTTGAGAGGATGCTTGGACAAGGGATGGAACCTGATGAGGTCACTATGGTGATTGTAGTTCAATTGTACAAGAAGGCAGGAGAATTTCAGAAAGCTGAAGAGTTTTTCAGAAAGTGGTCATTAGGTAAACCTTTGAGGCCACAGAATAACAATAAATCGGGTTCTCCAGAATTAGACAAGAGGGTATCGTATACTAATGCTTCTTTGAACTCACATACGTATAACACCTTGATTGACACATATGGAAAGGCTGGTCAGCTTAAAGAAGCATCTGAAACTTTTGTTAAGATGCTTAAACAAGGCATACCGCCAACCACAGTGACATTCAATACAATGATTCACATTTGTGGAAACCATGGACAACTAGAGGAAGTAAGTTCACTTCTGCAAAAAATGGAAGAGCTTCAATGCTCACCTGACACAAGGACATATAATATTCTCATCTCTCTCCATACTAAGCATAATGATATAGATATGGCAGCAAAATATTTTAAGAGGATAAAGGAGGCCTGCCTCGAACCAGATCTTGTGAGTTACCGTACCCTCTTGTATGCATACTCAATAAGGAAAATGGTTCATGAAGCAGAAGAGCTTATATCAGAGATGGATGAGAGGGGCCTTGAAATTGATGAATTCACCCAGTCTGCTTTGACTAGGATGTACATAGAAGCAGGAATGCTTGAACGGTCCTTGTTATGGTTTCAGAGGTTTCATCTTGCTGGCAATATGGCATCTGAGTGCTATGCTGCCAACATTGATGCATATGGGGAGCATGGGCATACTTTGGAAGCTGAGAAAGTCTTCATTTGCTGCCAAGAAATGAAGAATCGCAGCATCCTTGAGTTCAATGTGATGATTAAAGCTTATGGCATAGGGAAATGCTATGACAAAGCATGTCAATTGTTTGATAGTATGGAGAAACATGGTGTAGTTGCAGACAAATGCAGCTATAGTTCTCTCATACAAATTTTGGCCAGTGCAGACAAGCCTCATATTGCCAAACTTTATCTGAAAAAAATGCAGGAGGCAGGATTAGTGAGTAATTGCATCCCATATTGTGCCGTGATTTCCAGCTTTGCAAAATTAGGCCAATTGGATATGGCAGAAGATATATACAAGGAAATGATTGGACATGGTGTGCAGCCTGATGTTATAGTTTATGGGGTATTGATCAATGCTTTTGCTGATGTTGGAAGGGTTAAAGAAGCCATCAGTTATGCTGATGAAATGAAAAGAGCAGGCTTGCCAGGGAATACTGTTATATATAATTCTTTGATCAAGTTGTATACAAAAGTTGGCAACCTGAAAAAAGCTCAAGAAACATACAGGTTGCTTCAATCATCCGAAGGTCATTCTGTATATTCTTCTAATTGTATGATTGATCTTTATACTAAGCGATCTATGGTTGACCAAGCAAAAGAGATATTTGAGACCTTGAAGAAAAAAGGAGCTGCAAATGAGTTTACGTTTGCAATGATGCTATGTTTGTATAGGAAAGTTGAGAGGCTTGATGAAGCCATTCAAATTGCAAAGCAGATGAGAAAATTGGGACTCTTAACGGATTTGTTAAGTTATAATAATATGCTTGACGTGTATGCTATTGCTGGGAGACCCAAGGAAGCCATAGAAACTTTCAAAGAAATGGTAAGAGCTGCCATTAAACCTGATGATTGTAGTTTTAAATCACTTGGAATTCTTTTGCTGAGATATGGAGTATCACGGCAGGCTGTTTGCAAATTAGAAGTATTGATGAAAAAGGATGCTTCTCATGGTTTGCAGGCATGGATGTCAGCACTCTCAAATGTGCTTGAAGTAGATGATTATGATAACGAATAGATATATCCTCTGCAACTTGTCTTCAAAGACCTTGCTTAGTTAGGCTTGCAAAGTTTAGTTGATTGTTTAAATGATATGGGAATGGGACCAGGTTGACAAGCATGTCAGTTGCACTCATTCGTTCACCAGTTCAAACTCCCAAGTGCATTATATAATGCAAGACTGACATGATACTGTCATTGGTGTGCTTCATTTTGATTCAGTCGATGGCTTAAAAAGGTCAATAAGAACTTGGTTTGAAGCTGTGAGAATAAACATGCAACTTTTTAAGGTGATCTGTGTAAATCTTGCAATCTGACTATGGACTGAGGTATGAGGATCACCTTGTACTTTTTTCCAAATGCAACCAAGGTTTTCTGAAGCCCTCATTTCGAGCCAACAACAGTGAGAAGGAATCCAAGGAAGAAGGCAAGCACAAATCCTTGTCATTTTGAAGAACCACGAGAAAGAATAAAATGTAAATTAAAAAAATTAGTATACCTAATGAAACCCTCGTTGGATAAATTTATCTATATGTAAAATTCCCTTTTCAAAATGAAAGGGAAAATCATATGCTCAAGTTGTTCTGACTACTTCCTTTGTTGTTTACTGTTTGTAAAATGACACTTCTCTTTTTGGAAATGTGGCTAATGGTGTACTAGACCCTTATTTTATATATTAACAAATTGAGGGTGTTTCGTACCTTTAATTTGTTTTGCAGAGTTTTCCTGTTATATTGTTAATATAAATAGTGGAATACGTTGTGTAAGTTTGATTGTCAGCTCTTCACTGTTTAATGTTTCTTAAGTTGAAGAGAATGCATGTGATAGGTACCAGAAAATGATGAACAAGAAATGGATAGAAACACTGGTATATTGATTAATCTTTGGACGATATCAAGTTGATATCAAATCCAGTAATGTTGTTATAGCTTCTAGGAAAACAGAAATAAGAATAAGCAAATTTGAGAGTGTTCAATTCTCTCCCAAGTCCAAGCCGAATTCTAGCCTACCTTCTAAGCTAACCAACACCCACATATTTCTCCCCCACTCATGTTTCCCTCCATTCACTCTCAACAGAATCTTCACCCCACTACTCCTTACCAGCTCAGCAAGTTAGTTACAATTAAAGCCCTGTTTGTTTTTTCTCATTTTCAGGGCCCAAACAGTTCTTTCTAGAATAAACCTCAATTACTACCCATTTTTCTTGGGGGTTCCTATCAACACTCCCCTCCCCCCCCCAAAGACTCACCTTGTCCTCAAGGTGAAATTCAGGAAAATTCTCTTGGACAGAGGTCACTGGTTCTGATTGTTAAATTGATGATACAAGACTTTTACTGTCAAGGTTCCTCGATCCTTCTTATCTTTCACCTTCAGCGTATCAAGTGATGGTAGCAGCCTCAATGCGAGCTCCTTTTCAGTTTCTGCTTCCAAGTAAATAAGGGGTAATTTTACTATTCCCAATTGCTTATCTTGCCCATTGTCTTTAACAAAAACCTCAAGAATGAGTGACTGGGTCTCCTTGTCTTCTGCAATCAAGTGAAAAGTCTCATTCCAAACAGGATTCAAGTTGTCATCAATAACCTTGGTTTTAACCTTAAATAGTGGTTGAATATGCACAACTATATAAGGATCTGATTTTCCACTCATTTCCATATTCTTTAAATCATTTGCTTTCACTACAGTCACTGTAAGCCTTCCCTGTGGTTTAAGCTCTAGTTCACTAGTATCAACAGGTATACCGCCAAGTGGAACGACAATTCTATGAGGCCATTGGAGCATATTAGTAACAATTGAGTTCACAGTATCATCAATCAATCATATTTGAAATTCCAGGAAGTGCCATCAAACTTCCACCAACAACTTTCAGAGTGTAATCAATCCTAGGCTTTTGGCTCAGCAAGTAGGGCAACAACAACAGTTGAAATGCAAGGGATTTCTTCAGCAATTGGAATATAACACGAATTATGGTGAAAACCTGTAGATCCTTCAACTGAATAGTGATTGATGCAACAAGTGCAGCTTCAACAGCCAAAATAATACTGGAATCACCACCCCAACGCAAATCAATGTCCATTATGATTTGACCTTTGGTAAGACTCTGAACACGAATCCTTTCAATTTTTGGAGCCACCGTTCCAAGTGACAATTTGTTGAACTTTAGCGAAGTAATACCACGAGGTATGTACTCTTCCAGTAGTGGTTCAACAGATTCTTTGATCACTAGAGATGCTGCCTCTATTTCTCCTTCTTCCTTCTTCATTCTTCTAGTGGTCTATGTCATCAGCTGGCTGCACTTTCAATTCCCATTCTTCAGCTAGAAAGGATGGCAATGGTTGGTATTCTGATAGGCAATGGTTTGGGTAGGGGTCTTGTAGCAGCTGAAAAAAACTACCACCACGGTCCCATTGTTTGAAGCACGAGGACCAAGTGATGTCAGGGTCTCCTCTAATTTCAATTGGACGTCCATCCACCGTTGCCTTGATGACTAATTCCTTGAAGTTGGCCTTGATTTCTCATAACCCTTCAAGCCATTAAAATCCCAGCACCACATCTGCTCCTACTAAATCAAATCGGAAGAAGTCTTGTATTATCACCACTTTTGGCAGGTTCAGTTGAACCCCTCGACACACCCCATGGCATCTAATGCGTTGGCCGTTCCCAACTTCGACGGAATATCCCTTGGTCTACTCCAACTGTAACTGCAATTTCCCGTTAATCAGTCCCCACAGCTTCAACGACTTCTTAGAAGTCGCCCCCGCCATACTCCCCATGCTTGGATGCATAATAGCATTTTCAGATTCTTCATCTCCTGTTTCCACCTCTCCTTCTCATTCTTCTTTCCCTCCGTCAAGTCCCAGTATGAGAAAATTGAGCTGACGGTTCCGACAAACATATCCTGATCCGAAATGCTCATCGCAGTGGAAACAGAGTCCCCGTTGCCATCTGTCTTCAATTTTGTCGTCGGTCAGGCGGCGAAACCCAGCCCCTCGTCGGCCATTCCCACTCGCCCCCATTCCATTATGCATTCTGATCGACTCTGCTCGTGAACCCATGGCTGAGGGCAGAGACGTTTCCCCGTTTGCAATCGTTGTTGAAGAGACAGAAGCTTGCCTTCGATGTTGGGTTGCCATCCAATACTGGGCCCATTCTGCTGAGCCCACCTCCCTTGTTTATCAAAGCTAGCTTGTTCACATTGGGCCCGACCCGACCTAGCGCTAGCTCCACCATCCGGCCCAACATACGATCTCTTTCTTCGATTCTCTATGCCAACGACATCACTTCGCCTAGCTTGACTATTTGGGGCAGCCTTACTTCTGCCTTGATCTCATCTCGGAGGCCGTTCATGAACGCTACCTTTAGTACCTCTTCATCCGTGTGACATAACGGCGCAGGCAACAGCTCGAAACTTTCACGGCCCATTCTATACCCAACCCCAAGGTACCAACTTTGACGTTCACACCACCTCTGGTGTCGCTAATGCCATCAACCCACTAAAGCCTAGAGCGGATCTTCCTCAACTCCCTCCCAATCAAGGACCCTCCGACTGCAGCAAGCAAGGGTACAAATGATGGTTAATGATCAAGGGCTCCTCTTCTCTGCATTCTCTTAGTATTTTTGTTTCATTTTTTCTTTTTTTAAATGCTGCATTGATAATGTTTTGTGTCAATAAAGCTCTTTTTTTTTTTCAAACTCAAATGACTCAGCCGGGTCATATAACCACCCAGTTCATCGAGTCAATGGAAACTTGGCCGGTTCAAACCAGTTTTTACCGGTCTAAATGCATGTCTGATCTAAGAGATGACTCGGACTCACTAGCTGACCGGCTCACTAATTTATTGGTCCAATCGGCCGATTCAATCCATAGTTTAATAATACTACTTTAAAGTATCTATTGAAACATTGAGAATTATAGAAAAGAAAGTTGGTAGCACAATTTAACCCCTCTTCATTTCACAGGGGAACAATGTCTTATAAATTAAAAGTAAAAATTATTCCCAATATCTTAATTGTTATCACTGCAAAACAATCACAAATTTTCCTACCTACATCTTTGATCTCTCACTATGATAACATGGATGCCTTCTAACAAATAAGTAAAAAAAGGCTACAATAGTGGTGAAGTACCACTATGTTTCAGATTCAACAGGGAAATAGCCCGCTAAAAATTCATGCCACCCATGCCACCAGGCATAGCAGGAGCATCATCATCATCCTTTGGGAGTTCAGCCACAACAGCTTCAGTTGTTGTCATCAAAGATGATACACTGCAGAAAAATGGTGATCAGCAAAGCTATATGATGAACATACCAAATAGTATACATCCATATCTACGGCAAATTTCTCAAGATCCTACCTGGCTGCATCAACCAAGGCAGTCCTAATCACCTTCAATGGATCAATGATTCCAGCTTTAACCATATCAACATATTCACCTAATTATGAAGCAGGAAAAAATTTGACAGCAGAATCAGTAATAACGGAAGTGCCTTATCTTTCAACATTAAAAGTAAACACAACCGGGAAAAAGAAAACAAGGAACACTGACCTTTGGCTGCATCATATCCAAGATCAGGGTTATTCTGTTCCAATAGTTTGCCAACAACAACAGCACCCTCAACTCCCGCATTTGATGCAATTGTGTGCACAGGTGTCTACATTGTTTGTTAAAACAGGTAGTAAAAGAGTGAGCAGCTAAAATTGAAATTTAAGTTAAACTAAGTTAACATACTATATCTTAAAGGCAAATCCAGCTCAAAATATTACAGAATGAGGCCTGAAAAGAATCAGTAAGTGAGGAGAAAGAAAAACAATCTGTTACAGGTTTTCCTTACATAATGTATCGAGTGGTGCCCTGCCAAAAGCAAAATGCTATGGATGATTTAAACCAAAAATCAGTAAAAGTACAGAAAACACTAACCTTTAAAGCATTTTGGATAATCTGAACGCCTATCTTTTGATCAAAGTTGGCAGTTTGAAGCTTATCCAACTCATTTGATGCATAAAGAAGAGCAACACCACCACCTGTGCAAAACATAATATGTCTGATCTGATTGGAGGATGTAAAATTAAGTATACAACTGCCATTGCTAATAATTTACCTGGTACTATGCCCTCCTCTACAGCTGCCTTGGTTGCATTTAAGGCATCTGTCACTCTATCCTTCTTCTCACCAACTTCAGCCTCACTGGCTCCTCCAATCTGCAAAAGTTAAGTTTCGGATGTTAATTTTATCATTACAGAACCTTAGGATGTTCACCAGGTAAAAAACCCATTAACAAGCAAGGTCAATGTAAATAAGCACACCTTAAGCACTGCAACACCCCCAGAAAGCTTGGCTAATCTTTCCTGTAGCTTTTCCTTGTCATAATCTGAAGAGCTATTTTCAATTGCTGACCTAATCTGTTTGTCAAAATTCATCACAAGAAACAAGACAGAAACATCAATAAACAATTTGACCTATCACTGCATGAAAACAGAATACACCAACAATGGTAGAAACAAATCTAATAGGAGATTCACTCAAACCTGCTCACATCTTTCTTCAATTGCTTTCTTGTCACCAGCTCCGTCAAGAATGACAGTGTCATCTTTAGAAATAGTTATCTAAAACATTAAGAGCCTCAGTTAGTTGTCTAAATCAATTAATCCTATATATTGTCAGGATAAGAATGGTGACAATTTATTTCAAGCTTAAACACGAGTAGTTGCTCCAGAAAGTCTGCAATGTGCATCCTCTACCAGAACTGTCCAATCTTGAACATCAACCAAGAAAGAGTACCAAAACTCTAACGTGCATTCAAATGCTATAACAAATTAAGCTAAAAGGTTACCCTTTTGCAAGTGCCAAGCATTTCCAGATCCACTTTTTCAAGATTCAAGCCAAGCTCTTCATTGATAAGCTAAATGGATAGAGAAAATGTATCATTCACAGCTTTGTAATGTAGGATTTTATATAGTAGTAACCTCACAGCGAACAGAAAACTTACTTCACCTCCTGTAAGAACCGCAAGATCCTGGAGACCTGCTTTCCTATTTTCACCAAAACCAGGGGCTTTAATGGCACATACCTAAGGCAATGCAACAAATACCACATCAAATAAACATAACCAAGAATCCAAAATTTAAGGCAACGAAGACCTAAAAAGTAAAGCTACAGATAGGGAAAACAAACCTTGACTCCAGCACGAAGCTTATTTAGAATAAGAGTTGCAAGGGCATCACTTTCCACATCCTCAGCAACAATCAATAAAGGTCTTTGTCTCTGTTGATAAGAAAGTGTCAACCAATATCAATATTTTAAAAGTCAATGCAAAATGAATCAAATGACATTGCTCACCTTCAAAGCCAACTCTAATACTTTAACTACAGCATTTATACTTGAGATTTTCTTCTCATGGATTAGAATGAGAGGATCCTCAAGTTCCTGTAGGCACAAAGACATGACATGGTTACACATAATATATTAAAAAAATAAAAGAAGGGTTCATTACCAAGGTATTCTGTGAAGTAGAGAGATAGAGAGAGAACATACACATTTCTGGTTCTTCTGGTTTGTTATGAAATATGGAGAAATGTAGCCCCTGTCAAGCTTCATTCCTTCAACTACTTCTAACTCATTATACAAAGTCTTGCCATCCTGAAACAGTTTAAAAGTTAGGTCAAAGCAAATCCAGAAATGCATGGCATAAATATTCAAACCACGTAAGGCAAGGACAAAGGCTCAATAATGGATGGCTGACACAGAAATTAGAATCATGAGGGAAAAAGTCAGGAAATAACATCTACTGTACATTACATTAGCAAGATAAAAAAAATTACAAAAATATCCTCTCCCCACAAAGAAAGTAAAACCCTCTCCCCACAAAGAAAGTAAAACCCAAAGAAAATAAAATGTTTACAAAATGAGCATATATAAACTTACTGAGATTGTGATTACACCCTCTTTGCCAACTTTCTCCATAGCTTTTGCAATTAACTCACCAATTTCTCTCTCACCATTAGCTGATATTGTCCCAACCTATCATTGAAAATTTAAAAATAGAAAGTTCAATTAAAACTCACAATCCTTGCTGCTGTCTCCTGCAATATGCCAGTGGAGGTTCTAACAAAATTTCATACACAAACCTGGGCTATTTCTTCAGAAGTACTAATCATCCGTGCTCTGCTTTTAAGGTTTGTTACCACAGCATCAACAGCCATATTTATACCTCGCCTCAGGTCCATTGCATTCATTCCAGCTGCAACTGACTTGCACCCTTCCGTAAATATTGCTCGAGTAAGAATTGTAGCACATGTGGTTCCTGCCAAATTTAGATTGCTCCCTCATTATTTGGTCACAGTAACATCCCCAAAATAATTGCACAATATCAGCATGTCAAATGTAACAGTATATGGATTTCTATCATCTATACATATACCATGTCGTATGAATATGGCCAAACCAATTTCCAACCGTCAAAGAACCATGCAATCTAGCCTTTCTTCAATAACAAAGTAGCCAATGTTGAAGATCTAACTATAAAGTCTAAACTTTTATGGTTATAACAGCTTACCGTCACCAGCCACATCATTGGTAGCATTAGCAACCTGCTTTACAAGACTGGCACCTATATTCTTGACTTTATCCTTGAATTCAATGCTCTTTGCAACAGTTACTCCATCTTTTGTCACTTTAGGGGCACCATAACTTTGCTCAATCACCACATTACGCCCCTAAAAACAGAAGAAATTTAACATCAATAATCATGATTCTTGAACAACACAAATTAAATGATAGGACAATAATTGATATCTTTCATTATAACATCAAACAGTACTGCTCTTCCGTTAAAAAAAAAAACAAGAATTTGATTGAATAAAAATCTGGGATCAGCAATCATACATATAAAGTTTCATTTCCAACCCCTTCCCCTTGTTCTACCAACCTATACCAAACACATTTTCACCAGTAAGGAAATCAATGATCTGCTCAGTTACCTTAGGACCCATGGTAACTTTTACAGCATCAGCAAGCTCTTCAACACCCTTCAGCATCAGAGCCCGAGCCTCCACACCAAATTTAATATCTTTGGCCGCATAGTTCCTGCTCCAACTCACCCTACTTCCAATCTATGTAATGCAACAAAAAAAAAACCATAGAATGACCAAAAGTTAAGGTTAAAAGGGATTATCAATCTCAAATCAGTTTCAACCAAAAAAAAAAAAAGTGCTATTGAAGAAGAGTGTTTCACCTGTTGACTGCTGCTCCTAGCAATCCTGCAACCAAAAGAACAATAATTTACAATCGGAACCATTCAAAACAATGGAATATCTTAGCACAAAATATCCACAAATAGGCAATCCACATGGCAGGATCTGTGTAAGACACAATACCCAAAACAAGAAAAAGTAATAATTTTGATCCATTTTCAAGCATTTTCTCAGCGACCCAGAAGAACAATTTCAGAAAACAGTCTCAAGACACAAGCGGGAGGGTATACAAGAGTAGTTCAAAAGTTCTCTGAAACCAAAAGGGGGGCACTGCCATTGGTGACTTACCGAGCTTTGGAGGCAAGGGAAGTGGCAAAGCGGTACATGATGATGTGGTTGTTTGGATTGAGTATTGGGTAACTGAGAAACACACTCGAGAAATTGCAGAGACTGATGCAAGGGGATAACGCTGCACGGGTCCCTTTTCAAGGGAAGGTAAGGGAAGGCTCTAGAAGAAGCAGCTTCTAGGGTTTAGGGTTTTATGTTTTTGGGGTTTTTGTTTTGGTTTTTTTTTTTTTTTAACGTGGTTAATCGTGTGTTTCAAGTTTTATAAAGCTATTTATTTATTTATGGAAATAACGTTTGATATAAAAAAAAATTTTAAAAAAAATGTTTTTGGGCACTATTCATTTAAGGAAAGTCACATTTTTTATGTTTTCCTTGAATTTTATTCTTATGATGAGGGTTGGGTTTGTTTTTTTTCTTTGGTATGAAAATGGAAATTATCTTGTAATTTATCCATTAACTTTTATTATTACTTCTTTCTCTTATTATTTGATTTTTTTTAAGTAAAAAATTTAAAAAAAAAATCCTAAAAATATTAAATACTAACCAAACATGTTTTTGAATTTATCCAAAATAATATTTTTGATTATAATATTCATGAGAATGTCATTCTTAAAAATGTAATCATACTAGTGTTTTTGACTTGTGCATTACATATGATAATAACTTCTACCAAATTATTGTCTTTATATATAACAATTTAACTTAATTCCATTATATAAAATTATTTATCTTCATATACACTTATTATTTCATCCAAAATAAAAACTTTAATTAGGGGTATAAATTATTATATAAACATTCAGGATGTGTTTGTTTATGTATTTTTCTTTTACTTAAAAGTGTTTTTAATAAAAAAATCACTTATACAAGACACTACACGGATATTAAAACACACAAAATTCAAAAAATTATAGAATTTATATATATATATATATAATTACAAAATTTTTAAAAAAAATTATAATTCATTAATATTATTTTTATAAACTTGAAAATTTACAATATCTTAATATATATTATATGTGTAAATATTTATTACCTAAAAAATATGAAGCATAATTTTTATTGACATATTTTAAAAAAGCTCCTAAACTAACTTCTCTTAATAGAACTAACTATATACAAGTACATGTACATAAAAAAAAATTAACTAGAGGGAATATTGGTGTGAGGCAAACTTCGATAACGACAAATTAGACAGCTTGATACGAGTAGAAGTAAAATGAGTAGATAAAAATAGTGATGTGTGAAAAGATAAAACTTAAAAGTCTAATAATGACGTGTGAAAAGATAAAATTTAAAATACTGATATGTGGAAATAGTGGCTTAGGACGTCAGTTATGTGATTAGGCTTATGTGGGTTACGGACTTATTAATTGAACGTTAGTCATGGAAATTAATTTTTTAAAAAAATATTAATGAGTGTTTTTATTCAAGTGGTGAGACGTGTTCAAATTAAAAATAATAATATTTTTAATCATACATTCGAACGCAAAAAATTCGTATGAATATATCTATAACACGGGTTATTTTAAGAAAAAACGTGTTCGTAGCTTCATAGTTTATAAGAAATTTTAAAGTGTTTTTGGATAAACTTTTAAAAATAATAATCAGAATAAAAAAAAAGATTTCTAATTATTTTAAGAAATTATAATAAATAGCTTTTAAAAAAATTTTAAAAAAAATGTAAAAGAGAGAAAAGTCATTTAAACAGCTGAAATGTGAGATTTTGATGTTTAGGAGGCAATAAATCACATGGAAGACCAGTTTTTAAGCTTTTCTTTGGTCCCAATTTCACGAATTGTTGGCAAAGGAAAAGTGACTAAAAATTATAGCCTTTCCTCCACTGATCTTTTCCATTCTCCTGTTGGAACTGTCTAATTGACACTGTGTTTAGACATATCTTTGACAATAAGTGGGGGGCTACTATGGTTTCTAAGTACTTAAATTTGGTTGCTCATGGTTCTTTCAAGGTCCAACCCAGGGGGGCTACTGCTTTTTCTTTGCCTTGGTGCAACTCAACCCATGAAATATTTAAGCATTCTTCTGCTGCAAATAGTGCACATGTATATGCCAAGCATACATCAGTTTACTAAGTCTTTGGCAAAAATTAAGCTCCAAGTGGACCTTGACATTCCTGAAAGAAAAGATCGAAGTGGTGACTCAAAAGCAGGAGTGGAATAAAAATTTTGATAAAATCAAACACAAATGAAGTTTTCTTGACCCATCAAACAATAGTTTATCAGGGAAAATCCCAGTATATGCAGAGGGAGATATACTAAACCTGTATACTATTGATCTATCAGGCAACAATCTATCAGGAGGAATTCCTGCTTGGATGTGTGCAACAGCTTCACTAAGAATTGTTCAACTGAGCAACAATAACCTTTCTGGGGATTTATCATCCACCTTGCACAATTGCACCCATTTCTACACAATTGATCTTGGAGATAATGCATTTTTTGGTACCATACCTGAGTGGCTTGTTCTAAACTTAACTAGGACAAGAGAGCTAAGACTACAAGGCAATGTGCTTACTGGAAATATCCCTGAAAGTTTGTGCCACCTATCTTATCTTCATGTTCTTGATCTTGCATATAATAACTTAACAGGTCATATCCCTCCATGCTTGGGCAATATGACAGGTTTCAAAGCACCAAGTCTTTATTCTGTGGAGTACTTTGAGCACATGGATTTGTCCATGAAAGGAAGATCAATGGAGTACACAACACAAATGCATCTCTCTGGGGAGATCCCACAAACTTTGACAGAGCTTTCATACTTGGTTTCCTTGAACTTGTCTTGTAACCAGTTGAGTGGGAGGCATACCAGCAAACAGTGGAGCACTACATCAATTGGAAAGCCTTGACCTCTCTAGCCAGGGACCTAAGTAGAAAAGAGTGGAGACTCATGCCCCCACTCAACTTCCAAACTTTTCTTTGATTTTATATATATATTTATTTTTTTATTCTTTTATATAAATATAAAAAAAATTTTGCCCTAGCAAATTTAAAATTTCTTCTCTAACAACCATCTCTCAGGCGCAATACCTCCAAGCATGGCTTCCATGACATTCTTAAGCCATTTGAACTTGTCATATAACAACTTGTCTGGTGAAATACCAATGGCCAATGTCAATCAGTTCCATACCTTCACTGATCCCTCCATTTATGAGGGAGGGTAACCCACAACTTTTGCGGGACACCTTTGCCCACTAAAGTGTTCAGAGTCTGTTGATGAAGACCACAAATTTAAACACCCTAATGACATAGATGATGATCTAGACAGTTCCCATGACAAGTTATGGTTCTGTTTGAGCATAGGACTCGGCTATGCTGTGGGATTCTGGGTTGTAAGTAGCAGCTTAGTGATAAAGGAATCTTGGAGACATGCCTATTTTCGGTTTGTTGATTCCATGAAAGATTGGATTTTGGTTGTTATTATTGTGAGTTGGGCTCGTATTCAAGAAAGTTTAAACTAGAAGACAATTGAGATGGGCTCTCTCTACTTGTGATTAAGGTTAATTTGTTTCATTAAGGAGCACAGACATTATGTATGCTGAATAAAGAACTAATATATGTTGATGAGGAGGTTTTTCCTTTAATATTTTTTATTGTTAGGCACTGGGCACTGCATGCATGCTGGAATAATGAGAAAAGATACTTACAATTCATTTTCTTTATATCATTTTTACACAATTTTTTTTTAGATAATAAAATAAAAAAACACATATTGCAATACATAATTTCTACTTTTTATTTTTTAAATAAGTAAGATGTAAACATAGTATAATTTTATGGTGTATAAATATCATTACTCATATCCGCCTAATGTACTATTAAAATCGCCTTGAAAAGGACTTAGCACCACTGTCATATTAATGCTTTTAAATTGATTTAAGTGACATAAATAATCTTAATGCGAAAAACATAAAAATGTTAACATTTCTCATGTATAACGTTTGAATTTAATTTATTTAATAATGATAACAAAAAATATTATCATTAAAAAAGAGCAAATACAGTTTTATTTATGAAAAAAATGAAACGTGTTTAATTATTTTAGATGAGATACTTTATACATTTTGTTATAATTTTTTCTTTGTGATATTTTATATAATACAATTGTGTTCCACTTTATTGCTATACTTTTTAATAATCTTTTACTTGGAATTTATGTGGGTTAATTTTTTTTTTCTCATAGTATCTCCCATCCGATAAGTGAGAGATTAATCTCCTGAAGTTTTGTCATGTGCCTAAGTTGAGACTCCTTCTAATTGTATTATTTCTATACACATAAATTTCATAATCGAATCCAAGACCATATACTTAAAAGACTTTGAGTTTATTATACTCGAATCAACATACGTTAATTATATAGGTTATATTTAATAAAGAACAATAAATATAATTCTATAAAGTAAATTAAATATCATTCTATGAAGTATGAAATCACCAATCTAATAATCTCATCTCTTTAAAAAAGGGGTTGATTGTATGAAATGAGGCATGGACTAAAATCACCATTCTATACTCTACTAACAAATATGAAAATATTTATTTCATGAAATCTTTTATATATAAAAGTAGAATACAAGATACAAAAGGTTTCAATAAGAGAATTCTTTGCTTTTAGAATTATATAGTTATATAATATATATAAAAAAATATACATGACTTCATAATTAGATATGTGTTATTCGATATGAAATAATATTTTTAAAAATATATCATATACAAATATATGATCCTAATAACTACTATGTGACATCTCATGTTTGTAATTTAAAAGAAGGTATACATGTATTGTCATGTCTAAATTAAATTTATTACTCACACATATAAATATAAAAATTTATAATTACTTATTAATTACCTTGACATATATACATTTGCATATTAATTCATATTAAAAAATTCAAAAAATTCTCACTTATCTATAATGATCATTTTATTAAGTATTTTTTCATAGGTGTTTAATACTATTTCTGTATTATATATAGTCACCAAATTTTTATAAAATTACTATATTTATTCATATATAATTATTTTATATTATTTAAAAAACTTCAATATATATATGATAAGATTCCAACCAAAAACCAATTGGTATTAAGTAGAGTGACTTAACAGATATATAAACCGCACTCAAAATATATATATATCACCTTAAATTAATTAATTATATTTTAAAAGTAGATTTAAAACAAGCTCAATTATTATATTTATTCATATATAATTATTTTATATTATTAGAAAACTTCAATATATATATCACACATGAGTAAAAATTTTGCATAAAAATATAGTAAAATTAATTAAATATAATTTATTATGAGAAAATTAAGAATTTATTTAGTATTTTTTAAACTAAGAAAATATGGTAAATTGTTTTGATATACTCTTAATAATAAGTTGATAAAACAACCAAATAAATAAACATATAAAAATTAATATTAAAAGACAAAAAAACTATAGAATAAAAAATTAAAATTATATTCAATTATATAAACTAATTATTTATTGGGAGGTCATATAAAATAAAAATTTATCAAGATTTGCTACATAACTTGATTATCATAGTACGGAAAGAATCAGTTAATGAAAACAAAAATATGATTTTGAGTAAGTCGCACTATAGACTCTATTAATTATAACTGAATCAAATTCATCTATACTATTTGAGATGTCATATCTTTAAGTTAGATATATTTTTTTATGTATTTTAATATTTTTAATTTTTGTGCAAGGATACAAAACATTAGTTCAAAGATAGAAAAGATGAGCACTGAACCATACTAACAATTGAGGTGATTATCTTCTTCACCTTATAAAATTGAAGATATCTGAATGAATCGGTTGCTTAAAGTGGTTCATTTGTTGTTAGCCAAAAAGGTTGCAAAGCTCTCTAAGGATTGAGGTAAATGTTCTTTGTACTCAATTTTCTTTCTCTATTTATCAACCTGACTTTCTGTATATTTATTTTATTTCTCTCTGCTATTAAATTTGTCAAATTTCCCCCCATTTTGCCATATATATTTGCCTTCTTCAACTAGCTCAAGGTCTTTAAACAGCATTGAAGACTCAATAATTGCCATTGGGGATTACCTTTCACATGGCCGGAATTTGCAAGACTCTAAATAGCTTTCAATGTTTTTTTTTCTTATGTATTCTGTTTGGTTTAATGAAATATTCTAAATAGCTTTCAACAACATCCTAAATAGTTTTGAATTTTTTTTTATTCCTTATATATTCTTTTGTGCATTAGTGTCACTTTCTGACTCAGTTAGCGTAAAAAAATCTAAGTTTGTCCCATCAATTCTTGTTACAGTTTGCTCCTTTATGAAGTGTTGGAAATATCTTAGTTTAATTTTCTCTATCCTGCTCTCAAAATATAAATTTTTTCTTCCTGTAAGATACAGATGAAACTCAAGTGTAATAACAATCGAAAATTTTTCTTAGAAAACATTCTCAATGTGAGTAAGGGTTCACAGACCAGTTTTCTTAAATCTCCACTATAACATAATGAGAATACAAAAATACAATAATATTGATATTCAATTTTGTTAAAGGGATAAAACTATCACTTTAAGTTGTAAGTTTTTCTTAAAAACTCTCATGAGGTTACGAAAACTTTCTATTTTCCTCTCACTACTAGAAGCCTCGTATTAGGCTTCGAGAGCTCGAAGGCTATGTTTTCGATGAAAAATTGCTCTCTTTTATAGAGAGCAAATGCATATTGTTATCAATGCAACACCTTCCGTTTTTTCAAGCACCGAAAAAAAAAGCGAAAAAAACTACCATCCACCAACCTGAATTTTTGTCAACAATTGCAAAATTCAACATCCAAAAAAATTTGCACATGAAAGGCTGGGTTCTCTTGTATTCTCATCTTGGGCATGGGGAAAATATCCTTGGATCTATTGTAATTGATACTAAGCCTTCATAACTTCTTTACAGGCTTCTAACTTCTCTTTGGTGTAGCACTTTTGTCAACATACGCTAAACTCGTTGTTGTTGGTGTGGATTTTCTCAACCTTTCTCATTTTATCCAACATATCATGGATCCAGTGATACCTCACGTCGATGTGTTTCGACCTTGAATGAAATGTCGAGTTCTTGCTGAGATATATTGTGCTTTGACTATCGCAATAGAGAACATAACTTTCCTGATTCTGGTCTAACTCTTGTAGGAACTTCTTCATCCACAGGATTTCCTTACAACCTTCAGTGATTGCGATGAATTATGCTTCTGTGGCACTTAAAGCAATGCACTTTTGTAGTCGTGATTGCCATGAGATAGCTCATCCTGCAAAAGTAATCAGATATCCCGATGTAGACTTTCTTGAATCCACATCTCCTGCCATATCACAAAGTATGACATAGAATACCCGAAAGTGAATGATTAGATTTCCATTGCCAAAGTACAAGCACCTTTTGTGCGAAGCTCTCTCGGGATACCTTAGTATCCATTTCACAGCATTTCAATGCTCCTTTCCTAGATTCGATAGGAATCTACTCACAACTCCTACAACATAAGCAATGTCTGGTTTTGTACAGACCATTGCATACATAAGACTACCAATAACAGAAGAATAGGACACCTTGCTCATTTCTTATTTTTCTTCGTCATTTCTTGGACATTGCATCTTACTCAGTTTGAGATGACCAGGTAATGGAACATGCACAGTTTTAGCTTGATGCATGTTGAACCTTTTAAGAACTTTCTTGATATAGTCTTCCTGTGACATCCACAACATTCTTCTAGAACGATTTCTAATGATTTTCATTGCAAGAATCTTCTTTACTGCACCCAGATCTTTCATGGCAAATGATTTGCTCAATGCCTTCTTGAGAGCATCTATCTTTGTCTTATCTTTCCCAACAATCAATATCATCAACATACAACAATAATGATGGATTCACCATTTCCATAGTTCTTCACAAACACACAATGGTCTGTGGAGGTCTTCTTTAAATTGTGTTAAGTCATAAAGAGATCAAACTTTTTATACCATTGCCTTGGAGCTTTTCAAGACCATGAGAGCTTTTCTTCGATGACACACTAGGTGTTCTTTGCAAGGTTCTTCGAAACCTTCTCGTTGCTCCATATAAATTTCTTCCTCTAAGTCTCCATGTAAGATGCTGTTGTTTTAACATCAAGCTGTTCTATTTCCAAGTCTAGTTTAACAGCTAGACCAAAGATTGCTCTAATGGATGTCATCTTCACCACTGATGAGAAGATTTCTTCAAAATCTATGCATTTCTTCTGGTTGCACCCATTCACAACAATCCTTGCTTTGTACATGGGGTTTGGGTTGTCCTCTTTAGTCTTGAGTTTGAATACCCACTTATTTTTCAATGCCTTTCATCCATCTAAAATCTCACCATGGTCATACGTAAAGATTCTCTTTCGTGGTGCTTCTTGTATGGCTTGCATCCATTTCTCTTTATCATTCATCTCAATAGCTTCCATGAAACTTTGAGGTTCCCCTTCATCAATGAGAGTGACATAATCATATGAGAAATACCTTCTTGATGGTTGTCTGACTCTCATTGATCTTCTCACTTGAGGTTCTTGTTCTAGCCAAACACCACATGATAAAACCAAGTTCTCTATGTATTGTGCTACTTTGTTTTGTAAGGTCGAAAAAGTTTCGTTGATCGAATTGTTGCTCCATCAAATGGGGTTGTGTTGGTGATCGTTTCATTATTCTTTTGAAAAATCTCTCCCCTTGAATTATGTATCACAATGGTCTTTGGCTTCTTAGATTGTTGAATGTCCTGGATCGTCTGGTCTTCATAGAATACCACATCTCTACTTCGAACAATCTTCTTGTTCCATCAGGATCCCATGACTCATGGAGGCCAAGTTCATCATGATTGATGAACCAAGGTATATGCATTCATTCGTTTTGCATCAAGCTTTGCTTTCATCTTTAGGAATGTGGACAAATGTCAACACTCTAAATTGAAAGTTTCAAATGACCATAAAAGCTTTCTTTCTAGACCATACTTTTTCCAGAAACTCTCCATTTAAAAGTCTTAAAGGAGACAAATTATAGGACATCAAACTCCACAACAAAATGGTCTAGCTCACCCCGAATATCTAGTTTTGCAGCGTGTTAGAAAGCATGCTCCCCGGACTATCTACAGAGTCGTTCGCTTCATTCTCTCGCAGTAGTCTATTCATCGAGGTGTCTTCAAAGGTTACTTTCTCATGTGTTATCCCAGAGTCTTGCAATAATCCTCAAATGGACCTCTTATACTTCCATCATTGCTCACATCAAGGAAGACAAGCTTTCTTCCGGATGCTTCTTCATTCTACATAAGGTGTGAAACTCCTTGAAAACTTGAAGAACTTGATTTTAAGGTCTGTCAATGAATACACTCACACTTTATGATGTGAGTGATGGCATCAATGGGCAAAGTAACAAAGTATTGAAACAGTAACCAGGTGGAGTTTCCCACCTCTTTCAAATCGTTGAGCAAACACCACCAACGAACAAGATCCAGAACCACCGCTTTCTTCTTCTTGCATCATCGATCTTTTGAAAGATATCGAGCTGTTGTTATTGTACCTCTAAGAGATTCTTCACAGGATTCAAGTGACCCTTTTATGTTTGGAAGATAGTATTTTACTAAGATTTCCAAACCCTTCTTGCTCAGAAGTTTCGTGCCACAATTCCTACTGCGTCTTGAGCAACATTCATCTCCTCCTTGCATATATTTCCCCGCATAATGTAAATGAGAATCCTTTTCTAAAAAGCAATAATCATGCTTCCTCGACTTTCCATCCTAAGAATCAAACTAGTTTATCATCCTAGTTCGTCTCTTTGCAAGAAAAAGGTTTAGACGCATCTCGGGCATATGTCTTACCTCCTTCAAGGCAAGTTTGGTTCCATTCTCGCTATCAAAGTTACTTCACCAATACCGACGATTTTACTTAATGGTTGCCCATCTTCACCGTGGTAAAACATCTGTTTTATTAGTATGATCTCTTTTTAATGAGATAAAATTTCATGAGATGTGACGTGGAAAGATGCTCTTGGATGTCAATTATCCATATGCAATCATGGATGCAATGTTTAGATAATTTTCTTCTCCAACAAGAAATATTCGAAGCCACTACCAAGGTTATTCCATCTTCACTTTTCTGGGTTAAAACAAAGTCGTAGACAATGTTTCAAAAATGTTAGATGATTTTCTCTTCAGAATGGGACTTCTAAGGAGTAGTTATGATAGTTCTGTGTAATAACAAGTCTAGTGCGAGATTTCGATCTATCTTGTGATTTTTCACAACCTCTTTTTTCACGATTCTTACTCCTCCCTCTGTTTTCAACAACGTTGGCTTCGAACTAGTTGTTCAAGCCTCATTCTCTCCATCTTGACTCCTCATTCAAGGATCTATGTAATGCAAAGAGGATCCATGCTAAGTTTTAGTCGAAACAGAATTGAAAGAGGACAACTAGAGTATCTCAACTATCACTTGTAGAAAGTTGTAGAAGTATAGCATCATCATCTATCTTCATTTCTACACGTTTGGGTAATTCACAATACCTTTCCATTATTCAAATGTTCGATCATGTTCTAACCGTCCGAAGAATGGTAATTCCTCACTAGTTGTCTAACAAGATGAGCTTTATTCCTGGTGTCTTCTTTTTGAATCAAGGATTGTTAGCAAGTTTGGTCCCACAAATCATACGCCTTGGTATAAGCTTTGATATATGTTCAAACAAACTAAATATTCTTTTTGGATCATGTACAAGAAAGCTTTTCGATTATGGAGCTCCCATTCTTTGTCGGTTTTCCTCCTGCGGATTATCTTTCTAGGTGATTGGCTGATGCAAAAGTCTCTTTCGGGTATAAGTGGTTACTTTGTTCATCTGCTTCCAATAGGAGTCTATCTCTAGCTAACTTGAATATATCTCCATCATGAGTGATAGCTCTCCCCATCTTGAGTTACACAGGCCAATACCGTATTTGTGAATAGTGTCGTATAGGTAAATAGTACTGTATATTAAAACAATAACTGTAATATGCAAATAATGCAAAAGAGTAAACTCGTTCATTGTGATAGCCAAGTGCTATTTACTTAGCTTAAATATCAAGTTTTCCATGAGCGAAAAGCTTTCCTGATGTAACACTTTCACACCACCACAGTTATTCCCAAAGAATCGAAGAATAATTCTTTTGAGAAGATCGACAATCCGCAATGCATTCACAAAGTCATACTAAGAATTTTTTATGAATTGGACTTGATCCAAGAGTTCATTGAAGCATAATTCCATAAGTGGAAAATACCAACATAATTTTCCTCTTTTAGAGTCAAAAATGGAGTATTGTTAAGTGCCTAAAACAAGTTGTAATAACAACACCGTGGAAATTTTTAACATGGAAAATCTTCTCAATATTAGGCCCGAGAAAAATCCTAACCCGAAAAAGCATCTTTTAATCTCTTCCAAGAGTCGAAATAATATAGATATAAGGTTTCTTGTAAGAATACAAAAATACAATAATATTATATCTTCAATAAATAAAATTAGAGACAAATTAACTTGTTTTTTCTCTTTAAAAACTCTCTATGAGATTCTTTATATTTTTTACTCACTAGTCACTATTAAAAACTCTCGTATTATTTCTGCTTCTACTTATGTTTTCGGATGTAGAATTGCTATCTATTTATAGAGAGCAAAGCATGCATTATTATCAATGCAACACCTTCCAGCTTTCAAGTACCGAAAAACAGCTGCCATCTACCAATCGAATTTATCAACAATTGCAAAATTCAACATCCACTGAAATTTGCACATGACTGGACCTCACATGAAGAAGAGGTATTTTTCTTAGTTTACTGTATCCTACTCTCTTAATATATTTTTTTGTTCCTGTAAGATGCAGATGACTTCTGGAATCATTTTCTTCATTTTCTGTTTTTTGGGTTTGATTTTGTTTTCTTATCCTGCTGATGTATATGATGCTAAACAATTTTGACTTAATTTTGGTTTTGTTAAAGAAAATATCTGTTTTTAAGTTTTAAGTTTTTGTTACTATTTCCCTTTCTCGTTCTCTTTGCTTTTTGAATATGACTGTGACCAATACATAATTTTTTACAAATAGTATAAAACTTAATTAAAATTTTTATCGTCATAAATAAAAAATATAAATATATTGTAAAACGCATGGGTAAAAATCCTAGTAAAATATACAATAGATTAATGAGAGTGAGACTTTCGAAAGTTAACTAATTAATGATTCCCTAACAGTTATGATGACAAAGTAAGACTTATATTTATATAATTAATAAGAATCTAAATAAAATTAATCTATAACACCTTAATTGTCACTTTAATTATCACAAAATTTACAATCCATCTTATACGTCATGTGAACGCATCATATATAACACTTTTTGGTTTGTGCTATAGAGAATTGCTCTGTGATATATACTTTCCCAATTCCCAGTCATGTCAGTTGCACCACACGAAATTTTAACGTAGTAACCTGATTTAAGGCGTTTGAATGGCAACAAAAACAACACAAATTGTTTGAGCTCCTAATTTACCTTTTCGGGTCAATCTTATGCTAGTCAAGTTTTTTTATCCTTGGCCCCTGATTATGTTTGATTATTCATCTTGCGTTTCAAACTTTTCTTGGCTAATAACTAGAACCAGGAATGTTCCACATTTCAGCTATATAAAGCTAGCAGTGTGCAATTAATACATGCACCACAAAAACATTCATTTAGATATTAAAGCAATATATCATGGAGGATGTTAAGGTTTTTGGTCTATGGTCAAGCCCATTTACCCAGAGGGTTGTTTGGGCATTAAAATTAAAGGGTGTGGGTTATGAGTACGTTGGTGAAGATCTTGTCAACAAGAGCAGCCTGTTATTGCAATACAATCCAATCTCCAAGAAGGTCCCTGTCCTTGTACATAATGGAAAACCAATAGCAGAGTCAATGGTGATTCTTGAATACATTGATGAGACATGGCCTGAGATCCCTCTATTGGCCCAAGATGTTCACCAGAGGTCCAATGTTCGTTTCTGGTCAAAATTCATCGATGAAAAGGTGAGAAATATGCAAATTTTTTAAGCTTATTTTACTTTTTTATTTATTGAAATATTAATATTCTTAGTATAATTAAATAGAAAAGTGTAAATTATCATTATAAATTAATCACAACTGCTGTCCATTTTTATATTTTTAAAAAGAGCAAAAATAATCACACGGAAATAAATTTTTTGTAAGACCTATATACATCATGTCTCTTTTAATGCACAAAAAGTTCACAATAACCACTAAAAATTACAATTTAAAAGTAAAATAATGAAATGCTAAGCATTTATTTGATTCCATAGCAATGTTCAAAATTCAAAGAATTGAACTGCCTACATGAATGATTTCATTTATGTTAGAAAATAATCCCATGGTGATGTTGTCTCAAGTTACAAGTTTTGTTTTTGCAGACTATGCACATGATGAAATTTTTCCGGTATGATGGAGAACTACAAAAAGTGGCAATGAAAGAAACTTGGGAAACTTTGAGACTCATAGAAAAGGAAAGTGGGCTTGGAGAAAAGAAATTCATGGGTGGCAACACAATTGGATTGGCTGACCTTGCCTTGGGATGGGTTGCACACACTTTGGTGGCTATGGAAGATGTGGTTGGAGTCAAGTTCATCACAGCTGATGCCTTTCCTCACCTTCACACATGGGAGGGGAATTTCTTGGAAATTCCTGCTATCAAAGACAATCTCCCACTTCATGAGCTAGCTGTAGAATATTTCAGGGAAAAGAGGAAGATGTTTCTTGCAATGGCTGCCCAAGCTTGTCACCATCACTAGAATATTATTTGATGTATAATGATTAATTTTTTTATTCAATTTTGTTTTGTTTTGTTTTGAATGAAAAAAAGCAATAAATTATTGTTCTTGATAATTTAAGTGCGAGTTAGATATGGATAAAAAAAAATCTCACATTAAAAAAGAATGGACAAATAAAAATTATATAAATGAAAAAAATTATAGATCTAATACTTTAAAATTTTGAATTAACATCTCCATTGTTGTACATCTCCTGTCTTATGAAGTAAGAAAAATTTTAGAAAGACTTTTTCACATAATGTTCTAATAAAGTTTTGGGATACAATATACACATAAAAAAAAAAAGTTTTGGGATACATATAATCATATATATTTCGTTTTGGCGTTAGGACCTTTTTTGTTATCTTTCGAATGGTCAAAGGTAGCATCACCAAGATACAAATGTCGTCTAGGAGTTAGGACCTTTGTTGTTATCTTTTGAATAGTTAAAGGTAAAAATCACCGAAAGTACCCAAAGATAAGTATGCCAAGGGGCAAGTTTCCCTTGGCTTTTGTCACCTAGCCTCTCCTTCAATGACAAGAACCTATACGCGTATGTGATAGTTTAAAGTCAAGGATCACCATTGTCCACAGCTTTCTACTTTTATTAACTTCATGAACGAAAACCCAGAAATATTTTGGTGCTTATAGTAAAAAGCTTCAATCAGGGTCTTATCCAAACTCCTACCTTGATCTCTCCTAATACAGACACATGGATGAAGTGAAGTTACTGGGATTCTGGGCAAGTCCATTCGTTCACAGAGTAATTTGGGCCCTCAAGCTGAAGGGCGTCAACTATGAGTACATAGAAGAAGACCTTTCTAACAAGAGTCAATTGCTTTTGCAGTCCAATCCTGTGCACAAGAAGGTTCCTGTGCTTCTTCATAAGGGAAAAGCCATATCTGAATCTCATAACATCCTTGAATATATTGAAGAAATCTGGCCACATAATCCTCTGTTGCCCAAAGATGATTATGAAAGAGCCTTAGCTCGGTTTTGGATCAATTTTGGAACAGATAAGGTAATTTCAATAAAAAAAAAAAAGTTTAGAAATATTGGCTTGCGCACGTTTTTCAATTTGATTGCTACTTATATTTCAGTATCCTTTCTTTAAAAGAAGCTGCAAATCATTTTGTTCTGTAATTTAAGAACTTATGTTTGTAGTGACTAAGGAAGGAGCAGCTTCCAACAAACAGTTCATTAACTAAAAGTAGAAAATTTCAGGCAACTAGTTAACAGAACTTGCTATAGCAATTAGAATCAGTTTTGCTATTCACACACCAAAATTTGCACACCATTTTTACACGAATTAAACTATATAATACATGCTGATTACTACATAATATATGTTGATCACCACATATTATACCGATCACCACATAATATAGCTGATCATCAATTATTTGCATGTTAATCATCGGTGTAAAAGTGGTGTGCAAATATCTTTTCCAATCAGAATAGAAAACAGAAAAAAGACAAAAATGAGAGTACGAGACTATCTCTGAAGGTAAAGCTCATTTGCACTTTCTAAAAACATCTTGCAACTGGAAACTATCAGGAAGCAGGGATTGAAGGTTGAGATGAGAAACCTGTCTCTTGCTATATGCTTGCCTAATCATGTTCAATGCCCTCCTAATAGGTTTCATGAACACTGAAAAAATTGCGCAATGTGTTCAATTATACCTCAGCAACTGTTGGCCCTGGTTTTCCCCTTCAGGTCAAGTCATTATTGAGCTTAGGGAAGGAAGATAACGGAGTTTCATTTGATCAACTAGAATGTTAAAACACAGCCTTCTTTTGGTTTCTTGGGGATGAGTAGAGTAGAACCAAGAGGTCAAATTTAAGGATTCATAAATAAATTTGTTTTAGAAAATGTTAGTTATACACATTTTTAATTCTCCAAACATTTTACATAAGCAAAGGTAAGAACTAAGATCCATTCAGCTCACACTACACTTTTTTTTGGTGAAGGATAATAATTAGTGTTATTAAACCCGGATCGGACTAGCTGGTCGGATTGGAGAACTAGTGAATCGGTTGCCTAACTAGTCTGAGCAGCTTCATGGATCGTTTATGTAAATGGCCCGTTTTGAACCATCTAACTCGACCAAGTTTTTTGTTACTTGTGTGACTCGAACCGGCTGAGTAAGTCAACTATGTTCTGTTCTACTATTTTCGCACACCAACTACAGATCTTCAGCTCCAATCAGGTTTCATCTTCACTTAGTTTCTAGCAGGAAACATTGATGAGAAAGATAACAAAAACAAAAGAGGGATAGGATAAACTCAGATAAGCAAGATAACACAAGCAATCTGGCCTCAGATGGAGATGCTGGCGCCTCAAGTGGAGAAGATGAAAAAAAATCCAGGCACAACCGAAGAATACGAATCGAGCTTTTCAATTTTTAAAATGTACCATCTTTCATGAGTTTTGGAGACTAAGATAAGTAATATATGGAGATTGATTTACTTAGGAAGTTGTGCAACACAATTTAAGGTTATTCGTCCTGGTCCAATTGTCATTCGATCATTCAAAAACTCGACTCATCTTTACAAATGACCGAATTAGGAGACTATGGAACATACTGGACCTGACATAACAGTCCTGCCATGACTAAAGTGGACCTTAACAGACCGACCGTACAAGCCCAATGTCTGTGTGAAGGTGAAGAAGAAGAATTGGAGATGAATTAAACCAAGTTAGGCAAATATTGCGTGGAGGAGAAGAAGAAGAACGGGAAATGAATTAAACCAAGTTGGGAATTGTTTTAAATAAAAGAAACCGTTGGAAATCAACAATTGAGAATTAGGGAAAGTGAAAAGGTTTAATCTTGACCATCATATGCATTTAACGGGCGGATTTTAAAAGACCAAATATCAATGGTTGCGATGCAACCAAGTAATGGGCGCATTAATTGTGAAGCAATTGACTTGACGTTTATCCAATGAATGTGTGACGTGTGGCACGCTCTACGCGACCTCCCACGCAAGAACGGTCGCACGAAGTATAAAGCTTTCAATCAAGAAGGATCGCCTTATAGAACCCTAGGTCCTCCCAAATGAGTTTGACCTATCTTCACAGATGACTAAACTGGGGGATTGTAGACTATCCTGACCCAATTGTCATCTGTTCATTCATAAGTTTGGCTCATCTTCATAGATGATTGAGCTGGGAGGCTGTGGACCGTATTGGGCATGACATAACAGTCTTGTCATGACTAAAGTGGACCTTAACAGATCGATTGTACAAGCCCAATGTCTATGCTAGGTAGGCCCATTTTAGAATAACAGGTCGAGGAAAATCTCAATCAACCTGACTGAAGTCTTGCTTATAAGATCTGATTGGTCAATACTCGAATGTGTAGCAACTCTCAAAACACATGCTTAATATGATCCCTCAATGGTCACCGATTGTTCGACGCCATCATGACCAACGGTCTTCGCGTCATAATGACCAGACATAGTGAATCCTAACGTTCGGAATCCTAAATGTCCTGAAAGGAAGGTATCCAAGGAGTTGGTCCTCAGATTTCTATATAAATCGATTTGGCTGCCTAGGCCAATTATGTTGCATATTTTACCTAGATACTTTGACCAGTCAACTTTGCGTACGATACAATCTTACCAATTTCCTGACCTACTTAGGTATTCTTAACCTCGTTTTTACCTTCCTTGTAGGTCTTTAATGAGTCCCTTCTGCCTACCAACCTCTATCGACTTAGGTCTTCGATTAGTACCCAGAATACTTTTCTTTTTAAATTAAATTGTTCTATTATCTTTAATGTATTGCTTGACTAATTCCTATTTTTTTAACATTAATTCCTATCTTTTACATAGGAGTTATTTCAATATATCCTGATATAAGATAAAGCAGAATAAAAAAAATCAATAAAGCTATTAATTAGATAATTCTATGACTTTTATTAATAGTAACTTTTACATGAAATTAAGTATTTTATGATGTTATATTATTAATTTTAATTAGTTTAGAATTGAGTTATTTTTAATTATATATATAATTATAAATAAATTTATGCAATTCGACCAATGACTCACTAACCAATAATTCAGTGACTCAGTACTACGAGTACTTCCAAGTCGACAACCGTGTTATAACTAAGATAATAATGTTGAAGAAGGGAGAGGCAAGCTTCAGCTTCTTAAGATTTGTGAGTTGAGTTTGCGGGGGATAATCATACTTCAAATGTGGGAATCAATATGATATATGCTCCTACTTCCAATTTAGCAGTGAAATAATGTTAAATTTTAAAACACATGCTTCTAAAAATTTCTTGGACATGGTTGAATGGAAGTCACAACTTATGATCTTGGGTACTTCTTGAATCATTTTCTTGAACGGAGATTTGCTCTTTAACATGTTTAAATTTGAACAGCACCTTAATAGTGTCTCACTAGTAAAAGTTACTCATAAATTTCATTTTATCATATGTGTCAATATATGTTATGTTATGTGCACGATTCAAGCCTACATGTGTAGTTCATATATAGTTTTTCAATAAACTGTCGACTAATGAAATGGTGTTTTAGGGCCTCATTTTTCATTTATTTTATCTCTCCACTGAAGAAAATCGAGAGAAGGCAAGCGGAGAAGTACTTGAAGTTCTGAAAATCTTGGAAGAGCAAGCTCTAAAGGATAAAAAGTTCTTTGGTGGTGACAGCATTGGATTAGTGGACATATCATATGGATGGCTTTCTCACTGGTTTGAAACCGTGGAAGAGTCTGTAGGGGTGAAAGTGCTAGAACCGACCACTTTTCCTCATTTATAAGAATGGGCTCAGAATTTCAAGAAAATTTCTACAATCAAAGATAACCTACCAGATTATGAAAAGTTACTCGTTTACCTGAAACAACTAAGGCAGAGACTAATCTCTAAAGCACCAGATGCTTGTGCCTAGCTAGTCATTTTCTTATATATATGCAAGATCAATAGACAATGGTGTAAGAATATTACTCTTGCACCAATGTGTAACCATATATTATGATTTCACAGTTTAAAACTGCATAATTTAATGAAAAAAGAGGATTTTGCTGTTTTGCTAACTCTACTTATATTATCCTTTGGATTTTTAATTATTAAATGAATTTTGCTATTTTCCACTCGAGCTTAGTAACGCAAAGCATTGTATTGGTCATAATTAAAAGTTATGAGGGACCCATGAATTGTTAAAAGACAACGAATACAAAATTTGTTTAGATAATTGGTTTGTGCTCGAGCTTAATTTTTATGGCAACACTCTTATTAAGTTTTGATTAAAAAAGTATGTAGTAATTTTTTTTATACAACAAATTGCTTCCACAATTTTGAATTGGGAAGGTGGTTAAGACTGTGACAAGGTTGACATTGATGCTAAGGTTTGTAGAGTTACAATTCTTTTTCATTGCGACTAATTATTATTTGATAATATTTTGATGGACCTTTCTCCAAATCTTTTATTTTTTTTTAAAGATATCAATTCCCTTCTAATCAAAATATTTCTTTTGTATTCATTTATCAAATAAATTTTTACTTCGATTGACTTTTATTTTAATTTTCTTTAATATAAGTTTGACTTCAAGTTTTAAATATTACAAATTTTAAATTTTAAGATTTAAACTTTCTATTACAAATATAAAACAGAAACTTTCTATTATATATTTTTTATGCTAAAAATCATCATTCATTGTTACCTAACTTAATAAGAGAAATGAAAATAAGTCAAGTCACAAAACATATATACGAATCAATTTATCAAGTTATAAATAATTACAAATAAAATATTTTATAAAATCAACTAATAATATTATGTAAAATTAAGAAGGTACCGATACCCTTTTAAAAATAATGGTATCGAAGGAATTCTCTATTTTGATAATGATTAATATTTTTCAACTAAATAAAAATCATGTAATAAGAAATACATTACTTAATAATGAAATATAATGAAAATAAGCTTATATTTTTATTATTAATAAAAATATATCAACTAAAAATGAAAATAAAAAAATAAACTAAACACCCCTTAATTTTCTAAATAATGCTAAGTTTCAAACCAAACGCCTACAGAACTTTGCTTGCATATTTGAATCAAAAGGCTATTATGTAATTAACTATGGAAAATTGGAAATAATTATAACTTTTGTGAAATCATTGTTGGCCAAGAGCTTGCGTTTTATGTGAAAGTAGTAAAGATTGTAGAAACTCCATTTTTTTAAAATGTTTCTGTAAAATAATGTCCATTCAAAAAACAAAAGAAATAGAAACAAATTAATTAACAATTGAAAGAAAATATTTTATGATATGAAGAATACATAGAACAGGCAGGCTTGGCCATGCCTGGATCATTTTGAAGAAAATAAGAAAAATTATAAACATAATTGCATATTCACATTTCACGATCAAGATTGTTAGAGATTTAAATATGGTAGACAAATGTTACAATTTGATGACGAAGGTTCATGCATTTGCCCATAGATTTGTACCACAGGAGATTTAAATAAGAAATAGATTCTATTTCTTCGATGACAAAGATATATCATATTCTTTCAAGATAGGAATAGGTACTTATGCTGAAGAAAAAGATGAAAGAGAATCATTTGCCAAAGGTATTCACGTTGACGTAGTTCTTTTATTCTTTTATGTATTTATTATCTTCTTCCTTTCTTTATTTCTTTTTCACTTTTACTAAGACACGTGTTCTTGTTGGAACTTGGAAGGCGATCTATCTTTGTAATTCATTAACACGTAAATAATAATTGTCCATTAATTCTAGAATATCCTTCTTGGAGTGGTTCATGAATCCTACAACAAAACGTAGTGGAGTATTAATGAAAGACCATCAACACAAATTGAACCCAATATCTGAGTCCAATTCAGCTAACCCTCTTTAGCCATGAAACCTAATTTGATGTCAAATATGGTAGTTTGTTGTATATGTTAAGATTTAATCCTTTTCAAATGTTCTTTCCTTGTTTAATTCTGTTTGTCTGTTTTTTTTTTTTTTAACATAACTTAAGGAAGATGACTATTTTTTTAAAATTTTCTTTTTAACCTGTCTTGTAATGTTTAAATTGTTGCCCACAACATAAGAACTTTTCAAAAGACGTACTTTAGCGTAGTTGTCCAAGTTAACAAGCCAACATATTCTCATGTACCATAGTCCATTTCTCTCTCATATGCACTAGCACAAGTGTTATTGAAAAAGACATACAATTATACTTTTAAAAAGAGGTGGATTAGAATACTTACTTAACTGTGACTTGATTATGCGTTAGACGTTAGTGATACGAATGTTGTGCGTTAGAAAAAGTGTTGAAAATTAAATAACTGTTCACTAAACCCCTTAAGACCACTAGCTAGCTTCAACCATAAAATAAAGTGTAGTTTTACTCAAATATATATTGTGCTGAAATTTTTTAATTCAAATAAGAGATTGAGGTGATAAGGATTAAACTGGTTCTTACTTGGTGAAAGAAACTCTAGCTTGTATATATACCATTTTAAAAAAATCGATTATTTCAAAAGCTTAAAAGGTTGCCGATTTAAGAATCATTTGTTTTTGTACATTCAATAAGGCTATGGAGAGGGTTAGTTATGAACAAGGAAATATGGACACTTCAAATACTCATAGCTTAGTTTTCTATAATTTTTTATTTTATTAAATTCTTTTATGCCAATACACATATATTGAGAAATGCTTAATCTAGCCTTTTTTTTAACGAAATGCACTATTAATCAAATGTGGCACATCTACTGTCAATATTGGACTCCAAAAATGTGTTTTGCATTTATCATGATCGGTTATGCATCCTACCTGATTGGTCTATTGTGTTTGGTATCAGTATTTGTGTAAAACTATTCGTAATAAATAGCACTTCTTTAAAATATTTAATAATTAAATAAATGATAATATTTTATTGCGTCTATAGTGGTTGATGTTGAACTTTGAAATATTGATGCCTCTTATTTTAAAATTTGTGTTTTTATCTTAATCTTATATTATTTTATGTATATCTTATAATTTGTAGAATTTGTCTTTGTGTTTGTTGTGTTCATGTCCCGTGTGGTATGTGTGCTTTATCAGGTGATGAAGCGCAAACCAAGCTACATCTTTATTTCAATTAACTAGGCGAACTGCAATACCATGATCCTCAGTTTAAGCAGAGGTGATGTGGAAGTGATTCATTCTTAATTGAGGTACAAAACATGGCAATGAATTAAGAATCAAGCTTGATGTGTGGCAAAAGTTGACAGCTAAGTAAAGCAACATCTGGTAGATGACCTCCTGTCCTGTTTATTTTACTTAACAATTTAGTTAGTGGTATACATCACATTATTTCTTGGTCACAACCATGTGCTTCGTTTATAAAGTAATTGAGAAAACAATTGCAGGATTGAGGAACCTAATTGTAAATAGTATAAAGTGCTGTAAAAAGTTACAGAGAGTGAAAGATGCCTAGAATCTGTCTCACATACATGCACTTAAAAAATGGTGTGTACTTCCTTAGTTAGAGTGGTCATGCCATGTGGCATGAAACAAATGGGATGGCTTAAACTTGGAGCAATGAATCCCACTAAGGTGCAGTTCTAATCATTATAGTCTCAAATATGGATGTGGACACTGCCGTGGGCTTCCGGTACACTTTCATTTTTGCATCTACCATATGAGGCATTTCCAGTGTCTTTAAGCCATTCTCAAAAGACATTGAAGTGTGGTACCAAAGAAAAAATAGAAAGTACATACCTTTGCTGTGCTCATGCTCTTTGGCCATTTGTTTAATATTAGACCTGGAAAAGGTAGCAATGACTTCATTAAACTAGCACAAAGGATATTAAAATTAAATCCTTGATAAATATAATAATCATGTACATGATAATATAGATAATAAACCTTTGTTACCTGCACCGCTAAGGCTTCCAAAATTAATGCCTTTTAATGAGGAAAAAAAAAACAGGAGGTTTGCCACCACATTTGGTGATTAGAAAGGCATTTCAATTAGTAGATAAATGGTTATGTTATTATAAATTCACAATTCTTTCCCAATTCCCATGCCTAGTGTCGATAAAATGTACCAGTGACAAATAGACAGAGTGTGTCACTGGTTAATTGTCTGTCCACATTAAATCACATTAGCATAATGAAGAGAAGAATATAGCATGTGGGTGTTTAACAAAATCACATGACTATTAATTAGAAAAAAGAATAATACTCTACGTAATAACAAAGCATGAACATAAAGGTCTTATATTAAGGAAGTTGCTGTTATGAAAACGAATGTCAATTCTCTATACATATGCTTTGCACCCTGTAAGACAGCTAATCCAAAATAGCTTGAGCTGTCTGATTCCGATTGGTTGTGAAGCAAAAGTAGGACATAGCATGCAAGCATGAATTTTTAGGTGAAAATGGAATCCTTATAAAGAAATTGATCTGATTGAAGCCATAACAACTCCTAATGAAATACAAAGTAGGTTCCTTTACTATTATAATGAGCCTTAACATATACCTGTCAATATGAGGTGTGCCCTACTTAGCCCTTAGGAAATATATTTATTATAGTGCCTGCAATTGAATCATTTCTATCTGTCTGTGTTTTATTTTGGAGTTACTCTGTGAAGTATCTATATGGAGGATACATTTCCCAAGATGGAAATCTTCTTCCAAAAGGAATTGCCAACTTGTTTGCAAGAAATGGCAACAACAGGATCAAAGTTTTTGGACGATTCAATTATGAGAGGTTCTCACTCTCTCACTGCTTCTCATCAGGTTCATGTATTAAGAAGTGGGGTAAACTCATCAATAGCATCACCTGAAAAGCTTCTTTCATTTTCTGATTCTACTTCAATGAAAGAAGAGGTAGCTTTTGCCACTTTGATTAGTCATGTCCCTGCAAAGTTCTATGGTCATGAAGACATCTATAATGAGCAAGAGAAAAATCAATCCCTTTCTGGATTCAATTCTATATGCACCCCTGTTGTCTCAGCCTCAGATACAAAGCATAGCTCCATTCCTCTAAATCTTTTGGAAACTCTCCCAGAATTAACCATAGCACCAGTTTCTGATGAGCCAGTAGCTTCTTTAGCTTCTTCTTCTTCTGCTACACCCAAATTTCCAAACTTGACTTTGTTTTTGCAGGAACCATCCATACAGTACTCATCATTCTCACATATCAAAAGTGGTGAAGCCATGTCAGCAACTTCAGACCCCACATTTCCTGTGTCCCAGTTTGGCCAAAACCAGCATCAAGCAGGTAGTGATTCACTCAAAATGAATAAGAATCTAGCAAATCTGAGGTCCAAGTCTTTCAATGACAATTGGTTGAGTACCACTAGGGCACAGCCGTTGAAGTGTGATGGAAGACGTAAGCTATTTAAAGGGGTGAGGCAGAGACACTGGGGGAAATGGGTTGCTGAGATAAGATTACCAAGAAATAGGACAAGGATTTGGTTAGGGACTTTTGACAAAGCTGAAGATGCTGCCATTGCATATGACACAGCAGCATACATACTAAGAGGAGAATATGCTCAGTTGAACTTTCCAGATCTGAAGCATGTAATTCAGGCCAATTCTTTGAATGGAACTACTGCTGCAATTGTGGAGGCAAAACTGCAAGCAATATCTCAAGGTGTTTCTTCTCGTAGGAAGCCACCAAGTAAGCACACTGATGAGAATGGCAAATTGGAAAGTAAAAAAGGCAAGGATTCAGCTTCAGCCATAAAGGAGTGGCAGTTTGATATAGAGAGCAGGGTTGAAGCTCAGACAACTGAGAGAAGCAAAAGTACACATCATGAGACATTGGATGTGGAAGCTATTCAGTTAAGCAGAATGCCCTCCTTAGACATGGACATCATTTGGGATGCACTTTTTGTCTCTGATTCATGATCAAATTAATGCTTTTTACTTTGAAAACGTACATACCCCTTGTTTGGTTTACAATAATATTTCTCATTTGGACCACAGGTTTAGTGTGAAGCTCATTAGTTCATTCCAGATTTGGCAGTTCCTAGCCAGCACCTCCCAATATACTGAATGAATCAACAGATTTCTGTTTTTCTATAATTAAATACTGAAACTAGTATCCTTATTAACACCCTTTATTCAGGGCTTTTCCTAGATTGAGTTTTAGTACTCTACCAATTGTATACCATACTGAATTTTCTCTCATTTAGTTTCTCTCATTTAGTTGCTACATGTTACTCATAACTCAGTTCGTAGAAAAATTCTTCGTGATATTTGGCATTTTCCAAAAAGAAAATTATGTTGCAATATGTATGTAATACAGAACAGAATCTTTAAAGTACAGCACAAACCCCTTGATTAGATCCACCACTGTCAAATTTTCATATCCTAATCATGATAAATATCAACTATTTTACTACCTTCATTCTTGATATAGACTTTGGTGCTTTAAATTCTAATATATATCAATGATGTATCAGAAAATTCAACAGGGAGGACAGGCCCTTAAGACATCGAATTGAAAGGAATAATCATAATTGATTCATTGGGGAAGGGGGGAGGGGTGAGGATTTCAGGCTGGCCACCCCCACTTACATATTATTTTAAGTACCATCACCAAAGCAGGGATGTACCCTTCCCCTTTTACAAGCAATAATTTCAGAGAGTTAGAAGCTGAACTTGATCAATCTTATTACTCATACATCCGGCTCGGTTAGCTTTCCATGTAAAGAGATGGAAGCATGAATTACTTATAATTTTCAAAGTATAATATAATTAAGAAAGTTCTCTGATGCTAGGAATGCGACTACTTTTGTGGTAGCTGACATAAGGAAACACACTTACATATATATTACTTTACATCTGTAAAGTTTTTATTATCTAATTATAATTAGTCTCAACTTATTTTGTATACACATATACTCTAATTCGGCCACATACCTAAAATGTGAAGTGATGTGAGCGCATGTGATGTATGCCAAATATTATCCTATTCACTAATTGCTTTATCATTTAGTACAGTACTAGTTATAATGACATCAAATAGCTTTCAATAAACAAACCCCAACTTAATTTGTAACATTGACAGGAAATTCTTGAATCTCATCTGTCCATGAGTTCTTCTCCTTGGCTGGATCAATGGTTCGTAGTGCACACCACACAGCACTGTTGCACTTGAATCCTGAACCAAATGCAATCTGCCATATCCGGTCACCCTTTCTGATCCTTCCCTTGGCTTCACAATATGCCAATGCATACCACACAGAACTGCTTGATGTATTACCATACTTGTAAAGAGTCATCCTAGAAGGCTCCATATGCCAATCACTGAGTTCAAGGGTTTTTTGTAACAAATCTTGCACTGATTTTGCACCAGTATGAAAGCAGAAGTGCTCAAAAGCTAACTTGAAATTTGGGGTATAAGGCTTCACCCTTTTTTAGAGTACTTTATGGCAACTAAAGTTGCTACAAATTTTATTTGTTCCATTGAGGGTAGGACATATTTCCCTAGAGTTGAGATGTTAGATCTAATAGCTTCTCCAGCAGAACTCATTATTAGATCTATCGAAGTTGAAATACCAGTAATTGTGTGTGTTTCATCCTCTCTTTGAATGATACTATTGTAGCAATCATCTTGAGAACCTTTGTGGGTGCGTACAGTGTGGCTGAGATGGTACTTAGAACGACAAGAATCAGAAGAAAGGTTGGAGAGCAAGATTGCTGCACCACCCATGCGAAAGATGCAATTGGAGACAAGCATGGACCGGTTATTTCCCAAGTACAATCCACTATTAATGTTTTCAGTGCTGACAATTAAGGCATAAGAGTTGCGATGTACCTGTGTATTAAAAAAATGATAATAATAGAGAAGGAGAGGTCATGGAAATCATTAATTATGAGAAATGACTTAAAAGCTCATTGCTTGATCTTCAATGTATGACTTATTATAGTTTTAAGTTAAAAGCATAAGGCAGAGTTAATCCCAAAAAAAATAAATTGTAAGCATCATATTAACGTGATGTGTTATACATTTGTATAATATATTTAATTTAATACACTTTATTTTTTAAGTAAAAGAAGAAAGGAAACGCATTTTTCTCACAAAAAGATAGGAAGTATAATATTTCACAAAAAAGTAAGTGTAATGGTTTGATGCAGAAAATGTGCAAATAACATTTCTAAAAAAAAAAAAAAAAGATAGTGCGCTTTTTCAATGTCAAATTACAATTGTGTACAGTGAACTCACGGTAATACAGTTAGCCAGTGAGATTATGACATAAACCCCAAAAAAAATATAAATTAAAAAACGAGGGACTATATGATTAAGATGATGAAGTACCTGCAGGAGTTGTTTGGCGAGGTCTATGGCTATAAGTCCAGCACTGCATCCCATACCAGCTAGATTATAGCTCAAAATGTTATGCTTAAGCTTGTAATGGTTGACAACCATGTCACTGAGAGAGGGTGTTGGATTGAATACACTGCAGTTGGTTACAAGAAGTCCTATATCCTCAGCCTTCACTTTTGTCTTCAACAAAAGCTCATCAATAGCACCAATTATCACAGATTCTGTCTCTTTCCATGCCTCAGCCATGCAGATGTTTGGTGGGATCTTCAATAGAGACTCTGGCACATAAGTGTTCTGACCAAGTCCAAAACTATCCAAAATCCTCCTTTGGAAGTCTAAGCTATCATCTCGGAAATGCCCTGAACATGTTGATCTTTTCATGAACATCTCCTTAGTACAAATGCATGCAGGACCAGGTTTATAACAAGCAAAATCCACTAGATAAACCTTTCTTGGGCAGATCATGCGGTAAAGGGAGGCTGAAGATGCTAACAGAGCGCACCATAATAAAAGTGAAACCTCATTAGACTTCACTAAGTGGCATGCACGAACTAAGAAGTCTTGAATGATAGTGAGGACAGAAGACTTAGCAAGAGCCAAGAGTAAAAATAGCACAGAAAAGACACTCATGATGTTGGATATATTTTGGTATTGAAAGCTTACCAATTTATAGAAGGTTTGTAGTGTTGATTGTTGTTGCAAGAATTAGGGGTTTTAATCTAGCCGGTCTAACCGATTATCATACTCAAACCCATTAGTATTTTTCTTGTTTTTTGTTTTTGTTTTTTTTGTTTTTTTGTTTTTGTTGATAGATAGTTGGGAGTGAATGGTTTTATTATCAACATACAGTGGTTTGATGTGCAGGACATGCATCCTCTTAGCCGGGAAATAAATAGGTTTCAAAATGACATAAATCATTAGTTTGGTTCATTGTACTGAATGAATTCATTAGTTTGGTTCATTGTACTGAATGAATTCATTAGTTTGGTTCATTGTACTGAATGAATTCATAATTTCTGTATGTAGTGATATTCAATAAGGAGATTTGGTGTATGTTACCTGATGTGATTGTTTTAAACTGTCTGTTGTTGTTTTTGTGCTTGAGTCTTAAATGTTTCTGCCTTATTTTAGAGAAACACAATCTGTGATTGTACTTGTGTTTTGACCATGATTAAGTTGCGAAGCTCTATCATTGTACTTGTGTTCTTTTCTTGAATAGATACTTAAATCGCAGTCCATTTGACAAAACAGTGTCTCTTTGGGAGTGATATTGGTAGAATCATAATGAGAATGTGGCTGGACAAATTAAATGTTTAAGACCCACTGGAAGCACTTTTTAGCCACGGCAAAGCTAATGTTTGAGCGTTGTGCTGCCTTGAAAATGTGTTGAGTAAATGATTGGTGTGCTTTTAATCAATGAATAGATGATACATTATCATTAGCAAAAGGAGGTTGGACCTGTTTAAGCTGGAGTATTTATAATGAGACTGCATTGATCCTGTCTTAATTGAGGATACTTAATCCTTAGCCTTATATCTTAAAGCTCCCCAAATTTTTTTGAGCTTACATCAATTGTCTCTTGGTATCCTTAACATCCAATCATATATTGAAGCAATGCAGATCAGCTACTTGTGGGGATCATTTAGTCAAAATCACATCTGAGGTCAGTATCTGGATTTGTTATATTCTGTTTAACATTTACGATAAGCCTAAAAGTATAAGGGGCATGATCTTGATTACTCAATGGAATTTGTATTTGTTTCAGTACAGATGGTTCATTTGATTTTGACAAAGGAAAATATGTATTGAAGGGAATAATTTGATGATCTGAGACATGAGAGAAAATATGCTTAATTTTGTTTTGAGGATTGGCCATGTCTTGTTCAAGGTATTACAGACTTTTTTACTAATCAATCCTAGATTACTGGCTAGTCAGCGATGACAAGTTATAGTCAAATTGTTGTTGGTTAGATTCTTGTTTTCTTTCATGTACCCCCTTTTGGGTTAATTTGAGAAGTTAGAATGTTCATCATTCAAACAAGCCTGCATGATGAGAATGGCAAATGATTTATCTTGTTATCGTTCAAATCTTAGAAAGACATGCTTTCTTATCTGTATTCTTTTTCTTTTCTTTTTATAAATTATTATTGAGCTAACTAGATACTTCTGTTCAATTTTGGCAGATTGGTTCGAATTATTATTGATCATATCTGCTTGTACTCGATAAATAGATAACAAGGAACGCAGATGTTAGCACATCAGATTTTGTTTCATAAATTTTACACCACTTTTATTTTTGGGATAAAATTCCTTCAACGTGAGTATGTCTTTAAAGTTAGTAAATAAAAAATAATTAAATAAGAGTATATTTATCATTGATTTGATAAAATGATCTCAACTTATTAAATAATCTAAAAATAAGAGTAATTCTTAGATAGACACGGTATATTATAGACACTCAAATTATTATTTAATATGTGTAAAATAATAAAGATTATCATAAAATTATATTAATTATTAATTATATTTTTATATGTGTTAAATAATAATTTAAGTATTTAAATAATAATATAGTAGATTATGTCCACCTAAAATTTTTTCTTAAAAATAAATATATTATTACTTACTTTAAAATAAACTCAATGTAAACGAGCCTTATTATTTTATTTTATTTTTTTTGTATAGGATTTTGGTGTAAGACATGAAAATATCATTTCGGATTTTGCAAATTGATTGTTACATTCATGATTCACCTGTTTCTTGGTGGAACTTTTATTGATTGAAATCAATGGCATTTATGAGGTCTTAGTTGGCTTGCGCACGACTCATTGTCATGGAATTTTAGGAGAAATTCTTAGGATCTCTCAGAGAGCAAACAATTTTTCTTACCACTTCAGTAACAACATTAAAACTATAGTTTAAGGAGAGGAGATACTGATAATTATATAGTTAAAATGATACATATTTAAGGTATAAAGCAAATAATTATCAATGTGTGTTAGTTTAAATAAAAGAGACTCGAATTTTTTAAGTATGTGATCATAGATTCAATTTCGAATATGAAAATAATATTATTGAAAGAGATTTTTGTTTAAATGTTTAACCATATTTCAAAAAATTAATCTTTCTCTTATTAGATGACGGAATACTTTAGGAGAAAAAAAAAACAAATAATTTCACTTGCCCTAGTATAATTTCTGAAATTTGGGCTAGGTGGTTGCAGACATATGCTTGTTTTAATACCTTCAGTTAGCCACTTGTTATGTTGGATTGCAACCATGAAAAGCTTGTTGAGTATAACCTTTCTTGTGAATTGTTAATTTGTAGACCAACTGCTATGTTAAACTTCTAACATCATATAACATCCCAATCATATATATTGAAATTGATATTAATTGAGTTACAAGTGATTTATAAATAAACTTTGTTTTGATTAAATCCATCATTTATATTTAGTTATTCATAAATAGTTGTCAAGTTCCCTATTATTAGTAAACCTTTAGATGTCTATCTCATGTTTCTTAAAGAAGGAAGACATGAGAAGTAATTGTTAAATATTTATTTTTATAATTGGTTACTATAATACACAATGAGATGTGACATGTATTAACAATATATTATGCCATCAACTTTTACTATACAATGACGTATTGTACTATATTATGCGTAATTAATAATGCCTTCAACTTTGACAACTCCCAACTATACTTATTGATTAAAACACGAATGCAACGTATTGTACTATATTATGCGTAATTAATAATGCCATCAATTTTGACAACTCCCAACTATACTTATTGATTAAAACACGAATGCAACGTATTGTACTATATTATGGGTAATTAATGGCCAATTCTAAGGTGTACTTTTTAAAAAAGGATGTATCATATATCAAGTTATTAATTTAATTATAAAAATAATAATAATTTAGATCAAATACAAAAAATATTCTAAGTAATTTTTTTTGTTTTATATATATATATATTTTTTATTTTTTATTTTTTTGTTTTATTTTTTATAATTTTTTCGACCACTACCAGTCGTCTGTCATCTACTACCGCCGTCACTTGTCGATCACCAACAATCGCCACTATTTTTTTTAAAATTATACTATTTATTTTTTTTAAGTTGTCTGATTGTATAAATAATATTTGTTAAAATATAACTAGTAAAAATTGTATTAATCTTTTATTTTTTTAATAAACAATTGTGTATACTGAAAATTTTATAAATTTTAACTGATAATATTTACACATATTATAAAATTTTTAGTATATACGCTTATTTATAAAAAAATATAAAGACTAATACAGTTTTAACTAGTAGTATATACATAATTATGCAACTTAAAAAAATTAATAGCACAAGCCATAGTGAACAGTGATTTTGGGGGAGGAAGAACAGTGATTCCAGTGGCCGGAGGTGACCGGTGACGACGGCGGTCGGAGTTCCCAACGGTGGTGGCTGGTGGTCGACGGCAGCGGTGACTGGAGGTGGTCGGTGGCGTAGTGGTCGAAGGTGATCGGCGGCCGGTTCAGTGGTGCCCAGAGGTGCCAGCTGGAGGTGGTCGGTGATGCAGTGGCCAGAGGTGGTCGGCGGTCGGTCGACAACGGTGGTGGGTGGTGGCTTGCAGCAGTCGACGGCATAATGGTGACCATAATGGTACAAAAAAATAACTTGAAAAAAAAATTATTACAAATACAAAAAATATATAATACTTATAAAAAACAAGATCTAATATTACAATAATAAAAAACTTTAAATATATACTTATTGATTAAAACACGAATGCAACGTATTGTACTATATTATGCGTAAATAACAATGCCGTCAACTTTTACAACTCCTATGCGTAATTAATAATGGCCTCAACTTTTACAACTCCCAAGTCCCAACCATACTTATTGATTAAAACACGAATGCAACGTATTGTACTATATTATGCGTAAATAACAATGGCGTCAACTTTTACAACTCCCATGCGTAATTAATAATGCCATCAACTTTTACAACTCCAACTATACTTATTGATTAAAACACGAAACAATTTATTTTATTTTTTATAATAAATTTATTTAAATATAATTATTCCTTTTATTCTCTTTTGAAAAATACATCACTATTTTTAAAATTTAATATTGCTCACATATATTTTTAAAAATGTTTATTTATCAAAAAGTGAGAGAAAGAATACCCACATCTATAGTATTATAACAGGATTATAAGTTTTTTCAATAAATCTTATCGACTTTAATAATAAAGGATTTTGTTAAGTTAAATAGTGTCTCACAAATTTCCTAAAAGTGTTGTTTTGTGGCCTTCTTTTTATTATTATTATTATTATTATTATTATTATTATTATTATAAGAGTTCGAATCAATTTATGCATAACTTGATTAATTTATTTTTCTATTTAATCAAAATTAAATCATTTAGATTGAGACTAAAAAATATATAAATATATTCTTTGCGATTTATCTAAAAGAAATTGTCATAATTGTTCACAAAATACATAATTTTATAACTGTTTACTTTCTAAAACATCAAGTATCTGTCACAAGTCTTTATAACTAAGTTCTTTTTAAATCATTGATTCTATGCATGAATAATTTATTCATATATATTTTTTAAGGTATGTTATTATTACACCGTCTTTATACCTATCTATATAATGGAATCTGATTTATTTTGTATTAGGTACATTTAAATTTTAATTGGACAAGTTCAACTTTTGGTTTTTAGCATATACAGTTTTATACACCACTAATTGACGTGCAAAAACAAATATTCTCTGGACGAAATCATTGTATTTCATTTGTGAATCATGTGGCTTCACAAAAATGTCTTTGTTTATTTTAACCATAATAGTGTTATTTGTTTCGTTAGAAAAATACTAGTTACACATTTTTATGATTCACTTTTTTACATTTAAAAATATATGATAAAATTAGAATATAAATATATAAAAATAAAATAAATTTAATTATAATTAAATAATATAATTTGTAAATGTAATATAATATGTGTGTAATTAGCATTATTCATTCTATTATAATAGTAAGTAAGTGGAAGTGTAAACCAAAACTCTTTATTTTTCCCTTGGAAAAATTTGGAAGTGGAGATAAGACAAAGAAATTCGATAATCTTGAGATCCGAAATGTTTTTAGGGAAATAATTTGTTGACACCATATTTTTACAATTTTTTATTACATCTACATCATATGGAAAAGAAAAAAGAGTGTGCATATTGAAAAGTGTGCTTCTCTTATTTGATTATTTAAAAAAAGTGTAAAAATAATATAAAAAAATAGTATACAAATAACATCACCCATATTTTCAAGTGAGACAAAAGATTTTTATGTGGTTTCTAATATGAGTAAGAGCTCCTATACACTTCATAGTGTATCCCTTTTTGTTTCTCTTATGTCCTTTTTCTCTCTTTTTAATTTTTTTTTGGTTAAACTAAATAATTAATCTCTATAATTTCAATTTATTTAGATTTTAGTTCCTATATTTTTTTCTTTTACATTTGAATCTTTATAATTTCACTAATTTGAATTTTAGTCCCTTGAATCAATTTCTTAATAATTTAAAACTGTAAGAATCAATTCTTAAAGAAAAATAGAGACTAATATCTTAATAAGTAAAAATTATAAAGACTAAAACTCAAATGAATAAAAAATATTGAAACTAATATTATAAAGGATGGACCAAAAGTCATAAAAGTAAAAATGTAAAGATTAATATATATATATATATATATACTACTACAAGAACTACAATCCAAATTGAATGAAACTATAAGGATATATTGTTTAGTTTAACCTTTCTTGTGAATTGTTTAATTTGTATACAAACTATTATGTTAAACCTTTAATAATCATGGGAAATTCTAACATATACCCTCTAAAGAATGATGTATGGTACTCCTTGAATATCACAGTCGTTGATTGTGTTGAAAAATACATCAACGACTATGAATGATATGTAACATACTGATCTCACTAGCCACCACTGTTAGTCGTTGGTCGCAGGTCGCCGTCCACCACCGCCAGCCACCGTCCACCATCGTTGTTCGACCACCACCTCCGACCGACCACCCTCCACAGCTATAGCTATCAAAACAGGTTTGCCTGACCATTTTCAGGCCAGACTATGTGAGTTTCGAGCTGATATTTTGTTAACCTAACTCACCATTTTGTAATGTAAACGAGTCAGGTTGACTCGACCCATTGTGAACTGGCCCATTCGGATTATTTTTAGTTTCGAGTTGATATTTTGTTAGTTTAGCCTGCCTATTTTGTCGGGGTATTCAGGTCGTTCCATTGGGCTTGACTCATTTTGACGGCTCTACCCCAGTTGCTGTCGGCCACCACCTTTTTTAGGTTATACTGTTTATTTTTTTAAAGTTGCATAACTGTGTATTTAATATCAGTTAAAATTTTATTAGTCTTTATATTTTTTTTATAAATAACTGTGCATACTAAAATTTTTACAAATTTTAACTAAAAACTTTCCAGATTTTAACTAGAATTATTTATGCAATAAAATTAAATGATATTATTTTAATTGAGATTATTTACACATTTATGTAACTTAAAAAAATAAATAGTATAACATAAAAAAAAAAAATGGCTAGATGCCAGTGGCCAATAAATGAAGGTCGATTGGCGGTGGACGATTGACGACTAGAAAAACAATGGTGGTGATAATGATGTGTGAAATAAAAAACATAAAACAAAAAAAACATGAAACAAAAAAATCTCAAAAAAATTATTATTACAGATAAAATAAAAAATGTACTATATATCAAAAAATAAGAAGATATATAGTAACACCCACCCTGACATCATATACCATCCCAATCATATATATTGAAACTGATATTAAATGAGTTACACGTGATCGATAAACAAGCTTTGTTTTGATTAGATCCGTCATTCATATTCAGTTATTCACGGACAGTTATTCTCTATTATTAATAAACCTTTTGATGTCGATCTCATGTTTCTTAAAGAAGGAAGACATGGGAAGTAATTGTTAAATATTTCTTTCTATAATTGGTTATTATAATATGCAATGAGATGTGACATGTATTAATAATATAATTTTTGTAATGCAACGTTTACTTGATTCTTGTATATTTTTTTTTCATTATGTATTGTACTATATTATGCGTAATTAATAATGCCATCAACTTTTACAACTCCCAACTTTACATATTGATTAAAACACGAAAATTTTTATTTTATTTTTTATTATAAATTTATTTATATATAATTATTCCTTTTATTCTCTTTTGAAAAATACATCACTATTTTTAAAATTTAATATTCCTCACATATGTTTTTAAAAATGTTTATTTATCAAAAAATGAGAGGAAGAATACCTACATTTACAGTGTTATAGTAGGACTATAAATTTTTTTAATAAATCTTATCAACTTTAATAAGAATAGATTTCGTTAAGTTAAATAACGTCTCACAAATTTTAAAAAAGTGTTGTTTTGTGGCAGTTTTTTTCAATTATAGTCAATGATGTTCGAATTAGTTTGTGTATAACTTGATTAATTTATTTTTTTAATTTAATCAAAATCAAGTCATCTATAATAAAATTAAAGAATTTAAAAGAATAATCTTTACAATTTATCTCAAGAAATTTGATATAATTGTTCACAAAACACGTAATTTCATAACTGTTTACTTTTTAAAACATCAAGGGTCTGTCACAAGCTAGTCTTTATAACTAAGTTCTTTTTAAATCCTTGATTATATGCATGAATAATTTTTTTATATTTTTTTTAAGGTATGTTATTATTACACTGTCCTTATACCTATCTATATAGTGGAATCTGATTTATTTTGTATTAGGTACATTTAAATTTTAATAGGGCAAGTTAAACCTTTGTTTTCTAGTATACACAATTTTATACACCACTAATTAATGTGCAAAAACAAATATTATCTCTAGAAAATCATTATATTTCATTTTGTGAATCTTGTGGGTTGACACTAAACCATTTTTATACATCCCGCACTCGTGATTAGTGTCAATTATTATAATGTTAATTAAAATGGTTTAGTGACAGTTTGTTCTGTAGCGGTTCTTTATTTCTTTTATTATTAATTTTTTCAAATAATACAAGTCTAGAGTTAAAAAAAAGAGAATGATAATTTTTATTTTAAGTTAATATTACTCGTATTTAAGAATTTTTAAATTAGAATTAAAATAAAAAATTATCATATAATTTTTTAATTCCACTTATTTATTTTATAAATATTTTACAATCTTTTGTTTTAATTTAAAAATAAAACTATTTCTCTCATTCTGTTCCTTCTAAACTTCTCCATCCAAATATACTCCAAATCAACAAAACCACAAAACAAAGCCCTCAAACTTTTCCCTATTCACGTCGAGCAGCCAACGTGCATTAAGATTGATAAAGATGTTTCACTCGAGCCATTCCAGTTCTTCATATACTTTTGTTATAGGGTGGCAAATAGATGGATTTGTTTGAATTTAGATGGGATCATATTAGATAGATTTGATATAAATTATTAATCTATTTAAGATGTATTACAAAATATTTAATATTATCTAATTTATTCATGTCTCAATTTAATGAATAAATATTTAATCAATTTATTAATTTATTTTAATAGATTGAATGGATAGATATCCATTATCATTTAAAAAATAAATTTATCACTAAAAAATTTTATTCTCTCTAAATAATACTTATCTCTCTAAAAAATGTCTTTTTCTCTCTAAAAAATATTTTTTTCTCTCTAAAATTTTTCATTCTCTCTCTAAAAAAATGTTTATCTCTCTAAAAGTTTTCTTTCTCTCTCTAAAAACTTTCATTTTCTCTCTAAAAAATATTTCAATAAATTTTTTTAATGGATTCGAATCCAAAAAATGGAAATATTATTATAATCCATCTCAAATTTACGGATTTTAGGATCCGTTTGCGGTGAATTTTCTTGATTTTTCTCCCCAATTTTTTTCCGGCTAATATCAAAAAGTTTTTTTTTTTATGAAAAAGTTTTCATTTTTCCGCGCAAATTATTAAATAAAATAGAAATTTATTTTTAAATTTAAAAAATAAAAATAAAAAACATTTGCAGAAATGATGTTGACGGATAAATTTCGACGGATTTTAAGGCGGATTTTTCTTCACCAAAAAAATATTATGGCGGAAATATTCATGCAAAATCTCCTATGTTTTTCTAGCGTAAAATATAATTTTTTCGAATAAAAAAATTTACTCTTAATTCAAGATAATAAAAATTTTAAAAAATATTAAAATAATCCACCGCAAAATCCATGTAAATCTAAATTTCAATTTGCGATGGAAAAATCCGCAAAAAATTGATCGTATAATAAAAAAAAATTCTAAAATATTAAAATATTTTGTTCCGCCAAATTATGCTTCAAAAATACATTTGCGGCAAAAAAAATCCACCGCAAAATTAAATCTACTTCATCTTCTTCCTTCTCCCATTTTCATTTTTCTCGCATTCTTTCTCTATTCTCTCTCTCCCTTCTCCTTTCTCACTTCCCTTTCAAGACAATAACTTCCATGAGCAAGCTTCGTCATCTTCAAGACCTTGAGATAGGGGAAAACCTGTTCTTGACTCATTTTTCTATTCTTTTCATCTTGTTTTTGAGTTGTGACTTGATGTGTGAATTGGGGTTTCGAGTTGTTTTTACTTGTTTTGGCTTGAATCTTGTTAGAAAACTTGAAAATAACATGATTTGGTTTTTAGAGGCAAGAACAGTTTTTCATTACTTGTATACCTTGATTTCCATTTGAAATGAGAATTTGGAGTTTTAGGTTTTCAATAACCAAGGATGAGATTTGTAGTGTTTTGATCTATTTTTAGTGAAATCTTTTAGTGTTTTATGTTCCCTTCATGTTTGTGAACTTGTTTGGGACTTAAACTCACCTAAAACTAGATTGGAGTGGCCAAAATCTAAGATTTTGGCCAATGGAACCGTAATGACGGTTCTGCAATAACACGGCCGTGTCCTAATACACGGGGTGGGCCGTGTCCTCTCTGCCCGTGCAAATATAGTGGAAAAGTGCGAATCAGAGCAGTGACACGGGCCACCCATGTCAAACAACACGGGCCGTGTCAAATAACACGGCCCGTGTCTCAAGATATAATAAGAATTAGCTTTTGTGCTCTTCATGAAAGTTATAGCTCTTTCTCTTAGCTTTCCAAGGACACCTAATTCACCTCATTTCGACATACGTAGCTCAAGTTATGCTCATTTTACTGAGCAAAGGTCAAGGGTTGAAATTGAGAAAAATGCCAAAATATTGTTTTGGGAAAAACTAGCTTTCCTAATTGTGGGGACCTTTCTTGTATGCATTTATAAGTGTGATGAGACCTTAGTAAGAGTGTTTAATAAAGTGTATTCGTGATGCATATAAATCAATTGTTATCCTAATAGATAAGTTTAAAGATTAATTGATGAACATATATGATTGAAATATTTGGAATTGTGGCAATTGTTGGGAATCTATTGAATGTAATAAATGAAATAGAATGGTGCTCCTTTTTAAATAAGGCTACAGCTAGTTCAGGTGCAAATGAGATTTCTAGCTTAACTTATATTTAAAAATCACATCAAGGTGACTCTTATTAGAAAGGTATAAAATTTATAAATGGTTTATGTCGAAATGAAAAGGCAATTGTTTTGACATGCCACTTTTCTAAATAATTAAGTAACTTGTTTTATATACAATAATTAGATTTATTATGATATTATGTTGTATAAATCATTATTGAGAATTTTAAATTCTCACCCCAACTTCTTATTTTCATGAAATCCAAGTGGATCAGCATTTTAATTTGTATAAATCCAAGTTAGCATCACGTTGCATTTTGTGACACCTTGAGGAGGAATCTCCAAGCTTGCGGTGTGACGATCTCCAACGGGTTTGATCTACTCTTTGATTCACCATTTCTTCTTTTTGATTGGTGTTAATTAACAGCATTGCTTTTGCTTAGTCTTTTGTTAAAAGTTAGTTGGTATAATGTATGCATATGATTTGGACTTTTATTGGAGAACACTTTTGCATTTTTGGCTTTCTAAATTGACCACATTAGTGGAGAATACTAGTTGTTTGGATTGAAATATTTATACATGTATAATTTTAGAATATATTAATTATGTAACATATGTTGTGCATTTTGCATTTTTGTATTTTGATTTAAGTGTAAAATTATCATTGCAGAAAATGGTAGTTCCAGAAAATCGTAGATGGATGTATAATAGGACTTATTTGGGTCGTAGAGGACTTAAACAAGAATTTGTATGTGGAGTTGAAGAGTTTGTGAATTATGCATGTCGATCTTCCCATTACTTAAGTGAAGGAACAATTAGGGAGGCCACCTATGGGGCAATCGTCAGGATCATCTCCACCCTCTGTTACGATATCACCCATAACAGGTTTGCATCAGCCACCATCTGCTTGAGTACGTTATGATACCTACACTGACTTCATAATCACCAACTTCCCATACACCTCATGGTACAACATATGATTCGGGGTCACCTACTATATTGGCCCGTCAAGAGTACCCGTGAGTCGTGGGGATACCCGTGATTCTAATGTGGAAGTAACAAATCAAAGCAACAAGACGTTTGTTGAGCCGGATGGTGATTTTGGGTATGTGGACAACTATTTATTATTCATTTATAGTTAATGCACATTCAAATTTTTTGTTGAGAATTTTTACATTTCCTTTTTTAAGTTGTTTCAGATTTTTGCCATCTAAACCTGCTGAGATGCCATAACAAAGATTATACGATCTAGTATAATCAACCTTGGACATCTTGGTTATACCCAAGGATACTAGAGAAATGTGGTTTCGAGAGTTTCAAGTATGTATCAATTTTTATTCCTCATAATTATGTTTGTTTGTCTTGTAATAGTGTAATTTTTTTAAACTTTAACGTTATTTACATAATTTTTTTGAAGGGTTATGTTTGGTGGATGCCTCAACATCAAAACCATATGCGGAAGGCATATAATAGTCGTAGTTCAAAGAGACTATCGGGTTTGTTGGGGCACGCAAACTTAAATGAAAGACCTTTTTGGATTGGAGAAGGCATATGGGAAGACTTATGCAGGCATTGGGCTAGTAGCATGTATAAGGAGAAATGTCAACAAGCAAAGATGAATCGTGCTTCGACACTTTGGTGGATGTTTGCACATTTTCTACATGCACCCTTGCGAGAAATTGGTAACTATTATCGCAAGTTGTTTAGCAATATATTTTATTATTTTGTTATTAATTTTTTTCTCATTATTACAGGCTAAGACTTTGGGTAGAGAGCCCACAAAAATGAGACATTTCGTCATGTAAAAGAAGACTATTGAGTTTCTACAAAAGCTAAGGATTTATATGTTAGTCTTTCTTTAGAAATTATTGCCTTTAATATTACAATCATGTTATAACAATAACCATAAGAATTTTTTATTTCCATCCTTAGGAGGAATTCAAAACAAAGGAATCGAACAATCTTCTCGGTCTTTCCAAAAGAAGAGGGCATCTCAGTACACAAATGACCGAGTCGAGAGCTTTGGATTAAAGCTGTTGGCGGTCCCTAAGAAGGGTCGTGTTTATGGCCTTGGTTCTCAAGCATCTATTTATGATCATGGACATTCATCTTCCTCAAGGCCTATGTCGACTCAAGTTCTGAACACGTTATTAATCAAGTTAAGTAATAGTGTAATATTTTTATTAATTGATTTTTGTATTTTGATAGATGTAGTCAATCATTTTATTTTTCGTATTTTTGGTTAATTCATTATTCGTGAAATGAATTGATGAATTTATATTTACATATATTAACCAGGTTAAGGAGCGATTGCGGGGAGATGTTGGATCGTGTTCGGCGGATTCAACGGCAAAATGGAGCAAAGAAAAGCCAACAACGTGAGGCGAGTGGAAAATGCGATTTGAACAATACCGGCGTCACAATGTAACCAAATGATTAAGGAGCTAAATCATATGTACAAGCCGTTGGCACTCAACCAAGCCAACAACTACAACTAACAAAGAAGATAATCGAGAATAGTGAAGATGATCATGATAAGATGACAATGATAATGAGGATTATTAAACTTTGTATTTGAACAAACTTTGTATGCGATTTGTTATGTTTGTTTTATGGATTGATTAAATGCATTGACAGGTTGAAATTCATGTATGTGTGGATTATGACAGGTTGATTAAATGTTTATTTTATATTGTGGATTTTGAATATTCAATTTAATTTTTTTAATATTCAAAAAAATTTGCGATAATTTTTTGCGGAAATATCAGGCCGCAAATTTGGAGTAGATTTTGGGCGGAAAAATTATTTTAGCGAAAAAATCCACCGCAAATTAGCGGCAAAAAAATCCGCCCAAATTAGCGGCGGAAAAATCCGCCTCAAATTACCGGCGAAAAAATCCGCCGCTAATTTGCGGCGAAAAAATCCGACGCTAATTTGCGGCGGAAAAATCCGCCGCAAATCACCGGCGGAAAAATTCGCCGCAAATTAGTCCTTTTCCGGCAACTATGCCGACATGTCACCGGAGAGTTTTGCGGCGGATTTGCGGCGGAAAAATCCGCCTCAAATTTGCGGCGGAAATAAAAATCTGCCGCAAACTATTTTGCGTCGACCATATTTGCGGCGGACCCGAATCCACCATAAATCTGCCGCAAATTGTTAATTTGCTGCGGATTTTCAGTGATTTGCGGCGGATTTATCCTTCGCAAATCTCTTTTTTTCTTGTAGTGTTTCTCTCTCTCTAAAAATTATCTTTCTCTCTCTAAAAAGTTCTCTTTCTCTCTCTAAAAAATTCTCTCTAAAAATTTTGAGACTCAACGCTTTATGCTATGAGCTTTTGGGTTTTTAGACTTTAGTGAAAATGAAAGTATTGAATAAAAAAAAAAGTAAAATACATTGAATATCTATTGAATTGATTTTTAATTAGATATCTGTTGGATAAATGTTTTGGTTAGATTACTAGCTATCTTTAACTAAATTTAATCTATTAGATCTAATTTAATAAAATATATTATTTTAATTAGATGAATTGGATTGGTTTTAATATAAATGGATTGGATAGATTAAAAATTAAAAAAAAAAATTTTGCTAGCTTTTTTTTTTTTTATTTTAGTTATGATAATAGAATAATCAAAATTATTTATGATGGTGGTAGCATTTTAATTTTTCCAAGGTGGGGGAAAATTTTATAATATCGTCAGAAGTGTTGGGTTTAATAACTTGTTGCGTTTTCCTTAAATTCATTTTTTTTAATTTTATCATATTTTGAGATTCTAATGATTAAATAATCAAAATTAGTTACAGTAACACATAATTATTAAACTCGACTTAGTGATTGACTCAACCTAGACACTGAATTATTGGATCATTGGTTCAACTACTAAATTATTAGTTGAATCAGATATAATTAAATAAATATTTAATTAATAAATATTGGAAGTCGTTTTTCTAACCAGATTAAAGGTTTGTGTTTACTTATTAGAATGTTACGTATTAGATATCAATTTTTAAAAGTTGTAACAATAATCTATAGTGAATAAAAATAGTTTCATGCTCATTATAGATTGTATGTGCTTATCAATTACAAAAAGCAAATAGAGATACCGACTTCAAGTGGATTATGACATTTTTAGTCCCTGATCACTGAGCAATAACGTATATTCAAATAAATTACTAATGGTAATGTACCAAAAAAAGAAAAAACTATTGGTTACAAAGAGATGACTATTTATTACCTAGGAAACATAGATACGGACACAAAGATGGAACACGAGACACGATATGGATATGAATACGGGAACATATTAAATTTAAAAATTATAAGATACGAACGACATATATATATATATATATATATATATATATATATATATATATATATATATATATATATATATATATATATATATATAGGAGGATCGAACTACACCAACGTAAGTCTTTTTGACTTACACTCATTTTCAACCGTTAGATTCACTTTCATCTAATGGTTGAGATGATTTATTAAAAGTAACCAATTAGATGAAAGTGGATCTAATGGTTAAAAATGAGTGTAAGTCAAAAAACTTAACACCTACAAAGTTGATCCTTCCTCTATATATATATATATATAATTACAAAATTTTAAAAAAAAAAAATTATAATTCGTTAATATCATTTCTATAAGTTTAGAAATTTATAATATTTTAATATATATCATATATGCTAATATTTGCTACTTAATAAGCCTCTCTTAAAAAATATAAAGCACAATTTCTATTGACATATTTTAAAAAATTCCCTAAACTAACTTCTCATAATAAAGCTAATCATGTATAAGTACATGTGCATAAAAAAAATTAACTAGAGGGAATATTGGTGTGAGGTAAGTTTCAGTGACGACGAAGTAGACAGCATGATACGAGCAGAGCTAGAAGGAGTAGATAAAAATAGTGATGAGTGAAAAGATAAAACTTAAAATATTAGTATGTGAAAAGAGTGGCTTGGGATATCAGTCATGTGATTGGACTTGAGTGAGTTATGAGCTTACTAATTGAACGTTAGTCATAAAAACTATTTTTTTTAAAATATTAATGGGTCGTGTCCAAGTTGTGTCCTACTCGTGTCCGAGAAGTATCTGAGCGTGTCCGAGACGTGTCTAAACTAAAAAAAAATTCTTTAATCAGACACGCAGGACACGTGTGTCGTACAGGTGTCTCCATGTGTCCGACATGAACACGTGTCTGACACGCGGACACGACTCATAATCGATGTGTTCGTGCTTTATAGTTTACAACCAATAGTCATGTCAATAACAATAGTCATCCATTAGTATATTAGAAAGAGTAAAATTTTATTTTATTTTTTTTGTCGATTATATTCATTTTATTAATTAAGTTATGATATATGTGTATTTTTTTAAAAAAAGAAAGTATGAGAAAAATATTAATAAATACATGTCATAACTTAATTGATGAAATAAATATAATAAACATAAAAAAATTGACCTAAGTTTTGTCTTAGAAAAGCAACTCTCTTCCTTTACACTTGTCATTTGCTGGAAGAAATTTTTCCCCCCCAAACACTATTTTTTTTTTGTTTTTTCAACACTTTTTTTTTTAATTTTTTCAAACTATCCTTCCATTCCATAGATGAGATATTAATATTTTAGAATGTGATTAGGTTCTTAAGAAGAGAACCATCATAATGGTATTTTTGTTCATACACATAAATCTTAAGATCGAATTCAAAATTACATGCTTAAGTGACATAACTCATTCCATTCATATCAACACACATTAGTACAATCTTCCATGTTATCCTCTTTAGTTTAATGTACTTCAGTAAATTTAATATACTTTTGTTGTTTAATATAATTTAATTTACTTTAGTAAGGATAGTGAATACACAATTGAGAGTGTCAATGGTCTTGCCCAATATACAAACATATTTTATATTTTATATTTTACCTCATCAGTCACTTATAATTTTTTTTTTTGCCTATGAACAAAAAACTAAGTTTTAATTAGTTAATATAAAGTATAAATAGGTAATTGAAAATGTTAATAACCTAATTTTTTTTGTAAGAAATATATTCTTTTTATTTTCCTATCTACATTATTATTTATTTATTCACATATCATATTCCTATATAAAAATGTCAAAAAGGTGAAAGTTAGTAGTTCTTCTTCTCTGTTCTTATCATGAGTACTTATTTATAATCCTTACAATGGAGACATGTACTAATAGATATCTACGAATATTTAATAATTTAATATAAAATTTAAAATTAATAAAAAACAAAACAATAAAAAAATTTTAAAATTCACTTAATTTGCTAAAGCTAAATTCTATCTACCAAAGATATTTTCTTTTGCTGAAAACTCAATAAATAAAAAATCTTATTAGCTACATTGTTAATCTTATTCTTATTTTTTTTATCTACATTATTTACATGTCCCCAAATAACGGGGCAAGGATGAGAGCGGGACGAGTAATGCTTCCCACATTCTCATTGTGAGTACTCATTGATGAACCTGCAAAAATTCATATTTTTACGGTTCAAAATCTTGGGTTTTCACCATCTTTTAATTTCTTTGATTGAGTTTTATTCTCAAGTTTTATTAAGTTTTTATTATTTTAAATTATGTTCTTATTACGTGTTTTATTTATTTTTAATAGGTAAATACACATGAAAAGAGACTGGACGCTTAAAGAAGCAAGAAATCAGATAAATAAGTTTTCAGGATAAATCTTCAGATTTTGTGCAAAAATAAGAAATTCTAAAAGATAAATATTTGAAGGATTCTTATCCTATTCTTAGATGCTAATTAGAGTTCTAATTGGATGCAAAATCTTAAATAAGGATTAGATTGAAGATTAGATAAGGATTCTTAAAGAGATTTTATTTGGAGTAAAATTTGGATTCCCGCGCTGTCATGACCATTCCTCGTTAATTGAGTCATATCTTGGGTTACAGAGATTAGATCGATGCACCGTTTGCGGCATTGGAAAGCTAACAAAAAATCTTACAAATTCTCTATTAGATCAAGGGCAAATTTGTTCATCTGGAGGGTGAGAAAAATCGTGCAAGTCAGATACGAAAAGCTGTCAACTTTTCTATAAAAAGGGAAAAATGAGTTTAGCAAAGGAGTATCTTTTTGCACAGAATTTCACAGCCATTAAGGAGCAAAGTGAAGGTACAAACCCTAAAGTGGTGTGGGCGTAATTAGGATTAGAGATTAGGAATTTTCTTCAACCTTTCCACCTTTCTACAATGGAGTTTGTCGTATTCTTCCCTTTGAGTTCTTCTTTTTTCATGTGTAACTGAACCCTAACGCTTCAATACAATTGTTTTTCACCCATTTGATTTATTGTTTTGCTTATTTATATTTCTTTTTAATTATATTTACAACAACTCTCTTTTTCATTAGCTTAAATAGTGTCACTTTCTGCGAATTTAGTAATTAATAACTTAATCCTCATGGGACGATACTCTTACTCATTTTTTATTACTTTTGCGATTCGGTGCACTTGCCGATTTCACAAGAAGTTTTTGGTGCCATTACCGGATATTATTGTTATTAATATTAAATAGTAGTTGAAAAGATACTAATTTAAATATTTATTTTTCTTTTATTTTTTTTTATTTTTTTTTTTTTATTTAAATTATTTTTTTATTTATTGATAATTATTTTTTTTAATTTTTATTTTTCTTTTTAATTTATTTCTTTTTATTCATTTTTGTTTTCTTGGTTAATTTTTTTTATTTTATTAGTCATTTATTTTTAATTTCTTTTCTTCACTTCACTCTGGTTTGTTTGTTTGTTTGTTTGTTTATGCAAGGTTCTGTGGAGTCAGAAGAATTACTCTTTGATCTAGAGATAATAAGAACATAAATAGCAATCAGAGAAGGAAAGAGAATTGAAGAAGAAAAGATGGTTGAGAACACTACTACACAGAGAAGACACACTTTAGCTGATTATGCTACTCCATCTTCTGAGAATGTCTTAACCAGCATTGTACGACCTGTTATCCAAGCAAACAATTTTGAGATTAAACCAGCTTTGCTACAGCTGGTGCAACAGAATCAGTTTGGGGGATGTCAAGCAGAAGATCCAAACATACATATAGCTAATTTCTTACAGCTCTATGATACTATCAAATATAATGGAGCTAGTGATGATGTCATACGGTTAAGACTCTTTTCATTTTCTTTAAGAGATAAAGTCAGGAGCTAGCTACAAGCCCAGCCTCAAGGAAGCATATTCACTTGTGATGATCTGGTTAGTAAGTTTCTCACTCGCTATTTTCCTCCATCAATGTTCGTGAAGATAAGGAGTGAGATTGCTTGCTTTACTCAAAATCAAGAAGAATCTCTCTATGAAGCGTGGGAAAGATTTAAGGAGCTACTTAGAAAATGTCTTCATCATGCTTTCGAAGTTTGACAGCAAGTGCAGATCTTTTATAATGGTTTGAATCATACCACTAGAGCTATGGTGGACGTATCTGCAGATGGGTCTTTGAACATTAAGACTCCTGAAGAGGCACATGAATTATTTGAGACTATGGAAATTAACGAATATCAGTTGCCTAGTGGAAGAGCAGTGATCAAACATGGAGTTATAGAGCTTGGTATTCTTGATGTTTTACTTACTCAGAATAAAAGTATTTCACAGTTGTTAGCTAACTTCACCAAACAAGTTGAGAATATGCAGGTGAATTCAGTGAATCACCAAGTGTTAATTTGTGATTTCTGTGGAGGTAATCATGCTAACGGTAGATGTGAGGCTAGCAACTCTGGTTTCATTTCTCTAGAATAGGTCAATTATATGAGAAATCCTTCAAGACCCCATGGTACTCCATTTTCAAATACATATCATCCTGGGTGGAGGAATCACCCCAATTTCTCTTGGAACAATCAAATAGTACCATTGAATCCTCAACCAGAGAAGAAGTCTCCTCTCAATATTATACTTGAGAAACTTTCTATACAAACCTCTGCTTCTGTGCAACAGACTTCCATTTTTATGGCGGAAACACGGGCTAATTTTTAGAATCAAGGAGCAACTATTTGGAATTTAGATAATCAAGTGGGTCAAATAGCAAAATAGCTATTTGAGAAACCTCCAGGCACCTTACCAAGTGATACAATGATTAATTCCAAGGAGCAATGTTATGTAATCACTTTGAGAAGTGGTAAACAGTTGGAAGAAAACGTGAAAGTAGCACCTAGTTCTTCAGGAGCTAAAAAAGGAAAAAATGATATCCTCATTGAAGATGTCTCACTTCAAGATGTCTCAATGCAAGCTGATAATGAGGGAGATGAGATCGAGAAGGAAAAAGCTAAAGAGGAGCAACCAAAGTGGCAGAGAAAAAAAGAAGGAACATGGGCAGAACAAAGCGATTGATCCTTCTTTATATGCTAGGCTTCCATTCCCTCAGCGGTTGAAGAAAAACACTCAGGAGAAGCAAGAAAGACAATTCTCGAAGTTCTTGGATGTGTTTAAGAAATTACAGATAAATATTCATTTTGCTGAGGCACTTAAGTAGATATCTTCTTATGCCAGATTCATAAAGGACTTACTGTCTAAGAATAAAAAATTGGAAGAAAATGAGACTTTAGCACTTACTAAAGAGTGTAGTGCCATTATCCAGAGGAAGTTACCACCTAAATTAAGGGATCCTGGAAGTTTTAACATCCCTTGTACCATTGGGAAGTTGAATGTTAATAAAGCTCTATGTGATCTATGAGCTAGCATTAATTTGATGTCATTGTCCATCCTTCGTAAGCTTGAAATTAGAGAGGTTAAGCCTATTATGATTTCTCTTCAACTAGAAGATCGATCTGTCAAACATCCATATGGTATTATGGAAGATGTGCTAGTGAAGGTTGACAAATTCTTCTTTCCAGTTGACTTTGTGATTTTAGATATGGACGAGGATGCTGATATCCCGTTAATTCTTGGAAGACCATTCCTAACCACTTCAGGAGCATTAATAGATGTATCTAGGGGAAAGCTTATTTTGAGGGTGGATGGAGATAAAGTAATTATCAGTGTCTTTGATAAGTCTTCACCAACATCAGATCTGTATGCTCCCATTAATTGCATCCAAGGTAAAGTTTAAAAGGAGTCAGCTGGTAAGAACTTTACACCTTCGATTAATATTGATTCTCCTACCTCTAAGATGGTTGAAATGGAAAAAGGTCCTCCCAATTCTCAGAATTTCTTGCAAGCTGATCTGAAATCTTCTGACAAGTTGAAACCTAGCACTTTACCTGCTGATAAATTGAAAATCCCATGGCCTAGTGGAGTTACAAATGCTAAAGTTTCTTCTGGACAAATAAGTACAACTCCAGTTAAGCATATTTTTGGAGAAGATTCCAAGGGCAGTGACCGAGTATAGAGGCAAAGATCTGACAAAACAAATGCGTCATCTTACTTCTCTTGCTTCAAGCCACCATAAATACAAGGCAACGTCGAGATAATGACGTTAAATAAGCATTTTTGGGGAGGCAACCCAAATTTTCTTTTTCTTTTTCTTTACTATTTTATTCTTTCAGTTTTGGTTTGTTTTTGTGTTTGTTATTTCTTTATTTTATTGACTAACAAAATATTTCTGATTTTGTTTTGAAAGTAATGTTGAGTCGGCTTAAATGCCTCTCTCGAGTTCGGAACCTTTGTAGGGGATGTATATAGTTGTCGGCGCCAAAAATAGTTTTTCTTTTCCTTTTTTTCATATTTTATTTGTTCTTTTTTATTTTATTTTGTCATCATCATCCATTTTGTGTTTTGAGTCATTGTGTTGAAATTGTGCATGCCGGTGTGTTGAATTAAATATCCAATAATTGCATAAATTGTGGATTAATTTATTTTCTTGGGATATTTCACATGAGAATCCATGAGTTATGTTTATCTCTATTGTTTCAATTATGTATGGATGTTCTTCTCATCTTTATGTTTGATAGACCTTAAAATTTAATTGCATGTCAGGCTTAGAGAAAGTTTATAAGAATGCATGTGTGTGGATGATTTGTATCTAGAAATTGTCAGATTCTCTCTTGAGGCGCAATCATTGGCAGTGCATGATTAAAGAAATGATAAGGGCATTCTTTAGACCGTTTGAGTCTTTCAAGCCAACCTGTGAATACAGTAAATCCTTAAATCCCTTTTTGCAGCCTTGATATTGTTTGGCATCTATTTCTTTTCTTTACCCACATTTTCTTTACCCACATAAAAAAAATCTCTTTCTTACATAACCTTTGTAGAGTGCATATCGTGTGTTATTTTATTATTCAAACTTTCATTATTTTTGTGTATGAAGTATTTATAGGCTGAGAAAAATTCAAAAAAAAAAAAAATTTAAAAATAAAAGAAAAATAAAAAAAAAGAAAGTCCGCCCAAAATTTTGCAAGAAAATAAGTTTGGTGGTGGATGTTGTGGAAAAAAAAAAGAAATGAATAAAGTGTTGATTCTTTTGTTCCGTTTTGCACTTGTTCTACATTCTGTAGCTTGAATTTTGAATTATGCATAATTATGAATCTTAACTTTTGTTTTCATTATCATATCCATTCTTTCTTAACCCTCACCCTTAGTCTTACATTACAAGCTTTAAAAGACCATTTTGATCTTTGGTTATGTGCTGTTTATATTAGTGGAAAGAGAGATAAAGAACAACTCTATGGATATGGGTTTGATGTGCATTTGTAGTTTTATAAACCTATTTGGGCTTGTATTTTATGCGGAGATTGAGTCTTTCATTCATTGGGAAGTCATTTTTGCATAAGAGTTGCATGTGAGAGACGATATGATAAATGGATTGTGCATGTGTGACACTTTAAAGTTAGATTGTGAAGCAATTTATAAGGATATAAATGATTTTCGATAACCAGTGTTGCCATGTTTGAGTCTTTGTGTTTCGAGTTTTCCTTTGTTTAGTCTTTTTGTTTTGTTTTTTTTTTGGCTTAAGAACAACCAAAATCTCAAGTTTGGAGGAGTGATGAACCTGCAAAAATTCATATTTTTACGGTTCAAATCTTGAATTTTCAACATCTTTTAATTTCTTTGATTGAGTTTTGTTCTCAAGTTTTATTATGTTTTTATTATTTTAAATTAAGTTTTTATTACGTGTTTTATTTATTTTTGATACGTAAATACACATGAAAAGAGACTGGATGCTTAAAAAAGCAAGAAATCGAAGAAACAAGCTTTCAAGATAAATCATTAGATTTTGTGCAAAAATAATAAATTCCTAAAGATAAATATTTGAAGGATTCTTATCATATTCTTAAATGTTAATTAGAGTTCTAATTGGATGCAAAATCTTAAATAAGGATTAGATTGAAGATTGGATAAGGATTCTTAAAGAGATTTGATTTAGAGCAAAATTCGGATTCTCGCACTATCATGACCATTCCTTATTAATTGAGTCATATCTTGGACTATAGAGATCAGATCGACGCACCGTTTGCGGCATTGGAAAGCTAACAGAAAATCCTACAAATTCTTTGGTAGATCGAAGGCAAATTCGGTCATCTAGAGGGTGAGAAACATCATGCAAGTCAAATACCAAAATCTGTCAACTTTTTTATAAAAAGGAAAAAACGAGTTTAGCAAAAGAACTATCTTTTTGCACACAATTTCGCAGTCGTCAAGTAGCAAAGCGAAGGCACAAATCCTAAAGTGGTGTGAGTGCAATTAGGCTTGAAGATTAAGAATTTTCTTCAACCTTTCCACCTTTCTACAATGGAGTTTGTCGTATTCTTCCCTTTTTGTTCTTCTTTTTCCAGGTGTAACTGAACCCTAACGCTTTAATACCATTGTTTTTCACCCCTTTGATTTATTGTTTTGCTTATTTATATTTTTTTAATTATATTTGTAACAACTCTCTTTTTCATTAGCTTAGATAGTGTCATTTTCAGTGAATTTAGTAATTAATAACTTAATTCTTGTGGGACGATACTCTTACTCACTTTTTATTACTTTTGTGATTTGGTGCACTTGCTGATTTCATAACACTCATTTATGATTTCTGCAAGAGAGGCGGGTAGCCATAGATATTAGCAAGTATTTAATAATTCAATTTATAATTTTAAAAATAAAAAATGATAACAATAAAATAAATTTTAACATCCACTTAATTTGTTGAAACTAAATTCTATCCATCGAAGATAGGTTGTTTTGCTGAAAACTCAATAAATAAAAAATCTTAATGACTACATTGCTAATTTTATTCGTATTTTTATTTTTCCATATACATTATTTACATATCCTTAGATAACAGGGTGGGGTAACAGAGACTGATTTAAGGGGGGCAAGCATGGGCCTTACCCCCTTTTTCTCACAATTTTTTTAGGTACCAATAATTTAATTTAATTTACTAAAAGATAAAAGGATAATTACATTAATCTTTTATAAAATTAGTACTTATTACATTGACATTCTTATTTAAAAATTATACCTGCATACATGATTTTATATATTATTATTACAGTCCAACACTCATCTTTGTTTAAAAAATTACATATACCTCTCTTACTTTATGTACAAACATTACACAAAATCTTATTAAAAATACATAGCAATGAAGGTATGAGTAATTTCTCAAACAAAAATGATGTTAATATTATAAGTACTAACCTCAACGAGGTCAGTATAATTATACCAAAGATAAAAATGGTGAAATTAAAAGAGTTTATACTTGATAAGTATTCGACATGTGATTCATAATTATTTTATATACATTAATATTATAATTTCAACTCATCTTTCTATTAATTTTTAATCTTTATATAATAAACATATTAATTTCTCTCACTTTTAACTTCATTTTCTTCCTTTTCTAAAATCTATATATATATATAAACTTTATTTTGCCTATGAATTGTGATATAAAAGACAACTACTATTGTGATGCATTTAATGTCTAATATTAATATTTTTTTTATTTTTTTCACTTTATTCATAAATCTTCCTATATAATGAAAGGAAAATATTCTTCTAAATTGAGCAAATGAAAATATATTTACTCTTAATTTAAATTAGTGTATTTTGATCTTAATTCACTAAATAATGTAAAAGTGAATACATCTTTATTTGTTAACTTTTTTATATTTTTAGCCCCTTCACTGAATATTTTCTGCATCTGTCCCTGTGTGGCAGGTAGTGCTTCCCTCATCCTCATCACGGGTAACCATTTATCATTTCTGTGAAGAAGGTAGGTACCATGGGTATTTGTAAGTATTTAATAATTCAATATAAAATTTTAAAATTCACCAAAAAAAAACATAGCAAGAAAATAAATTTTAACATCTACTGAATTTCCTGAAGCTAAATTATATCCACCAAAGATAGTTTCTTTTGATGAAAACTCAATGAATAAAAAATCTAATTAGTTATATTGTTAATCTTATTTTTATTTTTATTTTCTTATCTACTTTATTTACATGTCCCCGGATAATGTGGCGAGGGCATGGCGGATAATGCTTTTCCCGTTCCCATGTGGATACCCATTTATGATACCTGTGGGGGGTGGCAGATATCGATGGATGTAACACCCCAAATTTCCTATCTATTAGACAATAATTTTGACAGTTAACAGAATTCTACTGTTTAGTGATTTCTGTGTATTGTAAAATTATTTTGAGTATTTTGTCAGCGTATTTGATTGTTTTGAGTGATTTACTCTGTGTCAAGAAAATAATAATTTTCGGGTCAGAGGAAATCTTTATGTATTTATTTTTCTTGATTGTTAATTATTTTTAACAATCTGACTTGATTTTCATACGTTTTATAATATTTGTGATTTTTGTGGATGATTATAAATTTTTATATTTCTTTGATCGTTTTTGGGCTATTTGTGGGCCCAGGTGAGTCCTGCAAAGTGAAAATTTTTCTACGCATAGAAAAATTTGTACTGTTGAGATGGAGACAAGGGATCTTACTAAACCTGAATCCAGAAACAGTTTTAGAAAAAAAAAAATTTGTGTTTTGTATTGTATTTAATTATCGGACGATAAAAATACAATAAATATATTCTTTCGTGGGGGTTATAGCAGATAAAAATAAATATTGTACTGCTAAGTCAACATTAATGGTTATGACAACTTTTGACGGACCAATAGGAAGCAAGTTTAATTTTTGAAGCTTTGAATATCAACCGTCGATTTAATCAACGGTGTAGAATCAGTCTAATAAAATGGCTATGAACATTTATAACCATTGCATGAAGAATTAATCAAGGGTGGAGATTTGGTCTTACAAAGTGGCTAGGACCATTTGTGACCGTTGGATTTGGATTTAATCAACGGTGGAGATGGATTATTTATCACCATTGGATTTGGATTTAATCAATGGTGGAGATTTGGTCTTCTAAAATGGCTATGACTAATTATGACCCTTGGATTGAAAATAAGAACGAGTAATCTTGACTCTTCATTTTGGAGATGTATCTAATGGCTAGGATATCAAGGAAAAAGATTTAATGGCCTAGATTAAGTCTTCTAATCAAAAGTCTACCTTAATCCTAACCATTAATCTAATCAATGGCTTAAATTGCTCTAAATGGTGGCTAGAAAAGATGATAACTTTATGAATGCATAATGCATGGAGGGGGGACGGTTTTTGTGTTGTTTTGAAGCTAAAGGAAAAGTTTGAATATCATTATTAGTGGTTTTAGTCAATATGGATCATTATTGATCATTTTGCACTCTTAAGAGAATGCATGGAAGGGGGCGGACGGTTTTTGGTGGCTTAAGACCATAGAAAAGTGTTTCATGACCATTATTGTCATTCTTGATCATTATTGATCATTTCCAAAAACCTAAAGCTCTTAGAAAAATTTTTCTCCTTCTTCTTCAAGCTAGCACATGGCCATGATCATCAAATATACCCTCCATCACTCAAAAATTTTATCCAACCTAGTTTCTTGAATCCTTACCTTATTATAAGAACATCTCTAGTTATGAGTTTTCACAAAATCATTCATCTTGAGCTTCAAATCCAAGCTTCAAGTTTCTATCATAAAGAGGATTTTTCCATGGAGCTCTACGAAATTGGTAGGAAGGAAAACTAAGTGTTTTCACTTCATTCTTTATCTTAACCAAGTCTAAGAAGCCTTTCTTTCACAAAAATAAAAAACTTTAACCTTGTTCCTCAAGAGGAACCATTCGGCCATTCACCCAAAATCACCATCCAATCTCTTTTAATTTCATCCAACCATAGATCTTGAATCTACATAATATTCTAAGCAACTTTCATGTTGGAGACTTTCTCTAAATCATCTATCTTCAACCTTGTTCTTCAAGCTAAAGATTGAAGCTTTTATTAAATTTTATTAATCTTCACTTCTCTTTTGATTTTCAAGGTTCTAACCATGATTCTAATCCATGGTTTTCTTATTCAAGTCCTACATATATATATATATATATATATATATATATATATATATATATATATATATATATATATATATTAATTATGTGTGTTTTGTTTTGTATTTGAGAAGCTTTCTTGGTGGTGAAAGACTTGGAAAAAGAACAAAAAAGGAGCTTTTGAGGTTCTTCAAGAGGTAAGAGGAGATTCATTTCACCAACCAAGTATGGTGGTGAGAGATATCTTGTATTTGATGGATGGTGAATCCATGTGAGGATTCATAGCCATGGTCATGTAATAATTTGTGGGTGTTTATGTGCTTTAATTATTTGCCTATGCTTGGTATGATTTGCATGATTTATTTGCTTTGATTATGGCATGCTTGTGATATATATGTTGAATATATATATGTATGCTATGATTTGATGATAGAAAGGAAATTGATTTTTGGTTCCAAAGACCAAGAGGAATTTCGGTCAAGACACCTTAAAATAGGTGTTTATAAATTAATATTTTCATGAAGGTTAAAATTGGATGATTAGAGAAGCATGAAAAATAAACAAATGGTTTGTTTTTCAAGAAGTAGTGTTTACAGTTTTGAGAAGGATTTTTATTGATTTATTTTGTGTAAAAACTTTCTAAGAATTTTACTAAACATGAGTTTTAAATGAAAAGGGCAATGTTGATTTTAAGGATTTGTAAAGAAAGTGAAAATGGATTTGTAAAGAAAGTGAAAATGAAAAATGAACAAATGATTTGATTTCAAAGGCCAAGTGCTCACAATTTTTATGAAGAATTTTTAATGGTTTTGTTTGTGTAAAACCATATTGACTTAGAAGGAAAAATATTTGATGGCCATTGGAATCAAGTACCATGGTTTTGAAGGCTTGCGAATGCCTTAATTTTATGAAACAAAGTGGTTTTCCAAGTAGAAATACAATTGGATTTAGTACAAGGAATTTAGAAAGGGAATCAGAGTGTTTTATCACTTGAGAAAATGGAATTTTTCGTATAAGAATGGAAAAGAGAGGTTGAAAGTGTTTGAACTTCAATTTATTCTGAAAAGAATTGAATTTGGAATTGATTTGAGAAAAATGGAGAATATAATGATGATTTAAAATTTTACTGACGTAAAACTCATCCTTTGGGTTTTGGAGTGCGTTAGGAAATTTTAAGATGGAAACATTGATTTAATTCAATGGAATTGTGAATTTGTGGAATTTATTGTGAAAAAAATTTTCTTGAGTTAGAAAATGTGAAAAATAATGTGAGTAGTATATTATTTTGAGAAAGGTTGAAATGGAATTTTTGAAGGTTGAGAAATATTTTTCGTAATGGAATTGTGGTGAAAAATGATTTACGTAACTTAAAAATATGATTTTTAAGCTACACGATTCGAAATATGTTTAAATATTTTTATGCGATTTGAAAAATATTTAAATATTTTACGCGATTGAAATATTGTTGAAAAATCACTACGTGATTGCAAAATGATGAAATATTTTTACGTGATTGTGAAAATGGTGGAAAATTGCTACGCGATTTAAGAAACGTGTAAATATTTTTACGCGATTGAAAAACATTGAAAAATAAATACGTTGATTTGAAAATGCAACAAAAGTGTTGTGGAATTGTGAAAACAATGTAAATGTTGCTTGATTGTGAAAAACACGACAAAAGTATTTTGTGACTATGAAAACGTGATAACATGATTTTCGCTATTGAAAATACAATATGAATATCGTTGAACCAAAGGTTGTATGGACACTGTATGAGAAAATGATGAGTTTTGCCTGTGATTAACATTTGGTGCATTTTATATGCATTGGAAAGATATGCTTGTGATTGACATTTAGTGCATTATGCATGCATTGGAAAAATATATGTTGAGGCATATGATTAAATTGAACAAAATGAATTTGAAAAGATTGACCATGTGGTTGAACCGATATAATCGCGCGTTCAGTATAAAATATAGTGATAGTTATTATGGCTTTGCGGTTGAAGAGGAATGAGAATTGAAAAGTGAGGCTATGATGGATCTTGGGAGCGCCAAGGCAGCATAATGATCGAAATGGACAGGTTAGCAAAGTACCATGTGTCACTTAGCAAATCGATCCGTTAACGCATTGATTAATAATACTAACAAGAACACGATTCTTTTCAAGATCAAGATTGTTTGTGGGCTAAGGTGAAAGAATTAACCAGCATTCTTCTCGAAATTGTGAAAACCTCCATGGAGTTGTTTTTGAAAAATTGAGTCTTTGTCTGCATGCATATTGGTATGAAAATTGAACTCATTGAATAATACCTTGGATGATGATGATGATAAATAATGTTGATGACATTATTGTTATTATCGTGTGATTTGAATTGATGAATACTTGGATGTTGTTGAGGACATCATCGTGAATATTGAATGATATTTGAACTGATAAATAATTGGATGATAATAGTTGATTAATATTGAGTGCATTATTGAAATTATGGTATGATATACCACTGGTATCTTGTTTATGTTATTCTACGCTACCACGCTTGGTATTAACGTAGGTGATCTCACTTTCTTTGTTATATTGTTTGGTTGGGCTTGTTTTGTAAAAATTATATAATAGATGAAACGAGTTGCCTTGCATACGCAAAAGCAGGTAAATACTACGTGAGATTGGTGACAACATTGAGGAGTAGCCATTCAGATTCGATAGTGTGCAGTGTGAACGAGCGAACATATGTCGATGATCAAGATGGATACAAGAAGGAATAAGTATGTTAAGTTTTACCGTTAGTTAGTAGATCGTCTTTATTAAGTAAGACCATGATGGGATTTATTCTTGTTAAAAAGAAAGTCTGTTAGTTTTATATTTCTCTTTAAATTGTTAAATATTAATTGGTGTCATATCAGTATATTAATCAGTTTAAATATATTTTCAACTTGTGATTTCATGTAAGTTTATGTTTATAATAAGAAATTTTAAAACTCACATTTTATAACTTAAACCTTTTATGAACTTCTTTACATATTATGAGTTGGGAGTCAAAAATGCGATCTGCGAGGAGGCTGTTTAGTTAATAATTTAATATAAAATTTTAAAATTCACAAAAAAATTATAACAATAAAATAAATTTTAGCATACACTGAATTTATTGAAGTTAAATTCTATCCATCAAATATAACTTTTTTTTTTTTTTGTTGAAAATTCAATGAATAAAAAATGTTATTAAATACATTAATCTTATTCTTCTTTTTATTTTTTTATCTACATTATTTTCATGTTTCGAAATATATAGGAAAGTCAACGGGGCAGACGCAGATGGGTAGTGCTTCCCCTGTCCTTATCGCTTATACCTATTTATGATTCCCGAGTAGAGGCAAGTACCCATGGTTATTTGAGGGTATTAAATAATTTAATATAAAATTTTAAAATTCACCAAAACACATATAACAATAAAATAAATTTTTGTATTCATTAAATTTGCTGAAACTAAATTCTATCCATCAAAAAAAGTTTCTTTTACTGAAAACTCAATAAATAAAAAATTTTATTGGCTACATTATTAATCTTATTCTTATTTTTATTTTCCTATTTATATCTACATTATTTACATGTCTCTAGATAACAGGGCGCGGGCACGGAGAGGGACGAGGCAGGCCGAGGTAGGTAGTGTTTCATCTGCCCCCATTGCGATACCCATTTATGATCCCCGCCTATTTATAATCTCTACAGGGAGGCGAGTACCTATGACTATCTGCAAATATTTAATAATTTAATATAAAATTTTAAAAATCAACAAAATAAAATTAAAATATTGAAATATTTGTTATATATAAAATTCTTATTTTTATGCTATTGTCCTTTTGTAATTGTTGGTGTATAACTTTTTAATTACTTTATCCATCTAATTAATAGCTTATTAAATAAATCAGCATGTCACATTAGTATTTATTTTTTGATAAATAAATTATTATTAAAGTAATTATAACAAAGAATAACCCGTACAATTGCACGGATACCATGTTAATATTTATTTAAATAAGTATTTATTGTGCCATTAAAAATATAAAGATGGGTCTATTCAGAGTAAGTACGTATTTTGATTATAAGTTTCACGTAGAAACAGAAGATAAATAGCCATATTCATAGAAATATAGTCTTAGTGATAGGCATGCCTTTTAATTTTGAATATAATCATAGTGAGAAACATCTTATCACACTATATAAATTCATAATGTGGCACTAAAAAAAGGGGGGGGGGATAAAAGGAAGAAATCACCGTTCTTCACATTCTTCAGAATTTGTTTCTTCAATCATATCTATGAAAAAAGGCACACTTTCTGTCTTACAAATTATGTGAAAAGCATGAAATTCTATATCATGGTATTATTGTACATATGCTAATTGTTCATGCATAAATAAGCTTATTGCTCACAGGAGAACTATAATTTAAGATTTCTGATCATAAAACATAATCTGCAGCCTGAAGTGATTTAACCTGCATACCACAGCTATCTATAGTGCAAAGGAGACTCCATTTTACATTTCCAAGATAAAAATCATTCACTTATTCCGCTTCCCATTCAGCATAACTATCAGCATCAATCACTCATTCTGCATCCAATTCAGTATCACATAGCAGGAGAAATCTAGAACCTGGCAATTAATGCCTTTGCTTGTTCAAGTCTTGAGCTCACTGCATCCCAGGAAACAAGCTTATCCAAGAACACTGATATATAATCAGGGCGCCGGTTCTGTGAAGATTACAAGACAGTCATCATATATATTTATCTACTGGACAGAACTCTTAGAAACAATAGTAATTATATAATGCTTGGAACAACACATCACCTGAAAGTCAAGGTAGTAAGCATGCTGTACAAAAATGAAAAACAAAAAAAATATTACAAAGTCAGTAATTTGTTATTAATGACTGCTTCAAAGTTTGTGTGCAAATTGTTTCATCAAATTACCAACAGAAAGAAACTTTGATTCGTACCTCCCAAACATCAATGGTAAGGAGTGGCTGCAAGAAATTCATATGAAATCACATCAGAATTTATCAGAGAAAAGAATCTCATCAGACCTAACTAATAGATGTATTTCACAATGCTTCTGCTCTATACCCTGTCATTCATATTTTAAGACAAGAAATGAATGATGATATTATAACTAGTCCTTATTACTCACGTAGTAACTTCCCCAAACAAGGGGGTTCACAGCATTGGGACTCTTGAGCACGACTAGCTTGTTGTCCTCATCAGATGGAAGAGGATTCACTGCATTTCCCACGTCAAGTTTGCTTGTTTTATCTATATTTCATCAATCAAAAAAGGAACAAGGGTAAAGAGTAAGACTACTTGATAAGTTAAATTTTACCAAGAAAGATCATAAATGAAGCCAGAAAAAAAGAGGAGAGTAAGGTGGAAAGGGTTATTACTCACATACAAGCCAAGCCCAACCAGAACCAAATTGTGTTGCAGCAGCAGTCTTAAACTCATCAAGGAATTTTTCAAATGAACCAAAGTCTCTTTCAATCAGTTCTAGAAGATTCCCGGATGGCTTTCCACCACCACCTGGTTTCATGCACTCCCAGAAGAAGTCATGGTTCCAGACCTGCAGAAAGTATGAAAAGATTACTAACCATACTTTTTGAAACTTGAATAAGACTTTTTTGGTTACAAACATGCATGCCTGTGCTGCATTGTTGAAAGCTGGAAGAATGTCACCCTTATTGTATGAGGCAACTATAATTTCTTCTAGTGACTTCCCATCAAGCTCTGTCCCAACAATTTGTTTTTTCAGATTGTCCACATAACTTCTATGGTGCTTCCCCCAATGATACTCAAGTGTCTGCTGGCTCATAATTGGCTCCAAAGCATTCTGAAAATTTTCATTATGACTATATAAGTGAAATATGTATTATATCAGTCCATAATTAACAACAAAATCTCAGCAAGTACACAACAAATGGTTAGGTCATTACAAGAACTCTATCTCTACTTGTGTCTCTTGCATTATTGTTTAGTCAGTTCAGTGTAATTGATATTCATAGAAAGAATTTAAATGGCTAGTTGTTGTAAACTTAAGAAAGCTTCATAACAGAATGATGGATAATCAAGGTAAACCAGGGAAAGGTTGATGCTGGATGTCTTGCTCAAATAGGCTCAGCCGATAAAGCAATGGAAATTCACTAATTGAAAGGACCATAGAGATGTCTTTCTTTCATACAATTCGCTCATGCAATGCAATATTAACCCAAGAAAGAACCAGAGAGATTATCAGAGAGCAGCAACAGCAGAATAAGAAAAGCAAACGAAATTCACTTTTTGAAAGTATTGAATCACTATTGATGAGGAAGAATAAGAAAAAAAAAATATAATTAAACAAAGAAAAAATGTAACTGAAAATAACTATCAAATCGTGATGGCAAATCTTCCAATAAGACATTCAAGTTCATAATGATGCTCAGAGCCTCAGACTATTCGAAGCTTCTTAGACTGTTAAGCTATAGTTGAGTGAAAAGAACTCGGGAAGCAATTAAGATCAGTATAAAGGTTCAGAAAAATCAGTGACTTGTGTAAATATAAGCCCTGCACAATAAAGCACCTTTATAAAGTAAAGTTGTATTCAACTCTTTAATTCCTTATTTATGTGCCAACAATGCCACATGTTTAGTGAGTTACAAACCTGCATACTCACACAAAAACTAAGATGCCTGTGTCGTTCAATCATTTCATTTTTAAGTTTCTTTACTAAAATAAGACAAACCAAAGTTTTGATAGAATATAAATTTTAAAATAATAAAGCTAAGCTAATCTTCAATGTGTTATTAGAGGCATAGGTCCACTTGAAAAATTACAATGAATTCTAACTTGTAAATGAACAAACTTTAGATCTTACCAGCGGATACGGTGGTGGCTTGAGCTCAAACTTTGCAGTGACTTTAGTACCCTGCAATGTACAACATGCTTTCTTAAGAAAATGAAAGGACAAGGAAAACAAGATGCGTCTTAACCAAAAAAATTATAGGAAAAACTATTAGAGCATCAAAATGGGTGAGGGGAGGAATTTTAATTGGCAAACATATGAGGTAAACTGGAGATGTTTTTCCACCCTGTGAAACAAAGTAAAAGGTCCAATATATGTTATGAAAAATACATTACGCCAGGGATCTTAGATTTAGATTTCAGAAAGTCTAGTAGTTAATTCTCGAAAAGATATATTGGCTGTAAGATTTTGAGCAAGTTTTGCCAAGTTATAGCTGACTTAAAGACTAGCTTTTGTTCATCTTTGAGGTATATATATATTCATAAGAGAAATAGATCATTTTTCCCCACCATCCATATTTAATATACCAAATTTTAAATATCTTATGGAGTTAGTTGTGTTATAGGTTAATTTTCCTCACTATTTCCACTTCTGCATCCCTAAATCTGGAAGTGAATTGCTTCTGATGACTAGATTTCAAGTGTTCTTTCTACATAATAATTATATAAAGCAAATGGATACAAAAAAAGCCTGTATCTGATAACATATTTGATTTTAGCATGAATAGCTAGATTGATACAAGAGAATCCTCTTCCTACTGCCTCCAATAGGGGTGGAAATAGTAGACACTGTCAGCTTGTTTCGTCAATACTGGCTATTTTGCTTTCTACTGACATGTCTATTAAATAAGTCAGTCAAACGCTTTTTAAAAGCACTGTTTAGTTAAATAGGTCGGTTTAATGCCATCTAACAGCTTTATTAGCCTGACAGTAACTGCTTAATTATATATTATTATGATAATTATAATTATTAATTTATTATAATATATTAATATTTTTTTAATTAAATTTTAATAAAAATAAAGCGCTTACTGTTAAATTTATTTCAAGACTTAAGTCATATTATATAAAAAGCGCATTAACTGCTTTAAAGATAGGTCATAATTTATTTAAAGCGCTTTTTTACAAAAGTTTTTAAATAAACTTACAGGTTAGGCCAGACTTTTAAAAAAGTTAAGTCAGGCTTTGAAAATCGGCCTATTACATTAATAAGCGACTTTCAGTCTTTATTTGTGATCTGGTCAGCAAAAATGTATTGTTTAAAAGCAAACCTTTCACTGACCTGTTCCCACCCCTAGCCTCCAACAGTAATCTACTATCATTGTATTTGCGTTGTCCCAAAGTTATATAATACAAAACCCAGTTTCTTAAAATAAAAATAAAAAACTCGAAACACATAATGGTTTGATAAAAAAAAAAAAAAGCTAGATACACGTCAATTTCAGAGACACATCTCTCACATCTACTTGCATGACAAATTCATATTATAACCGAATAGTAAAAATTGTCCGAGAGTATGTGTGTGTAAATATGTGTAGTGTTGTCGAGGAAATACATATGGGATATTTAACATTTATCAAGGACCAAATGGTGCATGTTAGAGTGGCAGTGAGGCAAACTGATATAGATGAAAGCAAACCTCTTTGTTTGCCAAGATGAAGCTACCACCAGAAGAGGCCACATTATGTAACCCTGCTAAACAAACAGGAAACCAATATCAGATTGGAGACAGAAAATGGAAAGGCACAACAGTAGAGTGTGTGTGTGAGTGTGAGTGTGTGTGTGTGTAAAGTGTCACCTGATGATGCCATGTCTGAATTCTGAGTTATGCAAATATGCTGCGGTGCTTGTGCTTGGAGTGAGTGAGGATTGAGGACAAAAGTCAACCTCATCCTGGCAGGGCCAATTTAAACAAAGGGTGAGTACGTTAGTAGTAGTACAATTCCACTGTGGCAGTACTACAAGTTGTGCTTGTACGAGCACACTCCCAGCAACACCCAGGGTTAGTAGTACTACAAGTTGCATGTCATTATCTATCTTCCCTTTTTTAACCTTTTTTTTTTGTAGTTGTTGTTGTTGGTAAACATAGTAATTTCCCAATTCCAACTAACTCGAGGAGGCTTATTTTAAAAATGGATATAAACTAGAAAATATTTACAAATACAGTTTTCAAATGAGCCAGCTTTTTTGTCTTTTTAAGGTGAAAACAGTTTGTGGGATATTTAAATTGGATTAAAATACAAAATTTGCTGCATGGTTATTTCATAATTTTTGTCGTATTTGTATTGAATATATATTTGATATTATATTAGATACTTACCTACTTGATAGAAGTTTATTTAATTTTTTAACAAAAATTGTATCATATACTATATCTGTGTCATATACTATAATCATATTCGTATCCGTGTATCATAAGTTGCATGTCATTTAATTAGTAAATTTGCCCTTGAAATTTATCACTTAAGACCAATTTTATTAAGTTGATTTAGATTTTTAATTCTCTCAAATAGATAAGAACACAGACAATTACATCACTACCTCTCATTCCATCATATCTTTAGTAAAATCTCTCTTTATATACTATCACTAGTGAGTATTCTATGTATTTCACAAGTTCTTAAAATTCAGTTAAAATTTTAAAAGTACTAGCAAGTATTTCATGCATTGTGCAATTTTTTTTAAAAAAATTTACATAGAATCTAAATAAATATAATTTTAAAGTACTACAGCACTTGTTCGTCCCTCCTTGTATCCATCCTTGATTAACAGAATCATAGTTATATGAAAATAGTATCTCTTTAGATATTACTTTTCCTTGCAAGCAGTGTTTTAAAAATTGGACCGAATCGTCTGATTCAACTAATCAGGCCATGAATTGGTCATGTCTCCGATTTGAACAATATCTGATTTAATCACGGTTCAACCATAAATTTAACCAGATGAACTAATTGAATCATGACCCAAAGGTATTGCAAGTTTAATTTTTTATTCGATTTTTAAAACATTGTCTGCAAGTAAACGAACTTTATAAATACAGGGTTAAGTGTATATGCATAATGCATTTTTCCTCTCATAATGCACGTCATAACTTGAGAGTTAGAGTGCCTTGTAGGTACACTATCCCTACCCCATCTTTGACCACCATTCATTACACAACTCTTGGATGAATTCTTGGTTACACATAGATATAACACATCATTCTTGCACACATTCACATAAAAATAAGGCTCACTCACAATCCATCAAAATAAAAAATAAGATAAAATAACAAAGTTATTCTTACACACGAATTATGTGAATATATACAAGAATAACATGTTACATCTATGTGCAACCAAGAATTTCTTCAACTCTTGATCCTGGTTCTGAACAAGCTTTATTTTTTTTTAAAAAAGTTATTTTATATTTTGATGTATTGTTTGAAAAGTGCTTATATTAGAAACCAATAATATTAAAACCACTTCTCCTTTCATTTATTTTATAAGCAAGATATTTTTAGCTTCTAAAATAAGTGGTTAAACAATTTTTTTTAACATCTACTTTTTATTTTAAGAATGCATCATATCATAATTAACAGAATCTTAATTATATGAAAATAGTATCTATTTACATACTACTTCTCTACAAATGGACTCTATAAAATACGGAGTTAAATGTATGTATCTATTTTCATACGTTTCTTTCTGTGTACATCTTAACTTGAGAGTCAGAGTGCCTTGTAGGCATACCACCCTCTCTACCCCACCTTATTTTTTAAAATAAATTTATTTTGCATTTGGATGTATTGTTTAAAAAGTGCTTATGTTAGAAACCACTAATATTAAAACTACTTGTTCTTTCACTTATTTTAGAAGTGTGAAATTATTAGTTTTTAAAATAAGTGATTAAACAACTTTTTTTTAACTTCTACTTTTTTATTTTAAAAATGGATCCGAACATGCTTAAAAATACTTCAAAATAATTATTTTTAAAATTTAAGTGCTTATTTTAAAAAGAGAGTTGCTATTTCCTATGAAATATTTTCGTAGAAATCCACACGAATGATGTGGCAGGGAGTGAATATTTTTTCTCAATAAACCACTAAAAAAGGCAATCATCCAAAACGACATTCACATTAGTTGAAGAGAATTGCTATTTAATAATTCGTGTATCGTTTCATGAATTCCATTCATATAAAATATCATTTTCTGTTTAAAAATTAGTGTATACAAACCCGCTATTAGTCGTTATAAATTTGTAGTCCTGCGTTTCTGCTGAGGAGCATCAAAGTTGTCTGTCTTTGGTTTTTGTCAGCATGGACGTCAAAACCTTTGCTTTCCCGGCCGCTACTCCACCGTTATCAGTGATCGCCGCCGCGAAGCTCGTCGGAATTTCTCCCTCTATCAATACCTCTGTCCCTCCCGACTCCACTCCTATATTTCTATTCTCCAATGGGTGTGTTACTCTACTTTCTGATCTCTTTTCTTTCTACGTGCTTATTTCTGAATGCACTAAATTAAGTGTGTTAATGTTTTTTTATTAATGGAACGGAATGAAATAGGTGGGAATAGACTGGAAAAGAAAGAGAAGGAATTGAACATAGTTACTATTTTCTTTGTTTGGAAGTTTCATTAACGGAACAGAATAAAATTTCATTATCTATGTATTTCACCCATTCTACCTCAATTTTGGAAAGAATAAAAGTTGGACATTTGAAGAGAAAATAGAATAAATAGTTCCCTATGTATTTCATTTCCTTCTCATATATTTTAAAACTCCTAAACAATAACAGTTATTTTTCTTCTCCTCATTACATATCGTCCAAACAAACATAGTGTAAAGTCTTTCACCTTCTTATTTTTCCCTTCAATCATTTTTCAGTGTAGCAACACATGCTTAAATACTTCAAAATAAACCAACAGTCAGTCACTGACATTGTTGTGCCATATGATATCTGCGTTAGAGTTCGTTTCATTTTCACTGATACATGACTGCCCCAGTAGATTTATTTTAATCGCTGTGACGTTTTAAATAGAAATTTTAAGCCCCCTTTTGTGTAGAATTGAGATTTTTGGAATCAAACAAAACATATATATATTATGTTTATAATGAAATCACTACTAGTACTACCTACTAGTTATTAATGCATACATTCACTTTGCAGGCTAAAATTGCATGGAGCATATGTACTTCTACGTTACGTTGGGCGAGTTGCCAGCATTCCCAATTTCTATGGTCAAAATGCATTTGAATCGATCTGGCCAGGTGATTTTCCATTATGGTCTATGTTCTACATAATGAATTTATGTTTTAGTGAAATGAAAGATGGAAATGATTTCATTGCAAATAAATAAATAATGTTGCTTAAGAATGAAAGTTTAAACTATCTTCCAAATAGTTATTTTCTTTCATTTGTCGCCATTTGCTTCTAGTTGTTAACTGATGCCATCATCTTTTTTCCTCACTTCCCTTCTGCCTTTCAGATTGATGAATGATTGGAGTATGCTCCTGCCCTCTCATCAGATCACCCAGCTTTTGAGAATGGATGCAAATATATGGATGAGTACCTGACTACCTGGAGAAGCGTAAATTTTTTTTTGGTCATTCATTATCAATTGCAGATATAGCAATCTGGTCAGGTCTTGCAGGTAAAGGTTTTTAATAATACCTATTCAACTTCACTTGTGATACTACTAGGTCTCTTTTAAACAAACTGCCTATGGAAGAGAAAAATCCATATGTTTTTTATTGCACTTTGAGGCTATTTCTTTGTTGTATCCATGTTTATGAACTAGGTTTATGGTTAACTTATTTAGAATGTGAGAAATTTTTAAGTAGGCATGATTTACTATATATATCATCTCTTAAGTATTTAAATTATTATTTGACTTTGTAAAAACATTTTTAATGATAAGTGTATTTAATTATATCATGAATTTCACAACTTTACACATGTCAGATAATAATTTGAGTACCTATAATAGATCGTGTCTAAGCTAACAATCTATGCAGGATCCATTAGGTTTAGTGTGTAGCTTTATTGTCTTGTTTAGGCAAAGTAACCCTATTGTGGTTGATAATTTTATATAATGCTGTGAGAGTGTGTGCAACAAAAATACTCTACCTTCCATATTTCTCCCTTTTACTTATATTGTTAACTTTGCAGCCAATATGTTAAGCCTTTATTCCATGTAACTTGATGGTCCATTGTTATTACCCACAGTCCGTACATAGATCTTATGTATGCTATGCTTTTGCAGGAACTGGAAAGAGATGGGAAAGTCTAAGGAAGTCAAAGAAATATCCAAATCTTGTACAATTGTTCAATTCAATAGTGACAGAATATGGCACTGCCTTAAATGAAGTCAGAACAACATATGTTGACAAAAAAGGATTGGGAGAGCCATCAGAAACCAAGTCAAAAAGAGACCTGCCGTTAGTCCCTGATCAAGTGAAGAATGTGAATGGGAATATATCTGAAAAATTTAAAAGAGAAAAAAATCTTCCAGATACTGAAGTTGGAAAAGTTCGCTTGTGGTTTGCACTTGAACTCAGGACACTCTTTTTACATATTAATATTGATTTTATTATTATTATTATTATTATTATTATTATTATTATTATCAATAAATTCAGCTGTGTTGAGCAAATATTTTGCTGAGCGATACCAAGGCCAGGTTATTGTGCTTTTCGGTGATACCAATCCTGCTACAGAACAAAGCAATGAATATTTGGACAAGTTGCTGAAAGATATTGATACATTGGGTATCAAATATGAACAAATTACATATACATCAGATTACTTCCCTGAGTTGATGCAAATGGCTGAGGATTTAATTCGCCAGGGTAAAGCATATGTTGATGACACTCCACGTGAACAAATGCAGAAAGAGAGAAGGGATGGCATAGAATCTAAAAGCAGAAACAACAGTGTAGAGGAGAATTTGAAATTATGGAAAGAAATGATTGCAGGATCAGAGAGGGGGTTGCAGTGTTGTGTCCGTGGCAATTTGGATATGCAGGATCATAACAAAAAACTTGCAGATCCAGTTTATTATCGTTGCAATCTAATTCCTCATCATAGAACTGGATCCAAGTACAAAGTGTACCCGACTTATGATTTTGCATGTCCATATGTTGATGCTAGAGAAGGTATCACACATGCCCTTCAACCTCTTGATTACATTGTTGGCAATGCTCAGTATTACCGGATTCAAGAGGACATGGGAGTTAGAAAAGTTCTCATCATTGAATTTATCTGGTTGAAAATGGTCTACACTCCTCTCACTTATTGTTTAGGCAAATATATCAAATCATAAAAGTAATATAATGTGTAAGTGAGTATCGTTCCTTAAGAATTATAAGTGTCAAGTACCAAATTTACTACATTAATATTATGTAGGCGATGATAAATCAAGGTCAAAAAAAGTTCTAAAGACATTAAACAAAAATAACTTCATGCAAAACTAAGAGTAACGATACTAACAAGGAGAAAAATTACTACAAAGAAAACTAGAACACACTTGACTTATAAAAGAAATGGGTGAAAAAAAGAGATAAAATCATATTTTTCATAATTCCATCACTCTCACCAAACGAAAGCTTACGTGGTTTGTCCAAAATGGGAAAGTTGATGGATAGGATGATCCACGGTTTCCTACAGTGCAAGGACTTGTGCGTATAGACTCGAAGCGCTAAGACATTTTATTGTTTATCAAGCACGTAAAAAGATTTTGCTTTCATTTATATATCAAAAAGAAAAAGATGCATTCTCTAACAAATTAGAATTGATGCAGTAGAATAGAATTTTTTTATCAATATTATCATGCTTTCTTTTTTTTTTTTCTTTGTGCATTCTTCTTGTATTCGTCATATGCTTAGAATGTTGAGGACTGATCCCTGATACTTGCAGAGGGGTTATAAAAAAAATATATATCTTGGAATGGGACTTTCTCTGGGCCATTAATAGGAAGATTATTAATTTCGTCTGTCCGAGACACACGGCTGTCTTGCAGACAGACGTGTGCTGTTGATCCTCACAGATGGTCCTGAGAAACTATTTGTCCGCATCATACCTAGGCACAAGAAATATGAAGCTGCTAGAGTTAAAGCTACAACATATATACACTAAAAGGATATGACCATGCTAATGCAGAGTCCATAACAGTGGGTGAGGAAGTAAGCTTAATGGATTGGGGAAATGCCATAGTGAATGAAATAGAGAGGGACCAAGATAGGAATGTCACAGGGCTGAGCGGTGTTTTGCATCTTGAAGGATCTATGAGGACCACAAAATTGAGAATTACTTCGCTACCTGACATTGGTGGAGTCTGATTATCTAATTACAAAGAAAAAGGTATGTGGCTTGTCCACTGTAATTATTAAGCCTATTGGTTTGTATCACTAAGAAATATAATATTGTTAAGGAAACATAGTAATTATGTCAACTCTGTTTTGTTTAGATATATCATTCATATCTTCTCTTTAGTTGAAGCTAATGCAATAGATATTTGTCTATACCATCAGGTGTTTATATTCACTTGTGCACCTTAAAATGGATAGAATAAGAATTTATCGGTTGCTTATATTATCCAGCCTGAACCGATTCTCTAACACGGATCAGGATCTTTTAAAGTTCCTGAAGAACTTCACAAGGTGTAATAAGTGAGAGAATGATACAATAAAATGAGTTTTTTAATTTTTTTAATACAAATTATTTCTTCTTTCATTTCTATGTTTCATTTTCTCTCCTGCTACAGACAAAAAAGTCCTATAGAGGATCCAATCCCCACTAACTCTATCTATTGGAATTGATTCAAATTCTTAATTTGAAGAGTGTTTGTTACTGATAGAATTTGGATAAAAGTAGAGATTGTTGGAATTGATTTAAATTCTTATTTTGATAAATATTTGATATACTTTCCTATTTTATAAATAGATTTGAATTTTAAATTGTAATTAATATTAAGATAATTTATAGTTATGTGAGATATTTGTATTAAAATAGAAATTAAGAAAGTCTTATCTTGATAAAGATAATTCTTATATCTTAATAAAGATAAAGTATGGGTAAGTGATTGCCATGTAAATTATTTGTTGATTATAAATACTTATATTTGAGAATTTGTAGAGTTATGAGAAGGAGTGTAAAGATTGAGAGGTCTAATAAAAATGTATGGATAATGGTAAGGAGCTATGTGATAAAGGAGATTGAGAGTTTTCATCGACATTATCTTATAATCTTGTATTAATAGTAAATTTTTTTCATATGTGGAATTTAGACATGTTAAGCCGAACCAAGTTAAATTTTATGTATAATTTGTGTGATATTTTTCTTTAATTTTTAGTATTTATGCAAACACACGATGAAGGGGACGACTGATGAATATTCTCCAACACCATCCTCTTCTATCCATTTCACTAAATGAATCCTTAGTTCAATGTTCTTTTCATCTCTTACTTTACTTTAAACCTGCCTGCTTCCATGTGAAACTCAAATCAGGAGTTGTTTTGTTAGTATTGGCCCAATTTTATTTGCAATGACCGTTGTTAATGGTCCAATTTAGTTGTCAACCATTGATGCTCCATACATCTATTTACGTAGATTTTGTTACGAAAATGATCAACGGCTGACAACCTCCATATCAAGTTATTTAGTACAATTGATGATTACAGTTTTGGTCCCTCAGTATTTTCATTCATGTTTTGAATTTGCAAAATGATCATTTTTTTTATTTGTTCCCATTGAACCGAAGTACATCAATGGAGAAAGTCCTTGAATGGCAGCTTCACCATTACTTCCACTTCCAAATCCATGGCATTCACAATTTGCATCCCAGACTTCCACGTACTCTTGTCACGCACCAAGGCCAAAATGTATCCATCATCTTCCTCACCATCACCATCCTTCCCTCTTGCCAAGAAAAATAGTTCTCCACCAAACCTTCTATCGTCATTGTTGTGCATATCTTCACCCCACCTGTCTCCAGGTCCACCTTGGAACCCAAAACCTTCCCAATGGTGAAAGTCCCTTGCCACTTTGATAAAGAGGAGAGAAAAGATGAAGAACTTAGTAGTATAGGCTATAAAACTGGGAAAATGTTAGGCTAAAAGCTTGGAACCGAATCCATGGAATCTTCCAAAATGAGAAAACTCACAATAAGACTCTTCAAGTTCCTTAAACTATGGTTCCCGTCACCGACATATCTCATGTTTCATTTTTGGTTTTGAAGCATTTACCAATACCATATTTGCAATCGTTTTCCTCCCTTCTAAATATTTACAGTTTTGAAATATAAGATATATTATGTTACATTTATACACATATAAAATTAAAAAGAGAGTATAAATTGATTTCAATAAACTCATTCATTACAAAAAAATATTATCTGTCTCTAAATTTTTGTGTGTATAAATGTGATGTGGTACATTTTGTACGCACATAAAAATATCTAGTTTTGGAGACAGTTCAAATTGATTTAGTATACATTTAGTTTTATACTAAACTAATAAAAGAAAAGATATTAAATCTGTTATTCTCATTAACTAATAAAAGAAAAAATTCATGTAAATTTGGCAATTGTCCGATCTGGTCTATACGGTGTGTTGCTTCCGGCAACAGACAAAGAGAGGAAGAAATTAAAAAAAAAACATAATATAAGGGTTTAAAAAATAATTACTTATAATATGGGGTTAATAAATAACAGTTTTTATGTTTTCCTTGGCTGCAGCTTGGAGAAGGGAAGGATTTAAATGGAGAGATTCTTACTTAAATCATGCATTTAGTTGGGTTTGCACTAAGTCAATCAGAATTTAATATTTTCATGAATTTTTGTTTTTACAATTAATTTTACAATACTCTATAAAAATATCAAATTGATTGAGCTTAATATACTGCACTATCACGCCTACGTGGTTTAAGTAAAATTTTATCATTTAAATGATGTACTTAACCCCTGTACGAAAAAGGAGACTCTAGCATATGGAGACTCCAACATGCGAAATCTTCAGCGTGGAGAGACACTGAAGCTGGAGAGAAAGGGACTTTTCAGGTGTGATGCACCCTTCGTTCGGCCCTCAAAACCTATCGTGCTATTTAAAATCCCCAATGGCAGCCGTAACAAACGTGCTTGATAATCCTTTTGTTCTTAAACTGTTTTAGTACATCTCCCACATCCAAGCTCAGCAGTTGGTAATGGGGATAATAAATTTGTGGATCTCTTTTCATGTTTAAAATATCACTGTTATGTTATGTTTATAATAAGCAAGCCATTTTAATTGGGTTCTTGACTTGCAATTGGGAAGTTTTTCATCTCTTTCTTATTTTTTTTTTGGATAAACTGGAATAGTCTTTAGATAAAAAAGAAAAGCTATTCAGGTTATGTTTGCTTAAGCGGGAATACCAAATATTATCACTTTATTAGTTAAAGTGATTCGACACTTAATACTTTTAAATAAAATTTTGAGTTTGAATTTTATAAATAAAAAGAAATTAATGTTGAGAGAACTTAACACTTTTATAATTCGACCCGACTCGATTCTGAATTAATTGAAATTTAATACAATTTCGAGATATCGAGAGTTAAAAAAAAAAGGGAGAATACCAGAAGAATTTCAATTGGCAATTTACATTAGTTAATTTATGTTTTATTTATACTTAGGATACCATTTTATTATCAAACTTGATTTTAGCACACAATTATTTTATGTAAAACTAATTTTTTAATTATTATTATTATTTTATTATTATTATTATTATTATTATTATTATTATTATTATTATTATTATATGAGAGGAGATCCATTTACACTTAATATAAATAAAAAAGACTTATACCTAATTTTACACCCTTCATTTTTTTTAATCATATGGTTACTATTTATCTCACTAAATAGCTACAGGATCAAAATAAAATGGAGGGTGTAAGATTGAGTGTAAGTTTTTTTTACTTACACTAGGTGTAAGTGGATCTCTTCCCTATATATATATATATATATGGGACATATCTAGTGAGAAGAGTTTTTATTATAAGAATGTGAGAGAAGTAAATCTTGACCATACAATTATACATGGATGATCAAGATTAAAAGTTACTTAAAAGTCATGTGACCACTTAAAAAAGTTACATGCATTTATGTTCTAATCTTGACCATTCATGTAAGATTCAATAGTCAATATTTACTATTCTCATCTCTTATAAAAAACACTCATCTTACAAGAGTAAAATTTTATATATATATATATATATATACACACACACGAATAGAAATGACACACAAAATGATGTTAAAATCATAAATATATAATAACATCTTCATAACGTTTTATCATTTATATATAATTTTAGCTAAATTAATGTTGTGTTAAATATTTAGATTATATAATTGATAGGTTTAGGTTGGCAGTTTTTCATGGATATTTGTATGGGGAAAAAAAAAACAGTTTCCAAGTTATTGAGTAAACAAAAATTTGGATGAGAATTTTTTAATTTATAATAATGTTTTATTTATATTTTAATTTCACTTTTCACATAAACCAAACTTTTAGGCAAAGAAGCTCAGTTTCTAAATTGAGAACTTAACACCTCCAAATAAGTAGTAGAAAAATGGTTGGCAGCTAAAAAAAAAAATGTAATTTCTTTCAACGAATGAGAATTGTGTTATGTATAATATTTTTGAGATAGTAAATTTTTATTAATATTTTTTTATTTTTTAAAATATTTTCTCATCCGATAAATGAAAAGTTAATCTTTCGAGACACGGTCAATATTTTTTATTAATATTAATATATAATAGATAATAAATAATTTATTTTGTGCAATATAATCTTAAATAATTTTATTTAGAAAACTTATTTTTTTAATTTAATTAGTAAAAAATACAAAACAAAATTATTTGGATCTATATCTAAAAAGTTTTAATATTCATTAAATATTCAACATAGAAAATGAAAAGTTAGTTTTTTTTGTCTCAATTGAAAATAGCTTAAGAAATTTTTTGATAACAATAGTCTAATAAATTTGAAAAAAAAAAGTCAAAGAAAAATGAAAAACCAAAATAAGATTAAAAAAAATTAAAAGGCAACATTGCATTATGAAGTTCACAAATGGCTTACAGGCATTACCGCATTAAAGGCATATGAAATTGTTATGCTACCTAGAACATGTGGTTTCACATACCGCGAGAGAACAGCGAAGGCGAGGAAAAACATTTGAGCGGTAATAATTTTATTTTAATTACAATGAGAGAGTGACATGTGGTAAAGAGAAATAGTCTAATTAGTAAAAGATTATGGATGAATTTTGTAATTTGATTCATGCCCATTGGAACATTAGGAGTCAAACTATGGTCAGATTGTATTGGGCAAGCACTTTTGAGTCTCGTGATTAGGTTTAAAGGATTCAGGAAGGCCAAATGATCGTCAAAACCTATAGAATTTCTATGGAATGTACTATCGTCTAGCTATAAATGTCAATACGATGAAATCGAGAAATGCCAATATATGATGAATTTATTGCGTTGCCCTCTCTTGTCATATTCTTCTTTAAATATTGGAGGTTCAAGCACCTCAATTGGGGAAGGGGAGGTGGGGGACTTTAATTACTTAAATTGAGTACAGAATCACAATATCACATAAACTGAGTGTACACAATCACAATATTAATTGATGATGAGCAATGCTATTCTTCGTGAAGAAATTATTGCATGCTCGTATACTGCCACTTAAAATTATATCCATATCACTCAAATTTTGATATTTTAATATTTATTAATTATATGACTTATTATTAACTTATATATTTATTACTCTAATCTTATTTTTTATTTTTTAAAAAATAATAAATATGCAAATTAGTGATAAGTCTTATCGTTAATAAATATTAAAGTGTCAAGATTTGAATAGTTTAAATATAATACAATAGTTTCTCTTCTTAATGAAGGATTTCTCACGAGAACCATTAGTGAAGGTTAAATGCACTGCTTTCATGTTTGATAGTTAATTTTTAATAATAAAAAACAAGCCAACAAGTTAATAAAACAACATGCTATTCTTTTCATTTTTTCCGCTCTTGAAAAAGAAACATTTCCATTGATGATTAATATCATAATTAGGAAAAAAAAAATTACATATATCTAAAGCACTTGAGTTAAGTGTATTTAAATAATCATATTATTAATTAATAAATAACTACTATAATTAATTAATAATTAATGAGTTTAATCCATCATAATTAATGTTATAATTAATTTTATACACCTAACTTATATGCTCTTAGTTTATGCAAAAATTTCTCCATAATTAATTATTAATTAACTATCATAATTAATGATACATCAACACTTTATTAGCCTAGCGTATCTGAATTTAAATCCTCTCGTGTTATTTTTCTCTCACGTGATCAAATAAAAGAAGAAAATAAACACAAATGTATTTATTAATAAGATTCAATCATGATTTGTGAATTTTTTTTTTTTATAATATTTGTGTCTATTTCTCCACGATGACATGAGAGAAAAAATGACACGAAATGATACTTGGATATACAAGTTTATGCAAGTTTTTTCTCTTTATGTTCATATAGGAGGCTGGCTACATTACCGTTAGGTATTAGTGCAGCACAGAAAACAACCACAAAACTTATTACCAGAGATATATGGAAAATCCATTTCGAATTTTAAACAAAAACATATTTCAAAGCAATAAAGCAATAACCTAGACAATCAATCAGCTAGTCTGGGATCCCCCAACTGCTCTCTATTGTTGCAAATGCATCATATGATGAGCTAGCCAGACGCTGTCTTCTTTTGCTGGAAAATGACAGCATAAACAGGAACCGCAACACCAATGCTGAAGGCACTGAACACAGCAATGGACATTTTCAATTTTTGATGTTTCATCCTGTCCAAGTTGTACATGTGTTTTGCATGAAGATAATATGGCTCGTCATGGCCATGTCCGCCTCCCATCCTCTTCATGCCAGTGGAATGGAAACCTCTGCTCACTGTCACAACATAATATTGTCCTTTACTATGGGGGTTATAAACTGATGAAAACTGTCTTTCCTAGGCCTCTAAAAGTAAAAGGTTATCGAATATTGTCATAAATAATTTTGTCAACTAATATTTCCCTATATTTTGGCAACTAAATCCAAAGGCCAAAAGCTTACTTCATCTCAATACCCATTTTTATGACACAAGTGAGATCTGCAGCCCGGTTTTTTATCATTGAGCAAATGAAAAAGCGCAAAAAAAAAAAAAAAGCTCAAATTGCAACCTTATGAACATAATAAATATGTAGGTAGCAAATGATCCAAGAAACAGAAGGCACTAAAGACCCAAGAAATATTTGAATGTCATAAAAATTTACTGATGGATTTAGAATTCAAAACCTGATTGTAAAAATATGTGAGCTTAACAGGATAAGAATCATTTATATCTAAATTTAAAACACACATTTTATCAAAAATTAACAAATTTAAAACACACAAAGAGTTGATGCCACCCAAATGGGGCTGCAAGTGTCCAGACAAGTTGTATAGGCAATGGAAAACTAAAATCTCAAACACTGAAACAATGTCAACCTTACAGGTCGTCCAAAAAGAGATAAAGGATCATGTTGGATGCCAGTTGAGTATCTCATTATAGAAATTGTTTATTCCATTATTCAATTGTAAATGTGATTATTTAGTTTTGCTCCTTATTAAATTGTTTGAACAACCTTCACAGTCATTTTCACTAACCAAAATAATCTTTAAAGTGTATAGACAGTAACAATTGCAAAGCAAATATAACAAGTCACAAGAACCAAAGTAAAGCACTTCTATCACACTTTTCTAGCATTGAACAATGCTGGTCCCTTATAGACTCCACAAAAGGATTTAAATGAACTCTCTTACATAGTATCTGATTTAACCCTGCCCCTTCATTCAATCAAGCAAAGCTCTTCCAATTGTCATTATTTCTGTAATATCAACATTTACACCAATTACTCAACAGTAGATATTAATCAATTTATATTCATAGCTGAACTCCCCCAATATCAAACATTTCACAGCTAAAACAAATTAAATAAATAAATGACAAAATAAAACTCCTAAAAAAAACATCCCCAAGGGCAAAATACTCAACAGGAGAAGTTATACTAAAAACTAAAATTCCTTCCACACTGATAATCACTACCACCGTGCTGTAGCAAAGACACAAGCGAAGAAACACATGACTCATTGTTACAAGGTAGAAGGTTTCAGCTCCCTCCTTGTTACCCTAGCCAATCCTATTAATCTACCTCATCATGACATTCACCAAGCTCAACCCTCCTTCCATCTCCAGACAAAAGACACCAAATCTGAAACTGGGCACAACAAAAGTGTGTCCCTTTTGCTCAGTTTCCTAACATTCAAACCTCAAGCTAAGTCAACCCACTCCAACAAACATTGGAAAATTCCTGTTTGAAAATGAGGGTTCATTCTCAACCACCAAAACCCCATTTTGACACAATCAAGGTATATTGGAAATTCCCAAAGAATCATAGCCATGACCTGACTGATTAATTTGCAAATTTGTTCCATTAGAGACAACCTTAAAGAACATTATTTTGGTACAATACAATTCATTGCTCCTAAGACAGCAGTTACCTGATGCTGATTTTGACAGCAACGATTCAGAAGAACGAAACAGTTTGGCCGCAGATCTGAAACCATTGTTGAACGCCATGGCAGAAGATGCAACACACGACGGCGAAAATGCCCTTTTTGCCTGCTTCTTCCTCTCAAACTTCGTGCTTTCGAGTATGCCCTTTTTCCGTAGTGTCTATTGGGTTGGGTCATGGGTGGGTTGAGTCCGTGCAGTAGCTTCGACACGTTCATTCAATCAGTTGGTTTAATTGGGTTGGCCTGAAAAATTTTTGTTATTCGTTTAAGAGGGAGCTAGTTTGAATCAAATAGGTAAATATATAACATAAATTAAAAAAGTTTTTTTTTTGTTAAAATAAATATTGATGTATGAAATAAAAAGTTTATTACACATCATATGTTTTAATTAAAAATAATATATTTTATAAATAAACTGTAAAAATTACATAATTAGTTATATGCAAGTAAAATAAGTTTAAATAAATTACATAAACTTAATAAGTTTTACTAAATTAATATATCTTTAAAATAAATTAAAACAATCTAACATGTCTTACAAGTCAATATTATCATATACAACATATAGATTGACATAATCATTTATTTTATTCTCAATTTTTTTGAGATATTATTTGTCATTCAAGCAATTTATTAAATTTTTATTACAATAGTTCATTAGATGTATCAAGGTTGATACTTTTCAAATCTGCTACTCGACTCATACCTTGTCAGTTTGAGTGATTTTCAACCTGATCTAATCTGCATTTTGTGAGTGGAGTTGGAATAAAATATGTGAATTCGTATGTTGATCTAACTCATCTGACACTCCTAATTATCAAATCAATTGTTCAATGGAAAAATTATTAGATGAATGGATATTCTCAAACGATTTTTCACAACATCTTATTTTTCATAAAATTTAGCATTTAATATTTGTAATAAAAATTAAAAGTATTTTTTTGAGTTAAGATAAAATTATTAGTATATTATGAAAAGATAGAAATATTTATAAAAAATATTTATAAAATAATATTATTTTAATTTAAATATCTTAAATCTAATAATTATTTATAAATAAATATCTTAACTTAAAAAAATCAACTCCAGGTCATGATAATAAACCTTACAATGTTGAACTGCAACGTGCATCAATAAACATAAATTCAAATAGTCATTTTAATAATGATCGCTTCTTCTCTCTTTAATGTTGCACTGCAACGTGCACCAATGAAAGTTAAAAATAGCTCTTCACTTTGGCTATAAATAAGGGCAATTCGGCGTCCCCTCACTTTCAATTTTCCTTAAAAAAAACAACCTTGTCCTCAAGGTTGAAAAACTCAACTCCATCTTAGCTTTTTCCTCCCAAGTGGCAGCAACATTATCCAAACCATCCATTTGATCAACACCTGTGGTACTGGGACAATGCCTTTTAGTATAGTCATGTGTTGTAAAACATATTCAAACAAAGTGATAGAGTAGTGAAAGTTTAGGGCCAATGAAAAAATAGTTTCATTGGGAGAGAAACAGCAAGGTAGAAAACGTAAAATAGAGAGAGAGAAAACCACCGAAAAAAAGAAAGGACAATCACCCAGTGTGAAACATAAGAGAGAAATTGCTCTTGAGTAAAGAAAGAGAGTGTGAAACCGTGGAAGAAAATCTTGAAAAGAGAAAGAGAAATGAGAAGAAAAAAATATGATAAGATGTGTAAGAGATAGAATCTGAACTTTCTTTTTGTGAAAAAACATTAAAATTATGACTTTCAATATATTTACATGTTTTCCCTTTATTAGTTAATTTATTATTTTAATATTTTATACATATTATTATTCATTTGCAGCCATAATCAATGTGATTCAAGTACAAACTATACACTACTTTATCAGTCTATCAACAACTACCATTAACAAAGAAATGTTAAATTGGTAAACTATTATGGCAATATCCTACTTGAGTAGGGATTGGATGCAAAATTTGATATTTACTTATATTTGAAATATTTATGATATTTAACAAAATTTAAAATTATTGTAATTTGAATAGTTCTAGCTTTTTTATATGACCAATATAATAAATTAAAAGGATCACTCAAGACTTAAGTTAAATAAATATATTAGGTGAATAAATATATGTACTTGATTTAGAACTGGATTTTCTTATTTCCTGCTTCAAGTCATGCAAAAACTTGAGACTAGGCCATGTAATTTTGGAAAGAGCATCAATATTTATTCTTACTTTTATATTTTTAAAATCAAACCCAATAAACTTGTGTAGTCAGGCCATTGTTAGTCGCAATGTTTGATAACATTTATTTTGACCTTTGTAACAAAAGATAATGCGAACTTTTGTAGCAATGGCCATGAATTCCCTCACATAGGCCAATTGCTTTTGGGGTAGTATGAGCTAGCTTCTTTGAGAAAAAAGCTATAGGATGCCCTGCTAGGCTTAAAACAACCCAAATGCCTAAGCTTGATGCATCTATTTCCAAAATAAATGGTCATTTGGAAGTCCGTAAAGTACACATAACAAAAACTATTTAAGAAAGGCTTGTTGCTTGGTCACCCATTGATTATTAAAGGCAATGCAATAGAAGCATTATTAAATTAATTTTAAATCATTAGTTGAAAACCCCTTAATTGTTTCACATTAAGTGGTCTTGGCCAATTAACATTTAAATTTGTTGATTCTAAGTTTTGTGAGTTTCCAACATATTTAATTATCATGATTTATTTATATGATGAATTTATTTATGATATATTAGTGATTTATATTAGTATGTCATTACTAGCATAAATTTTCGAAGGCATGTTGGAACACTTTGTTCATCAAGCATTGAAAGATGACAAGGCACGACAAGCTATTCAAAATGGTCACGGTGAAAAGTTTTTTGCATCTAACTTCGTCTTATGAGAGATGAAATCAAAGAAATAATTTTTTTTAATAGTTCATCAACTGTTGGCATAGGAAAGCTATCCTTGATAGTCAAAGCATTTAAAGCCCTATAGTCTGTACAAAATCTCTAAGTGCCATCCTTTTTTTTTTTAACTAAAAGAATAGGTGAAGAGAAAGGACTAGTGTTAGGTTGTATAATACCTTGCTCAAGCATATCTTTGACCATCTTCTTAATTTGCACAATATTAAAGTGCAATACTCATCAATAAGAGTAATGGCATGGTTTTGCTCCCTAAGAGGCGGTAATCCAGTTAGTTCTTGAAACACAGTCTTGTTTTACAACAATAAGCGCACTAATTCAGGATCTATGTCTGGAGGAAGAGTGAAAACATGATCCATTGGTTGCTCAGTGTGGAGGACTTGCAGAAATAATTGGAGATATGAAAAGAAAAACCTTGTAGAGTGAAAACTAAAAAAAATAAGACTAAATAATCGGCTACATGAGGGCCTAGAGTAACGTACCATGTAGAACCAAGAATCAAATCACTCCTATGGTAGAAGGTACACAGTCAGTGCACGTTAACTCATGGCCTTGAATGGAAACAATTAATTCAAATCTTGTCATCTAATGGTTTGGCCATTACCTACCAAAACTTTAAAACAAGTTGAGGGTAATTTGTTAATGAAAAAACTCTATCTCCACCACGATGTTTGGAAATTTCTTACCACGAGATTTAATTGATCTTTCATGGCATTCGAAACAAATGGTTCGGTATTAAGACCGGATTCATCGGGTGGCTTAGTTCGATACATTTGCATCCTCCATAATTAGTAAGTCTTTGTTGGGACATTTGAAATGAAAATTTTCATCATAGTAGTGATAGTTTTGTCAAGTCAATCAACATTTCAACGATTTATTTAGATTTCATTCATGGTTGGTTTTGTTGTAGGCAATAGAGGGGTAGTTGTCTTTATCATACTTAAATTGCCAAAACGAGTAACAAAAGGATTTTTAGGATATAGGTAGTTTATATTACAGCAAATTGAAACTCACAAATAGTGTTTTCAAACGCTTTTATAACTATTTATTTTTCAATAACACGATTGGCCAATTTTCAATTCTTACTCAATCAATCAACGTAGCGCGGGACGATTCGAGAAGGACCAAATTTCACCTCAATCGCGTGAGTCAGAGCGTGCCAAGAAGGGAAATGATTGGTGCGTTAGAGCATTTGAAACTAGGGAATCATTATTCCAAATGATCGGCCAAGTATGGATTCTAAATCCAAAGGAAGGAATAACATGTTTATTAGAGTTATCAGAAATATATGTTTTATTGCTAAATAATGACTTTGATAGATACCAATAAAATTATGATTTTCTTGTTGAGTTTCTTAAGTTGCATGCTTAAGTTGCATTACACAATTTATTTAGCATTCATTCATACGGTTCATTTGTTGAATAAATATGAGACTGTTCTTGTTTTATCTATGAACAAAATCAACTCCCAAAGGTGTGTATACTTAAGAGGAATAGTAACCTTACAATGTGAGTTTTTTTCGTATCGATATTACATCACACATTCCAACTCACAATCTCTTATTTTCAAACATTTTTATAACTCTCACCCTTTGCTTTTCTCATTTTCTAATTTTCGAATTTTCAATTGTCTTTCTCAATTCATGGTGTTTTTAGATTGACATCCTTACAACATGCTGATAATTGGTACTTGTTTGCTGATATATAAGGAACTTGTTGATGGTTTTCATTATTCAGATCGGTATGTTGGAATTGTGTTGTTCTTTTCATAGTATGGATTCTAAATTCAAATGAGAGAATAACATGTTTATTAAAGTTATGAGAAATATATGTTTTATTGCTAAATAATGACTCATCATTCAGAGATCATATATGAATAAAATTATGATTTTCTTGTTAAGTTTCTAAATAGAACTTATGTTTCTTCTAAAATAGATTTTTTGCATCTTTACTTATTATTATTTTTCTTTATATTTTTTAAAATTTCATTTTTTTTTTTTAAGTATTCTACAGTATTCGAAATTTAAGAAATTTTATTAGCAAAAATTGAATTTTTATTAATTGATATAGATTAAGAACAATATCTAGTTATTAGAAATTTGGCTATTAATTTAGTAAAAGGGTTACACATACAGAGAAGAGAAGTAGGCAAAATCTTATCTTAAGATTTAGTTTGAATTTATCTTTGATATCTTAGATTATATTTATCTTGTCTTGGTCTTTTCATTGTTATCTTAGTTTATTTATTAGTTATGTAACCACTTCATGGATATAATAAAATTATTATGGTTATAGTTCATTTAAGTCTAGCAGCCATTTTATTCAAAAACATCTTTAATATAACCATACACTGGCTTTTTGTCCACATCCCTTCTCAAATGAAAAATGTCTTATTTAAAGTGAGTTTATTTTTAAAGTGAACAAAAAAGAGTATATTTATTTTTAGATTATTTAGCATATTGAGATCTCGATGCACTTTATTAAATCAATGATAGATACACTTTTACTTGTTCATTTTAAAGATAAATTTATTTTAAAATAGTCTTATCTGAATGACAAACTCAATTTAGAGACAAACTCTATGATATCTTATTTAGATAATTTGTCTAAAATTAATTCCGAGTAATTTTATAGAAGAATAAATTATGTTTGAGAATTTTTTAAAATAATTTGATAAGAATGAGTTATTTAGATAATGTTCAGTAAAATTGAAAAAAAAAAAAAAGGATTTATTATTTTTTTGCAAATATATTATTCTGATGAGTATAAATTTGTAATTAAAGCCAAAATATATTGTCTAAAATTCATATAAAAAACTTTTGTCAAACATTAATTTAATCCCAAAATAAGCTATTAGGAGTAGATTAGTAACGAACGGTTTGAGTAATTTGTAGAATTCATAACTTCAAACCTTTGTACCACTACTTATAACAAAATAAAAATTAACTTCAAAATCAATTTTGAAAAGTAGACTGTTACACATGAGCCTTTTAGCTCATTTGTTTGTTTGGATGTGTTTTTTCTTTTTTAAAAAAAAGACATTTTTATAAAAAAAAATTATGTTATATTTTAATTTGTTTGGATGAATTTATTTTAAGTAAACTAAAACACTAATAAAAACACATTTTAAGCTCTTTTTTTTTGCCATGATTTTTGTGTTTATGAAAAAGACTTTTTCATAACATAGAGAAACTGTTTAAATATTAAAAAAATATTTCTCAAATATTACATCTAAACATAAATAATTTATTTTTTAAAATATTTTATAAAAAAACTTACATAAAAAATTCTATTTTTCGACACCATCCTTTACCGTGTAAAACAAACATGTTCTTAGCTAGGTGGAGTGAGCTTTACAACTAAGATGATGCCAATCAAGGCAATTCAAACCATAAAATTTTCAACGCATCCTCTAGATTCACTTACCGATCAACCAAATCTATATAAAAAAAAGATAAATAAATAAGAGAAATACTAGTTTGCACAACAATTTTTTATGTGAAACCGTTATACGAAACACGTGTCATCCGCTTTCATGGTTAAAAGCAAAGCAACCTTCCTGATTTTCTGTTTTTCCCACTAATTGTGTAGTGCCACATAATTCGTAGTGGGACTCGGAGAATTTGTATTCGTGTTATATATCACTCTTCAATAAATAAATAAGGAAAAAGATAATTTTACATATTTTTTAGAGATATAGGTATTGTATATATTTTTTTAAGAATGTGTAATTAAAAATAAAAAAATAAAAAAAATAAATAAATATAATAAATAATAAAATATATAATATTTATAAAAAAATATTTAATTTAAATAAATAAATATCATTTTGATAATTAAGTTAAGCAGGACATTCCATCAGGAAAGATGTGTCTAGTTTGACTTGGCATGATCTTGGACCATCATTTTGATCATTTCGGCCGATTTTTTGGGCCTAGTGGTCTTCTCATACTTGGATTTAGGTTGGGTCAGGTTAAAATTAGGTTAGGATCAGGTTAACCTAAAAATTAGGCAAAACCGTATATTGCAAGTCTAAAAGAAAAAAAGGTGATTAGAGTAGTAAAGTAAAATCGTATATTACCAAAGTTACTCGTTGATTAATGAATCATATTAAGAAAGAAAAAAATAGTATCAAAGTATAAAATTATATACATATTTCGGCACACAACACAATATTTATCTATCTTGTTAGATGTTAATGACTAAAAAATTAATAAGACAAAATGTGATTCTATCAACCACTACAAAGTGACAAATTTATTCTATAGTGTAACTAATGTTAAAAAAATAACTAAACATATAACATAAGGTCAAGTTAAAACTATCTAAATAAAATAACTTAATCTTAACTTGATATTTCATTCGAGTCACAAAATTAAACTCAAACCCAACTTTTTTTTTAAGATGAACTTGGGGCCAACTGAACTTAAATGTCTCAAGTCGGGTTGGGTCACCAAATTGGAATGAGCCATGAGCACCCTAGAGAGACCAATAATTAATTGTACACAAATTATGTGAGATATGTGCATAATTTAAATTATTTTAAAAAAGTTAAAGTTGCACAAAAATGCTATCAAATGGCTTATATAGGAATATGTGAGAAGTGTATAATTTTAAATTTGTGGAATTATAATTAAAAAAATAGTGGGCTTTTTATAAAAAAAATTTTTTATATTTCAAATAATAGATTATTATAAATATTATTATACATAAATGTTCTTGTAATATGACAAGCTAAAACATTTGAAAACACCTTTTTCAAAGTTGTCTTTAGTGAAGGTGATTCTCTAAATATTTAAAAAGAATTGAATTGAACAGGTGTAAAGTAAGAGCATCCCTGCCTAAGGCAGAGTATATAGGCATATGATTCTAAGCTTTGGCAAAACATTTTCATGAGGTACCAATATGGCAAGGTTGTTAACAAATGAAAAAAAAAAAAAAAGGGTTGTTACACAATACACACAAACAATATGAAAGTGCCTGTCATTTAATTGTGCTCAACAATCATGTATAATGTATGCTGTATATGAGTCTTCCAAACCCAGCAAAACTGTTTTTTTCCCCCAATTAATATCACAAAATAATATATTCAAAACATAAAGTTATAGCTGTTTCTGTAGTCATAGTCCATAGATGCTCAAATCTGCTGCATCCCAAAAGCAGTAGCCATAAGAGCAATATAAACCAAATAAAGAGCATCCGTTGCACAATTCACAGGTCCCTTTGAAAGGTGTGTGTTTTTCTTTGATGAAGGGGACTGTGGAACTGTAGCAGTCCTATGATCTGATCCAGCCGCGGCCTTAGGTGCCAGAGCTGGTAAAAGTGTTTTGTCATTTTCTACATGAACATGAAGCTTCATCCCTCCAAGGCAATGCAACTTGTTTCCACACACAAAATACCTGTCCCCAGCTCTTGTCAACGGCACCGTTGTGTTCCCATTTCCATAACTTGTCAAAATATTGGTTGTGTTGCATGTGTCAAAGTTTTCTCTTGTAACCTCGTCTACATTGTGGGTTGATGAATATTGGAAAACTGCAAAATCAAAGAAATTCTCAAAATTATTAATATATAACGAAAAACTATTTAACTTTTACAATGTTTAAAAGAAATTAGTGTATATAAATATATAGCTGAGTATGCCAAACAAATAAAATATTTATGAAAAGTTTATAAATTCAGTACATAAAATTTGGTCTTTAATTTCTTGTACCAAAAAAAAAAAGGTCTTTTAGTGAATTTTGTTCTTAAAGGCTTGAAATTATAATCAACTTAATGTTTGAAGTTTCAATTTCTATTATATTTCAACCCCTCAGAATTGATGCCCAATGTAGTGCAAATGCCAATATAAAAAAATAATTCATTTCTGATGTTACAATAATTAAAGAAATGAAACTAGAATAGAAATGGTTTTAATTGCTATAAAATAATTTATTTTACGTTATGAAAGAAACATTAAGTACTTACCAAGAGAATCGCCTATGTTGAACTTCTTATCTGCAATCCATGTATCAAGATTAGTGCTAATGTCCCAGCCAGAGTTATCTCCAACAGTGTAGGTAATGGCTGAGCATGTGATAATTGCAAAAGCAAAGAGAAGAGAATAAAATAGGAGCACCTTTGCCATGTTGATCAGGAGTTATGGGAGCTAATTAACAAATTGGGGTACCATTTTGGTCCAACTTAAATACTTGAGGTTTGCTCTTTAGAACGTTGGAATGTGCATTTTATCTGGTTGTTGGAGTGAGAAGGGGTCACGTTAGCTGGGCAGTGGTTAAACGGTATTGAACTGCAAATAAGCCATTAGTTTGGACTTTTAAATTTATTCAAATTGTACTTTATTATTCTTCAATTCTACTACAAAGCTAAGCCACTTAAACAAACTGGTTATGTTTTTTTCCCTTACCCATATTAATTAATTAATGTTAGTGTTGTAATAATCATAATAGTCAAGAAAGTAAAATTTATATATGGTTGTTTCACTAAGAATACTCCTATTATTATACCAGTCATTTAAAAAAAAAAATACTCCTATTATTTTAGATAGACATGAAAGTTTAGGATTTTGACAATATGAGAAGTTTTAGAATTTCGAACCCCAACACACCCACGAAGGTCTGGCCATGGCTTCTGTCTACATCGACTAGTTCCTGACTGTAGCAATAGGCTTCAAATTCATCAAAAGAGTCAAAGAGACAAATGCTATGTCTTGCAGCTCCATTTATATCATGCAAGGTTCAATTTTTTATTCATTAATCATTTAAGTATATATATGATATGTTTTAAAATTTGTAAAACACTAAAAATAAAACTTTCTGTAAGACAAATAAATAATTACGGTTAATGGAAAATAATATTTTTAGTTTACATGTTTTATAGTATTTTTTATATAATCATAAAAATATTATTTGATATCGGTTATATCATTAATTAATGAATAAAAAAAAATCAAGACGATGGGCCATGTATAAAAGGCGAATTTTTGTTGCTCATTTTATCTTTCTATACGCAGGGATAACACTCGATTCAGAATTTGAATGTTTTTAATGTATTTTATATATATTATTACATAATAAAATAAATAATTAATAACTGTTAATAAGAATGAACTATTTATAAAACATAAGTGCATTGATGATAAATTATAAATAAAAAAATATTTATTAAAATTTCATGAATAAATACATATTTTATTTTTAAATACATTCAATATTTTGAAACATTTCTATAATAAAAAATACTTTCTTTATACCCGCAATCTCAAAAAAACCAAAAAAAAAAAAACTTTATACCCACGTTACTGCAAAATCTCCCCCATTTCTAATTTCTAATCAATGTTGAAACCATTAATTTAATTTTATAGATTTTATTATTAGTGTAGCAATTTTCAGTTATTTAAATCAAACAAAAAAACACTTTCGTTTATACCTACCGAACAATCCCATACTGATTATTGGTGCAACGATTGCACTGACTTGAGAAAAAGTCAATCTATCACGCGCAAGTAACAATGACATTTGAACTCGATGGTGATTTAGGGGAGAAAGCGCAGAAAGGTTAAGGTTTGACAATGGCATAATTTTAGTGAGTTAAAAGTTTTCAGTATTATATAATAAAATTTAAAAAGATGGGTTTGTTTCTTGTTAAGGAAAAGTTTTGATTCAAGATTATAATTTTTCATTTATAGGCACTACGTCTCCGTAAATTTACATTTTTTAAGATAAAAGATAATGGACATGTTTGGATAAATTTGACAAAAAAAAGTAATTTAAAAAAGTAGTTTTTTTCTTCTATTTTTAATTTTTTTTTTTCAGAAGTAGTTCATTTTAATTTCTCATAAAAATAAAAAAAAATTGATTATTTTCATATTATACTTATTTTAAGAATCTTATTAAAATAATTAAAAGTATTTGTATGGTTTCATCTTTTTAGATAGAGGTGTTCGCAATTCGATTTAATCGATTTTAAGTCAAAAAAAAATTAATCAAATAATATTATTTATGTAGATTTAGATTTGATTTGATTGATTATATTTTAAAAATAGATCTAATCCGAATTAAATTATTTAAAGGAAATAAAAATAAAAATAGTTAATTTTATATATTTAAAATAATATTTGATCATATAAAATAAGATAAATATGTAAAAAATTAAAATTATTATAAATAAAAATATAAATTAAATAATAAATAAATATATTATATAATATTAATCGATTTAGATTAAATTAAATCGATTTTAAAAATTAAAATAAAAAATCGATCAAATTCAATCATTTTTAAAAATTCAATCTAAAAAGAATTAAATTTATTCAATTTTAATTGAATTTCAATTTTTTGATTTGATTTTTTATTTAATTTTTAGTTTAGATTAAATTTAAACACTTCTACTTTAAAATATTTTTGCTTATGCTTCATGGCCTGTATGGTTTGATTATGGTTTTACGCATCGTACTTATAATGCCGCTATTGATGCTTTAGCACATTATGTCTTCTTTTTTTCTTTTTTTTGTCAATAGCACATTATGTTAAAGATCACCAAAGTTGTACATGGATTGAGGGTTCACCTGATTTTTCTGTTCCAATCCTTATTCTTGATATTTGGTAATAAAACCATAGTAGTTCATATAAAAATAATAATAAAAAGTATTTGAAATGAATTATAATTACTAGAGTATTGATTTTTATTATGTTTGTTTGTCAATTCAATTTTTTTATTTTACAAATAAAAATAAATAATAATAAAGAGTATTTTGAAATAATCAATTATAATTATAACTATATATTAAGAAATGACAAAAGTTCTATTTTAGTTCAAAAAGTTTTTGTGAAATTTTATTTTATTTTAATTTTAAAAGTTTTTTTTATGTTTCAATTTCATTTCTAACATCTCAAAAAAGTTTCAATGTTGCCCTTATTCCAAACGATAACTATATTCCAAACGTTGATGGGTGACATGGTTGCTTTTATCCCATGCAACTGTTTTGCACCTGACCAAATTGAAATTTTTGTAAAACATGAGAGATATAAATAAGACAAAACAAAAATTTTTATGACCAAATTAAAATTTTCGTGAAATGTGAATGATGTAAATAAGATTTTAGCCTATTTAAAAGCATAAACAACAATCATCAATTTTAGGGTTATAGAGATTAGTCTCATATGTTCCAAATTTTTTTAGTCTAAAACACTCTAATCAATTCAATGACTTTACTTATATGACAAATTAAAGTCAACTTAAACTCAAACAAATAAGTTCTATGACTCAAATGCAAATTGGTTCTACGATTAAAATAGTGAGTCACCGTTCTAAGCGCTTCTAGAAGCTTCATGACGACTAATATTCAACTAGAGGTGACAAACTTGATTTTCTCACAAATTCAAGTTGAATCAGTGCCAAAACTTAGATCTAACAAAAACACAAACAAAACAACCACCATCCACCACCTCTCCAATTTCACTCACCACAATCATTGAATAGAACCACCACCATCAATAACCAAGTTCCTCAATCTCTCTCCTATCACAAAATCATTTACGCATAATTTTAAACTACCTTATTTCTCAATCACCATTCTTTTCCACCAAAGCTCAAGTTTGAAGCCTTAGAGGTAAGCTTCATCTATTTTCAAAGTTATGATTTTGATCCCTTCAAGCCAAAATAGTAACTAAGGATTCATTCACTTGATTGTTTATAGCCTTTCCTAATTGTGATTGATTATATGTGAAAGCATGTCTAATAGCTTTAATATTTTGTATGTCTATGTGTGTAACATGAGTATATGGTATGTTATATATGCATGATAATTATTGTAACAAAGTCAATATGAGTTACCTCAGTTATTGTCCCCCACTGTCCCTACCTTTACTTCAACCATTGTAGCTCACTATGTTACCTCAACCTCTGTTTGAAACAACTTTGGTTCTAAGTTTTGGTGTTGATTCTGCTTAGGATTTGTGAGAAAATAGGGTTTGTCACCTCTTGCTATTTAAGTATAAGTTGACTTTAGTTTGTCACGTCATTGAAGCCATTGAATTGATTGGAAAGTTTCATACTAGAAAATTTTGGAACAGATGGGATTAATATCTGCAACCCGAAAATTGAAGATTGATGTTTATGATTTTAAATAAGCTAAAATCCTATTTATGTCTATCACATTTTATTAAAGTTTTAATTTGGTCCTAAAAGTTTTTGTTATGTCCTATTTACGTTTCTCATGCTTTACGAAAGTTTTAATTTAATCTAGTGCCACATATGATTCATGTCAGATGCCATGTGAAATCCACGTTAGGTGTAAAATAGCCACGTGAAGATAAAAACGAATATGTAGACACCACGTTAGCCTTTGTTGTTTAGAAAATAGACGGCGATGTTTGCATAAAGGCAACATTAAGACTTTTTTGAAACGTTAGGGATAAAATTGAAACAAAAAAAATTGAGACTAAATTAAAATTTTGCAAAAACATTAAAGACTATAATAGAGCTTTTGCCATTGAGAAATTAATAAGTATTTAAAGACAATTATAATTAAAGAGTAAGAAGTATTTAAAATTTTATCCACCCTCATAATAAAAAAAACATAATCAAAAAGTTTTTATTGATCCTTTTTATATTTATCTTTAAATGTTTAAATAAGTAATTAATAATAGTTTAAAAAAAACAAAAATTAAATACCACACAGTGAGGATATGTAATAGTATATATACTGCAAAAAAAATTGAGAAGTATTTAAAGACATCTCTAGGTAACGTGATAGAATTTTTGTTATGAAAAATGATTATTCTACATCCTTTTTAGGAATAGAAATTATTAACACTTTTTCTTTTGATGGTGTTGATTAAGTTAAGTGAATGAATGAAAATAGTATATTAAAAAAAAAAAAAAAAAATATATGTACTGTTTATAATAAAAATCTAAGAGTTATTTTGTTATTGTTATCCCTAAAGGATTGGAACACTAACCCGCTTGAGGTAACTGGATCCAGGCCTGTGGTTGTGGATGAACTTAGACCCAAATTTAACACCTTGGCCCAATTCGTAAAATTGAACTTGGTTTACTTTTTCTTTTGATAGGTAGTTGAACATGGCACAAAACTCTCCACATTATAGCATTAATTTAGGAAAAGACCTATTTTTGTCTCTTGCTAATAATACTGGATCAAAAGCATTTTGCCAGCATCATCACCAAAAGGTCGAACATGAATGAAAGCTGCCTACTATAAAATTGCAGTAAATGATCTTCTTCTGGAAAGAAGACCAAATTGAGATTCTTATTAAAGTAATTAAAATGAGAGCTATTTTTTCTTATCGAACAATTGCTTTAATTTTCACAATCATGTCGGTCCCCAAACAAAGCAATAACAAATTTATTAGTCATCAAGTCTTATCTTCACACTTATACACAACAATATATGGGCTAATAAAAGCCTTGGTCCTAAATTGTGTAGAGACATCCTAATTTGCATTTGCACCATTGTATTGAGCTTGTAGGTGTAGGACTTGAGAGGTAGATAGCTAGATAGAGCATTCAGAAATGGAGCGTGATGAGAACTCTAGCTCATTCTCCACAGGAAACAGTGCTCAAGAGGGGGGGGAGTGTCTCTCTTATGTCCCTCAGTGTTACCCGATTTCAACCTTGCATAGGCCCAATTTGGCGCCAAAGGATGCCAATGTTGCTGACATTGATATGGTTGCACTTAGGAATGGCTCGGCACCAAGTTCTCGTGTTATTGAAGACATTAGAGATGCCTGTCTCGGCACCAAAGGATGCCTTTCAAGTAAGCTTCTATACAGGGTCAAAACCAGAGAGACGTGTAGGAGTCATAGTCCTTTTAATTTTAAATAATTGAATATATATATATATATATATATATATATATATATATATATATATATATATATATATATATATATATATTTTTTGTTGATTCTTTTAATAAAAAAATAAATATTTATCTTTTAATTAATAGATTATTTCAATTTGTTTTAACTCTTCTTGTCTCAACAACAATTACTAAACATGTCTTTTTACTAAATATGTTTTTTACTAAATATGTCTTTTTAGTTATGAAAATTATTAAAACAAAATTACGGAATAAAATAAAAAATAATATTCTCACATATTACATGATTATTTATATTAAAAAAAAATATTAAAAAATTTATTACAAATACAATAATTGATGACTTTTATTATATAAACAAGTATCAATCATAGTTTAAAAATTAAAAATATATATTTAAAATTATCTTATATTCAATTATATTTACTATAAATGTTTTTAATTTAAAATATGTTGATTGTGAATTGAATTAAATTTTTTTATATATTTATATTATATGATAATTAAATTTTTTAACTTAAATATTTAGATATATATATTTAGTTTTTAGTCTCAACTTCTTAGGATTAAAATCCTGGTTGCACCATTGCTTCTATATATGTATTATAACCTTAAAAATCCCGCTTCTATATATGTATTATAACCTTAAAAATTCCCTCATAAAAATGCATAAGAAAGTGGAAATATTAAGTTTTACGGTCATCTATATAGTATTGGCGTATCAAATATATAACTGTTCCAAATATGCTATATATGTCATTTGCTTTTGCTTTAGAGCATTGCCATTATATAACTTACAACTTTTACATAAATACTCCTTACACCCTAATCACAAGAGCTAATACCAAACATTGATTTATATTGTGGGCCAATAATAAAATAACAGTATATTGAGCATTTCAATTATAAACTCTACTAGCAAATCACCTTTTTTTTTTTCATTCTGTTTCCCTTCGTTTATGTAAAATCCCTGAAAATACTCACATTTAAAAAGATAGTTATAATTGTTACCCAAAAAAAAAAAGATAGTTATAATGATATAGTTAATATATATTAGATTGAATAGCCATTAACGTATAATATTGTTGGTTTCATGCAAAAGTATCGTTATACTTGTTCTGATTGACTTTGTATCTGTTTGGCTTTTAGAATTGAACATAAAATTAGAGTTTAAAAATAAAATTAGACTTTTTAATTCTAATTTTTATATTTAGAATATCATTTAAATTGTAATTATAATTCTATAAACCAATTTTATATAATTGAAAAACAACTAATCCGTTTGAATAATGGAATTGGAATTAAAATATAAAATTTTAATTTCAATTCTAATTCTTTCAAAATAATTAAAATTGGTCTAGAATCTTAAATTTTATGTTTGGGGTTATCAAAGAATTAGAATAAGAAATTATAATTCTAAATTCAATTATAATTTTATTGTTTAAATGTATGATCTTGAATATTAAAAAATATTTATAAAATTAAAATTAATAAAAATATTCATACAAAAATATTTTTATAATATAATAGTCATATTTTTTTCATAAATAATTTTTTCATGAATTTTTTTAGAAAAAAATAAATAGCTATTGTAATAAATTTTTATATAAATATAAAAATAATTTTCTATATAAATATAGAATCTCAATAAATATGATTATTCATAAATAAATGTAGAGAGAGAAGAATTTAATTTTTAAATTATAAAATTGATAATTCTTAATATATAAGTTAAGAATTAGAAATGCTTAACTTAGTTATTTTTCAATTCTATGGAATTACAATTCATATTCTAAATGACATTCCAAACATAAAAATTAAAATTAAAAGGTCCAATTCCAATTCCAAACTATAATTTCATACTTTCAATTTCGGAGCCAAATGACACTAAGTTAAATCTTTCTTAATTTTTAACTTATACTTTAAGAATTACTAATTTCATAACGTAAAAAATTAAAAATTAAACTCCCTCTCTCTCTCCACATTTATTTATAAACAATCATATGTATTGAAATTTTATATTTATATAAAAAATTTTTTTATATTTATATAAAAATTATTATAATAATTATTTTTTTTTAAAAAAATTCATGAAAAATTTCTTTATGAAAAAAATATGACTATTATATTATAAAAATATTATTATATGAATATTTTTATTAATTTTAATTTTATAAATAATTTTTTAATATTTTAAATTATATTTTTAAATAATAAAATTATAATAAATTTAAAATTATAATTTTTATCTTAATTATTTGATAACTTCAAACATAAAATTTAAAACTTTAAATTAATTTTAATTTTAAATAATTAAAATTAAAATTAAAATTTTATATTTCAATTTTAATTTCACTATCTAAACGGATATTATCCATACTTTTTGTCGTTGTTGACCTTGGAAACTTTCAGATTGTGAACCACGGAATCAGCCAGTCAGTGCTGGATGAGTCTCTCTCTGTAGCTTCCAGTTTTTTTTATTTGCCGATAGGAGAGAAGGTGAAGTTGATGTCAACTGAAGTGCCCAAGCCAGTGAGGTACGGGGCCAGCTTCAAAGATGGGGTTGACAAGGTCCAATTTTGGATGGTTTTCCTCAAACACTATATGCTCACCCCTGGCGGGATTGGATTCATACGTGGCCTCAAAATCCACCTGATTACAGGGTTTATCATGTATTCAATCCCTTCTTTTTTATTCATGTTACCAATAACTTCATTTTAGCTGAAGCTGCCTGCTCTTCAAATAAAATATTGGTGCAAGATAGTGTTAAATTTACAGAATATATTCTAGGAATTTAAAAATTATAATAATTAATGAAATTGATAAATCATGTACCTTTTAAAAACATATTGTCAATAAGCGATTTCATTAATTTTTTAAGCGGAAGCACGTACATAATTAATTGTATATGACAAGAGCAGTCTATCACTCTAATTTTATGTCTTTATAGCGGACACTTTAATAGAGCTGCGTGCAGTCAGAATGTACTAAGAGATAAATGAAAATCATGTCTTCTCAGTGATATATATATATATATATATATATATATATATATATATATATATATATAGAGAGAGAAAAATTTTTATTGTGAGAGTGAGATGAATAAATCTTGACCATATAATCATATATGGATAGTCAAGATATATCGAGAGGGAGAAATTTTTATTGCGAGAGAGTGAAACGAGTAAATTTTGACCATACAATCATACATGAATAATTAAGATTAAAAGTTACTTAAAGGTCATGTGACCACTTAAAAAAGTTACTTTTATTTATCTTCTAATCTTAACCATTCATATAAGATTTAATTGTCAAGATTCACTCATCTTATTTTATAATAAATAATCATCTCACCTCTTACAATAAACATTCCTCTCACCAGATACGTTCTATATATATATATATATATATATATATATATATATATATAGGGGACATATTTAGTGAGATGAGTTTTTATTGTGAGATAATGAAAAGAGTTAATATTGATCATATAACCATACATAAATGGTCAAGATTAAAAGTTACTTGAAAGTCATGTGATTACTTAAAAAAGTTACTTGTATTTATTTTTTAATCTTAACCATTCGTATAAGATCTAATAGTCAAGATTCACTCATCTCACTTCTTATAATAAACATTTATATCACCAAATACGCTCTAGGAATAATTAAATTGAATTTATACAAGATGCAAGTTAGCTCAACTGGTAAAATTCTTTGTAGGTAAATGTAAGGATCTATGATCAAACCGGAGCTGCATCCTTCCTATGTAATAATAATAATAATAATAATAATAATAATAAATTTTTAGGGTTTATAGGAGTCAATTTATTCTTGTCACGTGGGTTTCTTTTGCAATATTCATTATCTTTTTTCGTTTGATTTTCAAAATGAGAAAATACAAGCTAGAACAATATAGACCTGTGTATCAACAAGCACTATACCCATATTTCTCCTAGTGTTGAATCCACAAAAGAAGAACACATTGTCGGCTTAATAGAGAAACAAAAACTCCTATAATTTTAATAAGCGGCATGGTATTTAATTTAAACCTAATATCTTGGAAATGACTTGAACTAAAACTCCTAGAGTCTAGAGAACATGAAAAGAAAAAAATAAAAAGGAGAAACTTTTACAAAGATCACCATGCCTGGTGTCTCCAGCAATTCTAGCAACTAAATGTTACTTATATAAAATATAGATCTAATGTATTTCTTCATTTTCTTGAACGGTGGAACTCAATCGTTTTAAATATTGTCATATAATTCGTTGAAGACATCATTGACATCATTTTAGCTCCAATTGTAGATTTGTAGTATTGATTATTTTCTTACGCCATTTAAAGAGAAACATTCTACCCATAACACTTTTGCTATTTAAATAGGCCATTTGTAGTATTGATTGTAAATCGTACAATATATTTAGTTAACAATTTTGCTATTTACACCAAAATTTGTATGTCATTTTTCCACCAATCACCACATAACATATATTAATCACCACAATAAATATATATTAATTACCACATAATATACCAATTACCACATAGTAGTAATTGGATCGTCCTAATAATATTATAGTATTTAAATCTAATAAAGTAATACGTTACTAATAACTTTTAACATTATCTTGTATAAACAGTATAATTACATAGTTTTAAAGATTACACTCTTAATTAAAATATACAAATACTTCTAACTTAGACACTTATTTTTCAAAACTGAGGCTTATATAAACTTTCTTAAGGTGCCGCTAATTATCAAACTTAAATTAATCTTCAAGCTCCGATCGATATATAAACTTACTCTACTCAAAAATCTATTTAAACTTCTTCAGTTGGTATTATCTGAAATGTTAAACCACAAAGAGGTGAGATACAATCTCAATAGAAAAGAGTAAAAACAAATATACATATTTCACTATTTACCATTCTTTCTTTCTAAGACCATATAAATAAACGAATCAATAATTGATAAATAAATTTGAAGAGAGTAATTAACATAAGAGGGATGAGTAAATAATTCAAGATAAAAGTCAATAACTCGAAAATAAATAAGTAAGTAACTCAAAGAAAGAGTGAGTTTCTCAACATATCGATAAAAAGAATAATTATATGAGATAAAGGAATAAGACTCTTTGTAAGAAATAATTATCTAAATGAAGGAATAAGAATCTCTATAATAAATTGAAAGAGTATAATAAATAAATTTAGTTGTAAAAATATAAGTAACTTTTCATCACCTCATTGTAGATCATCATCTCTCTTTTAAAATTGTCACCATTATATTTCTTTAAAGTATCATCATTTATATCTCTTTATCATCTCACTTCAATACTCTCAATCAAATGTGTATTTTTCTCTTTATTAGGACGTCCCACAATGTTCTTTTCATGACTACAATAATGTTGATTAAGGTGTCCATTAATCCTCTCATCATAACCACAATAATATTGATTAAGGTATCTCATAATCCTTTCATCATGACCGTAATCATTATAAATGATTAATGCGTCTCTTAATCTCTCATCATGGTCACAATAATTTAACCAAGGCGTCTTTTGATCCTCTCATCATGGTCACAATAATAATTTCTAATTGATCAATGCGTCCCTTGATCCTATTATCACGGCCACAATAATTTTTTGTTCTTTTGCACAGTGATTCACTTTTATGCATGGGATGAACCTTCTTTATAGGAAAAATATTTCATATATTAATCATATAAAATCATATTAGTAACCTTCTTTAAAAAAAATTAGTAATTAACACAACTAGTATAAGGAATAGTTCATAAATAAATTTAGTTAAATAAAAGTTTGATGAAAAAGAGTCATACGAATAACTCATCATTCAAAATAATAATTTATGAGACTTTAAATGATAGAAAAATTAAAAGAGTAAAGTATGATAAAAATTGATAAGAAATTGTTTCATTAAGCTTTATTCGAATAAAAGAAAGTTTATTCGAATAACACTACTAAAAACTCAGTTTTTAAGCTTTCTAATAAACTTTATTCGAATAAAGAAAATCTTATTTGAATAAATCAGTTAGAAATCATCTTCAGAAAGTATTTTTAAACAATGTTTATTCAAATAAGCTAATGATTATTCAAATAAATCATTCAAAAACCAATTTGCAGAAACTAGAATTCTACAGTTTCATTATCAAAAAATCAAAGCATAAGAAAATGGTTTGAAAGGGATGGACTAAGAGGTATGGCTGGAAGAAATAAAGAAGAGAGGTGTTTTTGCAATTCCATACCTTTTCTCAAAATTTGGATCAAGTAAAGAAATGGGTAAGGATGGAGGTATGATATTTGCTGAAAACAGAGCTTGAGTTAGATGTGAGTGCTTTGATGGACAAATGGGAGGGTTAAAGGGTATTTATAGGGCCACAATTGGGTTGCCTTACGTATGAAGGATGCTAGGTGTCCAAAGTCTTTCAAAAAATTCTTCTTTGTAATAATTGCTCTTATTCTAGTTTTTCATCCGAGATTTGCTACCTGCTTTTGCTTATTTCATAAGCTTCTTCTTCTATCATTTATATGAGAAACTTGTCTTTTTCTTAGTCGTGCTTCTCCATTCTTAACTTACTCTTTTCTTTTGAAACTCTAAAATTTTCTCATCTGCTTGCCACTTATTTACAGCTTATCTCACATAAATCACCTTCCTTTCCTTTTGTTTTTGACACTTGTTTTCTCATGCAATCATTGTTTCCAGATTTTTTTTTCATGCAATTCTCTTCTTCCCAACGTGGGGTGGATTATGAATTAAGCTTTGTTGATCTTCCATCTATTCCTTGACACATGTCCATATTCTAGATTTCTCTTTATCATTCCATGATCTTCCTTTATGACACTTGTCACCTTGCTTAACTCGTAATGACTTCTTCAAGAAACTTTGGGATTTTTCTTCTAATTTTTATTCATTATTTGACAATTGTCCTGCTGACATCATAAGCTTACTTCATCCATAATTAATATTTTGAACACTTGTTCCTTCTTAGAATTTTCCTATGTGTTTAGCTTGATATTTTCACTCTTTATTTTCATCACTTACGTGACACTTGTTCCTTGTAATTCATTGTTTCTCCAAAATTCCAAGTCAAGTCTTCCAAGTCTCTCCTCTTTGACACCTATTGGTGATGACTTCATCAATCTTATCAATTTCACTTCATTAATTTGGTTCCTTTGTAACTAGAAAGGACTTAAACTAAAATTTCAACCAGAAAAGGAACTGAATGAAACTAATTTTTCATTCTTGTTACAGTGGGACGTGTCTTCCCATTTTATTGATATTGGTCACTTTATTCGAATAACGGGAGTGTTATTCGAATAGGGTGGCAACTTTCCTTCTATAAATTTGCATAGCAAAATCTCTTATTCAAATAACCTATGATTCATTTGAATAATTCACTTCAGCAATTTGTTTATTCGAATAATAGAAGCCTTATTCGAATAACTAGTTGGTCATTCAAATTTTTATTTTTTTCAAGGATCTTACAGTAATCGAGTACTATATTTAATCATCACATAATATACTCTAATTACTACTTATTTACATACCGACTATCAATGTAAAAGTGGTATGTAACTATCTTTTTTCATTGAATAAAGATGTATTGGCCCAATGTATATGGCCTAAATGGGCAGAAGCTAAATACATAAGAAAATTTTTAGATTCTCTCATACTAAGAGATTTTTCTATACTATTGAATGTGTATCATATTAATTTTGTAAGTTATTATTATCTCTCACTTTAATTATATCTTTAATATAATTAATAATTTATTATACATTCGATAGTACATAATAAGAGAAATCTTTCTATCAGAGTACTTAAGAATCCCTCAATGGATAAAGGACTCAAATCAAGCGATGTCTTCAAATAGAAATGAAAATTAAGACTGCTGTACATGTGTGGAGTAATTCTTGCTTAAGCAAAGTGTCTATGGTGGGCACACTCCCTATGCCTAAGCAAGAAAAATCCCTGCTGCGTGCCCTGCTGCGTGGGCTTTTTGAAACTATCGACTTGATCAAGGAAATCTTACATTGCAGCTAGCCTTCATGATCCATGTTGTCACCTCTTATCGTCCATCACCCAATGGTTCCAAAATCTGGTTTTGCAACCTAGTAAATGTGCTGCTACCACTGCTACCCTCTCCAATATCAATGATGTTAGTGGGTGAACGTACTTGGAGAAAGTACTCAGTCTCTTCTTCAGATACATTACTTGCTCCTAATGAATGTTTTTCCATAATCCTTATTCCCTCTAACTCCATTGCCACCTCTTTCATGCTTGGTCTTTCCTCTCCCTTTAGCCTAAGACACCTTTTCGCTAGATTAGCAACTTCTATTACATGCTCAACATTTGCATCATTGACTATGTCATTGTCTAGGATTTGATGCAAGCGACCCCCACTAATTGAAGAAACAAAATACATAGATAAATTTCTTTCAGTCTCAGGCCTAAGAAAAGAAAGTGCCTTCTTGCTTGTTAGTAGTTCTGCCAAGACAACCCCAAAGCTATAGACATCACTCTTCTCAGTTAACTGACTCGTTTGAAAGTATTCTGGATCAAGGTAACCCAATGTGCCTTGCACCAAAGTGGTTAATTGATCTTGATCAAGAGGAACAAGCTTTGAAGCTCCAAAGTCAGAAACTTTGGCTGTGAGATTCTCATCTAGAAGTATGTTTGCAGTTTTGACATCTCTATGTATGATTGGTGTAGAAGCAGCAGAGTGCAAGTATGAAAGGGCTTCTGCAGTTTCTGCTGCAACTCTTAAACGTGTTGTCCATGTAAGTTTAGGTGCTTGGCCTTCAACATGTAGATGGTCAGAGAGGGTCCCATTGGTGATAAATTCATAAACAAGCAAGGGAACTTCTGTCTCTAAACAACAACCTAGTAACTTGACAACATTCCTATGGTTGATTTGGGAAAGCACAACCACTTCATTGATGAATTGCTCTATCTCATTTTGGTTAGAAATCTTGGACTTCTTAATGGCAACAACTCTGCCATTTGATAATACACCTTTATACACCGTTCCATGGCCCCCTTTACCTATGATTTTGTCCTCATCATAGTTGTTGGTTGCTTTCTTGAGCTCTTCAGCAGTGAAGACTGTGGCTCTTTCAGTTGAACTACGATGTGAATCAATTCTTTGTTGTAATAATATACCACCATTTTGTTGAAAATAGTTTTCTCTCTTCTTGATTAGCATTCTTTCTCGCATTTGGGGATATATGTTTATGCATCCCACAGTTACTGCCAATAGAGTTAAGCTCACACCTGCAAATAAGAGTCTTCTTATCAGGAATTTTACTTCCCACAAGGTCGATGCAGTATTTGTAAACAACTAAAAACTGCAAATGAGCATATGCATTCATTTTATATAGGGTCAACAATTATGCTTAACTCAATCAACAAGTAATAATACTATCAATCCAATAGAGTTAACATAGTAAAAGGGGTTATAGGATTTCTCTATATATTTATTCTTTAAATTAATATTAAAATCAGTAGTAAAAGTCCCGTAAAAACAATCAGCAGTAAAAGTGAAAAATAAAATAGGAACACCCTAAATGAAAGTAGATTTATTCGTTCATTAACTAAATGAAAATCTTTCATCATATACTTGCACGTATTAATCAATATATGTAACATCTATCGTTATCTACATTTTTAAAAAAATTAAAAAAATCTATGTTTAAGGTAATTTCTGTCTCCAAAAAGTATAAGATGTCAAAATACTAAAATTAAATTAAAATTACAAAAGAAATTTTTTTTTAGAAAAATAATGTAAACAAAGAAGAGACATCACATATATTAAATATCACTAAAGGAATCAAAATGGGTGAGTCCGATGGATTGAACCGAATGACCTAATAAAATAGGTAAATTAGATAAAAAAAATTGATGTAAAAATGAATTTTGACCTGATCCGTTGACTTAATATTTAATTAATATTTTTATTATATATAAAGGATTTTATCTTTATTTTTTAATATAAATTAATATTTATGTTAAAAAATTAATTTTATTTAATATTTTTAGTATTTGAAATATATAAAAAAATAGTGATGAAACATAATGATAAATTTTTTTAATACTAAAAATATAAGAGAACATATATAAAAAAGAATAATTCAGGCCAATGAGCGACCCAACCCAACTAGTAGTCCTCGTAAGGTCGGGCTAGATTAGTAAAGTGCTAACTCGCAATAAATTTGGCCTGGTCAAAAATTTGACTTAACCCACGTGAAACAACTTGAATGGATTGGTCCGACTTATTTTGACACCCTTAAATATCACGCACAAATCAAGTAATAAGCATTTTTTATTTAATTGATGGATAGAATAGTTTATTTACAATTTTACATCCATCAAAAAATAATAGGGTATTTACCAGTTTTGAAATGTTTTAATATCTCTTCCAAATTCGGAAATTTGTAGTAACACAATTTAAGCATTTATACATTTTTTCCGATTTTTTATATTTTCATAATAAGATACAAATCTTTCTGTTTTATAAATAACTCATTTACGTAGTAAATAAAAGTAAGAGAACCAAAATTTTCCTTAAATTTATGTAAATTCTTAATTTTTTGGTACATATGTAAATTCTATTTAACTACCATTTACATAAAAGTGGATTTGAATCAATAAACACTATATCTACATACTTTTTAAGTTACTGCTCATTCATAGTAACTTCCACGTGGAAGGTATATAGAGATGTGGTCAAAGGATCAATTTTGATATTATTTATTTTAAAATATATATTATAAAATTTATTTTAATATTAATTTTTTTTTATAATTTTATAATTTAATTATACATAATATTTGAATTTATATATTATGTCTAAATATAAGGTCAACTCAATTATTATTTGGTCATGACCATGTAGGTTCAGGTCTAATAAAATGACCCAATCAAAATATTAGATTAGGATTTTATAAATTCAATTTCATCCCACAAAAACTCATAATACTTGATGATGACAATGTTGTTATCGTTGTATTTCTAAGATAAATTTATTATAATTTTAGTTGAATATCTTTTGAACTATTACTTTGAAGTAATACAAGTATGTAAATTTTAATTTGTCTTGATTATTTTCTAAATAAATTTTGATTCTTTAGATATTGTGTTAAAAATTTTAAATTATTTTGACATTGAATAAAGCATAGAAATATAAAATCATATATTGTTAGGAATTTAATCATTTTGTATTGTTGAAGTTATTAGTGTATATTTTATGGTGATAATTGTATTTTTTATTAAATAAATAAATTATAACTTCTTATTAAAAGTGATGTTATTATTCTATATTTAAATATTTTGTATTCATGTTACACTAGATTAATAACTTTTCATAAAAATATATTAATATCTACATTAGTTTGAATATTTTATAAGAAATCATAATAAAATTGATTCAAATAAAATTTATTATTAGAAAATTAAATTAATTATATTTTCTAATTACTATATTTACTCAGATATATAATTGTTTTATATTAGTTAAAAAACTTCAATATGTACACTGTACGGGAGTAAAATTTTATATGAAAATATAATAAAATTAATAAAATATAATTTATTATAAGAAAACTAAAAATTTATTAAGTATTTTTTTAAAATATTTTTGTTCAAATATATAATATATAATATTTAAATATTTTAATTTATACTTCACGTGATTAAAAAATTTTACATGAAAATATATTAATATTTATATCAATGAAATAAAAACTTTACAAGTAAACATAATAAAATTAATTGAAAAGTATGAATTTATAATAAAGTTTCTTTACTAAGTGTGTATTTGTTTTAGCTGAATTTTGGCCTCTAACAGCTTTTTTGACTCAAAAAAGTTGCTGCCAAATTTTCCATAATGCAACAACTTTTTTGGATTGTTCCAAAAAAGTTGTTGGTAATTAATCAAAATTTTGAGCATTCTTCTATTAATTGTTGGAATTATTCTTAACAGTAATATATAAATATATTTTGTCCTCAATTAAATAATTTTTTAATTATTCTATACCTATTTTAGTAATTTAATGCATAAAAGCTATTTTTTATATTATCCAAACAAAACAGATTAGTTTAAAATCACTTTTCAGCTAACATATCTAAACATAATCGATTATTGAAATAATCAAGCTTTCACAGCTTGATTATTGAAATAATTGATTATTGAAATAATCAAGTGTTCACAGCTATCACAAACACGTACTAAGATCACTTAAATATAACTGAACAAAACTTGTTTCATATAACATCAAAGTTTCATTGATATTTTGAGTGAAAATATTTGTAGAAGTTGAAATAATTTTTATAGATAAGTAAGGTAAAAAATTGACCTCAACGGAAGTATTGATAAAAAGGAAGTAACATGAAAGCTATAGTAGTATAGTTGTGTGTGATATTAAAATAAATTAAATTTGTGTAAGAGAATAAGATTAAAGAACTTAAGGCATATGTTAATTAATTGATTTAACGAATATATTATTTTATTTAATCTATTTAAATTATGTAAATTAAATGTATAAGTTACAAATGTTAAAGTACTTGAATGTATTAAGTATCATTTGATTATATTATTATTGATTATTTTAATTTTTGGTAATTTTTTATTTATTTGTCATTGTAATATTTTTCAATCTAAGATTATTTTATTAGTATAATTTGATATTTAGAATAAATTTGATATATTCTTAATAATGAGGTGATAAAATATTTAAATGAATAAACACATAAAAATTGATATTCAAATAAAAAATTATGAAATTTAAAATTAAAATTAATTGAAATTATATAAATTAATTAATTATTTTAAATATTTTTAGTTATCCCATGTAATGTATAGCTACACAACGCTAGTATATATACATATATACGTAGAATTATGTAAATTCTATTTAAATTCCATTAATTTTATGTGTGTGTATATATATATATATATATATATATATATATATATATATATATCCAAACAATTTTTTGATTAGGGGTACCAAAATCTTGAGGGAAGGATAAATTGACCCAAAACCGGTATAGAATTAATTAGGTAAGAAACATGATATATATACTTACACAATCCAATTATAAGTATGAGATTCCCCTTGGATTTGTCTTTGGGTTGGTAGCCTGTGCCATTTCTCCACCCATCTCCTTTGTCTCCCTTCGGCCATGAACACTTAAAATCGCCATGAAGGTTTTGGCATTTTTTGCTGCAGGGGTCCGTCTTGCATTCATTGATATCTGAAGAAAATAAAATGCAGCCGTGATTTCAATTTAGTTTCCAACAAATGAAAAAGGATAAAGGTAAGTAATAATGACCCTCAAATAGAATAAAGTCACTTACACATATTTATACATATATTATTTTATATTTATATAATTTATATCATTAATTATAATTGATTCTATTTTATTTTTTATACACTTATATTTTAATTTTAACACCTCTCAAATAACACTTAGGAATAACCAAGAACGAACCTACACTACAGGGACATTATTTTTTATGCAAAGTAGGTTAACACCCGCAGGATTTAAAAAATAAAATAAAACATAAAAAATAGTTAAAATTTAAATTTGTGACTGTGTATGTTCTTATTCATCTATTACTAAGTTAACTCTTGAGATTTAAATCATTTGTTGTCTTCAGGGACGTACCCACCTTGGTGGGTTTGGGAGCACATGCCCTCATTAAAAAAAAATTATTACCATATATATAACATATTATTTTTATTCCTTACAAAATTTGAAAATATTTTACCTAAATACAAAATTAATTGAATAAATTTTAATTTTAACAAACCATTGTCAAATTATCTCTTTTAAACTTTTCCCAATTTCATTCACATGATATTAAATTGTTAATTAATTCTCTACTTGCATAGAGTCATATTTATGTGTATAACCATTAATCAATCTTAAATAATTTACAGATAAATTCTTCTTAAATAAACTAGCATTTATACACATCAAAAAGAAAAATAATAATCACATTAATATTACATATAAAAAAATCACAACAAATATCACAATTTTTAAATAAAAATTATTTATATGATAAAATAGAAATATTTGTCTCCGCTAACAAAAAATTTTTAGTCCATCGTTGATTGTTGTTATTACTGTTATTATATTAGATTCTGTAAATATAATATAAAGTGAAGTAAAAATATAAATGAGTTTTATATTTTATTTACTATTAAGTGAAAAAATAAAAGTGCAACAATTTTTATTTTATTTTTGTGAAAATTGTTATTATTATTATTTTATTTTAATATACAAACTATAAAGTTTCCTAGTAAGTAAAATACTAATTCGAAAATTAGAATTACCGTGGCAGCCATGAGGGAGGTAAGGGTTTCCCTTGAAACCAGAGAGGCATTTGCAGCGATACCCAATTCCGTTGGTTGAATCGTGGCATTCACTGTTCTTATCCTTGCATGCGTAGGTAGTAACATGTTGTTGGGCTTCTTGGCATGTTTGATTTCCCACTGCCCAATCAAGCACCATGGGTAAGTTCTTATCCTCGAGATTCTCAAGATCTGTGGATGAGAACTTGTAAGCTCCTTCTTCAACTGTAAACGCATAGTTACATGGATTGAAGTCCTGTACGGTGGAGTGGTTGTTCCTACTCCAAGTTTCCATTGCAAAACCATATAATCCATTGGGTATTGGAATTTGGCAACAGCCAATGCCATTACAAGATCCATTATTTGTGATGTCACCAAGTGTGCTACATATGGATACGCATCCTATTGTTGTAGCGTGATTTTTGTTTCGATCATAGCCTGAGAATATTCCAAATGTGTCACAACCAAGTGCGGTAAATTTGTTCTTACTTGGTGAGATAGAAAAATGAGTCAAATTGAGACCACCAATCCTCTCCTCCATAGAACTGTGACCATTGCCTTTGATGCCATAACAATCGTGGACTACTGGACTTGAAACGAGGAGTTCCCCATCTAGTGATATGTTGAGCACGGTTATATGGTCTTGTCCCAAGAAAGGGGTGGACTCACTGCTGCAATTGATGAAAAAAGTGTCATCCAAGTAACAACCATCAATTGTCCCAAACGGGTAAGGAATGTTAACGTTGCCACAGGGTGTTGGGCAGCCTGGCTTGGGTTGAGATGCTGCTTTTGCTGCTAGTAGGATCACAAGAAATAGTTGATGGAGCTGTTGCCTTGGGTTCACAGCCATGGCTTTGCTTCCTATGTTGCTTAGCAAAATCACTTGTTGAGGTTACTGTTTCCTGTGTCGTCCCTTGTTAAGGCTTTAACCTACGAAACTTTGGAAAAGTTAATACTCTCCTATGGATTTGATGACTATAGACAACATTTGCATGTGGTGAGTACTAAACTTGTACAAATATCTATCTTATTACTTTCTTTTGTTTAAATACTTATTTAGTCTTTATAATTTTACTCTAATTTAATTTTTACAATTCAAAATCATTTAGAAAAGTCTTAATAATTCTTTGAAAAGTCATAATACCCAAAAACAAAAAAACAAAAAACAAATTTGAATTGGTCCAGCGGACCAGTGAGCAGTACAAGTCTTTCTCTTGAATTTAACAGAGTACGAATCCTTAATTAGGTAAGATAAAATGGTTTCAATTTAAATTGAAAAAAAAAATTTAATTTATTTTAATTTTATGTCATATATTTATTTTTTTTAAATTTTTACTTATTTTAATTTTATTAATTTAATAAATATAAACACATAACATAAAATTAAAAAAAAAAAAAATCTAATTTACGTTAGAGCTAAATTTTGTCGTTTTTTATAATGAACGGAGAATACCATACAAAATTCATTGAAAGTAAAAATATCTATAAATACTTATTAGTCCTTCACTAAAGTGCACAAAATATCAACAAGTCAACCAGAAATAACGTGTGGCTCAGAGAGACGACGGCTGGATAAGCAGCATTAATGAGATGAGCACATATACATCATACATGCATATGTATATATACATATATACATACATAATAGAAGCAGCGGTATATGAGTACACACATAGTATAAGCAGGGCCCTGTGAAGATGTGCAGAACTTGAGTACGTTGATTGATACGATGCCTTTATTTGACTTAGTATTCTATCCTCCGAAAATTTTATTTTAGTTTTTATTTTATGTATTTTTTACTTTTGTAGTTTTAATAATATAATTATTTTTAAATATTTTATGTATATATTCTTATTACTTTTTGGTATTTTTATTATAAAATTAAAATCTTATATAACACATAATTATTCTTTAAATTAATAATAAAATTACAGTTTTAAATTACTTTTATATAACACTTATAATTTAGTCTTATATATAACTATTTTTTTACATCATACAACATTGTTTAACTTTATATAATATAATAATTTGATATTCTGTGTTGAATAGATATATAAAAAAAAGGAAAACAACATTAATTAGCAATAAAAATAATGAATGAGTTAAAAAAATTAATGCGATATTACAAAAAAGAATAACAATTTCTTTTCATCGATATTTTGAATTATAATACATAAAAATAGTAAACATAATTAAATATATAATTTAAATTATGAAAAAGAATTTACAAATTGTAAAAAGTATAAAAATTTTACATAAATAAAAAATATGTATAATAAAAAATTAAAAAAAATATAAAATAGTCATGTATTTAAATTTAAATTAATATACAGTTCATACTTAAAATGTGTGAGTTTTAGTTAAAAGTTGAATTTTAAAATCACCACGTAATAGTTGATTATTTGAAAGGAAAGTAATTTTAAACTTTAAAATAAAATAACAAATTAAATTTTAAATAAATTTAAAGAAGGAATTAAACAATAACATAAAATAAAAAACAAATTATGAAAGCAATTCTACCAAAAAAATTATGAAGGCAATATTCCACCAAAAAGAATTACGAAGGCTATTAAAAAAGAAGATGGTGAAATGGATTGGTACATGTGGCTGAGTGATAAAATGGAAAATGACGCAAACTAGTTTGGATTGACAATAAAAAAGAGAGAAGTTGCGTAGGAAAATAGAAAAAGAGAGAAATGAGGGAGCGGAGCAAAATGCCAAAAACACGTTGTCGTCCGAGAGAGAAAATGGAAGAGATGACGCAGGAGAGAGAAAATGAGACGCCATGCACGGGAGAAAGAAATGGGTGTGGCACGCGCGTGAACAGAAATAATTTTAGCTGGAATAATTTTATTTAAAATATGCCAAACAGTGCAATTAGTAAAATATAATGGATTAGTACTTGTCAGTGCCTGTATTTGAGTAGCGGTCTCTGGAGTGCATGATGATGTTGGAGAGCTTCACAATGGTAAGTGATGGTGTTCCATTGATTAAAGATGGTGTTGGAGTAGTCAAGAGTGAAAATAAATAACGTGGCCTGAAGGTTTGGCGTGGATTTGATTTAACTTATTTAATAAAAAGATTAGTTCAAAATTTTTTTAAAAAATTAATTTAGTTAAATGAGTTATGTTTAAGGTTTTTAGAAAAAAAAAATCTAATAAATTAATCTGTTTAATTATATATATTATTATTTTATATATATTTTGATATTTTAATATTTAAATAATATAATTAATTTTATAAATAATAAAATATTTTTTAAAACATAGACTCATTAATTTATATAAAAATATAAATATGTTAGTCTATTCTGTTCACATATTTAAAAATAAATTTGTTAATTTATTTAAAAATTTTATTATAAAATTAATTTTTAAATAAATTTTTAAGTTAAATCTTAAAAAATAATTTATATTAAATAAATAAATTATATTTAGATTTCATATTTAAAAAATAGATCAAATTCATTTAAAGTAAGATTTGGCCGGACTTATTTTGACTCTAAGAATAACTGTAGAGACACTGACAAATTCAAGAATGAAAAATGAAGGTAGGGATGAATGCAAAATAATAAACATAACTGGAATAAAATTCTTAAGGTGCTCATATATATATATATATATATATAGACACAGAAGGTGAGATTTCCTAAGAGCTAAGATAGTAGATCAGATTCATACTAATGGACTTGGACCCAATAAGGACGTATTATCAACAACCATTCATTCAGTAGTTAATAAGTCCAGTGTAATATTAATCCAACATAAGCTGTAATATGTAATAATTTTTTACTAATTAATAATTTAATCATGCATAGGCGATTGAGACCTGATAAGAATATATGCAGGTCTACTTGCCATATCTAAGTCCTTGTCCTCTCTATCTTTCAACAACTAAAAAATGAGGTAATCTTTGTATTGGATTTTGATGAGTGTCAATTATTGAAACATAGGCTAAAGTTTCCAAGTCTTTCTAGTTGGTCAAAACCAACCAATAATATTATTTGTAGGATATTTTTATTATATTTTTTAAATAATAAAATGAGAGTAACACATTTTTTAATACATATTTTTATTATCAGACAAAGAAAAATTGTCAAAAAATAGTGAGCAAAAATCCTTTCCCAAATCCTACATGGGCTCGCTTAAAAGAACGTGCAGTGTGCTGCTATGTGAATGTGAGCTTAAAGGTTGCTCTTGCTCATCATCAGGAAGAATCAATGCAGTCAGAGAGGAAGATTCGGTGCAGTAAGATCTGGTCTTCTCATTTTATTTTGTGAGTCTGTTGAATGTGCCTGATCTGACTATTGGGCCAATGACTTGGTGCATGTTTGAGTTTCCGTTTGCAACGGAAAATGTAAGTTGGAAGTCCTCGAAGCAACAGAAATAGTGTTTGACAATTTTATTTTATAATTTGCTTCAATTTTGTTTTTATTCAAACGTACGGAATAAAGGTAAAAAATTCTTGCTTTTGTGTTAAAATTGTTATTTCGATTTATTTTTGAAACAAAAATTCTCAAACATAAATTAGTTATTACAAATTTACTTTTAACCAAAATTAAATTTATAAACACATTTTTAACTAAACTTAAATTTACCAACTGTAATTCAAACACACACTTAATACTCAATACTTCCGAGACAAAAGCACCCCACCGTGTCTGCTCTAAGTTATAACACGCCATCATCCATGAGAAAAAGAATCTGTTACAAACGCAGTCGTTTAACATGCTCTAAATAAATTTGGAGCATCTATGCTCTTTTGAATTCACCTGCAATTATACGTCATTCTCAATTTTTTTTATTTATTTTTAATCCTAATATTTTTATTTATTGCTTGTTAATCGTCTCCTCAATCCTCTCTTCTCTCTTCTCTTGCTCTTGCTAGTCTTCCGTTACAATATAGAAGAGAAATAATGTATGAAACTTGAAAAAAAAATCCTAAAAATATAAAAAATGTAAAGGAATTGTGAAATCTTCAAAGTTTGATAGGTGATGTTAAGCTTGTGATATATGAAGTTAATGATAATGCTTTTTTTTATTTGAAATTCTTTCTTCAAATGGATATTTGAATCTCGCAATGTTAAAGATAGAAAAAAATTTAAAAAATTTAAATTTGTGAATTAGATGCCATGAGAGATATGACGTAAAAGAAAAATGACTAAAAAACATAAAGAATGAATAACTGAGGCGCTTTTAATAGGTTTTGGTAAGAGTTTTTTTATTGTGGGTAGCGATAGCAACGGGACAAGGGGGGACGGGTAGTAGCCCCTTTTCCCGTGATAATATCTATTTCTTATTTCCTTTCACTTTCATATCAGTATGAAGATTGTTTATCATTCTCACGCGATAAATGATCTTCTCATGAGATATTCGCAGATATCTAATAAATTTGTAAAAAAATTAAAAAATTCCAAAAATAAAAAAATAAATATTTACTGATGGATATCTGTGAATATCCAATAAATTTGTAAAAAAATTCCAAAAATTCAAAAAAAAAATAAAATATAATATAATACCACAATTTATCAAAATTTATCCAATACAACTTAATCCAAACTACTGAAGGACAAGTTTTATCAAAACTTAGCAAAAAATTTTAAGAAGAAAGTGTGAATTTACTGAAGCCCCTGCATTATGCTGAAAGATGGCTCTTGCTTAACACAAACTACTGAAGTGAAATTCTCTTTATCATTGTAATAAGCTTTTAAAGTAATAGATTATTCAAGAAGGTGAATTACACTAAGTTAATAAATGGTAACCACAGCATAAACTACAACTATACAACATAAACGCGATGGGCGATCATAAGAATTTTCTCAACAGCTAGAATAAGCATTGAAGTCCAATTCCTATACTTCTATTTGTGAGAACTGACGAAAGAGGGGAGGAAAATGAGGGGAAAGGGAAAGAATTGCCTGTGTATAGAATTATCAAACCACAAGAAATGTCTCTGTGAGACAAATCTCCCAAGCCAATAAGAATCAGGTGCTTAACACAATAGCATCAAATCAAAATTCATCACAATAATCAAGTCAGGGGAAGAAAAAAATAGAGACGGAACTACTAGATTCTCTCCACCATCTTTGCTTCCTTAATTCATGACGGAACTACTACCGCCACTTGGTTCCTGCCAAACAAAATCACATAAATGAAAGCTTAAAAATTAATATTATTGTGAAACTTAAAAATGAAAGCATATAAAAAAATTCACTAACAACATCATTATCAATATCTTCTAGAAATACACTACTCAGGCGGTTCACGTCAACTTTTGAGTTTAAAGAGCCTGAAAGAAGAGAAATTAATTAATTGCAAATTTGTAGTTATGAATTAATATAGATATTCAATTAAGATTAGTAATAAATACTCTATTACCTTTTATGTCAGACCATAACCAATCTTGACAACACATTAATGCCTCTAATGTATTTGGCAATAATCTATTGTGATGTGGAGTAAGAAATCGACCACTGGTATTAAATGCAGATTCTAAAACAACTGTGGAGATAGGAATTGCAAGAAAATCTCTAGCAATCATCTGCAATGTTGGGTATTTTAACCCATTTGTCTTCCACTAATTTAAGATGTCAAACTCTCCACTTGATCTAGGCAACATTGGCTCCTCTAAATAGTGGTCTAACTCTGTCCTTGCACTTATATTAGTAGAATTTTGTTGACTAACAAACAAATCATAGCCTGAAGACCATTCTTTTGAAATTTCAATATCCGCTACACCCATATTATCTACCACATTTGGTCTTAAAGATAAAGATGTAGTCTCCTTGCCCTTGGTCTTACTATAATACTCTATTATTATATCTTCACAAATAGCTTTCACTTTTGCAATCTCAAAATTTGAATCCTCTCCATAAATTTTAGGAAAAAAAATAAACTAGCATCATCATTTTATACATGAGATGTAAAACTGTGCCTACGGCCATCACCCCATTGATCACATTCCAATTCTTTTCAAATTTGGCAATCATTGTTGAAGTCATTTGATGAATAATGAAGTTAAGAGAACCAAGTCATTCTCTCAAAGCCAATCTAATTTGATATATCTTTGGAAAATAAATATTTGAAGTCAAATACTTAGTACTAGAAAATAATTTAGTCACACTATAAAATAATTGCAACCTTTTACAAATTTCATTTGTCATATCTTAATCATCATCACTAGGCAAAGATTTATATTAATTCTCACGTCGTGCCAAGCGACCAAAAACATCTTTGTAGCGTATGGCAACATAAAGCATAAAAAAAGTAGAATTCCACCTAGTTTTGCAATCAAGAGTAAGCTTTTTGACATATGCAATGTTTAGTTGATCACATGTGTCTTTGAATTTTTCCTCCCTCTTAGGTGTTATTGTCCAAAACTAACACTTTCTCTAACCTTTTCAATAGCATCCGAGATTATAGACAACTCATCTTCCACAATTAAATTTAATATATGAGCACAACAACACATGTGAAACAACAGACCACCTAAAATGAATGACCTAGGTGAAATCTTTTCTAAAATGTGCTCAATCATAGCATCATTTGTAGTATAATTATCAACAGTCAACATAGATAACTTTCTATCTAGATTCCAATCCATCAAGCACTGAATCAAGACATCAAAAAGAACTTTAGCAGTATGGGGAGCAGGAACATAAATGAACCTAAGACATATATGAAGATTATAAAAATACATATTTAGTATCAACAATAAAACCAAAAACAATAAGAACTATTATAGTGTTATTTGTAGAAGTTTAGTGTTATTACCTCACAATTCGGCTTTGCAAGTTCCAAGAATCATCAATATAATGAGTCGTGATAGCCATATAGCCTTTATTTTGGTTGCTAGAAGTCCACATATCAGTGGTGATTGCAATCTGATTTGGATTATTTGTCAACAACGTCCTTGTCCTCTCTTTTTCACTATCATAAAGCTTCAGAATGTCACTCTTGATAATGTTACGAGAAACCACCTTAAATAGAGGCTGGACAATGCCACAAAAATCTTTGAAACCGAAATGATCAACAATGGACAACGGATACTCATAGAGAATAATCATGTTGGCAAGCTTACTCCTTGCTACATCTTGATTAAATGAATAAGCACCAACAACAATTGTTTCACTCCCTCTTTGCTCAGTTTTGATGAATGCTTGCTTATATCGCGAGTTGTTCGAAGTTTATAACTCTTATAGTGCTCATGCAAGTGTGACGTTCCTTGCCTTGGATTACCCAAGAGCTTTGACTTACAATAATTACAATTGGCTTTCATTTTTCCATCTATCACCTCCCTCGTGAAGTGATTCCAAACCTCTGAAGTTAGTTTTCGTTTTCTATTACCTCCAATTGTAGCCTTAGATTGAGTTTGAGTTGGAGTTGGAGTTGGAATTGGAGTTGGAATTGGAATTGGAGCAATATCTAAATTGAAAAGACTATTTGTGATTCACAAACATTATTGGATTCAATGGATAATGGTACTTGACTTTTACCTACGACAGGTGATGGAACTTGCTCATTGGCATTGCCCATAGGAGTAGAAGTTTGCTCTGCAGACATTCTACAAATATAAAATACAAATGTCAGAATATAAAGTGTATAACATGCAATCTATAACAGCAAAGACAAAAGCACTCCCAAGTATATATCAAACAAGTATATATAGATGCATATACAATAATTTTTACATATTATCTCCTTTCTAACTTCAGGTCTTAGAGAATTAAACAGTTTTGACACTGGTGTTTTCTGCAAGAAGAAAAAAAATGAAGTTTTAAACAAATAACTTCACAATCTATTCACTTATCAATCAATAAATAAGACTCAAAATCATGTCAATCCAAAAAAACATGCAAACATTTATGAGGGTCTATTCACAATCTATTCACATTCTCTGCTCTGTTCCCAAATTACATCAATTTAGAAGAAACTCAAAGTCTATTACATCGTCATTGTTAGGCATCAACTAGAGAACAATGTCACTGATAAACAATCTATCCAAGACTGGATAATTTCATTACAATACAAGCAAATTAACTAGAGAACAATGTGGGTATTAGTCTCAGATTGTGATGATTACATACTCTTGACCTTACACACTTGTGATGATTAGAAACAAACACTGAATTCCCAGAACAGGTCAACCACAATTTTCAGTTCGAAAAAATCAACACATGAAACTAAATGAGACATCCTCCGGCTCATTCCTATATCTCAAAAGCAAAACACAATCAAGCATCACCAATTCTACCCCTGCTGCAACCACTAGTTTATTTTCTTTCTCATCAGACACTACACTCCAACCAAGAACCAAAACCAAGGGGGTGTTTCATTTACATCGAAACACCACTGTGCAAAATCTATTCAAGCATCCACGTTAGAGAAAATCAATTAATTGCATTAATACAAGATAATAATCAAAATAGCAAGCATGGTGCTTCAAAAGAGAACATTAAAACTAAGAGATAACTGACAAATATTATTGCATTCAAATTCAAGCAAATTACATCACTTGCTTGAATATACTAATAACTTAAAACTTAAAAGTTAAAACCCTCGGTAATGCAAAATATAAAGCATTCAAAAGATTATAAGATGAATCTAACACAAAAATATAGCTAAAATCAAATTTGAAGCTTAGAATATATACCTGAGCGGAAAATGCAAAGGAAGGGAGGGTCCTCTAGACGGCGGGGGACACTGGCTACACACGGAGCAGCTCACGGACAGACTGCACGGAGGTGATAGAGCTGTGCACGAAGGTGATGGAGCTGTGCACGGATCTACACACAGATCTACGCACGGAGGTAACGGAGCTGCAGGGAGATGACGGAGCTAAGCACGGGGCTTTCTAAAATGGACTTTGGTCTTTGGCAGGGAATAAGGGAATTAGGGATTGAAGAGTTGGGGTAGTGAAATTAGGAGTTGGGGGAGTGAAATGACCGAGTGAGGGAGTGAGATGAGAGTGACAGTGAGTAATAATAAAGGTTTTTTGGTAATTTTATATAAGGATATTTTGATAATTTTATTTGCGGGTACCCACAGATACGGGGAAAACTATTCTTGCCCCCGTCCCGTTTATTAAATGGGGATAACGAATAAACTGGTACCCATACCTGCGGGTGGAAATTTTCCCCCTGTATCTGCCCCGTCACGGGTATTACCTGCGGGAGCGAATAAAATTGTCATCCCTAGTTGTGGGACTCTGTTCTGGCGAACTAGCAGAAATTGAAGAGAACAATTCCAGCAACTCACAAAGGAGAAGCGTTTCTTGTTGTGCCTAGTAGAAGCTAGTAGGATTTCTTAGACGACGTCATCAGAATGAGATTTCTTTTTTTTTTTTTTTGGTTATAAAAAAAGAACATTAGATTTGTGTTCATCACATCTCCTTCGCAAATGATCTATTCTTCAAAGTAAGCTTTTTACTTTTTGTGTTGCTCCTAATATGTTTTCAATCTTATTTTTAATTTTTTTCTTCGCTAAGCTTGTTTTGCACTCCTGATCTTTTCATCCATATCGCTAAGCTTATTTTTAATTTTTTCTAAGCTAATATGTTCCAGCTTGTTTTGCATTTATGTTTTCAATCTTTCATTCCTTGCTCGATCTAGGGACTAATACACAATTTGGCCTTTGCTGCAATTTTGTGTTTTTGTGCTTAGTAATTGGTTTCAAATATGAAAATAGTTAATTTTCTAAGGTTGTTATCATGTTATGAACTACTTTTTTGAGATTGTGTTATTGCAATTGCCATGCCCAACAAGTCCCATTCCAGATTTGCATGCCCACATTCTGATGTTAGCAAAGGGAACAATGGAAGCTTGAGATGATTAAAATGCATAAAATGGAAGCTGGAGACTTTTGCAAAATAATGGCACAAGTTTAGGGACCAGCAATGTAAATTTAAAAATTAATAATGTTACCTATCACACAAGTAGCAGGTGATAATTTCTTACCTTTCATTTTTTTTAATACAAAATCAATGGCTACTAGGATTTAGAGCATCTATGCTCCTTAAAAATTTAAGAACATTTTAAACGTATCCGTTACAAATTATATTACATCTAGTTTCAAGTGCATACATACAGGCGGATCTTTTTTTTTTTTTGGGACTTGATGAGGATCTTGAATTTTGGGATCGCCATATAGTGTTTTCATGATGTTTGAGGGAGAAGTATATATTTGCACTTTTTTTAAGTGATTGCATGGAGTTTTAAAAATTTTTGGAGTGTAAGCATCATTTTCTTCTCTCTCTTTTTGTGATCTTACAATTTTACTGACAACTTTCATAAAACAATGGATTTTAACACGTTATCAAGTTTTTAAATAAATTATTTGTAATTCAATTGTCACATTCCTTCAGAAATAATTTTGTATATCAATTAAAAAGAGAAGTTAAAAATGATCTTGCTTATGCTGCTTCCATTTTCTTTGAAACAGTAATATTGAAGATTACGAATAATTTTGTATTTTATTTTCTTGTCTTTATTTAGTAACTTATTATTCTATATGACATAAAAATGAATTATATACACAAAAAAATGGAATACTATTTCATGTTTTGGTTTAAAATAATATTTCATTTTAATCTATTTTATTCTCATTCAATTTCATGTAAGAATACAACTAGATATATATATTCACAATATTTGAGAAATGAAAAAATGATAGGCTGAAACATTAAGAATATATATATGTATATAAACTAAAACAATTTTCTTAATTCTCATTAAGATTTATTCCTGATAATCTCATCACTGTATAAAATGATTAATAGTACCCAAAAAAAAAAGCTTTCTTTAATCAGAATTTGGGAATAGTTAAAAATTCAAGCAAATAATATAATTACATCAAAAGTACTTTCAATACCTTTTAACACATTAAAGTGACTAACTTTGGCCTTCCTATCTTTCTTTCCCTTGTTGTAAATACTTGAGATATTACGGCATCTACCACATTTTTATTTTTTTGGATAAAGGCATCTACCACGTAATAAACAAAATAAATTTAAACAATTAACATCATTCACTAGAAGTTCTTTAGATTTATTGAAACTTTTTCAGCTCCGAGTTCTTTTGTGGATATGTCTTCTGAGGTCACAATAGGTAAGAAGCCCGTTTGAGTACCGTCGCTATCATTTTCAATTTCTCCTTCAATGCTTAATCCTTCAAATCTTGCTCCAATAGGATCTCCTATAATTCCCACATCTATTAAAAAAAAAGACAGAAAAAACTTAGACTAATTAAGTCATAGAATTCAAAGGGATAAAATAAAGTACATGAAATTTGATTTTCTTAAAACATAATCAAATAAACTATGTGATTTAATTTAAATGCATTATCACATTATTATTTAATTATATATTGTCACATTATTAAAAATATTTGACTATTACAATAACTATTTTAAAAATTACCCATAATAATATATGATTGATTAATGGTGTAAAAAATTTTATATTGATAATACATCAAAATTAATCTCTAAACTATGATAAATATTCTAATTAGGAACGAGTTTTCATAAGTATTATAATTATGACAAATAATCTCCTATTTTATGCATTATTGATGGATTTAGTGCAAGTTTAGTTTGATTATTTTATATTTAAAAATAAATTCAGCCAAAAGCTCTCTTTCAAACATGTTGATTAAGAAACTCATAGATATCAATCAAAAACCAAATTAAATCAATCAAGAACTTAACTTTGAAACTCGATCATAGATATTCCAAGAAATAAATTTCCACGAATGCATGTTATTCTATATCAATCACCTGGATTTGAAAATAACCAAAGAATGATGGCACAAACAAGAAGCACAAAAGGGATAACATGCACTGCATTCTCAGCGAACCTAACACGTGCCCTCTCCCTCTTAGCCAACTCTGCAATGGGGTCATATGTAGGCAAATTGTTGCCATCGAACATAGAAGATGATCTATGCCCTGAAGATGGAGAACTCGTCACATGCTTGAAGTAGTCATCAGAGAACCTGTTCCAGCTTGCAGACCTGTGCATCTTAGTTTGTTGGTTTCTTTTCGGAGTTGAGAAAAAAATGGATGCTAATTTGGAATAGAAAAAAGTTAGAGCATGAGAAAGGGTCATAAAAGGTTAGTGCATCAAAAGTCAAAACAACAGCACAGTTAAAAAAAATAAAGAAAATCAAAGTCCCCACGAGAATGAAGCCGCTTTCATTGAGTTCGGCAATCTTTGCTCTCCCTGTCAATCACACATCCTCTTACCTATTCAAGACTATCACTATTTTTCGCTACTTCCAAACAAATGTGAATTTGTTAATATTGGATAAATGGTTAATTACATATTTTTTTATAAGTGATTAAATTAGTTGGATAAATAGTTAATAAGTTTGTGTTAAGGTTATATAAAAAATGGTGATACTTGAATTATCCAAGAGCTAATGCTTGTGCTTATTGTTGAGTTTTGGGCCTAAGTTGCTCTAGTAGAATTTGTGTATAAAATATTGCTTACCTATGTCCATTGTATTGTTAACTTAGCAACAGCATATTTCTTTCGGAGCCTTGTTTTAGAGCATATGACATGTTGATGGAAAATTATTTTGTATATGAGTTTCAAATCAAATTTGAAAAAATCTTGTGAGATATAATCAAAATAGTGAGTAAAAGTCATTTTTTATAATTGAAAATTGATTATTTTAGTTTGATTTTGAAATATCTTTGTAACTATCTTTTCATAAAATGCTAATTAGGCTTTTTATCAAGATAATATTGAGAAATTAACTTGAACTCTTATCTTATTATGCATTTTTCTTACATAAGAAGTTGAGCATAAAAGAAAACTAGTTTTATACTAATGATGTAGATAATTTATAAATAAAAATGTATTAAAAGAAATATAAAGAAGAAGAAGGAGAGAGATGAGAAGACACATTAATTTTTTTTTTTAAGAATAAGTAGAGACATGGTCTCTTGCAAGTCTTCAATAGGAATGTCAACACCATGAGGTGGGGTTGGGGAAGAATGTCAACAGGATGACGTGGGGTGGGGTTGGGGAAGAATGTCAACACGATGAGGTGGGGTTGGGGAAGAATGTCAACAGGATGACGTGGCGTGGGTAATACTTCCCCCACCCCAACTGTTACTCTGTGCCTATCGCTGTTTGTAATATATCTATCAGGAGATGGGTATCTACATATATTAGTGAGTATTTAATAATTTAAATCAAATTTTAAAAATCATAAAAATAAAATATAAATAAAATTAATTTTAACATCACATATTATAAATTTGTTTAATAATATAAAGTTTTATAATTTTTTTTTAAACACAAATAATATACTAAATTCAATTATATTTTGTAATAATTAATTTATATAAATAATTATTACATTAATGATATATATTTTTTAATAATTTTTATCATTATAGGTACATTCACTAAAAAAATTATTACAAAATAATAAAAAATATATATCTTCGTTTCATCTTAAAGTAAAAAATAATAATAATCATAATATATGCAATATATTAGATGAAAAAAATATATTTCATAGATTCGTGAGTATGAGTACTATGATTTTGCCTCTACTTCTATTTATTAAATGAATATCCATCTTTCACTCTCTGTGTGTTTTAGAGAGTGAGGTTTTCTATTAATTGTTTGCATCCTGCTGCCACATGTGAGATTCAATTGGAGAGTAACTCCAGTATTGTTTCATCTTCTACTGAAAAAAATAAACCAAAACTTATGCAATCATAATATTTTGTTGCTCTCTTAAATATATATATATAGTGAGAAAACTTTTTATTGTGAGAGAATAATATGAATAAATTTTGATCATATAATTATGAATGAATGTTCAAGATCAAAAGTTACTTAAATATTATGTAATCACTTAACAAAGTCACATACATTTATATTTTAATTTTGATCATTCATATAAAATCTAATGATCAAGATTCACTCATCTTACCTCTTACAATAAATTTTCATCTCATCATATATGTTATATATATATATATATATATATATATTATGTGTGTGTGTGTGTGTCTTTAAGAGAGTGAGGTTTTCTATTACTTGTTTGCATCCTGCTGCCACATGTGAGATTCAATTGGAGAATAACTCCAATATTGTATCTTTTTCTACTGAAAAAATTAAACAAAAGTTTATGCCTATCAATCATAACATTTTGTTGCTCTGTTTTGTTGTACAAGAGGGGAACAATTGTATTTAGAAGACAGATAAAACGAGAGGAACAATTTGAGATAATTTTTATCCATTTCACAATATTTGATTGGCTTAAAGACTAAGCAATGCTTTCACAGTCTTTTATGTTAATTTATTTTTCTAGAAGAATGATTAGTGTATACACCTTGGTGCACATCTCTGTTCACATATCTGTTTAGGTAGTAGAATCAAATTATAGATGTATAAAAATTTAAGCAAAATCAATCAATTAATATAATATTCAATAACAGAAAGATACATAATTTAAAAATCTATCATTTGTCAATCTTAAGTGACAAACAAAGTTTTAATTTTTTGTCATATATCAAATAATTCACCTATTTTAATGACGTGTTTTTATAAAAAAATAATAATACCATGTTAACACATTTGCACACTTGGACGATACATATTTAAAAACAAATTAATTAGTTATTACTAATTCCAACATTATCAATTATAAATGATCCAATAAAAGTTAAATAATTAATAGTTATAATTGACACCAATTAGTTAAATTTGATTGTAATCATATGAAGTTTTTCAACAATTCAAAACTCACGTATTAATCATTTTAAATAATCATAATGTATATTATTTATTTGAAAATGTTATCAAATAATTCAAATTGAAAGGCACCATTATAAAGTTTATTTAATTATAAATCAAATAATAGTGTGCATTGATTATTTGAAATGTGAAAAAAACATGTTATTATTAATGAAGGAACAAAATAGTGCACATTCATTAAATTAAAAAGAATCAAATATGAGAAAATATAATTTGTTCTAAAAATATATATGATTCTCTTTAAATGTAATGAATAATGTAAGTGACTACATTTAAAAAAAAAAAGTTATAAAAAATAAGAACTCGATCCATTTGATTTTTCCTAATTTATGGTTTACATATGTTACAATTAATTTTATAAAAAGAATGTTATTGCATCAAAATTAAAAACACTTATTATTATTTGCACACAAAAAAACACTTATTATTTGAATTACTTCTTATCAATTAATCAATGTAATAATAATAATAATAATAATAATAATAATAATAATAATAATAATAAAAAGAAGATACATGACTTATAATTTTATCATGTGTCACTCTTAGCTAATAAGACATGTTCTAATTTTTACTCAAATAGTCCTCTTATTTGCATGTTATGTGTTGTTCTATATTTTTTTCAGTACAACATTAACATGTCTACACATGTGAATGACACGTATTTAAATATTAAAAAATCAATAAGCAAAAAATGCTAATGTAAACTCTTTAAAAAAAATAAAAATAATACTAAAAATTACATAGATAAAGAAAGAACAAAAAACACAAATGAAATAAAAAAGGATAAAAATTAAACTAACAGAAAATGAAAATTTACATGAACTTTTTTTTTGTTTATAAGATTTTGTCACGTATTTTATTTTTGAAACTATACTTGCTTAAGGTATATGAATTTTCTTTTCTCACAAATGCATATTTGGCTGAGATTTAAATTGTTTATCACTTTATTCCTTTTGAGTTACATAAATATAAATTAAATTAATTTATATGTAATATTAAGTAAAGTTAATTTATTGAAATATTTTTTATAAAGTTATTGGATTAAATTATACATTTAAAAGACAATTTTTTTTATATTATAAATATTTTCTTTAGACATATAGGTTATTTTTATAATATTTTATATTTAATTTCTTTAGTATTTTATATTGGAATGAAATCTTTTCATAAAAAATATTATGTATTTTTAAACTAAACTTATAAATATTATTTTTTTTGATGAATTATCACATATATTTTATTTAATGAAATTATTTTTATTTAAATTATATTTAATTTTATCATTTAATTCCTAATTTACCCATTCATCATATGTGTACAAAATCTAATTAGCTATAATAAGATGATAAGTGTATGGATAGATGTACTTTTTGTAACGCCTCTTTTTGAGAGAGAACATCACATTATTAAACATAAAAGAAAATGTGAAAAATAAAATTTTTCTACAATTAAGACCCGGTTCATTAGATTTAAAGTTAACTTGTTCGATGCTTTAATACGTGAGTAAAACGGCAGTATACTTTTTTTTTTCTTAACAATAAAACCAAGTGACGAAACTTGAACAACAGTAAAGAGTAAGACAGAAACCAAACTCACATCTCGAATAATATGCATATATATATATATATATATATATATATATATATATATATATATATATATATATTGAATATCAATACATACTTTAGATACAAGCTTGGAAATTTCTAAAAGCAAAACTATACCTGCCTATGGATTTTACATACACATCCACCAATATCAAAATGTACAAATTTCCCACCAAAAGTAATACATCGTTTAAAATAAAACACCAAACACCATCGCGCTTCCGAGAAAAGCGAGTCCTCGAGAGGAGGAGGGACCGTATCAGGATCCTCAGCGGGGTCCTCCTCGTCAGAGGAAATCTCCATCGGAACCACGGAGGCACGGGCAGGAGCCCGAGCAGTGGAATCAAAAGAGTCCTCCTATGGGGTGTAGTAACGATCACCCCACATCTCACGTATGGACAAGTAGAACTCCAGTCGCAGGCTGACATAGCAGGTAAAATCAGGATTCTCATGACGTTTCCAGGCTAGAGAAATCGACACGTCCCCTAGATAGACGCAGCGATCGGAACTCAAGTTAATATGCCAACACTCCGACCCTCCAAGGAAGGTCAGACGCAGATCGTCTAGAAATCCGCGCATGCGTGCCTCCATCGTCTCCAGTAGATGATAGTCTTGATCGGGCCAGAAGCCAGGAAAATCGAGATCTTCCGCCTCCTTACCATCGTCTTCGATCAATACAGTGTACACACAGGCAGCAAATAATAGAAATACAGGAAAGAGGTAAGACATCCTACCATCATTACCAATTATAGCAGCCAGAAACAAAACGGAGCAACGCGCCCAAATAGCAATTCAGAACATCATTTCCAAATAATAAGCACTAAGTCCAACAGTAGCCAATAAACAATTCCATATAGATGTCCATTACAGTAATGATCAGACAATTCACAGTTACGGAAAATAATGATTTACAATGACAGATTATTTCATGATGCACATGCATGCTTTCCTAAATTCCTACTCCATAGAGCTAGACACAAACAGTCGGAGAGAAAGATCAGGGGACATGTCTGTAACTCTGCTGTCGCGGCCAAAGTGCTAAAAATCAATAATTCTCACGTGCACATCCAGGCATTGTACAGACATTCCACGCTCGATCACGATATAGGACAGTGTCTCTGTCCGGATCGTCGGTGCATCTGCATCGGTTTGCCCCACGGGTAGGAGAGCTACCAACTACCCATTGTGAGGGACCCGCATCCCGACGCCCCCAAGGTCATAACATGACCTACACTAGTCTACTCGCACCCGCACTAAGGTGTGTTCAATCTCTTAGGCAACTTGGCCTTATAACAGTCCACAGGACATTCACAATACATAAGACTCTATGCATGAGCATGTATGATTCATAATTTCATACAATTTCATAATATGCCACAATTGGCCAAGATAAGCATCAACACATAAATGGTCACTCACATAGACCCCATAATGTCATAATATTGAAATCAATTACGGTAATACTTTTCTAAGGTCCATTATGCATTCTTATTCAAGATTTGCCAATCATACAAGAATCTGACACTAAGTAAGTTTTCATAATTAATTGAATTTTCTAAAGTAATCTATTCTCATACACTTAGAATGATTATTCTAAGATCTCAAATCTCACACTCTCTTGTTCTTACTCTTGTAAAATTTTCTTAAGTTTCATGACAAGTTCCTTCCTTAGTCCTATAAAATTTATGAATCTCCAATTGTATTTAATTCTTCCAAATTTGCTACCTTACTAATTTATTGCCTATGTTCCAATCATTTAATTTTCTAAATTCCAAGATCACCAAAAATTACATAATTAAGTCCTAAATAGCCCTAGAGGCCGTGGCCTCCCTAGTGGATTCAATTCTCAATTTTTCCATTCTATTGGTTTTATATTACACACTTGATTAATTTAGTCATTCACTTGTTAAAATTTGTTCACCAAGAACACATCAATTTTCACCTCAAAACCGTGGCCATCCAAGAGCCCTTTCAAATTCATTTTCTTCCATTTCAAGCCATCCAATCCAATCCAACATATCAATATACACAATAAATCAAATCAAGGTCACGAACTCCATAAAATCAACATGTAAGCATTTAATTTAGCGAATCAAAGAATAACCCTCATTAGGGTTTTTCCACAAACAACACAACCAAGGTTCCTAGATGCTAATAGAGGTTGAGGAAGAGTGTCTTCCTCTTACCTAAGTGTAGAAATCAAGAGAAACCCCAAGAAATCTCCTTGTAATTTCGGATTGTATCTCCAAGAAACCCTAAAATTTTTGACTTGATTAGAATAGCATATGGACATGAAAAATGGAGTGTAGATGGTCATTAGAACATCATTGAAACCGAAAATGAAGAGAAGAGAAGAAGAATCTTGAAACTTACCCAAAAACCCTAACCTTGAAACTTGAAGAAAGTGATGAAGATGGTGGAATTTCAAGATGCTCCAAGCAAGAAAGATGTTTAGGAAGGGGAGAGGATTAAGAAAATGTGGTTGGAAGAAAATTTTGTGAAGATTGAGGGTGAGGAAGAGGGCTGGCCGTAGCTCTCATGTAGAGAGAAGGAGGAGAAATGTTTTTGTGAATAAGAAAGAAGAAAGGAAGAGAGAGAAAGTGTTTTAGGTTAAAATGAATTTTGGGTGGTAAAATGAATTAATGAAAACAAACAAATTCCTTCCCCTTTGTTTTGGGCTGCTGTCGAGTTTGGGGAGAGAGGGAGGAGAGAGTTCTTGGCTTCCTTGGAAGGGAAGCTAAGGCCATTTTCATTATTTGGTCAAAACTTTCTCAAAGAAATTTTGATTATTTTACATTAAATTTGAATTAAAGTGAAATGATTAGACATAAAGTAGATTGTATTAGGATAATGTGATAGGATTTTTATTACATGCTATTATCCAATGGATAATAGTTACAGTTGACAGAAGTCAGTATTTAATTAATCTGACAGATAAATTTTGTGCAGTATTATTTTATTTTATCTGTTAAAATTTCTTGAAAAACATAGAATCTCGTAAACTGTGTCCAGCATCGGATTTAGTAAGATCCCCCGTCAACATGTCTATAGTTCTAGGTTCACGGAGAAAACATCGCGTTTCTCCAGTTCTGTTCAGTATGTACGCAAAACGAGGAATATATTACAATATTCGACATTTCCAGGAAATTTTCAAAAATTGCAATTATTATAAAATGACTACCCGTCATATAATTTTCCAATTCTTGAAATGTTACAATCGTTTTCTTGACTCTGCTCAAGTTTTACGCAAAACGAGAAATATATTAAAATATTCGTCGTTTCCGAAAAATTCTAAAAGAATTCTCATAATTCACAAATATTAGAAAATAACTATTCGTGGTAAAATAAATAATTTCCGGAGCATTACACTGACCTCAGTAATTCTCATTAATAAGACACGTAAAATAAGAAATATATTAAAATATTCGACGTTTAGAAAAAGTCCAGAAAAATTCTTAAAAATCATGAATATTATAAAATAATTATTTATAATTAAACAGATATTTTTTGAGATGTTACACTTTTTTGCCACGTCACTTCTCCTTAAACTCTCCCTGTTTGTATCATTGATATTTTGAAGATTCAAAATAATTATGTATTTAGTTAGTATATGAATGTTTCATATAGACATTTGAATCTCTAGATAATTTTCCAAACATGAAATACAATTTTCGTAGTTAATTATATTATCTTAATAGTTGTTATAATTATTTCTTTTCATTTACAATTAATATTTTAAAAATTGAATTGAATATTAAGCTGACAAGTCTTCTAAATCATGATTTGATTAGTTGTATTGATTAATTTTGTAATTGAATCGTGGTTAAACTAAAATATACTCAAATTAAAGACATGATTGATTCATAATTCAATTGGTTTAACTACCCAATTTAATTTAATTTTTAAAACATTGTTTACAACTAAAGCATTTCATCAAATGAATGATTAAAAATGTATTCATTTTTCCAGTAAAAACAACCATATTCACTTGGTGATGAAACATTCATAAGGAGAAACTCAAGTGATAAGTAAAATTGAGTTTATTGATTGTTGGGTTTATATAATGTCAAAAGTTTAATCTCACGCGAAATCACTTTTTGTGATGATAAGTTTCACATAAAATGTGTCGAGAAACCTTATAAGATAAAAAAAAGTGATGAACTTTAAATTAATTTGAACGACAACAATTATGAGATGAAGATAAAATGTTAGTGTCTTTTTTTTAATAGAACACAGAGGAATAATTTTACCCGAAAGCAATATATCTATGGTGGCTAAAAGTAGATAAAATAGAGAGAAATGAATAATTATTTATGTGCTTTGTAGTAGAGAAAAGAAATAAATTCCATTCAGGTGCCACGGAATTTAATCTCTCTCTTCTTTTTTATTTTTTCAAAATTATCCTCTAAAAAATTACATGTTGTACACAATATTGATTGTCCAACATGGATCAGGTGCTACAAAGAATTGCACCTCCTACAGTTTGTGATTTAATGGTAGAAAATTCGTTATGGTTATTTTTTAATATTTTATCGTAGAAAAAAAATAAAGGCCTAAATCTTCTTCAGTTTTTTTTTTAACTGTAGAGGATTCTTATCCGCCCAATGTATATAATAACCCTTTTGTAATGATTATTTTCTATAGAATATGTGTTTATTGGAACCGTAATTTTGAGAAGAAAAAAAAATCCAATTTTGTCAAGAGAAAGAGTGATTGAATATAGGGCAGGCATTCGTTAAGACAGGGCCTTAAGTAAGTTGGGTAGGCCTCACCTTTTTGAGTATCCTAACTATATTTTGGTACTCTGATTTTTGGACTAAATAGAAATATTATTTGAATAAAAAGACAATCTCGTCCTCATCTATCAAATTATTTCACCTAAATTGGAATTAGTATAATTGGAGACACATATAATTATTTATCTTAAAATGCATAATAGAACATTGTCTCACTATGATTTGTTGTTTTCACCCCAACATTTATTATGGAATAAACCATTACCTTGATTGTATTGGACAATAAAGTTTTATATACTGTATTCTCTAATTTTACTTATCCTCTTTACTCATTTTTTCGCCGTTTACAAACCCTAGTTGTTGAGATTTACAAAAAAATTGATTCAGATCCATTTTTACATATTGAAAAGATTATCAGAGATCGAATCGTATCAGGTAATTCTTAATTTTCTTGTAGAACTTGAAATTTTGATCTTTTTAGCTTCGTCCTAAGAAAATAGAGATTTCGTATGTTTAATAAAGAAAAAAAAAACATGAAATCATAGTTAAAGTCCAAGCTTTTGTTCAATAGAGATAGAGAATATATATAAAAATCAAACATTATAATTAGTTTTATGAAAATAGATCTAGACTCTTAAGTATTCATTCTAATAAATTTTTATTATTAAAGAGGTGTATGACCTAGAGCGATAGGTTTAACTGTAGGTTAAGTAGTCACATTAAGATTCAATATTGAGATCAAACAATCGCTATAGAATTTGGCCACTTGAATTAAAGTTCATGGACAAATATATTTCAACATTGTTTTTTTTTTTACCTATTCTCTATGTTTTTTTTAAACTTTCTTTACAGTTGTTAATGTTTAAATTGGGGCTGATAGTTTCTTTGAGTTGGTGTTGTAGTCTTGATAGTAAGCAATTGCTTTTGGACATTTACCAAGGAGTTGCATACAAAGATTAATTAAGTAGGAAATGTTAGTAGGTTATTCATAATCAAACCAAATTGATTCTAACTGAAAAATTGAAAATCGATTAAAATTGATTAAGTTTAGTTTTGTTTGTTTTTCTTTCTTCTTGTTGTTGTAAAAATAAATTAGATTGGTTCAATTTCGATTTTGATTTATGAAATTGAACCAAGTTAAACTAAGTTGAATTTGTATAATTTTATATGTTTTATCTATACTTTTCTTACTTATACATGATTAGATTTTAACTTATTGTTGTTTCTATGAAACTTTTTAAGATTAATTTATTGTCTATATCTATTGATGATGCTTTTATTAATATTTTTAGACAAATTTACTGTTGTTTGTCTTATGAAAAGAAGGAACAAGTGAAGTTGAATTTGATTTTATTTTAAAAAAATAATATTTGATCAAGAAATGAATAAACCAAATCAAACTAAATTAAACCAATTGATTCTTAATATAAAAAAATATATCAATTTGATTCAAATGGCTTTTTTTTTTTTTTTCAAAATCAAACTAAACCAAACCAAAACCACACATACTACTACATGTTAGTGGACAAGTCTTTATATTAGTTTTCAATTGATTTGTTTTCTCTTTATTCATTGTAAGGTAAATATAGATCCACGTAGGTTGGCTACTTGGATTACAATAGAGTGAGCTTTAGACTTTTCAATACTTATATACGAGTAGAATAGCAAATGAGGATTGGCTTAACGATAGAATCAATTAGTGTCAATAAAATTGTCTTAAATTTGATATTTGTCAATAGTTTTTTATTAGGAATAATATTATTTTAAAGTGAATTTATCTTTAAAGTAAATAAGTAAATATATATATTTTTTAATTTTTAATGAGTTAAAATATTAAAATATTTTAGATTAAATTAATAATACATACATTTATACTTATTTATTTTAGAGATAAATTTATTATAATTTTGTTTTCCTTTTATTTGTATGTGTATCTATAAGTACCACGGTTAATCATCAATAAGGCTTGAGGAATATTGTGACATATATTAGAATGAGGGAAACTCCCATCTCCTTAAACTTTCTTTTACCTATATATATGTGTGTGAAATAAGGAGAGTTAACAAAAAAAAAGAGAGTACAGTATAATTATTTCAAATTATTGTTTTTTAATTTATTACGTTTATAAATTTAAATTTATTTGTATAAGTGTTAAGTACTTTTGGTAAGCTTGTACTTTATTTTTTATGCAAATGTTCTAATTTTTTTTTTATATGTCTGTTGAATAAATTAATAAAATATGTGAGGTTATAAGTATAATCAAATAAAAATAGTAAATAATTTTAAATAATTTATATTCTATATTCACTATCATTTTTTAGTTTTATCTCAATATTTCTTCTTTTTTTTTTTTTTTTCCATTTTATCACTTTCATTTTACTAAAATTCTTTTTATGCACTTCTAGGGTGTATTTTACTAGCTTTGGTAAATAAAGTAAAGCAACAAGTAAAGCAACAAGTTTTCTTAAACTTATGAGACAAATTCATACAAGGAAAAAGAAAAATGTGGGTCTTGTTTTAATTTTTAACAGACAGACAGAGATACAGTAAAGCTTCTTCTTCTTCTTCTTCTTGTCTTGAGGATAAAAATTTGGTCTTCCTTTTTTTATTTACTTTGCTAACAGTTCTCTTGTCCAGGATTCAAGTCTTAAACCCTTCTTACTCTGATGGGGGTTGCAAAATTTGAACAAAGTTGATGGCTCTTGATGCACTTTTGGTTCTTTATTCTGGACTCACCGTTAATCCCTAGCCTGAGCTGGTCTGTGTGACCTTGCATTGGCTTCACCCTCTTTCTCTCTGCTCTTGTTTTCCTTATGCAACTTTTCTTCACCTTCCAAGTTCCAACCCTTTAACCCCTTTGTTCCCATCCAAGGGCTGGTATTGGTAGAGGGTCAACTTTTTTTCTGGCACCCATTTGCCTCTTTTGCAGCCTAGGCTTCTTTCCTTTTCACCATCTCTCTTGGACAACTCGCTCCTAATGTTTCTGGTTTCTGAATGTGTATCACAATGCTCATTAGTTTAGGTCTTTCTGCGTTGTCTATTTTCTTAGTTCTCTAATCCTTTTATTTGTTTTAGTCTAAGTTTTTTAATTCTTGTCTTGTGATTGATTTCTTCATGGTCTTACATATTCAAGTCTTGTCTCTTGCCGATGTTTTTTTGCTAGAAAGGAACCATGCTTTATGCAGAAAAGTGACATTCTTCATGCACAATGAACCTTGAAATTTTCCATAATATTAAAAAGAAATAAAAGACTAAGATTTTGACTGGCATTCCCTGCATGTGTGAAATGTCACAAACAAAAAATTTGGAAGTAGTTTGCTATGCAAAAGGGAGATAGAGAGAAAAGAGACTTTGGGGTGTTTTGAAACTTCTGGTTACTTCATATGGGTGGTTAAACAACCTTCCAATTTTGTATTAGCATCCACAGAGGAGTATGCAAGACTGCATCAGCTGCATGGAAACAGGCACTCTCTGTTCTTCTATATAATTATTTTTATAACACTTGTTATCACTATATTATTATTTCAGATCTTGCAGGCTAATCAATTATTATTATTATTATTAGTTTTATTGCCTCCTCATACTGAACTTGATATATTACATCTTGCTTTACATGGGAACTATATGTTATTTTTGGTCCATTGTGGTTTTATTTTCCTTAACTTTGAAGTCATATGGAATGTTTGTAAACTTGGTAGTTCCTTAACTTTTGAAGTCAATGGATCTCCATGCCTGAATTACTATATTTGCAGCATATGGTTTTGATGATTTGTTGCACCATTTTCAATTGCAGGTTTGTTGCTTGAGAAAGTTTCACATACTTAAGGTTCAGATAAATGTGATATATATCTCAGACTTCTTTAATCAGAATGCCAGGCATAACCGTTGCGGCTTGTGAAACATCGTATGTTCTCTTTTAGACCAGATGTGCCATTCTCAAATGTTCTCTAGGTAGTTTCCCATGGAAGGGAAACAACTATAGTTTTCAAAAGGGATACAAAATAGCCAATGCTTATATCTGTTTGCCCCTGCAGATATTCTAGAAGCACAGATCAAACAAGCCGTCCAGATGCTCATGTGCATTTATCTGCGGAAGAGGAGCTTGATGCAGAAGAGAGTCTTTCAATTTATTGCAAGCCTGTAGAGCTCTACAACATTCTTCGGCGACGTGCTATAAGAAACGTACTCCGTCTGATTGGCTAAATTTATCTGCCATTGTAAATTATGTTTTGTGTTTTTCCTGGGATATGTTGCATGAGGCATAGGGCTGGTTTAATTCTTGGTGGCATTGTTGTTTCCTTTAAAAAATTTCTCTTTTTCTCCCTGTTGTTTTAGGAAGATTTCTTATACTTTCTATTTACTTCTCTTCCCTAATTACTTCTTCTTAATTCCTTTCCTCCTGATATCCTGATTTCTGGTCCCTGAAGATATTGTTTTCCTATAAAATAGTATTGCATGTTGTATTCTAACATAATACATGTCTGTTGTGCAGCCATCATTCCTTCAGAGATGTTTAGACTACAGGATAAAGGCTAAGCACAAGAAGAGGTACAATCTATCATATATATCCTTCCTTCTCCTATTTACTTCCTTTTCTTTAACAGATTTATGTCAATTATATGCCATATGCCCATGGGGATGTATAAGCTATGTTCAGTCTAAACAGAAAGATTTTTTTAGGCATATATCTGTGAAGTCTAGGAACCATTTTGTGGTGGTGATTATAGAACTGAACTTTTTTTTTTTTATAATTTAAATTGACATATGTATTTAACACCATATGTTAAGGTTGGGTAGAGAAACAAAACCAATGTGTGTATTTGCTATTATCAGAAAATTAGTGGCAACTTTGATCTGAAAAGGGGTATGGACTCAGCTGTATGAATGTATTTAAGTTGCTTGTTTTGTAGTTCAACATTTAGACTTTTGTGGTTTTTAAAGACAAATTAGGATTAGTTTTGGTCAATGAGTGTGGTAGTTCTAATCCAATTTCTTTGAGTTTCTAGCATTGACACCTATTGTTACTTTTGCTGTGGTTTACCATGTGAGCTGTACATGTGGCATTGACTAAGTTAATGCATCCATCTCAAAATATTTTTGCCATTCAAGTGGCAGCTGATATTGATGTAGGACTCTCTTCAACAGCCCTAGATGTCGTATCTCTACATGAGTACATTTACCAAAATAGAATTCATATGCATCCATTGAATCACATACCAAGATAAACAGAATTATGCTGGCTTAAATTTTAACTGTGGAGCTCAAGAAATGGGCTCTGGTTCAGTTATAAGGCACAATTGGTCTTGTTGTGAGAACTTTGTTGTGTTGTCCTTGGTATGGAACTTAGCCTCTAAAGTAGATTCAATCAACATCCACTTTGTGTGAGTCCATGATCACCATTCAACTACAAGTCAACATCAGTACAGAATTATGTTAGTATCCAATCTATACAAAAAAGTTATTGTTGGTTCAATACCAATGTCTCAAGTTTTTGGGCACACCTAATGTCTAATACATGCAAAATGGTTCTTGCTGACATTCCTCATCCTTCCTCAACAGAGTAACTAGTAATCTTGTTTAGTATGAGATGTTGTTTAAAGATAAATTAGGTTTCTATTATGTAAACCATGTGATACCTTTTCTTTTTACCTTTATTCATGTTGTGATAGTTATTTATTTTTTCAGATAAGGTTGAATTTGCTGTAATTTCTAGTGATTTCATTTGAGTCATTGTTTTCATTCTGCTGTCGCCTTATATTTTCTGATTGTATTTTAATATAAATATCAATTTTGAGATGCTAATGAGATATGTCATTTGAATATTTAGGATAAAAATGACAGTTTCGCTTTCATGGAGTGTTGATGAAACTCAGACTGTGTTTCCTTTATATATCTGTCTGGCAAGACTGGTTCCTAACGATGGAGATGCAGAGGTAGGAATAGTGCCTCTTAAGCTGAAATAATTTAAATTCCTTACTTCAACTAGTTTCTTAGTGTCTATTAACTTCTATCTAATAATTTTTTCTGCTGCATAATACTTTTTGTTTTAACTTACCAAAAACAAAAAAGTATTCTGCTGTTTATCGAATCAGTCGGATTTTCATCTTTCGAGATTTCTCTGGTATTGATGGGAATACTGAAGTCCAAGCAAACTTTATGCTCCCTGAAGTTAATAAGTTAGCTGCGGAAGCTAGATCTGGCTCACTCTATATCTTGTTTTTCACCACTGGTATGCATATGCTTGTGTAATCCAATTGAGATGAAAATATATATCTCTAATTTTTACTAAATTCCTTGTTACAACTATTTGCTTGCAGTGGAAAACCCAAATTCATCATCTGAAGTTGATGGAAGTCTGGTGCCTTTGGATCTGACTTCGAATGAATGTGAGATATGCTTAATTGCTAAATTCTGACAAACAAAATATGGTTGGCCAACGGCCATATGTTACCTTGATGTTACTTGAGGAACTTTTATATACAATTTGTATGCTTTTCTTTTTTAATATAAAAAGGAAGAATTTCACTAAGTGAACTACATATAAAATCACAAAAAATCCTCTGTAATGAATAAAAAGAATAGTAAAACCTGAAATAATAAATCAAATCAAGAGAACCGTGTAAGGGTGTTGTAAAGCTGTTCCCTTTTAGATGGAGTGATGCATTTGCTTAAGCATAATGCTGGAAGTTTTAGTGACAGATTCTTATCCGTGCATGTTCTTTTGTGATAGGATATATTTATCATTTTGTGGGTGTCTACTCATGGGTTTGTTTTGGAGAATTTCTTACTGTCATATGAAGAAGGACTGAGAACTCTTTGGATCTGATGTATTCTGCTCTTGTTTTGTTTTTGCTGCTGTTTTTTATTTTTATTTTTATTTTTCTTCAAGGAGGATTTTTTATCCTTTTCTTCTGTATAGCCTTTCTCTCATACTGAATTCATTTTCTGTAGTATCTATACCCCCCCCCCCCCCCCCCAATATCTTTGGATATTACTTTGTGAAGCTCCCCAAACAAGATTGTGAGACAAACATTGGAGAGAAGCCAAATGAACATTTTATTCCCCACTAAAACAAGGAGCTAAACAATGATTCATAACAATCCAAAGACAGAGTTGAAAGCATGACACTCGCACTGCATTTATAACAATCTTGTTGTATTTTATTTATTTTTCTAACCAAAACCCCTGAAACCACTCACTGTAGATGCTCAAGGGTTGTGGGATAAAGCCCAAATCTGCTAAATCTGCACTACCTACTCCAAACTGCCAAACTCTGCAATCAAAAAGTCACCAATTATCTATACTATCTGTTAAGAATATAGAAGACTATTAAGGAAAGTCTTGTGAATTAAGGAAATCCTGATCAAAATCAAGGGTGATTAATTGGGAATTGATTGGAGCTTAATTGAGGGGAAAGTCTTGTTATTCAGGAGAGTTATTTGCCTAAGTTATATGATTAAGATTTAAGAGGCCAATGAACTGAATGAAGGATGTCTAGTAAACTATTAAGGAAAACCTTTTGAATTAAGGAAGTGTTGATGGATTTGATTTTAGCTGATTGATTGGAGCTTGATTGACAACTATACAATTATATATTATATACTCTTTGCTGTAATATAAATGCAGATGCAGGCCAGAGGCAATGTGTGCTTCAACCTACTGCCTTTTTACATCGCTTCTCTTTTTCTGTCTATCTCTCTATATCTCACTATTTGAACCCCATCATTTTCTCTTTAACTTTCCAACATTGTATTAGAGCCTCTTTGACCAAGTTGTCAAAAGTTCAATCCTTGCATGCCCAATCTTCTTAATTAAATTATAATTTCAGCACAAGGCTTGATGGGTGTGTTAGAGATAAAAACAATTCTTGGCTTGCACCTAACTGATTAAGCTCTAGGGTTAAGTTGGTTCTCAACAATATTCAATATTGTAAAGCCCTAATTCTGTTGCAAGCAAATGAAATGATTTGTTATCCAAATATCTTGCCCTCAAGATGACAATGAATTTCATCATGGATGATAAACTTACGTTTTATTGGAAATCATAAGATTAAATGTGTGGTAAGGTCCTTTCACAGGGGTTTCTCTTACATATATGTTGAGGGATTGGGTGGCTTTGCTTCATTGATGTTTTCTTTGTTCTCTATTGTTTGTTTTATTTTTTATTTTTTAAGGAGGATCTCTTATCCTCCTAACTCTTTGTAATCATATTCTCTTTGCCTTAATGAATTTATTATTTTCTCCAAAAAACAAAATCTGATATTTTGTCTAGCTACTCATGGATTAATTTTTATCCCAGCTAAGTTGATTTTGTTAATGGAAAGGGTGATTTGTGAACTTTCATAAATATTCTTTAGTGCTTAAATTCATCTTCCTTTTCATTTCATTCTATCTTGACAGCAAGAGCTGGAGAATACTGCTTATGTGGGAATGTATCTTTAGAATCACTTTATATGGCTTGGGATAGTTCTCCAAATTTTTGTTTGGGACAGCGAGCAGAGATGATGACTACAGTTGATTTACTTCCTTGTTTTCTGAAGGTATGACATCTATCTATATGGGACTGATGATTAATATTGTCTTTATTGTGCTTTCTTTTGTGCTCGTTAAAGGATTTGCTATTCAAACCTTTTTATCTAGTCTTCACAATTACGATATATGTACTACTTTACAAATTTCTTTATTATGCAGTATCAAGATAAGGACCAGAGCATCTCAATTCAAGCTTCCTGTAATTCTGAAAATGTGGTTTGTTCTAGCTTCAATATCATTTACCCACTAAGCAAAAATTCCCACACCTAAACACCACAACAGACTTAGTTCTTTAATGGAGAACTTGTATTGACTGCTTGTTATTGTTGTTGTTGTTTTTTTTTTTTTTTTTTCTGTTCTTTGGGTTTCCAAAGAGTACATCAAAGAAACTACAAATCACAATTTCTGCTGAAGAGTTTGGAGCCAAGGAAAGATCTCCCTACCAGTCATATGCAAGCAGTGATGTATCGTCGCCATCATTATCTCGTATCATTCGGTAAATTTCATTTTTCTCATAAGCATCTGTTCGCCATACATATGCAAGCATCTGTTGCTTCTATATGGAAGGAGCATATCTTATCCTCATTCGCTGAACTTTTTTCTTTCATCCTTCTTTTAACTTATTGAGTTTTAAAATAATTGGCTTGAGTTAGAGACTCATAGCCTGATGTATATATAGATCAATGTACAAACGTAAATCCCTTAATTAGAGGGATTTACTGTCAACCTATTCTATCTATAGTGCAGCCTCTGCTACAATAGCTACAGCTAATCTTTGACTAAATTACATCCAACCTATTCTATAGCTGCAACCTCTGCTACAATAGCTACAACTAATCTTTGACTAAATTACATTTATTCCAACACTCCCCCTCAAGATGGAGCATATAAATCAAATGCTCCAAGCTTGAAACAAATATTCTGAATTCTTGGTCCCCTTAGAGATTTTGTGAAGATGTCTCCACATTAGAACTAACATATTCGGTGATGACTTCTTTAGAAACAACTTTCTCTCGGACAAAGTGTTTAGTTCTCTCATGGAATACTTTGGATTGGAAGCTATATGCAGGCTGCTCTGATTATCACAATATAGTTTTATTTGTTGAGGATCTCCAAACTTCAATTCCCGAAGAAGTTGTTTAATCCAAATGAGCTCACACGTGACTACGTAGCTCTATATTCAAATCTACTAGACCTTGCAACAACATTTTGCTTCTTACTCTTCCACGAGACAAGATTTCCTCCAATAGACACACAATACCCCGAAGTGGAACGCCTATCATGGGTGAACTAATCTGCATCACAAAATCCAACTATTTGAGTGTTTCCTTTGTCTTCATAGAGTAGTCCTTGTCCCGGGGTCCTTTTAATGTATCTCGAGACCGATGGCATCCCAATGATCATTATGAGGGGTTTGCATGAATTGACTTACAACTCCAACTGCAAAGGAAATGTCTGGCCTTGTAATAGTGAGATAGATGAGTTTTCCAACCAATCTTCGATATCTTTCAGGATCTGTATAAGGCTCCCCCTGGTTGAGAAGAAATTTTTGATTTGGATCCATGGGACTATCAACTGGTCTACAATCTAACATACCAGCTTCTTTAAGTATGTCTAATGCATACTTCCTTTGTGAGATGATAATCCCGTTTGACTGAGCAACTTCAATTCCAAGAAAATATTTCAGCTTTCCCAAATCCTTAGTCTGAAAATGATCAAATAAATGGTCCTTCAATTAGAAATTTTTTCTTGGTCATTTCCCGTGATGACTATATCATCTACATACACCACCAAGTAAACACATTTATTTGGAGAAGTATGACAATAAAAGACTGAATGGTCTGCTTCACTACGTTTCATTCCAAAGGCCTGAATAACTGAGTTGAATTTTGCAAACCAGGCTCGTGGAGATTGTTTGAGTCCATAAAGAGACCGTCGCAGTTTGCAAACTAAGTTAGACTCCCCGAGCAACAAATCCGGTGGTTGCTCCATATAAATCTCCTCTGCTAATTCTCCATGTAGGAATGCATTTTTAATATCCAACTGATATAATGGCCAATGACGGATGGCAGCTATGGCAAGAAATAGTCGAACAGAAGTCATTTTGGCCACGGAGAGAAAGTATCTTCATAATCAAGACCATAAATCTGGGTATAACCTTTGGCTACCAATCGGGCTTTAAGACGATCAATCTGTCCATTGGCCCCAACTTTAATAGCATATACCCAGCGACAACCAACAGGTTTCTTTTCCGGAGGAAGGGAACTAACTCCCAGGTACCATTATGCTTCAAGGCTTGCATTTCATCAATCATGGCTTGTCGCCATCCTGGATGATCAAGTGCTTCACAAGGATTTTTAGGAAGAGAAACAGAAGATAAAGAAGATACAAAAGAATGATAAGAAGGAGAGAGACGATGATAACTTAAGAAGTTATAAATAGGATGAGGATTACGTGTTGACCGAGTACCTTTCCTAAGAGCAATGGGCCAATCAAGATCTTCTTCGGAAGGTCCGTAGTTGGGTTGTTCGTTGGAGTAGGACATGATTCAACTGATCTTTCGAATCTGTATTAGGAATTTGTAGATCGTTTGGTATACAATGAGTGGTCTTTGAGTCTGCTCGGGTGGAGGATTATCGCTTTAGAATCTATAGTGGATCTTGATTCCTGCAAAGAAGGTGATGGACCAAGATAGGGAATAGGAAGAACTTCTTGAATAGCATTAGACTCAATTGTGGAGAGTGAAAAATATGACTTTTCTTCAAAGAACGTTACATCTGCAGAGATATAGTAACGATTGTGAATAGGAGAGTAACATCGGTAACCTTTATGTAGTCTGGAATATCCAAGGAAGACACATTTGATGGCTCGAGCAGAAAGTTTATCAAGACATGGAGACAAGTCATGAACAAAACAAGTGCATCCAAAAATACGTGGAACAATATGAAATAATGGTTCTTTAGGAAATAAAATAGAATGCGGTATTTTATTTTCAATAGAGGAAGAGGGCATCCGATTTATTAAAAAAACAGAGCCGTCAAAACGCATCACCCCAATGTCGAAGTGTACATTAGCATGAAGAAGTAATGTCCGAGCAGTCTCAACAAGATGTCTATTTTTTCTTTCGGCTATACCATTCTGTTGAGGGGTATGAGGACATGAGGATTGATGGAGAATGCCCTGAGATGACAAAAAGAAGAAATAGCTGAAGAAAAATATTCCTTTGCATTATCACTTCTAAGGATCTTAATTGTCTTACTAAATTGGGTTTTAATTTCATTAACAAAAGAAGTGAGGATGGATAAAATTTCAGATCGTTCTTTCATTAAGAAAACCCAAGTACATCGAGAAAATTCATCAATGAAGGTGACAAAATATCTATAACCCATAGAAGACACACGACTAGGACCCCATATATCTGAATGAATAACTGAAAAAGAGGAATCAACACGACTTTCAACATGTCTAACAAAAGATGAACGAACATGTTTGCCTAGTTGGCATGACTCACAAGTGAAGGTCTTTATTTTTTCAAGATTTGGAACCATTATTTTCAGTTTGGACAAATGTGGATGTCCCAAACGTTCATGAAGAAGTTTTGGTGATGTGGCAAGATCATAGATAGTAAAGACCATGAGATTCATGTCCTACTCCAATCGTCAGGCCCGTACCACGTTCTGTATAACAAATGAGTTAGCATCAAATGTTATTGAACAATTATGAGAAGCGAGTAAGTAGAGAGATTAAATTGAAAGGACAACCGAGGTATAAACAACACGAGTTTAAAGATAGAGAAGAAGTGGGTGATACATGACCGATTCCTCTTGCTTTGCAACTCTAGAACCATCGACTAGAGTAATGAATGAGGAATTTTAGGAGAAGAGATGGATGAAAATAAAGAACCATTACCAAGAATGTGATCGAGGCACTTCAATTATCCATGGACTTTGAGTATTACCGTTGAGAAATACAAGCGGTAGAGTTATGAGCGCTATAGCAATAGAGGTTTGAGATTCCTTGGCAACTTTTAGTCTATTCTTGATAATCGGCAAAAACTTCATCTCCGATGTTTCAGACTTAGAAATGTTCACAGATTTTCCTAGGGAATCCGTGAATAGAGTAGCAAGTGTCTTGTGTGTGGCCCATTCTTTTGCAATAAGAACATTGAGGGCGACCTCCTCTTCCACCTCGTCCTCCTCGGTTTCCACGACCTCCTCGTCCCCCTCGATTGGAAACCATGGCGAAGTTTCAATAGTATCAACTGAATTTTCTCTATTTTTGATGAGGGAACCCGAAGGAGTCGAGTAATTAAATTCTCTAATGAAGGAACTTCGTGACCAGTTAAGACTTGATCGCGAACATGATCAAAATCTGGATGCATTCCTCGTAGAACCAACACCATATCTGATTATCAAGTTTCTTCTTCATATCTTCGAGTTTGTCGGCTTCCAAAGATAATTTTAACTCCTCCACTTTGCAGATTGGGCTTGTGAAACATAGGCAATCATGTCATGATCGAAGCATCATACATCCGTTGAATGTCATTAGCAAAGACACTTTGAGCCTTATTCCGGAAAAGAGTGACAAGTTTTGAAGGCTCAAGTTTGTAAGGATGGTTGGCTCAGATTGCCACAGAGAGCACAAAGTTGATAATCAAGCTTCTTCCATTGGTCGCGTTTTTCTTGTATTTTCCGAGGATATTTCCGGATGCTCATGATATCCTTGACCAAGAAACCAAAGTTCTACGAGGCGGACCATGCTAAATAATTTTTACCATTCACGAAGTAATTGTTGGTGTTCCGAGAAAGAGAGAAGGGGACCATCATTTTCTTAGAGTCTGAGGCCATCTCAACACTCGAGAATGTAAAAGGAGCAGCGAGGACTCCTTGGAAATCAGAAACGGAAACCGTAAAAAAGGAGGAGACTAAGGTCAAGAGACCCACTCTCTACGAATGACCGAACGAGAGGATGTAAAGGGAGCACTTCCACGGAGACCGAAACGGAAACCGAAAAAGGAGGGGACTAAGGTCAAGAGACCCACCCTGCAATGGCCCAAGGATTCCGACCACCTAGACAGATAGATAAGGTGACCGCGACCGGTTACGGCGGTCGGAGCGATTTTCCGCAAGGTGGCGCGTGTACCTCACGCGCCGACAAAAAAAAGGGCGCGTGGCTGAGCGTGACGGCGCGTGGCGGCGTTTTCCGGCAACGGGTCTTCGAGGGAATGGCACGGTGACCTCGATGAGTTTTCCTAGCCGGTGGACAAGTGGGTATGACAGGTAATAGTGACGTTTGGACTTTGGAGGTGGGTGTTTGGCTGCTGTTTGGGTATTGTTTGGGCATCTGCTGGACCGGATGCAGAGGCCCTTCAAGAAGCAACCGAACTCGCTGCGATACCATATTGAGTTTTAAAATAATTGGCTTGAGTTAGAGACTCATAGCCCGATGTATATATAGATCAATGTACAAACGTAAATCCCTTAATTAGAGGGATTTACTGTCAACCTATTCTATCTATAGCTGCAGCCTCTGCTACAATAGCTACAGCTAATCTTTGACTAAATTACATCCAACCTATTCTATAGCTGCAACCTCTGCTACAATAGCTACAACTAATCTTTGACTAAATTACATTTATTCCAACAACTAAATATAAAAGTAGTAGCATTTTCCTGTGATTTCTTCTTCTTCTTCTTCTTTTGGGGTGTGAACTTTCATGTAATTTCTATCAAATAAATTGTGGTGTACATTTTAACTTCTAGCTGCTTGTATGGTTCAGGTTAAGAGAAGGAAATGTCATGTTTAATTACAGGTATTAAATTTTAACTTCTTTGTGATAGGATATTTTTCCTGTCTTTGTGGGTTTATGCTCATGGTCTTTTTAAGGGGGAAATATGCAGAGGGATTGGAGAGCTCTCTGTATTCTGATGTTTTCTAATTATCTTTTGCCCCCCCTTTCATGTTTTTTACTGTTTGAAGATATACTTATCATCTTGCTCTGTAATCTAATGTTTTAATCGTTTTTGTTTTATAAAAAATATTACAGGTATTACAATAATAAGTTGCAGAGAACAGAAGGTAATGTAAATGTTGCACTCTTAGTCTTGTTTGATTTTTTTTTCTTGATGGAGTAATTAATGTTTTTTCTGAACAAATTAGTCATTGGTAGAAGTTTATATATATTATTAGATGGAAGACACTTGTCTCATACAGAGTTAGAGATGCTGCTGTTTAACTTCTCTTACTGTAACTTTTGAGTTGTGATATGCATTGGTTATTTTTGAGAATAATGAATTATTATGTAATTAGGATTAAGCAGTTGCTTTTAGTGCTCCCAAAGACTCAAACTATAGGATATGATCATCTTTTCATAGTCATAATTTGTGTATAAATAGAGGTATTAGGTTAGTGTTTTGTGTCACAACCATCAAGAGATTTATTACTGAATTATGTATTAGGGAAAATTCCAAAAAAGGAATTCTTGGTAAAAATATTTCCTATTTAGGAACAATTAACCACTCAATTGATTAAAGGCGTTCTAGAGTGGTTATCAGTAACCACTTTTTTACTTAATCAACCACTCAACTGGTTAGTTGTTACTGTTGAGATTATTGAGATTCATTAATTAGGTTCATGTACAGGTTTATGTATATTAGTATTCATGTACATAGGGAATTAGCTATCTTATTTATTACTCTTGTAAATTGTAATTCTAATCAGTATATATAAATCACACTTGCTGAGTATTGTGAACTCAAGCAATTTAGAAACTCTCTCCAAATAAGTCTGATATTTAAGTTGGTATCAGAGCGGGTTGATCCCGCTCCCGCTCTTTGTCACCGTCACTGTTCCAGCCACTGTCAAGGCTGGAACCTTGTCCAAAGCAGAGTTACATGGTTCGTTTAATCCCATCACGTTCCACGTTTGGGAACGTTCGTTCCCAAACGTGGGTCGTTCGCGACCCAATACGCTCATAGGAGTGTTCCAGATTTACAGCAGAAAAATGGAGATGTCATCCCCGTCATGTGGCTGTCTTTGACGCAGCTGCTGTGTGATCTTCACGGGTGGGAGAAAGAGACGCAGCTGCTGTGTGATCATCGCAGGTGGGAGAAAGAAGATAACTAAAGACCCTAATTGATGCAAGCAAAACGCATAGCATCACTAACATGCAATGAGAAAAAAAAAGGGGCTGGAGCAAAACACACACTTGGGCCTATTTAATTAGTGGACTATAAGTGGGATGGGCTGTGGTGTGGTAACTTATTACATAATAGGATTAAAAGTAATCATAGGGTAAAAGTAAAACAACTAACATTGCTGCTGCCTGCTGCACAGCTCCTTTCCTTGGCACACGACGGCATTTGGGAAAAACATAGCTGCTGGTTGTTGGCTGGTGCACAATAAAAAAACTGACGACGCTGCTGCACAGGTGCTATTTATAAATAGCAAACCAGATTCCTTGTGTATTCCTTGTGTTACATAAAACATAGTTTTAAGGCTTAAGCTATGGCATTTGGAAAAAGAAAGAGACAAGAGGAAGAGCAACAAATTTCTTCTCAAGATATTCAAAATTCAAGGATTCAGAATTTAGATGATGATGAAAGTGAAGGAGAGGAAAGCAATGAAAAGACAAAAAACATAACGATCCAATTCAGCGAATTTCGATCAGAAATAATGAACCGACTAAGTATACCCCCCCGTACCGCGTACCTGGTAAAGTCTCGTACCCCGTACCAGACTGTACCGTGAACCATGTAACATTGGTCCAAAGTCCCCTCATTTGTTAGAGTGAGGGCCCCGGCCATCTCAGACGGCCTTTTCCGGCCATCCCCCCAAGTCCCGTCACCGGAGAGTGAGCCATGTGCTGTCACCATCTTGTCCACCGTTCAGCGCGTGTAAGCCATGCGCCGCCTTCCCGTCACCGGATTTCGTTGCCACAGGTCCCGCTGCACTCGTCGGAGCTTCCTGAGCCTGTTCAAGTGGTCACTTGCTCCGTTCATCCCTGTTTGGCTACTGGGTCTTAGAGCCTACCTCCGTTTGTCCTCCATTGTTACTGTTCATCCCTGTTTGGCTTGCTCCACTGCCATTGTTCGTCCCTATTTGATTTGTTCTTCAATGGGTTCTATGTCAGGTGTTGATGACAATTTCGGCAAGTGTACCGAATCGCTACAAGTAATATAATGATGAGAAAAGAAATATTGTCTCCACAAGGATTGTAATCGTTTTATCAACACAAAAGAAAAGGTAGTTTCTACTTGAACTAAAGATAAGATTTTGGTAACTTTAAATTGTATTGATTTTAAACAAGTATAAAAGAAATGTATTAAAATCAGAGCAATTGACAAATTAAAGAATATTTTTGGATTTCTAAGGAGAAGAAAATTAATCAAGAAAAACGGCTAGAGTTCGAATCCCATTGTTTACTCTCTTATGCTACTGATTAACTCTCCAACAAGTAGTAATCATGCATTTGAAGTTCCAATCAACAAAATTAAGCCAAGATCAATCCCTTGATTCAAGACCCCTTTAACCCAAAACACAACCCCTAATTCCTTAGGTAATTGTTGATTCAAATTAAGCATTAATGATAGTGATTTCATGGAACACATAATTACGATGATATATTCCTATATTCAATCATAATCATGCCAACTCTACTCAGATCCAACATTAAAACGAATTTTCCAATTTGAAGAAATACCCACATTCAAATCAATAGTGATCAAGTATTGATTAGCATTAAGCAAAGAGAAGAGTGCTCAAACACATGAAATTACTTGTAAAGAGAGTATAAACAGATCACATAAGAGTATCTACAATGTTTATCTAACTTTAGCCTAAAAAGATTTAGCTACTCATGATGGAAGAAGAAGAGAAGAGAGAAATCAAACTAATGGAGGAAGAAGAAGCCATTGACCCTTCCAAGTCTGGTTCCCAAGCTTGAATAATCAATGGAGGTAGAAGAAGATAAAACCCTAGCAGAGCTCTGGATAACACCCAAAATATACAGATCCAGAGAAATGAACCAAAAGTACGTAAAACTGTTTCAGTTGACTATTTAAAAATTGGCTGGATAACGGCGGTCGCCTTGCGATGGCCCAGTATCGCCTCGCGATGGCCCGCGTACGAAGGGAAGCCCACTGCAGTCTCAAAGATCCTTTCATGTCTCAGCTCGCCTCGCGATGGCTGATCCTCGCCTTGCGATAGCACGCAGGATTGCCTAGCAATGGCTGACCTTCGCCTGGCGATAGCACGCAGCAAAGAACAACTTCCTCTTTCTTCTAAATTAAATCCAAACCTGTTTCAACAAAATTTCAAATCCCATTAGCCAGTGAACACAAAAACCTATAATACTCTTAAACAGTTAAAATTTATCTAATTTCTACCTAAATTCTTTAATTCTAAAACTAATTTGACACGAAAAACTTACTTATGCTAGAGATTCAACATCAGGAACCTCAAACGCTGCCTCTGGTCCAAAAAAACAGGATGAAAGTGGAGGCGACAATCAAATTATTTTATTAGATGCTGAATATAAGGAATATCTTCAGTTCAAGGCAGCACAACAGAATTTAGCAGCCGTAGTTTATACTAGTAATTCTACAGTTTGTCTCTCATTCCTCGCCTGTTGAATCCTGGATTTTGGATTCTGGTGCTTCTGATCACATAGCTGGTAATCCCTCTCTTTTCTCAAAAATATCACAACCCAAAAATTCACACTACATCACTCTTGCTGATGGCTCCAAGGCAAAAGCTAAAGGCATTGGTCAAGCCACACCTCTTCCCTCCTTGCCATTAAATTTTGTTCTCTTTATTCCTGGTTGCCCCTTTAATCTAGTTTCCGCTAGTCAACTTACTCGTAATCGTAATTGTTCCATAACCTTTACTGCCAACTCTTTCTCTATACAAGACCGGAATACGGGACAAACGATTGGTGCAGGATTTGAATCACATGGTCTCTACTATTTCCAACCTCCATCTTCAATTGCTTGCACCGTTGCTGATTCACCGAGTCTCCTTCATCGTCGTCTGGGTCGTCCAAATCTAAATAAACTGAAGAAAATGGTCCCTTATCTTTCCCACCTGCAATCTTTGGAATATGAGTCATGTCAGCTTGGTAAACATATTCGATCTTCCTACCCAAGCTCTGTTCATCGTAAAGAAACTTCTCCCTTTGCTCTTGTCCATTTAGATATTTGGGGTCCTAGTCGAGTCACTTCTATCTTAGGCTATAGGTACTTTGTTACTTTCATTGATGATTTTTCAAGGTGCACTTGAATCTTTTTAATGAAGGAACGTTCAGAGTTGTGTACTATTTTTCAGAACTTTTGCAATGAAATTCAAACCCAATTTGGACATCCTATTCGCATCTTGTGTAGTGATAATGCAAAAGAATACTTTTATGCTCCCCTTAATCATTTTATGGCTTCTCATGGCATAATTCATCAATCCTCTTGTCCACATACACCACAACAAAATAGTATTGCTGAAAGAAAACATCGCCATATTATTGAAATTGCTCGTACCATTTTGTTACATGCCAATGCACCTTTAAAATTTTGGGGTGATGCTGTACTGACTGCTGGTTTCTTGATAAATCGGATGCCATCCTCTGCCTTGAATAACAAAGTATCTCATTCCTTGTTGTTTCCTCAAGACCCACTTTTCACCGTTCCCCCGTGTGTCTTTGGCTCTACTTGCTTTTTACATGATCTCATACCAGGTATTGATAAATTGTTTGCTCGTGCTGTCAAGTGTATCTTTCTTGGTTATTCTCGTGTATAAAAAGGATACAAATGTTATTCTCCTTCTACTCATCGTTTCTACATGTCTGCTGATGTCACCTTCTTTGGGGATTCAGCTTATTTTACTACGTCAGTGACACCAGATTCTGTCTCCCAGGTATTGCCCATCAATTTTCCCATTCCACTTGTTACTGATTCTTCAGTATCAGAATTGTCAGGGTCTTCTTCTCCAGATGTGTCTCCCATCCCTCGTCCTTTTATTACTTATCAGCGTTGTCCTCGCCAAACACAATTGGAGGAAGTCGCCACTCAAGAGACAGGTGATTCATCTTTTGCTCCAATCTCTGAACCTACTCCGGATCCACCTGCATCTCCTGTTGATTTACTTGTAGCTCTTCGCAAAGGTACACGGTCTACTCGTAACTCTCATCCAATTTATAATTTCTTAAGTTATCACCGTTTTTCTCCTTCCCATTGTGCCTTTGTGTCTGCTATTTCCTCTGTTTCTATTCCTAAAACTGTCCAGGAAACACTTTCTCATCTAGGATGGCGACAGACTATGATTGACGAGATTACAACTTTAGAATCCAATAACACTTGGACACTTGTTCCCTTTTCTTCAGGGAAATTTATTGTTGGTTGTCGTTGGGTGTTTGCTATCAAAGTGGGTCCAAATGGTCAGATTGATCGGTTGAAAGCCCGTTTAGTAGCTAAAGGCTATACTCAGGTATTTGGGCTAGATTGTGGTGATACTTTCTCTCTAGTTGCGAAAATGGCCTTTGTCCGGTTATTCTTATTCATGGCAGCCATGCGCCGCTAGCCTATGCATCAGTTAGACATTAAAAATGCATTTCTTCACAGTGATTTAGAAGATGAGGTTTATATGGAGCAATCACTTGGGTTTGTTGCTCAGGGGGAGTCACGTGGATATGTTTGCAGGTTACATAAAGGCCTTATACGACCTTAAGCAGAGCCCTCGAGCTTGGTTTAGCAGATTCAGTGCAGTCCTTAAACAATTCAGCATGATTCATAGTGGAACAAATCACTCTGTGTTTTATAAACACTCTCCCTCTAATCAGTGCATTTATCTTGTTGTTTATGTAGGTGACATTGTCATTAGAGGGGATGATCATGATGGCATCAAACGCCTCAAGGAGCACTTGTTTCAACATTTTCAAACCAAAGATTTGGGAAGGTTACGATATTTCCTTGGAATTGAAGTAGCTCAATCCAGCACTGGTGTTGCTATATCTCAGAGGAAGTATGCACTTGATATTTTGGAGGAAGGAGGAATGATAAATTGTAAACTAATTGACACTCAATGGATCCTAATGTTAAACTTATGCTAGATCAGGGGGAGCCCTATTCAGATCCAGGAAGGTATCGGAGACTAGTAGGGAAGTTGAATTATCTTACTATGACTCGGCCAGACATTTCTTTTGCTGTTAGTGTTGTGAGCCAATTTCTTAACTCCCCCTGCAACAATCATTGGGACGCAGTAATTCGAATATTGAGATATATTAAAGGTTCTCCGGGACGAGGGTTGGTCTATGAGAATAGAGGTCATACTGATATTATTGCCTACACAGATGCATATTGGTTAGGTTGCCCAAGTGATAGGTGATCAACCTCAGGTTATTGTGTTCTTGTTGGAGGCAATCTCATTGCATGGAAAAGCAAAAAACATAATGTTGTTGCTAGATCGAGTGTAGAAGCAGAGTATTGGACTATGACTCTTACTACATGTGAACTCATATGGCTAAGCAACTTCTTTCTGAGTTAAAGTTTTGTAAAATAGAGTCTATGAATCTTATTTGTGATAATCAAGCAGCTTTGCACATTGCCTCTAATCCAGTCTTCCATGAACGGACTAAGCACATAGAGATTGATTGTCACTTTATTCGTGAAAAGGTTATCTCTGGAGAAATTATCACATCATTTGTGAATTCTAATGATTAGCTGGCGGATGTGTTCACTAAGTCACTCCGAGGACCAAGGATAACATACATATGTAACAAGCTGGATGCTTATGAAATATATGCACCAGCTTGAGGGGGAGTGTTGAGATTATTGAGATTCATTAATTAGGTTCGTGTACAGGTTCATGTATATTAGTATTCATGTACATAGGGAATTAGCTATCTTATTTATTACTCTTGTAAATTGTAATTCTGATCAGTATGTATAAATCACACTCGCTGAGTATTGTGAACTCAAGCAATTTAGAAACTCTCTCCAAATAAATCTGATATTTAAGTGTTACTAAGTGGAAATAGTTTTACCAAGAATTCCTCTTCTTCTTTTTTTGTAATTTTTTACTATATTTTATTCATGATCTATTTCTTATATTTTCCATCTAATCCCTAAATTTCAGAAGTTATATATGTGTATATGGTTAAATCATGTGGTAAATAAAAGGGTTCTGTTTTATTCCCCATTTTTTGATTTTTCAGACCTTCTGCCAGTTTTACTTACAATTCCAAATTTGATAATGTTGGCTGGTTCTATTAAAAGCTATTTCTATCTTTTGAGTGCTAATGGGTCAAAATTATTGTATGTATATTATTTTACAGGTCTATTGTACAAACTCCAAAAGTCATTAAAAATTAGAGGTGAATAACAAGTGTGCCACTATAGGACTTATAACAATGACAAATGGCAGATTTTCTGCTTCTTATACTTGTTCGTGCATTGATTGAAGCACTCTTCTCAACTTTATAGACGGAATTGTTTGTTTTTGTATATATTGATGCTAGGGATACTATTTGAATTTCATATAATTATAGTAATAAAGGAAATATCAAGTTTATGGTGAAAATTCAGATGCCTCACCAATGAAGCATAAAGCTTTAAGTTTTCTTTATGCACCCTTATTAGAGATTTTAAAAGGCGTTATTTTCTTCTCATGTAAATGCTTAGGCTTTTAGATTGAGTAGTTATTTGACATGGTATATAATGTCTGTTTGATTATGTGGCTTAGTGTTTCATCTTATACCCTTCCCCATTCTTGTAAGGTAGTGGTAGCCTGTGTTTTGTAATTGCTTTCAAACCTCAAGGCACAAGCCCTGATGGAATTTCAAGTGAGTTGGGGTATTCCAAAGGCAAAAAGTGGTCAAACTTTTAGGTTAAGTGGTTCTTTGACAAACATTCATTTCTGTATAGTATGGCTGTGACTGACTGTGGTTTTTACTTATTGATGCATGGCTGATTGTCAATATATATAGATTTTTTTATTTTGCATTGTTATCTCTTTTTTTTCCCTTATTATTAATGGAAATGATATGGGAGAGATTTGGGAGGCACAAGGGAGCGCAAATGATATGTGGGACGAAATGACTAAAGGGATTATGAAGGTAGCAAAAGAGACACTCGGTGAATCAAGAGGCTTTGGACCCAAGGATAAAGAATCTTGGTGGTGGGATGCAAGTATACAAGATAAGGTTAAAATTAAAAGAGAATGTTATAAAGCTTGACACGTGTGTAAAAACGTTGAAAATTGGAAAAAATATAAGGCAGCTAAAAAAGATACTAAGAAGGGGGTGAGCGAGGCGAAAGATAAAGCATTCAATGGGTTATATCAATCTTTGGGGACCAAAGACGGAAAAAGGAATATTTACAAGCTTGCTAAAAGTAGGGAAAGGAAGACAAGAGACTTGGATCAAGTGAAATGCATTAAGGATGAAGAGGGTAAAGTCTTGGTTACGGAACAAGACATCAAGGATAGATGGAAGGGTTATTTTCACAAGTTATTTAATGAGGGACATGGGACGTTAGGGGACTCAGACATTCTAAACACTAGAGAGGATGACCAAAATAAAACATTTTATCGTAGAATTCGGGAGTTAAAGGTAAAAGAAGCTTTGAAGAGGATGGAAAATGGAAAAGTGGTCGGACCAAATAATATACCTATCGAGGTGTGGAAGTGCCTAGGAGAGAAAGGTTTAAGTTGACTCACAAAGCTATTTAACGAGATAATGTGATCTAAGAAAATGTCAAATGAATGGAGAAGCACTTTAATTCCTATTTATAAGAACAAGGGAGATATACAAAACTGTACAAATTACAGAGATATTAAGCTCATGAGTCATACCATGAAGTTATGGGAAAGAGTAATTGAACGGAGATTAAGACAAGAGACTCATATTTCAGAGAATCAATTCGGTTTTATGCCTGGGAGGTCAACCATGGAAGCAATCTATCTTCTACGAAGATTGATGGAAAGGTATCGGAGGAAGCAAAAAGACCTACACATGATTTTCATTGATCTGGAAAAAGCCTACGATAGGGTACCGAGAAAGGTCTTGTGGAAGGCTTTGGAGAAAAAATGAGTTCGTATCGCTTATATTTGAGCAATCCAAGATATGTATGATGAGGTTAAAACTTGTGTGAGAACACAAGGAGGGGTAACAGAAGATTTCTCTATAACTATAGGACTGCACCAAGGGTCAACTTTGAGTCCATATCTTTTTAGCTTGGTCTTGGATGTGCTTACTGCGCATATCCAAGAGTCGGTGCCACAATGCATGTTTTTTTGCAGATGATGTAGTCTTAGTTGGAGAGACGAACTTTGGAAGAACATGACTTTCGTATAAGCAGGAGTAAGATGGAGTATATGGACTGTAAGTTCAGTAAGAAGCGTGCTAATACTAGCTTAGCAGTGAAAATTGGAGACCACACCATACCACAAGTCACACGGTTTAGGTATCTTGGATCTATCATACAAAATGACGGAGAGATAGAGAGAGATGTAAATCATAGGATTCAAGCTGGATAGATGAAATGGAGGAGTGCTTCAGGAGTGATTTGTGATATAAAATTACCTCTCAAGCTTAAATATAAATTTTACCGCATAGCTATAAGGCCCCGCGATGTTATATGATACTGAATGTTGAGCGGTAAAAAGCCAGCAAGAGCATAAGATCAGTGTCGCGGAGATGAGAATGTTGCGTTGGATGTGTGGCCATACAAGACAAGATAGGATTAGGAATGAATGCATTAGAGAGAAAGCAGGGGTAGCACCTACTGTGGAAAAGATGGTAGAATCTCGCCTTAGGTGGTTTGGACATGTAAGGAGAAGACCCTTAGAAGTCCCGATAAGAAGAGTAGATTAGGTGGAGGATAGTCCAATAGCTAGAGGTAGAGGGAGACCAAGAAAGACTATAGGTGAAACTATTAAAAAAGATTTAGATTTGAATGACATTTCTGAAGACTTAGTTTATGATAGGGCACAATGGCGTCGTTTGATCCATGTAGCCGACCCCACTTAGTGGGAAAAGGCTTGGTTGTTGTTGTTGTTGTTGTTGTTGTTGTTGTTGTTGTTGTTGTATTGTTAATATTAATGTTTCTTGGCAACCAGCTTATATAGTAACTGAAAGCTTTCATTGCAGTCACTGAAGATTTTGCCTGTCCATTCTGTTTGGTTAGATGTGCAAGCTATAAGGTTAACACTACTTTTGACTGCTAATTTAAAGATATACATATTCAATATAAACCTGTTTTTAATGCATCTGACGTGGTCTGTTATAGGGTCTAAGATATCACTTGTTCTCATCACATGATCTTTTCAACTTTGAATTTTCGGTCAGTAATCTTCAGAACTCTTCAAGCTTTCTAATCACTGAGAGCAGTATTGAACTATTAGTTTCAAGTATAAATAATTTTGCAGGCATCGGAGGATTGTCAGGCTGTAAGCGTGTCTGTGAAAACTGATATGTTGAAATCTGAGGTCAGAACAGTTTGCTCTCAATTTTTTTTCTTTTTAATTTTTGTAAATCTATTAGTACTTCTTAGTATCGAGTTGGTTATAATTTGTTTGTTTACTGATGCCTCTTTGGATTCTTGGAAATATTGATCTTACTCTTTCATTTGGGACCTCTTATATGCTTTTGGACTTATTAGATTCTATTATTTTGAGCCTTGTTTTATTTTTGCTTCACTCTGTTCATTCATGTCCATACTTTCTACAAAGGAATTTTTTTCAGAGAGAAAAGTGGGAATGTACAACTAAGGGGAGGGTAAATCATTTTATTTATGCCCATATTGTGCATGGGTTTACTTGGCATTTTTCACAAATGTTTGCTTAGGAAAGAATAGAAAGAGGGAAAATCTCTTTGCCAATGAGCTGTCTATACTGTTCTTTGGTATTTGACTTGACGAGAAATGCTTTTATTATTAAGAGTTCCTCTCAGCCCCCAGCTTTGATTTGGGAAAAGATAATCTTTTTGGCCCTTCTTTGGTGCTTGGCATATCTTCAATGGAGTTTCCCTGGAAGATACGTGAAGTGATTGGAGAGCTTTATTGTTTCAACATGTTTGCCTTTTATATTTTATTCGTTGTACCTTTGTTATGAAAAATGCCTTTTCTACCTCTTCTAATATACTCTTTTATTGTCTTTCTAATATTATTTCTTTTATCCAAAAAAATAAATCCAATCATTCAAATTTAAGTACAAGTAATGTTAAATTTTAGTAAAAGGTAGTTTTAACGTAAGCATGCTCTTTGTCCATGTCTAGTTGGCTTTCGTGTTTGGGAATGTGAGTTATAAAAGCCATTCTTAAGAGTTGGGTCCCTGCTTAGCAGCTTAATATTTTTAGGTCTTTGATGCTACAACACTATTACCTTCTCTGCTCAACTTGAAATATGTGTTGCTCTGTGTAAGGGAAGAAGTCCAATAGCTACAACACTGTTGCTCTGTTACTTAATTAGCTTAATCTTTTAGGATGACTGGTTCCTTTGCATGGTATTAGTCTTGTAGAGAACATGTGGTGCCTAGAAACATGGAAGAAGCATGACAAAATTGTTTAAAGTTTTAACATGAATGCATTTGGAATTTTTTGTTTGTTGTAGAAACTTATTAATTAATTTTCATCCAGATCATTGCAGATTGTGTCGATCCAAAATTACAAACTTTTATCTTTTGGTAAGCTATTTTATTTCTTACACTGTTCTGAAATGTTCTCGGCCCCATATACCTTCATATAGATACATGTTATGAATTAAAATGGTCAACTAATATCTATACTAATATCTATATGCAGTGCTAAGCCACTTAAGCGCAATAAGCCAGAGGAGATACTCAGCTTAGAGTCTGAATATGCAAAGGATGCAGATCCACCAGTCTTAGAGTCTGAAATTACTGCAGGAGATGGAGATACTCAGCTTTTGGAGAAGGCTGATGGTATGTAACTTTTGCAACTATATCAAGAATTTTAGTCAGTGATGGACGCTGTTAATGCTCTTAAAGACTTATGAATGGTAGTACAAAGCCAGAAAAATTTAGTTAGAATTTGTCACGATTCAAGGGTGGTTGTTGGATAAGTCAAAGTGGTGGGAACCACTCATCCATCTAAGAATCAATAACAATGCCAAGTCATTCTAGCAAAAAAATTCTGTGTATCTTGTATTTTCCAAAACTTATAGAAGGGGCTAATATATAGTTACCTGCCAATTATTTGTCTGCATGACAGCAGAAGGTTTTGAATATAAAAAAAAACAATAACAGCAGAAGGCTAAGGATTTAACACATCAAATTAGGGTTTTCTTTGATAAATTAAGGGTAGAAATTAGGGGAATCATAGGCTCACACAAGATATGTGAAGAAACTGCTAGTTTAGTTTATAGAACTCTTGTTTTCCAACATGGTATCATAGCAGTGTGATTCACCTTGAAAACCTAGGCCTACCTTAGTGCTTCCTTTTCATAAAATTGAAAAAAAAAAAAGAAATAAAATACGATCACAGAGGAGGTCAATCTCCTTATTGCATGGCTATGGTTAGAGATCTGATCTGGTCCAGAGGAGTGTGATGTCAACCCTGGTGATATAATTTTCATGCAATCTGTTGCTGCATTGTGTTGTTGAAAATTTCTAGCCAACCAACAGTTCCATTGATCATCACTGAAAGGGTTGACTGATTCTGACCAGTCTCTTTACTGTCAATAGCTTGGATTGAAGACCATACTGGTCTGTTCAGAGGTTGTGCACAGCCACTCAGAACTAGTCGTGCATGATAGAAGAGACAGAGGTAGCAATCTTGTTTCAAGTGAGAAATAATCAGTTATGATATCCAAGCAGTTCTAAAATCAAGCAGGCATAACCATTAGGCTCCTCTGTTATGTCCTTGTCCATGCCCCACATGGCTAACTTCATTTCATCCTCTTCAAAAGGTTCCTTATCTTGGGTAATAGGTCAGAAGGTCACCAATCAAAGCCTTCAATGAATGGCCTTGAATGATTCTCCTCTGTGCAGAGATTCTTGAAAAACCCAGTGATCTGCAATAACTCGTCATATTTTAGCAGATCCTGAGTCAAAGTTGGAAACAAATTTTTTTTTTCCTCAAAAAGACTTGTTAGTTCCTTTTTCTCATATGGTATTATTGTTAATATATTTGTTAAGCATGACTTCTTGTTCCAAATACTCATTCTGGTAAAGGTGGAAAGAGTCATGTGTCAGATGGGATAGTTGTAGAATACTAGCATTTAATGCTGCAATGTAAGGAGTGTGTCACATACTGCTAATCTGCGATGGCATTGCAGGGGTTTCAAATGCAATTATTCTATTACATCCTGATCCGGATTGTGTCCCACCGATATCTGAGCATGATCATGGGACTCCTGCAGTGCAACAGGTTGCCAAGAAAGGAAAGTTACCAGTTGAGCATTCTGACGCACAAAGGTATGTCCTTCCGGATCACTTCTCTATCCTTGGAAAACAAGAACAGGTTCTTACATTTTGGGGACTTTTTAGATGCATAATTACAATGGGGAACCATTTGGTTCCTCAATGTAATTATAATACTAAAATGTTACTGAAATGTAAGTCTCCCAAGCAAAAATAATTTCATATAGCAAACTTTATTGCTAATTTTGACGTAATAATTTACAGACATATTAGTATAATATAAAGCTGTTCACCTGATAGATTAGTGATGCCTTAATTGTTAAATAAAGATATCTTGTTCAATTTGAGCGCTAGCTTAATCTATTAAATGATATATAAAACTGATGGATTGTAGGAGCTTGTCAAAATTTTACATTTGGCATCTTATTGTATGTGGCTGTTGATTTGTTTATTTGGGTTTTGTTAACTTTTATATATTATTGTATGCTAATTAGCCAGGACTGTTAACTATGCTTGAGCTTTATTTTCCACTTTATCACTAAATTCAAAATTCCTATATTTGTTGGGCAAATGTAGTTGATGTCATTACAAATATTTAAACAAGTTAATAGGGTCTAAAATTGTTCTCAATATGTTACCTGGACTGGTTTAGGCATCGAGTGTGATTTTATTGGAATTTATTGGTAGTGTTGAAATAAATTGTCATATATCATTTTCTACTTGTGATTATGATTCTTGCTATAAATAACTTAATGGACACAGCTTTGACAAAGCTCTTTCCTAAATATTTCAGCACCGCCCTGTTGAGGAAGCGACAGTTTTATCACTCTCACAAATATCAGGTGATTAGTGACTGCCATTTTATTAATTTATTTTTTTTGTACTTTTATTTTCTTTGCATGTCACCATTAGAAATTGTCTTGAAAAAACTATGAACTGAGCACCAAAGAGACGCCTAAACACAATCCTTCCTGTAACAAATCTGTGGAAATTGTTTGATGCACTTAACATTGATTGGGCAGTAGGTGTGGTTTCAGACTACAAGTTCTTTAAAATCAGATAGCAATTTTTAATTTTCTAAAACAATTTTTTAACTTGATATCTGCTTTCATCCATTAAAATAATAAAATTATCATATCTGAAGTATGGAGAAGCTTAAATGGCAGTGGGGTTTGTATGTGTGAAATGTAGAAAACTATCACAAATTGGGTACAAGATTTTTCTTTGATGATTGTGATTTTTGTTCTGGTCTCGGTACAACATCACAAGGATGTATGTTAGTGGTCAAATGAATTCTATTTGTCTCAGTATATAATTTGTATTGATGGTTGCAGAAACTTTGCTTTGTGTATTAAATTTACTACTATTAGCTTGTTATTTCAATTAATTTATGGTTTTGATGAACTTTGGTGGCCTGAAGACTGAACAACATATGTATGATAGATTTGTTACTCATTTTTCTCTTCCTTTTGCTTAAAGCCAATGTCACTTGAAGAAGTTCTATCAGATCATGATAGTGAGAACGAAGCCGATGATGAAATTGCAGATATTGAAGATCGGAAGGTATGTACAATTATATAGATGATCTTTGGTTTTGATTTTCTACAATTTCTTTTTTTTTTTTTTTAAATTGTAATCTTGTTAAACAACAAAACTCTAGTAGAGCTGTATAATAATCACTGCCTGGTAGGAGCTTAAAAGTGATTTATAGGTTACCTTTTCGAAGGCTTATCTTTGGCTGTGAGGCTCAATAATAGAGACTTTTTTTTAACCAAATTTCATTATAAATTTGTGAAATACACAATAGAGTTTTAAGGTGTGAAAGACAGAAAAGAAGAGATGTGAGACAATATTTTTACTAGTTATTTAGAATGGTTGTAATACATAAGCTGACCCTGTACCTTTACTTAAACTAATACTACGATTACACCAACACCCTTTGCTTACGGTGCACTACGAGTAACTAATTACTTAATCCATAAGATTCTCCTAATTACTTAATACTATATTATATTCCTTAACATTCCCCCTCAAACTGGAAGCTTATTAAGCTTTCAGTTTGTCACAAAAAGGAAACCCAAATTAAAATAAAACTACCTAATTGCTCAACCCATTAGCCAAAGAACTTAGGCAACTAGCACTCCCTCTAAATAACAACACTGTTGGTAATGTCCTTGATAAATAGCTCTTGGAGGTCTTTGACCTTTCTCCTGAGTGGCCCCCTTGTCCTTCTCTCAACTTCTCCTCAGCACACCCCCCAAACCCATGACACAACACCTAAGAAGTCTTTGACATTTCTCCTTAGTGGGCTCCCTTGATCTTCTCCCAACTGGTCTCCATGATGTTGGGTTTCACACCAGCCAGTAACACAAACCCTTTATCGGTTCCCAATTCTTCAAACCACAACACCCTCAACAGCAAGAAAAAGGCATACTCGCCAAACTCCCCGACCAGATTACATTTCCCTTGATCTATCCTAATCCAGCTCACAGTTCTCATGTTTGCATCATAAATCCTCCAACTAGGACTCACCGGCTTGTCATCTGATCAAGCAGCTCTCTGGGCTGCGCTTACAATCTGAAGTGGTGACTCCGCAGGCCACACAATTTTCCTCCCTCATGACTCACTGGGTTGCCTTGCGCATGAACATGTCGGAATAACAACAAAAGCAGTCTTGGCTTCATCTACTTTTGAAACTACCAAATTACCATAACTACCAAATACTAAACCCAAACAAATACAGGATAGTCCACCTATGATGTTTACAAATCATACCAAAGATAATAGTAATACCCAATATACCAAACTACAACATCAGGTCAAGTAGAAATCATTGCCACAAGCACATTGTAGCTTAAGAAGAAGAGAGAAAAGCCATGTGGTTTGTTCTTCAACACCCATACAACTCCCTGCAGTTGCTACTGCACCACACAACACTCCTGGTTGTGCCCATTGCAACAAATTCCAATAAGTATCGCAGATCACAATCACCCCAACTGAGGCTCAATGTTATCAGCTTCATGCCAAAAAACACCCAAACTTCAAATAAGAACACCATCACTAACAGTAGAATTGGATGCATGGCTTGCCTTCCCAAGTTGGAACATGCAACACTCTTTCCCAGAACTGTGCATGTGCTTTACAGCATTTTTAGAACAGATCATACAATGAACTTTGGGTGGACTACAAGTAACTAATTACTTAACCCATAAGTCTCCTAATTACCTATACTATATTGTTTTCCTTAACAGAAAACGCTATATGATTTTACATCATGTACACTTTAATTGGTTGGTTTAAACAAGGTTTAGACCTTATTTGGAGAGTTTAGCATTTGTGATTCCAACTTGAAAATTAAAATTCTCCTTGAGTCAATGTATAGAATTTCAACATAGGTTTCGGTTGAGGCTTGGGTTGGGTTGGTGAAATATCTGTTGCGCCTTTTGCTATTATTCACGCTTTTGTTATGTTTTGAGGAAGCATTGACACGTACTGATAGCTTGCAGATGCTTGATAATTTTGTTGATGTGAGCAAAGATGAGAAGGAAATCATGTATATGTGGAACTCATTTGTTAGGAGGCAACAGTAAGTTTTTGTCATTTTGGCTCAAGTCATTCACTACTTGTTGTGTCTTCCTTAATTTTTGTATAGCCATCATTAAGAAGTAACATAACAAATATATTTTATGCTGAATGCACCTTTGAGCTTTAGAAAGGTGATATGCTTGTCCATTCTGATTTTCTACTTTCTGGTTTCAATTATTTTCTTCTTGTGGCAGTTTGCGGGCAGATGGTCACATTCCTTGGGCATGTGATGCTTTCTCAAAATTGCATGCCCCTGTGCTTGTCCAATCTCCCGGATTGGCTTGGTAACTAGCCATCTCTCTTGTGTTAAGAGTGTTCCCATTTTAGAAATTTGTACCTGATATTGTTGTTTTTCTCATCTTGTAATGGCTTTTTTTATTTATCAATATTGATTTTTACCTTAATTGAACAAAGATAATCATGACATGTACAGTCCTAAAAACAATGTGTGTTGTCAAAATGTCATAATGCAATATTTTATGCTATTTTAGCATTTTTTGTGGCTTTACTTAAGTCAAAATGTCATACATCATGCTCATTCTTTTGGATGTATAAAAGATCTGCAAATAATTATAAAATTCGTTATTTTGGCAGGTGTTGGAGACTGTTGATGATCAAATTCTGGAATCATAGTCTTGTAGATGCAAGGACCATTAATGCATGTAATATTATTCTTGAAGAATACCAGAGGCAGAATTCAGATCTCGAAAGCTAAAGAAAATTCAATTTTTTAAAAATCCCTTTTAAATAGAAGAAACAGATGACACATAGAAAAGGACTTTTTTACAAGTTACAAATTGCTGTCACCGTCTTGCGGAAGTTTCTTGGTTTGAATTTTATACCCTTGTACTGTCTTTGTTGTTGTACTGTTATAATCATTACCTAGATTGTACCATAAATTTGTCAAGGGATAAAGTTTCATCCCTTGCTCTCTTTTTCTGTGGCATGGAGCTGAAGAAATTCTTAAACATGATTATTATGTTCTTGATCCGTTTCTATAACTGTTTGAAATTATGCTATTCCATACTTCTTTATTGACATGTAAATCATATGCAGAGCTTGGGTCTCACTTTCTCCCTTTAAATATATTTTCATTATTTTTACTTAATATACTTTTTCCCAACAATTTAGTTCGTAGGACCTTGAGTATGGATATGATTTTGGTCAATATATGTGTCATTCATGTCAGAGTAGTCCTAGTCTTGTCTGGTTAGGTTATCAATATCATACTGCTTGCTAGACCTTGTGCTATCCATATATTTAATTTAGTATGGAATTAAAAAGAGATTTTCTATATATATATATATATATGAGATTTTAGTATTCTTATCCTTAACAACTCAATTAGGTTTGTCAAAATGATAGCTCATCAATATAAAGTATAAGAAAATAATTATTCTACACCTTTTTTAGAGGTGTAGGTACTATTTATACTATTTTTAATATATATGATTGAGTGAGAAAAGTAATATAAAAAAATATATATAATAAATGATATTAAATAAAGTGTAAAAATAAATATATATACTTGTTTGATGTAAGAATATAAGAGTTGATATATATAATAGCTCATCTATAGTGGTTCTGTTAGAGGTTAGCGTCATTTTCTGCCTGCATTACCTCATATAGTTCTACGATTCCAATCTTTATCACTTTCTTCCATTAGCAGTGTTCCAAATTCTCATTAGAAAATCACCATGACAGAGGAGCGAGCCAAACCTCCTTCAATGGTGTCTCTGACTCCAACCACCGCCATGAACCACTCTGAACCGTACCCGAAGGCACCACATTGTTCTTTGCACTTTATTTCTTAATTAATAATAATATGGAAAAGAAGAGAATCAACACCTACAAGTGTGAAATCCTTGTCTCAAATACACACCGCGCCACAAACAGACACTTGTGAGAAAGTATTGTATGCTCAAGAATAAGAATAAATGTCAGAAATTATTGTATGCAAAATTATTGTATACTCATGAAATCAAAATAAATGTGTGCATATCTACCATTGATTTTAGATTAAAAATTCAATTTAAGTGAACATGTCTAAAATGATAGAAATGATTATAGAACACACCTGAAGCATACAATAATTTCTCTTGTTTTGTACTTTCTTTCCGCTGCTTCCCGCGCCCGTTTTGCCTTGTGATGTCTCTCTCTTGCATGTCATTAAACGTCCGTTTTTAATTTATTTGTCCTTCACTAAACTGACTCTTTTAATTTCGATAATTGTTGGTTTAATTTGAATACTACAACAACGATGAAGTTTTATCAAGCTAATTGGAGTCGACTGTTTAGATAAAATTGTATTGATAAATATTAGAGAGTTCGATTAGTATGGGTTGATTTAACTGATATGATCCAATTGTTCAGCTATTACTTATATTTCTTAATTAATTAGTTACCTATAAGTACTATTATATAAGCTCTTGTTAAAACTTGTAATATGGTTGATTTTTTAATGGAACAACTTTATCTCTCTCAACTTTTTCTATACAAAATAAAAATATTGAAGAGTTCAATTGCTTCTCTCCTGTCCGTTCTCAATTGCTGGCAATTGCCAGCAATTGAGTGTGGTAGTGTATTTTTATGAGAAAATATTTTTTGAAAACCTATTATATGATATGATATTCCATATATGTAAATACTGTATATTAATGAAAATATATATTTTGATTATTTGTATATATATTTTATGTCAAAGTAAGTATATATAAGTGTTGAAGTATATCATATTTTAAGGTGAAATAAATATATTGTATGTGAATGTGAAATGAGTGTTAGCTAGTTGGTCATATATATTGTGAATGTTCAAATAATAAGATAAATGTTAATGTGAGTATGAATCGAAGCATATCATATCTCGAGACTATATATATATATATATATATATATATATATATATATATATATATATATTATGCTAATGTGATTGTGAATGTTAAAATAATGTAATTGGAATTTCGATCTATTATCTGGCCACCTGTGTCTCACTCTCTTAGTGCTTGCACTTTTAATTAATAAAAATAGTATTAATATTGTTGTTTTTGGTCCAATAAACTTTTCCATTGTTTTTCTTATTCTTTTGTCTCATGGTGTTTGTAATATTTCTTTTTGTTTTTGCATTGAATAAGTTGTGCTGAATCATAAGTCATCGAGTTAGGATTTAGGAACAATGGCCAATGATATGAAAGAAACAATATTTTTATTTCTTTTAGTCTATCAGTTTGCAAAAAAAAATTAAATAACGTTATGTTACTGGACAAGGTCGAATCTACTTTCTAGTAATAAACCATTGGTTATGAACCAAAACAGTGAGTATTAAAAATACATTATGTCGAGTAAATGGAGGCATGATGCATATAATAACTAACAAAAATCCAGAAAAAAATTAAAGTAACCAGTACCGATGCGCATTTTAAAATAAAAGATTCACAAAAATATTTAAAATTTTTCAAACGTGGGACATGAACTCCATTCGTTCCATGTGAAAAGATGAAAAGGATAAAATAATAATGTATTAATTTTTTTTTCTTAAAATATTTCCACTCGATAGGTGACTAATTTTTTGAAGTACGGTTAAGCGTTTAAGTAGAAATTTTTTTCAATTGTATTATTTTTATGCATATGAATTTTGTGAACGAATTTAAGACCATATATTTAAAGAACTTGAACCTCTTTCACTAAGATCAATACATGTTAATTAATGTATTTAATTTTATTATTATATAAATATATTATTAAATTTATATTTTCTTTCAACTCGTTTTTGCATGGCTAATTATTGTTTAATATTGAGTGACTAATTATTCTTGCAAAGTGGTTAATTATTTAATAAGGATGTTTTTATCATTTGAGTGAAATTCAACCGTGACAATCTCTTTAAATAACTTTTGGATGGTTCTTTATAGTAATTTAAAGGTTAAATTAAACTTTTAGTATCTATCTTTTACATTCATTTTTAATTCAAATCCTATAATTTTTTTTTTTCAAATCAGTCATCACACTTATAAGATTTTCAAAATAATTTTTACTATTAATTTTTATTATAACGTCATTATAACACTGTTAATTGAAACAAAGTAAGTGTTTCTTTATCCGATAAAAATTCCTTTAGATACTCATTTTTTCTATAAAACGTAAAATAGTTGTTCAATCATTTTAGTATATGTTTAATTCTTCTGAGTAAAGTGTGTTTATTTGTACTTTTTTACAAGAAAAGTGCTTATTTCATTTTAAAAAAGTAATTATGAAACATAGACATATGTTTGGATAAGATTTGAAAAAAAAAAAGAATCTAAAAGAAAGCAGAAAACTGATTTTTATAAGCAATTATGCAGAGATACAATAAAATTGAGAGAAAATAAAAAAGTTTTTTTTATAATTGTATGCAAACGTAAAATAACTTTTATTTTTCATAAAAATCTCTAAAAAAAAATTAATTATTTATACTATCTTATAATCACTTTTTTATAAGCTTACTCAAATGCATCTTAAATATTCCTTTGTTAAATAGGTACTTTTTTAGGAAGTACTTTTTTATCCAATTGATACTCCTTCATTTTAGTAGATGTTTATTTCTTTTTAGTAAGCATTTTTTTGTCTAACAGGTACTCTTTTAAATGTTCATTTTTAATTTGTAAAGTGTCTAATAAGAACTAAATTAATGGTGTTTAAATGAAAGTTAATGGTATTGATTATTTTAAAAAATTTTATAAGTGTGGAGACTGATTGGAAAAGAAAAGAAAATTATAAAATGTAAATTAAAAATGAGTGCAAATTATAAAGACCAAAACTTTAATTTAACCTAATTTAAAATTTCTATTTCCATTAAGATTGAATGTCTTAGTATTGTTGAGATTCATTTTTCCCACATTCCTAACAAGCTCAAGATTTGCAACGATGGCAATGATGGAATTTGGGGTCTCACGTATAGGTAGGTTGGGTGAATTTTGTGGTAATTTTGGACCCGATTTGCTTATCAAATCAATGTGTTTGATTAGGTTGAGGGAATTTTTTCCTTCAACACGACCAAATCCGACTCGTTCAAAAGTGAGTCAAGTTGGGTCAAACTTGTGAGTTCGATATATATTTAAAAAAATTCTCCTACTAAAATAAATGTCAAAATATGAAATAAAAAATTAGTTATGCATAATACGTTTTAATTAAAAACTACCAATGTTTCAAAACTAAAAAGTTATATAATCAGTCTTACACAAAATAAGTTTAAAACAAGATAAATAGACATAACATGTTTTATTAAGTTAACATAAGTCTGAAATAAATTAAATTAAGCTAACAAGTCTCAAAAGACATAAATAACAAACTATATTAGCCAATTGAATTCATTGTCATCACATATATTATATAAATTGACAATTATTTCCTTCATATTTAATTTTCTCAACATATTTTTTGTCATCTAAGTAATTCATTAGATTTTAATCGCAATAGTCATATAAATGCTTCATGAGTTTTTCATCTTTATATTCTTGGTTGGTCACATTTATGAGTGTTTGTTATTCAGTTTGGATTAATTTTAAATCAAAATGTGTCAACCAATTCAAACAATATTATGTATATCTGTTTAGATTGAAATAAATTAATTATATTATAAAAACTGAGTGAGACACTTGTGAAAAAGTATTGTATGCTCAGGAATAAGAATAAATGTGAGAAATTATTGTGTGCAAAAATTATTGTACACTCATAAAATTAAAATAAATGTGTGTATATCTACCGTTGATTTTAAATTAAAAATTCAATTTAAGTGAACATGTCTAAAATGATAGAAATGATTATAGAAATTGCTGTCCTTGAAGCATACAATAATTTCTCTTGTTTTGTACTTTCTTTCCGCTGCTTCCTGCGCCCGTTTTGCCTTATGATGTCTCTCTCTTGCATGTCATAAAACTTCCGTTTTTAATTTATTTGTCCTTCACTAAACAGACTCTTTTAATTTCGATAATTGATGGTTTAATTTGAATACTACAACAACAATAAAGTTTTATCAAGCTAATTGAAGTTTACTGTGTAGATAAAATTGTATTGATAAATACTGGAGTTTAATAAGTGTTGGACTTTATTATATAATTTTATTTTTTTATTGTATAAATTTATTCTTTAATTTTCGTTATTAGAGTATATTTATTATTATATTAAAATAAATTTATTTCTTGTAATTTAATTCTACTTTAAATAAATTATTATTATAATAAATTTATATAATATAAATCATATTTATATAATTATATTAAATAATAACATTTAAAAATATTCTTTTGTACCATTGTGATCAAATAATAACATTTAAAAATATTCCTTTTCTTTCAAATTATATTAGAATTCTCCATACGTAAGTTTCTATTAAAAGCCTACTCAATCTAAAAGCCTCCATTAGAAGAATCTCTGTTATTTATGTTACAATTAACCTTCATTGCTAATCTTATCACTCTTCATTACTTCTCTTCATTAGTATGGGTTGATTTAACTGATTTGACCCAATTGTTCAGCTATTACTTATATTTCACTCTTCATTACTTCTCTTTATTAGTATGGGTTGATTTAACTTTAATTAATAAGTTATCAGTGAGACACCATAAAAGCTTTCAATTGTATTATATTAACATTAAAAAAAATTATAACTATCAATTAATACGAACTCTTATTATCATATGTTCGAACCGAACCGTACCGCTTTAATATACAATTTTTTTTGGGTACAATAGTTTAATACACAACAAATACATGGTAACATACAAAAAAAAAAAAGTATTTTACGAGAATAAATCTTTGTAAACAAAAAAGAAAAAAATCTAACAATTTTTCGATAATAAAATCTTACAATGTAATCCCGTACTAGAAAGCAGTCCTTAGCATCACTACAGCTTCAGGCTTCGCATTTTTATAATCTCATCTTGAGGTTTCCTTTCATGAACAATCAGGTATTTTAAGCTTTTCAAGCATATGAAGACCAATTTTTTTTAAAAAAAAAACGAAAAAAGGCATAAAAAATTAGAAAACGTAGGTGTAAAAGAATAATAAAATTGAAAATAAAATATTGGAATAAATAAAAAGATCGTTCTTTAATAATTGCAGCACTTGGAGAAGACGTTACAAGAGGTGATGAAGAGTGATGACCCACATAATAATAAACGAAAATACAAGAGAATAAAAAGAAATTTAAGGCTCGTAAATAACTAGACAAACGTGTTCAAGAGAGAAAAACAGCAGGGATCGGGTGTATGCAAGTGCAGGTTTAAGAAGCCTGTGCTCCTCCACTGATTTGCTGCTGGCCGTAGTCCTTGATCTCACGCGCTTTGTTCATCAGCTTGTAACGCGCCGTGTCCAATTGATCGGCGCCAGGTGGATGGTTGCCGGTGATGTACCGGTAGAGCCACGCCAACGCTGCAATCGCCGCCACGCCAAACCCGCCGGAGGCCAAGAACCCTAAGCTCAAGAGGGCCACCGTGATCACAGCCGGTACCAGCACCGGGCTGAATATCACGAACAGCGGGGTGGCGACAGTGAGGGCGATGACGGTGCCGGCCAGGATCAAGCCGGAGAGGATCAGAAGGGAACCGCCGGCAGTGACGGCGGTGGCAGCCTTGACAACCTGTGTGGACCTAGTTTGTTGTTGTTGTTGTTGTGCTGTCTGGTGGTATTGGTAGGGTTGGTAGTGGGACTCAGCCATATTGGGATATTTTTGGATGAGAATTATAGGGATGGAGTTGGGAAAGAGTGATAGTGAGAGAGAGATGGGAGGGTTTGAGGTTTGGAATGGGCTTAAATGGAGGAGGTGGGTGAAGGTTTGGGTGGCAGCACCATAGGGGTTGGTGTGGCACGTGTTGAGGAGCTTTTCATGCAAGGGTTGCATGCAAAGCCATGGGCTGCGTTTAACGACACGTTGTTTTTTTTCGCTATTTTTATGGTTGCTAGTCTACATGTTATATATAGGAAAGAGTGAGTTAACAAGGATCTGAAGCTGGCATTGCCAGCAATTCAGTGTGGTAGTGCATATTTATGGGAAAATATTTTTTAAAAACCTGTTATATAATATGATATTTCGTGTAAATACTGTATATTAATGGAAAATGTATTTTGTTTATTTGTATATATATTATATGTCGATGCGAGTATAAATAGGTGTTAAAGTATATCATATATCAAGGTAGAATAAATATACTATATATGTCGATGGGAATAAAGTATTGACTAATTGGTCATATTCTAAATGTTTAAATAATAAGATTAATGTTAATGTCAATAAGAGTGAATGTTAAAGTATATCACATCTTGAAGTCAAATAGATGTATCGAATGCTAACGTGATTTTGAATGTTCAAATAATGTAATTGGAGTTTCTATCTATTATCTAGCCACCTGTGTCTCACTCTCTTAGTGCTTGCACTTTCAATTAATAAAAATCGTATTAGTATTGTTGTTTTTGGTCCAATAAACTTTTCCATTGTTTTTTTTATTCTTTTGTCTCATGGTGTTTGTAATATTTCTTTTTGTTTATGCATCGAATAACTTGTGCTGAATCATAAGTTATCGAGTTAGGATTTAGGAACAATGGCCAATGGTATGAACGAAACAATATTTTTATTTCTTTTAGTCTATCAGTTTGCAAAAAAAAATTAAATAACGTTATGTTACTGGACAAGGTCGAATCTACTATTTAGTAATAAATATGAACTAAAACAATGAGTATTAAAAATACATTATCTCGAGTAAATGGAGGCATGACGCATATAATAACTAACAAAAATCCAGTAAAAATAAAAATAACCAGTGCCGATGCGCATTTTAAAATAAAAGATTCACAAAAATATTTAAAAATTTTCAAATGTGGGACATGAACTCCATTCGTTCCATGTGAAAAGATGAAAAGGATAAAATAATAATGTATTTAATTTTTTTTAGAATATTTTTACTTAATAGACGAATAATTAATCTTTCGGAGTATGGTTAAGCGTTTAAGTAAAATCTCCTATCAATGATAAATTTTTTCATGCACATGAATATTGTGTGATCAAATTCAGGACCATATATTTAAGGAAATCAAGTCACTTATATTAGGACTAACACATGTTGGTTAATGTATTTAATTTTATTATTATATAAATATATTATTAAATTTATTTTTTATTTTAACTTGTTTTTGTATGGCTAATTATGGTTTAATATTGAGTGACTAATTATTCTTGCAAGGTGGTTAATTATTTAATAAGGATATTTTTATCATTTGAGTGAATTCAACTGTCACAATCTCTTTAAATAACTTTTGGATGGTTCTTTATAATGATTTAAAGGTTAAATTAAAGTTTTAATCTCTATATTTTACATTTATTTTTAATTTAATTTCTATAATTTTTTCTTTTCAAATCTATCCTCACACTTATAAAAGTTTTTAAAATAATTATGTCATTAATTTTTGTTATAACGTTGTTATAACACTATCAATTGATTAACAAAGTAAGTGTTTCTTTATTTAATAAGAATTCTTTTATATGTTTATTTTCTTTGTAAAACGTAAAATATGTGCTCCTTCATTTCAGTGGATGCTTAATTATTCGAAGTAAAGTGTGTTTGTTTGTACTTTTTTTAAAAGAAAAGTGTTTATTTCATTTAAAAAAAGTCATTCTTAAACATGGAAATGTTTGGATAAGATTTTGAAAAAAAAATAGAATCTAAAAAAAAAGCAAAAAACTGCTTTTTATAATCAATTATGAAGAGATACAATAAAATAGATAGAAAATAAAAAGTGTTTTTTTATAATTGTATCCAAACGTAAAATAACTTTTATTTTTCATAAAAATCTATAAAAAAAAAAAATTATTTATACTATCTTATAATTATTTTTTTATAAGCTTACTCAAACGCATCCTAAGTATTCCTTTGTCAAACAAATATATATTTCTTTTGAGTAAGTACATCTTTATCTAATAGGTATTCATTCATTTTAGTAGATGTTTATTTTTTTTTTAATAAGTATTTTTTTATATAAGTACTCTTTATATGCTTATTTTTAATCTGTAAAATGTCTAATATGAGCTAAATCAACGGTGTTTAAATGAAAGTTAATAATATGTATTATTTTGAAAACTTTTATAAGTGTGAGGACTGATTTGAAAAAAAAATTATAAAATGTAAATTGAAAATGAGTATAAATTATAAGGATCAAAACTTTAATTTAACCTAATTTAAACTTTCTATTTCCATTAAGATTAAATGCATTAGTATTGTTGAGATTCATTTTTCCCTCATTCCTAGCAAGCTCAAAGTTTGCAACGTTGGCAATGTTGGAATTTGGGGTGTCATATAGGTAGGTTGGGTGGATTTTGTAGTAATTTTTGACCCAATTTGCTTGTCAAAACAATGTGTTTTAGTTGGGTTGAGAGAATTTTTTCCTTAAATCTGACCAAAACCCAACTCCTTCAAAAGTGGGTTGAGGTTGGGTCAAACTTATGAGTTCGATATACTTAAAAAAAAAAATTTCCTACTAAAATAAATGTCAAAATATGAAGTCAAAAATTAGTTACATATAACACGTTTTAATTAAAAACTACTAATGTCTCAAATAAACTAAAAAGTTATATAATCAATCTTACACAAAATAAGTTTAGAACAAGATAAATAAACATAACATGTCTTACTAAGTTAACATAAGTCTGAAATAAACTAAAGTAAGTTAACAAGTTTCAAAAGATATAAATAACAAACTACATTAGCCAATTGAATTCATTGTCATCACATATATTATATGAATTGACAACCATTTACTTTATACTCAATTTTTTCAATATATTCTTTGTCATCTAAGCAATCCATTAGATTTTTATCGCAATAGTCCTTTAAATGCTTCATGAGTTTCTCATCTCTATTTTCTTAGTTGGTCACATTTAGGAATGTTCGTTGTTCGGTTTGGATCAGTTTTGAGTTAAAAAGTCAATCAATCCAAACAATGTTATATACATCAGTTTGGATTGAATTGGATTGATTATATTATGAAAATCAAACCAATCCAAACCGATTTAGTGTTTAGGGTTAAGTTGATTTGGATTGGATCAGTTTAATCGATTTTTGACCAAGAATTTTTTAAGTCTAAAATTTTGTGAGTTAAAAGCAATTTAACCTATTAAAAAGAAAAATAAGAAATAAAGAATGGAAATAACCCATTTAACATGCCTAAAACAATATTTGATCAGGTAAAGTAAGAGAAGTGTATGAGAAATTAGAATCATTATAAGTAAGGATATAAATTCAATAACAAATAAATATATTATATAATATTAATCGGTTTAAATTTGATTGAATCGATTTTGTAAATTAAAATCGATAATCAGTCCAATTTAATCAGTTTTCAAAAAATCAAACCAAAAAGATCTAAACTTATTTGATTTTGATTCAGTTTAGTTTTCAATTTTGATTGGATTTAAACATCCCTAGTCACATTAATATAACCATGTGACTAAAATACCTACATCTAAACTTAATTATCACTATAGAGAAGTTAGAGAAAAGCAAGTTTTGAAATATCACAATGACTAAACGACTTTTTTTAAAAATAAAAGTTACTTGGGTGGGTTGGGTTTATGTGAGTTGGCACCTATGAAGCACGAACACGCCGATTATGAGGCGTGTCCGCGTGTCGGATACGTGTCGTGTCAGACACATGGAGACACCCGTACGACACACGTGTCATGTGTGTCCAAATGTTCCGATTAAAAAATATTATTTTTTTAATTTGGACATATCTCGACACGCTCGAACACTTCTGGACATGCTCAGACACTTCTCGGACACGCTCGGACACTTCTCGGACACGATTAGGACACGACTTGAACACAACCCATTAATATTTTCTTAAAAAAAAACTTAGTTTCCATGACTAACGTTCAATTAGTAAGCTTGTAGTTCACTCAATCTCATGACTGACGTCCTGCCACTATTTTCACATACCAGTATTTTAAGTTTTATATTTTCACACGCCACTATTATACTTTTAAGTTTTATCTTTTCACACAACACTATTTTCATCCGCTTCTCTTTCGTACTAAGTCATCCACTTCGTTGTTACCGAAGCTTGCCTCACACCAATATTTCATCTAGTTATTTTTTTTATGCACATGTACTTGTACATGATTAGTTCTATTAGGAGAAGTTAGTTTAGGAGATTTTTTAGATTATGTCAATAGAAATTATGTTCCATATTTTTTAAGAGAGACTTACTAAATAGCAAATATTGGCATATATGACATATATTAAAATATTATAAATCTTCAAGCTTATAGAAATGATATTAATGAATTATGATTTTTTTTTCTAAAATTTTGAAATTATATATATATATATACGCCGTGCGTGTCCTACAATTTTTAAAGTTGGTGTGTCCCTGTATCCGTGTCCGTGTTGTGTCCCGTGTTCGTGTCCGTGTCTATGCTTCATAGGTTGACACTTTCCAAACTCACTACCTTACTCGTACATTGTGAGTTAGAATGTTTTCTAATCCAACTCAACCCAACCTTCGAACCTAATCCAACTCACATTTTGTGAGTTTGGTTAAGTCAAAACTCGTAGATTCATAAGTTAACTTAACCTGTTAGACACTCCTACCTAGTTGAAATAATGTTACTTATATACACTTACACTTATATTACTTCACATTTACACATTTTTTTATTATGGTTGATTTCACCTCATTTTCTACACATCAATTCTATGATCCTATCACTTCAAACATATGTAAGTTGACATGCTTAATGTTAATGTGCTCCAAGCATTATTCGCAATATTGCCATTAGCTTTAATGTCATCCAAATTTTCAACATGCTATGATGAGTTTTCTGACATTCGCGGGACTAAGTCACTTGTTAATTACATGAGCAACTCATAGTCTGCAATAAAATCATGGACAGTTTGACATGCAATCCATACAAATTCCTCTCATTTTGTCTCTAGGTATGTCAATTTGTTCATGATAAAAGTTTATTAAGGATTTGACAATATTTTGATTCGACTTAGCAATTTTGGAAGAGAATTTCTTCCAATAAATTTTCAAAGATTAATGACATTTGACCTCGAAATGATTTGAAAATTGAAATGAAAATGATAAGAAGTATAAATAACAAGAATGCAATTAACAAGAAATGTAACAGGATTATAAATGACTGAACGTAAATTGAAAAGCATATAAATAATTGAATATAAATTGTTAGGAATGTAAATGAGTAAAATGTAATTTGACAGGAAATATTATTGGCAAGAAAGGTATGAATTCATGAAAGTAAAAAATAGAAAAGGTAAATGACAGAATATTGTAAATTACTATCAAATTAAAGAAATTAAAAATAAATAAGCAAGAATAATTTTTATTTTTTTTGGTCTTAATGAGCAACAAGTATAAATGATGTATTGAAGCAATACAGCTAAATCAAACAAGAGACATGTGCTGGGTTAAATGGGAAAATGGCCCAACAACGGCCCACACCCCATAAAGCACCGGACTCGTGGCCCAAAATTATCAATGTTGGCCCAGAAAGAAAATAATATTTAGATATGAGTAACTGGGAATTCTATCTAAGCTCGTCAAATTAGTCAGATCCCAACTATTCCTAATGAGTAATTCTACCTCTGAGGACATCAAATCACTCGGCTGAGTCCACTAATAAACATTGACTTAAATAAAACAACTGTTATTACCAAAAAAAGTTTTAAAAAATGAAAATAAATCAACTGTTTCAACAATTCACAACCGTTCTGTCAATGTACATGTAAGTATACAGAAGCTAGTATAAAAGGTATGTGAACCATGCTCTAGCATTTCTTTTAGTCCCATTACTCTTTTAGAAATTAACTTAGACATTGGAGTGTCTTTTATGTACCCTACCTCGACTAGTTTCCAAATCCAGATCAAGACTTCAGCCTAGAGTTTGACAAATTTCTGCATCATTCCAAAAATCGTGAACAATTCTTGAAGTTGTAACGATACAAAACATAATGAAGAAAATTGAGAATGTTCTAGATATGCACCGAGACTTAGGTCGGAGGGGACTTAACAAGATTGGCCAGAAACCTAAAGGGAAGGTGCCAACCAAGGCTGTCTAAAACCTAGGCTGGCAAAGAGGTAGGTAGGCAAAAGCGTAAGGCTGGTAGGCTAGAGTGTTATAGTAGAAAGCAAAACATGATCAGACCAATTTTAAAAAAGGCCCTAAGGGTGGTCTTTCGGTTCTTGCCAATCATGAGATCATTAAGAGTTTTTAGACATTGGGTGTACATTTTGCCTAGTCATCAAGGCAGTAGACTGTTGGACTGTTACAGTCGTGATTTGATAGATCACATGTGTAATAGGGTATAGGCCATTAAGGTTGGGCCAAGGACTAGGATTTACCCAGACTAACTCAAGTTAGTCAAATCGGTTTATTCGAACTAAGTAACTAGGGCAAGCTGGGTTTAAAATGAGACAGATTAGATTCTAGTCGACCTAGTATGTTCCACAACCTTTCAGTTCGGTCATATGCTAAGATAGGTCAAGCTCATTGCCGACTAAGCTTACAGGCTAGCAAAACTTGTTGATGGGTCAAGAAAGATTGTATTGGCCCAAGGTCCGAGCGACTATATCATGATTGACCATGCTTTTGGTGGACCAAGTTCATAGAGGCTAGTATGGTATAGAGAACCTAAGTAAAAATAATAATAAAAACAAATAAGAACATAGAGAAATTTACATTGACTTTTTCTTGAGGTTTAATTTAATTATATCTGACACTCTTTTTATTTGCACCTCAGCCTATAACTGACTTCCTTTACAAAAGAAATAAGTGCAATAATCAAAGAGAGATTAGCATAATGACAATATAAACATCAAAAGAGATCAGTGTAATAATAATATAAACTTTAAGAAAAATTAATATAATTTTTGAAATAAGAGGAATGTTAGATGTAATTAAATCAAACATCAAGAAAGATCAGTGTAATTTTTATAAGAACAAATTAAGAGAAACATAACTGAGAAATTAAACTGAAATGCTTGAATGTAGACGACATATACAAATTTCTACGTCCTAATGAAACAGGTTGATTCCATTCAAAACAAAAATCCAAGTAATAACACACAAAACAAATGAATTTAAACGTTCTCTTTAAGTGGATATCCAATTAAATACATCACAAGCCATTCTAAGTTAAATATTAGTTATTTAACCTTAAGTTGCACTATTGTTTTAAATTTTCTATATAATTATAAATTATAAATTTTTAATTTAATAAAAAAATTTAATAAACATTTTAATGAAATTGTTTTACTTTTCTCTAGTTTAACTTTTATGTAAATTGAGACTAAGTAATAAATTTAACCTACTTTAAATTCAGCCTATGCAATTAAAGACATACTTTCTCATATCAGTCTAGTATGCTTAGAGGAATTTCAACTTTTGCACCATCTTTTAAAGAAGCTAATAATTGAAATATTTTAAATAAAAATTTTGAGTAAAAATTTTTTTAAATACAAAATAAAAATTAACTCAAACATTTCATAATCTTAAAAAGTGTAATAGAAAGACTCAATTTTATTTTGTCTATTTGTAACAATATTTAATTGTGTAAATAAAGTTTGTTTAAAAAAAACATTATAATTTATTATGACATGTTAAGTTACCTTTTTAAGGACATAAACAATCTTAAATAATTTTATTCATTTTTTATAGTTTATTAATAATAAATTTAAATCAATGTTAATAAAAAGAATATTATTTTATTTATATAATTGACAGTTAATTAATAATGTACTTAATTACTTCTTAAAGTAATGTGATATAGTAATTAATAATAATAATAGCATTAAATAATAATATAAAATTGATCAATGCTACACAATGCTAAATTATTTTTGTTTGACAAAATTCAGTTAAGATTTATCAAAATTTAAGAGTAATTAATGGATAAGTTAAAGTAATGAGACCACTCATCTTGTCAAAAATTACTAATAATACAAACTCATTATGAAATTATTTTCGACAAAAAAAAAATTGTTAATATTTAGTTTTTTTAATAATATGATTATAAGAGTATATTCCTTTAATACTACCAATTAGGAAATTAGTAGTATAGCTGGAAACTTTAGAGGGACTGACGGAGGATCCCTAAAATGATTACCTTTAATTTAATTTAATTTTTTTCTAAAACGAAGTCACTCAAAGAGAAAGGACCGCCAAACAAAACTACTAGTTGAAAGGAAGGAGAATTCGAATGCCCAAGTATTATTGAATTCTTTCAACTAATTGAGTTAACCCGCGGCGATAACTCCATTGGCTAGTAATGTGTGCATTCAAGCAAGAAGCAAGAAGCAAGAAGCAAGAAGCTAGAAGCTAGAAGCTAGAAGCTAGAAGCTAGAAGCTAGAAGCTAGAAGCTAGAAGCTAGAAGCTAGAAGCTAGAAGCTAGAAGCTAGAAGCTAGAAGCTGACCTCATATGTGAGTCACGCCGTCATTGACTCATTGTCAATACTCAATACCCTGTACAATGTGACATGAAGTTACTAATTAGGTATAGAACCACTAGAGTTACCTTGGGAGATATTTTGCCCTGACATTTTCCAGCAGTAATTTAGCATCCCATAGGGATCATGTCCGGCCTGATCTGATAATTTACTTCGACCCAAAGTTATTTTGATTGAGTATTTGAATTCTTAAATTAGGCTCGTTATATTTTTTAGAGATTAGAAATTTTTTCTTGTTCTTAAATAATATAAGAGGATTATGTTAAATAAATTAAAATATAATTTATTTTTTATATAATTAGTAGACCTTATAATTAACCAAACTCAACTCTTTACAGTCTACAGGTTGGGGGTCAACCCACTAACTTGACAATTTTTTTGTTTGTTAAATAATGAATTTAATTTTTAAAAAATTAAATTAATAAAAAATAAAAAATTTGAATTAATTAGTTTTGGGTTAATAACAAATAAATTAGATAATTAGTTCAATTATTAATTGAGTTTTAAAATTTTCAAGAAAAAAATTGTAATTTCCTTTTAGGTGTAGCTTGTTAAATAATAAAAAAATAAAATTTAGGCCAATGGGCCAATTCAATTTCAGGTCGAGTTACGTCAGGCTAAAATAAGTTCAGACTTGATTTTTTTTAGCCCAACATGTACTTTTTATAGGTCTTTTTCGGCTCGACCCTTCAAACTCGACCCATTTTGACAGTTCTAATAAAAATTAGTAATAGATTACAAGAATTCTTGATTTAAATTAATATATTTTGTATTGAAATATTTTGTTTATATATATATATATATATATATATATATATATATATATATATATATATATATATATATATATATATATATATTGTAAACCATCTCATAGTTTTTGCTTCCTATGATTAAAGTTTTATAACTTAATTATGTATAATATTCAAATTTGCACATTTTATTTAAATGTTGGGTTGGCTTGTTCTCGGTGCATCATTAGTTGAGCCATAATCGAGTCGAGTCCAAGTTTAAAAATACGGCTCAATCAAAATATTAAGTCGATGTTAGGATAGGTTAAACTCGGCTCATTTTGGCCATGAGCGCCCTTAGGGTTAGCAATTTAGCATACACTTGTGAGAACCTCTGATGGGAAATAAGAAGCTCGATTTCACTAATTCTTTGAAAAATAATATAATATAAGAAAAATGAGACAGTTTTGATGTGGACTGGTGTTTAGTGAGTTGGGTGAAGGCATATCAGTAAGGTTGGATTCACTAGTCCCTACAGGAAAGGAAGGAGCATGATCAAAAAGAAAAGAAAAAAAGAAGAAGAGAGAGTGAACGAGTTATCATCCCCTTGTTTGGTATCACCCAGTGGAAATGAAAGAAGGTTTCCCTTCTTTTGTTTGGTTTTATCAAAGAAAAGAATGAAAATGTATGTAAATGAATAGAGATGTATGTAAATTTTGGTGGGAACCACAAAAAATTCTCATTTCCCTCCTTTTTCCATCCATCAACCATGGGATGCAAATTTTGTAAGTCTAATGAAAAATGCATCCTTTGAAATCCTTTCCTCCATACATACCAAATTAAGAAGGGATTAGTACAATACTTCCCTTCTTTCCTTTCCTTTCCACTAAAAAATGGTATATCAAACAAATCATTATTGTTTAGTATGAAAGAGAGGAAAGGAAAGGAAGAGATACAATAGAAAAGAAAAGAAAATAAAAGAAAAGAAAGAAAGAGAGAAGTGGAAGAATTATCAATTCCTTATTTGGTAACACCTAATGAATTCCCTTTCTTTCCATTTCTTTGTTTGGTTTAATTAATGAAAAGAATAGAAATAAATGTTAATAGTATTAAATGGATAAAAGCATACGAGACCCACTTACTTTTTTTTTTTCCTTTCCTTCCCAATTCTCCAAAAAAGGAAGGGGTGAAAAATTGTATGACCCATAGATATTTCATCCATTCAAATATCATTTCTCTTTCACCGTCAATACCATACCAAACAAGAGATAATGTTCAATAAACCCCCATTTTCCTTCCCATTTAGTATACCAAATAGACCAATTTACATCCATCCAAATCATTTCTCTTCCACACTCAATACCATACCAATCAAGAGATGATGTATAATCAACTTCCATTTTCTTTTTCTTTCCCTTCGCATTTAACTTACCAAATAGACCCTTGTCACAACCGTCCCAAAAAATGTTGGTGAAAATTAAGAAAGTGTGGGAGTCGCCACCAATCATTTTTTTAATTAAAAGAATGACGCAATTGCAAATCTTAAAAGCAGTTTACACATCAGAGTTTTAAGTTCGGGGGTTGATTATGGATAGGAAATATATTAACACCCTACACCATTCGTTCTAAGAATAATTACCTATTTAATCTAAATTATCTGCTTAATTAATGAAATTAGTCCTATATTATTTTATTTGAAAATTTTTATTTTATTTTATTTTATTTTTACATGTCTCATTTTGTCGATATATTATCAAAGATAATAAATGACTAAGATAGAGAATGAGCGATTAAATAGTCATTTTCTATGAAACAAATTAAAATCCCACAACATGTGGTGTGAAAGTGATGAATCAAAAAAATTATTTTTTCATGAAAAAATATTTTGTAAAATAAGTGACCAAATAAAATATTATTTTAAGAGAAAGATTTTAGTTCAAGAAAATATTATTTTCTAAAATAAATGGCCAAATAAATTCTTATTCAAAATCAAGAAGATATTTTTGGGTATAATAAGATTTTTTTTGTAGTGACTTCCAAAAAGATTTTTATAGAAATAAAAACTTTAACTCGCCACAATAAAAAAGTTAGGATGCATAAATTTGTTCACATTTATTTTAATTTTATAAAAAAAAAATTATTTGTTTTAATTATAAAAATTAGACCCCACCAACACACTTGGTATGATCCAATAAAATAACCTCAAGACTATTAACTAGAATTTAGTTGATTGACACCCTGATCTTCTCATAATTTTTTTATCGACCAATTTAAATGTTAATTTTTTAGACGCATGGAAGGAAGATATTTATATATATTTTGTATAATTAACAGATAATAAGAATAAATAAACAAACACATGGACACATGATAAAATAAGTACATGAGCAAATTAATAGGCGATATAAGAATTTTATTAAAAAAATTTTAAAATCCCACTAATACACTTGGCAAAACTAAAAAAAAAAATATTCTTCACTTTTATAATGTCAAAACTCAGTCGTCATTACAACTAAATCTTAATTATTCCATGTTAAAATCTTTACCACTTATCAATTAAAAATTAACAGTACAACATATATAATCAAGCAATAAAAGAAAGAAAAAGAAGTAAAATTAGTAAGAGAAGGAAAGACTGGATAACCTGGTATATAACAATTGAATTTCTATTGCCCTTCAGTGACATAGAAGTCAACAATAGAACAAGAAACAACATTATAGCAAACAGGAAGGTTTAAGAGAAGAAAGAAAACAAAAGGGGTTGAGCCATGTGTGGCGCAAGTGCGACATTCTACCAACGTGCATTGATGCTGCCAATTCGCAGCAATTTACATTTGAAGGAGAGAGTGAACAGAGCACCACGTGATGCTCTTACTGTAGGCAGCCTTGTGATTATCTTTATTAACCAAGAGTCAAATGGAATCTATCATCACAATATGGTGAAAAAAGAAAACTAACGAAGCCACATACCTAAAGAAAATATGAGAAATTTGAAAGTTAGATAGATGAAGCCTATATAGTCCTTTTTCTTTTTCTTTTTTTTTCAAAAAATAGTAACAAAATATACAATCACTCTAAAACTAAGAACAACTCATAGTATAACTTTTTTTAAAAAAATCTTTTTTTTTTTATTTACAAAATTCGAACCTAAAACTTTTTATTACCAAGAAAATTTTAATATCGTTCACTCTACAAACAAACTTAATTTACTTCCACTAAATCAAACCCACTTGAGTCTATATAGTCTTTATTTACCTCTTCCTTCTGCAGCCGACAACATTCTCAACTTTTCACTCTCTATTTTTGGTTCAAAAAGCCGTCCTGTGTTTAAAAAGAATTGCTTGTACTTGAAAAGAATTGTGTATGCTCATAAAAGTTATATCTCTCTCAATTAATTTTGTTACAATTTTTTTTATTTATTATCTGTAAATCAAAGAGTAATCTTAGGTAATTTAGAATTTGATTTAATGATATTAAAAATCTTAATATATATATTTTTATTAAAAATCTTTAAATTATGAATAAACTAATAATTTAAAAATGTGATATTATTAAAAATTTAGTACATATTTAGTCTAAAAGTTACTAATTATTCTTATTAATCCTTTTAGTTGTTAAGATTTCATATTAAATATTTTTTAATTAATTTTTTTTATAAAAAATCACATCTAAATATTTGATTTATTATTTTATTTTTGACACAAATTATTTTTATTTTCATTTTTCAATATTGGACTTAGACTTTTCTTAGTTTTTTCTTTTTTTATTTTTTGACGGATTGAACTTAGATTTGACTAATTCAAAACTAATAGTAGAAGTCCAAAAATCATCTAAACAAATTTAAGTACCAACAACCCTTAAGCTTTATTTTTGCCTTTCAGACTTAAATTCATCCTAATATAATATGTAAGTTAAGAATTTCAAAAATTATATTAATTATCATTATTTTTTAACATCAAAATCAATGATTCATAATTCTATGAAAAAATATTACGTGAAAATGAAATGGTGAAATTAACATCTTCCTTAAGTTAAAGTAGAACACAAATATAATATTAGCTTAAAGCGGAACAAAAATTATCACATATGTACTGTCAAAAGTGGAATCTTAAGTTGGCGCATTAATTGCCTATTAATATAGGTTACTTTTCTAATGCATTATAATATTTTGGATTTTTTGTGACATTTATTAAGGATTTAAAATAATTTTTTATGAAAAATAAAATATTTAATATATTAAAAATTTTAAAAAATATTTTTTATACCAAATTTTAAAAAATATTAATATTTTTATATTTAAATTATGGTTTTATTAATGTGTGTTTTGAGAATATATGTTAAAAAATAAAAAAATATTTCTTACTATTTATTAATTACTTAAATAAGAAAATATTAAATACCTTTAAATTTTTAAAATATTAAATACATTAATTTTTCATTTAACAATTTCTATTTTTATTTTCTTAAAATGTGTAAAGACATATGTTAACAAAACTCTTTAAATTATTTTGTATATATTTAGTTAATTAAGATTATTTTGTATTTTTTTTCTTTATTATAATCATCAACATGTATGCACAAAATATCAATAGTAAAAATATTATAAAATATTCATAAACTGATTTGATAATATATTATAAAATTACCCATAAACCTTCATAAAAAATAAAATAAAATAAAATTACCCATAAATATAATTGTAGAAAGGATTTACATATATAAAAGTGGAAGTCAAGATTAATGGAATTATAACAGTAGTGTTTACTTTTCGAGTCTTCAAAATAAAGCTTTAGCATCAAATAGTTACTTGGTTAGTCAATTGGCCAATTTGTAGTCATGATCATTCATTCAGAACCGAAAGCAACAAGTGTTGGGTATTTGCATCTTCATTGGAAGTTTTTTAGTTTTCCATTTGCCATAGTTGCCGTTAGTTGGAGTCAAGTCTATATGTCATTATGTTCGGGGTCAATACGTACTTATTCATCCGTGAAACAAATTCTTTCACTGCCATTTGTTCATGGAGATATTTATTTCCTCGTATAAAGAAAAACAAAATAAGGATGTTTCCTTGTAATTGAATCGACTTCATTAATGTACGGCTAGTGACGATAAAGATGTCATCATCATTCTTACATGGTGTAAACGTTCGTTTTGGAATTAAGATGCAGAATTTAGGTGCATCAAGTATAGTGTCATAAAGCATACTTTTACAAGTATTCCATTCACACCCACAAAATTGACTTACATTAAAAAGGGAAATTATTTGGAAAAAAGTAGCTCTCTTATATTATGATTCCAAAGCCACAGAAATAGGTAAATGTTGAAAGTGCCAGTTGATTCAAATAGTAAAATCTTTTATATGTAGAGATTTGGAATAAGTTTCTGCCTTCAATTAATAAAATGAAGATTTTAAAAAAAGAAAAAGATTATTTCATAATGAATAACGCCAACAGTCACACTTATTGGGGGGGGGGGGGACAGAGAGAAGCTATATATATATCATGTTCCAAAATTAAGTTAAAAAAAATGTCGGAATCTAACTTACTAGAATATATAATGATCATTAAAAAAGAAAGACAATTTTATTTTTAATATACTGGGGATCAGACTTGTGATTCTATTCACACTGTACCTATCTCAAATTCTCAGTCTTTTGAATTATGATTGGAAAGTTCTAATGTGGACTACATCCAGTTCATATGGGTGATTCCAACTTGGTTACTTCATTTTGAATAAAAATTTTCATTTGAAGTGTCGAAAAAACATTGTAAGATCTTAACATAAAATCAATTAATATTAAGTGGAGTGACTTAATATATATATAAATCATATCCAAAAAATTGAGGTAGATAATATGAAATTCTTAACACCACTTTTCACATATATTTGAATGGAACAGACGATTGAAAAGTCTAGCAAAATAAACGATAAAAAAGATTAACGGAATAAGCGATAGAGATTAAATCTTAACTTTGCATATTTTTTTCATTTAATACATATTAGTGCCGCCCGTAAAAGTTTTTTATAAAAAGAAAAAAAATAGTTTGGCACCCCTAAACAATATGATATTTTTTTCTTTGCCCCCAAAGCAAACTATACACTTTGCATTGCAGAAAACGTTCATTCTTTTAACTGGACAACCAAAGCTATTTTAAATCTGTCAATCAAAAGATATTATTTTCTTTGATCAGAAATTGATGGGGAAAATAAGATGAATGGAAAAATAATTAAAAATGGATGACATTTTCGTTCTGGATTACATTGCGACGTACTATATATTCGGGTAGGTTATATATATCTTCTACCTCTTTGGTTTCTATCATTTTCAATATCACGAATACACAAACGAGGGTTTTCATTCAAATATTTTCTATCTTCTTAAAAAGGATTTTAATGTTTTATTAGCGCATGCCAAAATCTAAATGAGTGTGTATGTATTTGAATATTTTGGACTCTTCAATAAGATCGATACTCTATCTTTATAAGCTTCAGTCAAGTTCAATTTACAAAATAAACGTTTATATACTTAAGAATCTAAAATCTTTATCTTCTTTAGCATTCAGTATTTATCAGAAGGTATGATAAATTTATATACTTAAGGATATCAATATATATCACTATTCGTACAATAAATAAAAAAAAAGTAAAGTTCTTTTCATATAGTTCAATTATCAATTTAATTCTTAATGAATAGGCTTTCGAATCCAATATCACATCATCTAAACTGACAAAGGGAATGATAAATTGAGATACTCAACGTTCTTATACGCATTATATTTTGTGTCATTCTTAAATACTGATTGGATATTGTCGCTTTTATACATCGATCAAGGCATAGTGCTACTCCATTTTAGGTCCAACTATGCAATAAATTTTTTATTTATACAGTGGGAGAAAAAAATAGTTAACATTGATATAAAATTAGTATTGAGTTCTATATTGCAAAAAAAAAAAAAATGTTTATTAGGTACTCAGTTGAGAACTGATTTTACCTATTGTCAAGCATTCAAATGGTAGAAATAGTATCTATTGGGAGCACTTGAGATTTTAGTAGAGTTTGTTTCACACTTTTTTAAGATACAACTTCTCAAGCCATCATCAAAATATATTTAAAAGTAAATTTTTTATCATCTCTAGACAACCAGCATGGTCTGAATCAAAGTAGTCAACAACATCTGAAGTACTAAATCTAGTATAACTTGCTCTAATATCACTCATAAAATAAAACACTATACAATTATGCTTATTCTAAAACTTAGAACACCACGATAAACAATAAACAATTACCTACTACTTCTTGAAGATATTTTTAAGAATTAACTTCAAATATCCCTAAAAATGAACGTACACATGTGTGCACTTAAGAAATAAGATCTTCCTCACCTTGCTCCTTGCCTCTCTGTCTTGATGGAGCAGTCAATAGTCAAATACGTAATGTATGAGAGAAGAGAGGATCCTTGCCTCCTAGTTACACTTAATTAAGAAACTAGCAGTTTTAGTTCCACATATCGTGGCCCCAAACTATAAGGCCTTACACATACCCAGCACAAAACTCAATGTTTAGTTGAGTTTTTCATCTCAACCATTTTATCACAATATAATAATTAGATCCCAAAAAATATTAGACTATCATTCAACTGAAACAAGAAAATAATCAATCATATAATAACCCATATATATAAAAATTCTAATTCTAATTCTAACAAGAACACCAGCTATAAATTCACATGTTCTCAAATTCAAAAGTAAAAGGACAAACTTAAACTGGTGGGCTGGAAAATCTTTCCTGAAAGATGTGGACGAATTACAGCCACCCATTTTATTGCAGCTACTGTTCATGGTCCAAAATTGTGACAATTATATGTAAGAACAACAGATATTTTTTCACATATTGAGACATGAACAGACTGACTTTCACGGTCCAAAATTGTAAAAAAATAAATAAATTATAATTAAGAACACGAATTATATATTAACTGTTGAATAATTAGGCTGAAGAATAGGGAATAAGAAAAAGAAATAGACGATTGTAAATTGAAAATATTGTTAAAAAATGTGATATGATATAAAGTGATATGATGTGATATAAAAGATAAATTAAATAGTCTTATTTTTATACCAATAGTAGACTCTAGTCTTAATTAAATATGAAAATAAATTAAAAAATATAAATAACAAAATAAATTCTAAAAAATAATTTAAGATAATATAAAATATTCTAAGATATAATAATAATATTATGAAATATTTTTTAGATATTCTAATATTTCCTTTCAAGTTAAAGTATGTTATAATTAAACACATGAAAATAAACTAAAAATAATCTAAAAAGTAAATTTCAAAATCGCGGAGAAACACTATAGAAAGGGGCATCATTGTAAGTACAAACAATGAAGAACGAAAGAGGAGCGAAAGAAAATATAGTATGCCAATGGAAGCCAAATTGTGTGAGCGAAGCCAATAGGTTAAAATTGCATTTAGGATGGAATCAAACTACATTTGAGAAAAACTACAACGTGAACAGAGTCAAAATGTATTTGGGACGAAACTAGAACGGAGGCAATAATTCGAGTTGGAACATTGGAGACAATCTTTTAGCCTAGAACAATAGAAACATAGCCAATCTTTTACATTGCATCATACGAAAGACTGGAACAATGAAAACAGAGCTAATCTTTCAAGTTAGATCAAACAGAACTAATTGACAAAACTTATCAAAGATGCTATTGGAGACACTGGATCAGGCAGAATTGATCGGAGGCTAGAGTAACAGAAACAGAACCAATCTTTCATGATGAATGAGATGAAATTGACAAAAAACGCAATAGAGGAGTAACTCTAGCAACAAATCGATCAAGACTAGAAGAAAACATATCAAAACTCAAAAAGAGGAGTTTGGGAGGAGACAAAGATAAAGAAAATAACAAAACTATATTTGGGTTTGAAGGTAGTGAATAACGATTCTAATAAATTCTATGATCTCTACACACCGAAAATGAGAAATTCTCCTTAAAGTTTTTCCCTTCTTAAGGTGAATATCATGATTCTGATATTATGTTAAAGAATTAGGTTTAAGGTTAGAAAATAAAGAAAATAAAAAGACAACTATAAACTGAGAATATTATTAAAAGATATGATATGATATGATATAATGTGATACAAAAGACAAACTCAACAATCTTATTTATATTAATAATAAACTCTTAATCTTAATTATATTAAATAAAGAAATAAATTAAAAAATATAAATAAAAAATAATATTAAAATATTATCTAAAATACAATAATAATATTATGAAATATTTTTCACATATTTTAACATTAAAACATACACAAACTCAAAAGATAGAAGGACAAAAGTAAAAGTACATACTTAAACCGGTGGGTTGGAAAATATTTACTGTGGGATGTGGGATATATACGAATAGATCTACCACTTTATTCAAGCTTCTATTCTTGTTATGATTCTTTCGCATTAACACTTCATTTACAAAGCACTACTTCTGGGAAGCTTATTTACCTTATGTTTGGATTTTTTTATAAATGAAACAAAATAAAATAAGTGAGAATGAATTAAAAAAAAAATATAATTAATTTTTTTATTTAAAAAATTAATAAGAAATGAAACATAATTTCATTAATTTTGTTTAAGAATTATATTGTAAAAAATAGAATAGAACGATTATAATTTGTAATATTATATCGTTGCAATAAAATAAAATATAATGTTATAATTCTCATATTTTATTGGGTGTGGATAAAAATTAGATGACACCTTTATTTTATTTTTATTTAATATGTTGGAATTGATTAAAAAATAAAATTAAAAATTTATGATAATTTTAGGTGAGCATAGAGCATACTTTTTTTTAATGATGGAATATCTATTCTTAACTAATCATGCGTTATAAGTCATTAAATAATTTTAACTATGACAATAATTACTTTAAAGTTAATTTTTTAAATAAAGCATTAGCACATAATTTAATAACATGCAGTTTGAAAATTTTTACATTTATAATAGAAGAAAATTAATCTCTTTTTGTAATTGAAAGAGTATCTATGCCATTTATAATAGAAGAAAATTAAACTCTTTTTGTAATTGAAAGAGTATCTATGCCATTTTCTTGGAAATGAGTTTTTTCTTTCCAACCACTTAAAATAAATGACTTATTCCAATTTCCATTATTTTTTTATGAGAAAGAAAAAAGATTCATTAAGAACAGAACCTAATGACACTTATAAATTGAAAAAGATATATCAGATCTAAAAAATAAAAAATAAATACATTCTATACACTGAATTAATTAACGATCTGTATTTCTGTTCTTTGTTTGAAGACTATCGATGTCTAAGTATTTTTCATTTCAGAGACTAATACAAAAAAGTGTTACAGCTTAAAGAGTATATTATGTTTTCTCTCAAAATAAATATGAAAATCTTTTCACCTATAAAATCATCAAGAAAAGAACAACTACAAGAAGAAACTAAAACACCATAAAAAAGAACAACAAAAATAAAATTAAAATTACAAAATCTTCTATTGAAAGAAACAAATTTAAATAAACATACTCAAGATCTAATAGATCTAAATTATTTATTAAAAAAACACAAAAATAAAAGAAGAAAAGATAGTGAAACTATCACAAAAAAAAAAAAGAAAATAACAGCCTCCATTCCTACACCCTAAAAAAAAAAAAAGATCCGAACAAAAAAAGAAAAGAAAAAGAGAGAGAATTTCCATTATTTTTCCTTGCATTTCCATTCAATCAAACGTGCACCCACTACTTCCATCTCAAACTTGCAACCAATTGTAAACCAGTGTAATTTAATTCCATTGGAAATAAATCTACTTCATCTTAGTCTAGTCTACCACCACACTTCTATTTAAAAAGAAAAAAAACACTTGCATTTTCTACGAGCTAAAATGTAACTAACTGGTCCAACCGAAAGTCATTTTTAAAAAATTGTATATAGTTCAAAATTCAATATTTTGACTCTTTAAATTTATTAAATTATGTAATGTAATTTGATGGTCAAATTATTAAATCTTAAACTACACGAGAGTATAGAAGAAGGAAGTTTATTATATTTTAACCTTATTTACAAGCCAACAGCCACATTTTAATTAAACTTATCCCTAACAAATTAACCAATAGCTACTCGCCAGCTGGCAACACTCCCATATAAAGCAACTCCAGCTCAGCTTCAGTTGCAGCCGCCTTTCTTGCGCGAGCCACCGTTCACAGCCTTAGACGTCGGCGCGTCACGCCGCTTAGCAGTGACTCTCACCGGCGGCGGCTCATCGGAGCCTATCTGGTTCGGGAAGTTCAACAAAGCCTTCGAGCCGCGTATCTCGAACGCGGCTCGATCATAAGCCAAAGCAGCCTCCTCAGCCGTTTCGTAAGTGCCGAGCCACATCCTCGCGCCGTTACGAGCCGGGTCGCGAATCTCAGCCGCGAACTTTCCCCACGGTCTTTGCCTCACTCCTCTGTAGTGCGTTCCGCAACTCTTCTTCTTCTTCTTCTGCGGCAAAACGACGGCGTTTAAGTCCTCGTTTTGGTAAACGAGAAAACTGCTTTCGTGTGTTGGTCTCGCTGTGATGTCGTTTGGTTCCGGTTTTGGTGTTGTGTAATCGTATGGAGACCAACCGTGTGAAACGGCGTCGCGGAGGGAGTTGAAGACGATCATGTCCTCAGCGTCGTCGATTCTAAATGGCAAGTCGCTCCACTGCTCGGTTAAGTTAGCATCGGTCATTTTGTATTCAGTTCTGAGAAAAATGAAGAGGGATTCGGGGGGGATTTTATAGTGGAGCGAAGCACAGTGAATTGGGTGAGGTCCACTGAATTGGAATAAGAGTTGTTGTTGAACTGTCATGATTTTTTGTTTTTAATCTAGGATTTTTCAATTAATATGAATTTTGTTGATTTTTTCTGTTTAATGTTATTTGTGAATTTCATTATTTGGCACTTTGAAAGTGGAAAAATTGGGTGAAAACTGAAAATGAATTAGTGTTAGTGTGCAGTGTGAACAATTATGTCAAGTGACTAATGGACCATTTATTTACAGAAAAAGGCAGTGTTGTGTACACTTACACATTGTTGTCTTGACTCTTGCGTCCACCAATTGGTCTTTTTTTTTTTTAAATGATGTTTATGTATATTATATATGAATGAACAGGGAATACGAGTTTAACTGCACAAAATTAGAGTATAGCTAAATTGAGTACAAAAATGCAACCAATAGCACAAGTATACAATATTGGATGTGCAAATAATTATGTTATTTATTTTGTTGACGAAATTTAAAATCTATTAAATTTCAAGAAGATAATTGAGTTGGAGTAGTACTATTTACAGAATTCTTGTTCTAGTATATCAGGTAGAAGAAGAAGAGCTTAAGGAGCATAGAGAATCAGTGAGATTGAGAGGAAGAATTGTAATACCGAATTAAATTGATGAATGTACAGAGAGTATACTATTTGTAGTTAACATGATAACTAGTAACCTTTAACTACAACGTAACCATTTATCTGTATTGGAAACTAACTTCTAATTATTTTTACCAATCCTAAGAGGCCATGCCTGCTCACCAGGCTGAGTAATATGTATACTGTAACATGCCTCCTCAAATTGAGGGTGACAAGAATTCAAGGCATGTGACCCTGAGTTAATTCCATAGAAGAGTAAAGCGAGTAATTGTCAGAGGCTTAGTTACAACATCTATAGTTTGATGTGTTAGAAATTTTATACTCGTACGAATAAAATTAATAAATTTATCTTTAACTTTAATTCATGATATATATATATATTAATCAATAATTAAAATTTAAAATATAAAATTATCTCATATAAAAAAAATTATATTTTTGAAAAATATCATAAAAAAAGGTAATAAAATTTTTTTGTTATCGTAAAAGAAAGAAATTATTCTTATTTCTTATATGACAAAAAATTCTTACAATTTCAATGAGACAATCATAATATATATGTGATAAAAATAAAATTTTTCATTGTATTTATAATATGAGTTAACTTACTTGATAATTGTTTAACAATATATATTTTTAATATTAAAATTATAATTTATTATGTTTCAACGTAAGTAATTTTGATAATTTTTTGATTTGTTAATTCATTTTTTAAACAAATTATTTATTAATTTTTTTATTTTGTAATAGATTCTGGACAATACAATAAAATGATTAATATTATTAGTCAAGAAAAAATATATTCTAAGAATAACTAAATTAGGACAACTGAAAAGTAACCACGTTAAATTTTAACTTAAAATATCTTAAGATTATTTTAATTATCTTATATTAAAAGCTTATATATCTCTTGTGCAAAAAATACTTTTATATATTTTTTTAAAATATAAATATTATATATATATTTTTTAAAGATGTATAATTAAATAAAAAAATATAATAAATAATATTAAATATTATATATATATATATATTATTTACGATAAAAATATCAAAATTAATGTGTATTTACCATTATCATAAGAGCCACGGTGTAAGAACAGGTGGAATGAGCGTGCATTGAAAGTAGCAGAATAGAAGGGCACGTGATACGAGAAGTGAGGGAGACAAGATACAAATTGAAAGATTGGCGGCAGCAGCACGGGAGAAAAAAATTAGAAATGAGTAATGTTATTTATCACAAATTATCATTTTACGAATTTAATGAAAGATAAAATACACGGTAAGTATTTATTAAATAATTAATAATATTATAAGGTAAAATATAATTATCTATTAACCGTAAGAAATACAATTTACAATTGTGTCTTCGCGAGTCGTTCAATGAAAATAATTTCGTAAGATTTAATATTTTTCATTAGAAATAAAAGGGATGCACGCCGCTCGAGGTTAAAGGAAGCACAGAGCGGCAACGTAAACGTATCGAGAGAAGGAGAAAAGGCGTAGAGTTGAAGAACAAAAGGAGACGTGTAACGTGTAGCACGGATCATATTTTATGATTTTTTTTTCTTAATATATGATATTTTTATTATGGATAATTAATTTTATTTTTTAAAATTAAGATTTATTTTAGATAATTTAATTTTATTTGAGATATTTTTTATTTATTTTATAATTATATAATATTAATAATTATTGATCTTTAATTATTATGTAATTTAATATTTATTGATTATCTTATAATTAATTAATAAATTTAAATTTATATAATTTAATCATATATTTAATTCTTGTAGTCTTAAGCGTAAGTAAAACAATAATATTTAATATTTTTGTGATCTAAGAAGTAAATAATTTATGTTCGTTAAATAATTTATGTCATAATTTGAATATGTATATTATTTTAAATGAATTATGTCATTAATTAAATTTTAATAATCTTTAATAGTGATCAAAACTTATAATTGTAGACATTCAATAAAACAAAATTAGTTTTCATTCAAGTTAAATTCATCTTTACATGGTTAATGGTGGATTCAAGTCTTAGAATTATTTTTTAATTATTATTGTATTTTAATTTGAGTTATTTTATTTAGATTTATTATTTAATTTTAGTTTTAGTTTAGTACATAATTTATATTTTCAGTTTAATTAAATAAAATAAAAATATTTTTTTATTTTTTTTTAAAAAAATTAATTTAGTTAGATATTATATTTTAGTTAATCATGTCACTCTTTGTGAATACGACACCATTGTATTTGCTAAAATATTACATTGATTTTATGTACTTGTAAGTAAAAGATAATTTTATTACTTGAAAATTCTTTGTCACTACCCATCATAGAAAACCCATACACAAGGCCCATAAACTTAAAACAACATTATCCACATGAGTTTAAGTGTTTATAAGAGTCCAATCACAAAATTGATTACAAATGAATTAAATCATTAGATTCTCTATAACATTTGACATTCAATTAATATAGGTTTTAGAAAATTGGTGACTATGCTAGTCTACACATATTAAAATTTTTTTTTTAACAATCTCTTACTTGAACAACATAGACACTTAATTTTAAAGAAAACAACTTTTTAAAATAATGTGGCCACAAGAATGTCAACTATGAGCAACTACTTCCAACTATCGATCCAAAATGGATTTCCAAGCACCTAAACAATGTATAAAATCATACTCAATAGGAGTACTAATATCATACATAAAAGATACTTATAACTCAGTGACCTAACTAAATGTAGAATGTGGGTCAAACAGAAAGCACAATAAAAATTACATGTCAAAAGTGTAATCAGTGTGCAATTCCTTACAAAATAACCAAGGCATCTACTAAGGATGTCTATTGAAATTTAACAAAATATCTCAATAAAATATCTCAGTACATCGAATTAAGACCGAGTACTAAAGTCTCCAATAGTATGTCATATCAAGAGTGCACAATAGTTAATAACATATGACAACAAAGTTTTAATAAGTTTCAAGACAATATAATGGTAGTGTATACTCTCCTACTAATCCAACATATCAAAACAAAACAACAATAATGTTTATAGTGAGATTATCAGCTCTGTGGCAGAGTATTCAATGTGAGTCTAAAACTCACAATCTCTCTTCAACAACACAAATGCCAAAATAGATATAAACACAATATTACAAAGTTATCCAAAATGTAGTCATAACAACAAAAACAATATTAAGCTAAATATATACAAAATTTACTAACCATATATTCTCACAAAATTACTTCATTATCAACTACAAACTCTGCTTTCACAATTGAGAATATCATAAGTGTTCATATGACACTTTATAACAGGTCAACTTCTTTATATCATCATAAATACAAAACCACAAAAGAATTTTCACAAATATGATAATCTACACTTCACAAAACTATAATGACTACTTAAAAGACTTAACAATATATAAGTGAAAACAAAATCTCTAATGTCTTACACATATTATGAGACCACTTGTAAGTTTTTAACAACTTACTCAAAACTCAAGTATCACAATAGCAAAAAATAATAAATACATTCACACTTGAGCACAAAATTAGATTACCAGTAGCGGAAACACATGAGACTTATACTTAACTACTATTAAAACATAACCAAAAGACAGTTTCCAACTCCACTATAGTAAACATTAATGTGCAACAAAAACACAAACACATTTCAAAAATTTATAATAATATGTGTCTTGTGAGACAATCCATCAATATAGTATGATTTAAAATATTTTTATGCCTTAGATACAAAATGACATCACCAAAATTTTTCACATGGCAGAAACAATTTAATATAGAATGTTGTCTCTCAATTAACAACAATAACAATATTGGTCATCAATATATAACTAGAAGAAAAGCACATTAATAACAAATTTGCTCCCACTTACTTATGGAAATACTCATTGATGTAAACAACACCAAAATCAATATTAAACAATAATACCTAACAACTCGTATCAAGTCAACTTAACTTACACTTAGGCATTTAATTGTCTCTAATATTAGGCTTCATATAATTGTCTCTAATATTAGGCTTCATACATAGCAAACTTCAAAAATTTACAATAAGTATTTCAAAAAGAACAACAGTTGCAAAATTGCTTTCTTCTTATAAGAAACGAAAAGCTTCAATTCATATTGATTGTCATATAATTTACAAAATCAACATATAAATACATAAGAATTAAGCATACACATTCTTTTACTTCATTCCAAAAGAAACAAAATTTTCTAAAGTGAATGCCATATGTACAATAAATTTAACTCAAAATATATTCATCACAAATTTTTTGTACTATCAACAAAAAAGAAGTTTTTATAAAGTTGAATTGATTAGCACAATAATTTGGGCTCAAAAAATAATAAACCCTCACAAAATGATTAAACCACACTTGGAAGAATGCTTCCTTCACAACAGTACTTGAATGACTTTAATCTCAAGTTTTTTTTTTGAGAAAATTAGCAAAACTAAAATTCCTTTGAGTATCTTGACATTTGAATAATATAAAAAGCAATATTCAAAGTCGCCATTTCAAAATCCTAAGTTAATAACAAGAAACTTTAGCCAACTTTATTATCTCAAAATAATTATCATTATCCTATCGACAAAAATAATATTTCCCAAATTGTTAAGACAATACTTATTGCAAAATTGGTTCAACAAGCTAGTGATTTAACATAGCACAAACAATGGTACAAAAAAAAATTGTTAACTTTAGACCTTCACAAGCTAATTAAGATTTCAGCATGTCTTATTCAAGACTAAAACATATTAACACAACATGACAACTATAAGGAGTGCACTATATTACAACACACTTTAAGAGACTCAACAATGTTCTCAACAGGTCCCAACAGGCAATAACAAAGCGATGACAGATACAAAAGTTAGAGAAAATTATGCATTAAAATATTTATTATACTTAAGCAACCATAATTATATTAGTTTTCCTTTGTTCAATTAACTAGGCAATTAATTGAACTAGAGTCCTTTCATTATTGCAATCTCGCCTAAGGATCCCTGATTACAATATACAAGTCTCTCTCACTTGATAGAGTAAAATAGTTAAACCATAATTTATGCACAAGTAGTATTTTTCAAGATTTTCAAAATAAATATTTGAACTATTTTCTCTATCACACAGATGATTATGTCAAATAATGTCATATCGAAGGGTATGTCCATTAATTACACAACCCTACATTAATTGTAATCCATTCAATGTTATTAAGAATATATATATATATATATATATATATATATATATATTACAAAATTACATGTCCAAAGAACAAAATTGAATTACTACAGAATGCCCAATTATCTCATTCGTTAAGTTTTACAAAACAATACAAACATTCAAGGTTGCTTAAATCAATTCAATAAAACATTTGACAATGAGTAACATTATATAATCCCGCATAAATCACAACAATTTGGTCGCATGTCATTAATCCCGCATAAGGGTCGCGGATTACACTGAACAAGCAAACTCTCATAAACCATTAAATATCATGCCCCTAAAGCTAGTATCGAAAGGATACTGAAAACTTTAAGAGTACAATCATTTAATGTATTCAACAAAACATCATAAATCATATTAATAAAAATAAACTAATAGAGTAAGTGCATTATTAACATAATTTCTAATGAAAAACACAACATTATTAATAATACAACACTTTGCTGCAATTGGTCCCGCGAAGGCGAGCTCACAACTACACAAAATGCCCAAAACATTTACAAATATTCTAGATGAAACTCTTAGAGATCAGATCTCATAAGATTTACAAAGCACAATACTGGTGTTACAATAGGTGAGCATATAACTACAAGAAACTACAATAATCAATGACAAATTTGCTTATAGAGTTCAAGAATTTTCATGCCACATCAATCAGATAATTTTCACATTTTCATACATAATTGCGTATTATAAAATAGGCTTAAAGCGGGAAAAGAAAACCTAACAAATTTCTCCGCTTATGCAATTATGCAATATACCAATAATCATATTAGTTTTATAACTAACCTTAGATACTGTGTTGCTCATTCTTGTGTGTAAAGCCAACAAAAGTGGATGCTAACTTAATGTGATTCAGATGACTAGAACTTTATACAACTCTTACAAACGGCTCAAAGAATAAACATTTGAGTGCAACAATAAAATCTCATTGAAATAAACTATACTTCTCAATTTTATGAGATATATAAAACTTAATCACAATACTGACTTAATATAAACTTGTTATTGTCTTAAATGTTTCTCAATAATCAAAATTATTTTAAATAATATTATCATAATGTTCATATTGAAAAAAATTTATATAAATTTGTAATGGCACAATATACAATAAAATTAATCACATACAACTGTATTTTAATTCTTGATAATATATATCAAAGAACTTTAATATTGCCAATACACAAATGTCCAGTACCAAAACAATTATATGCAATACATGATATAATACCATGTTCTTATAACGACAAAATTATTTCAAGAATAACTTCCATAATCAGATTACACAATTTACAGAGTTCAACAAGCTCAACTAATAAAATTGATTTAGACAATTAAATTAGAGTAAAATATGTTTAAATAAATAAATTTTAATATGTTCAATCTTATTTAAATAACCCTTCCATAAAAAAATTCTTAACAATAATAAATGACACAATCAACATGATTTTCTTGACATCAAAATAATATATTTATCAATATCAATACTCTTTATCACACAAAATTTATTTAAATAATAAAATATTTAAAATTATCATTTTAATTATAAAAACAATAAATAATAAAAATACTGCACAAGGTATGTGAAAAAAAAAAAACTAACCAAGTTGGGTCGAATAACCACAAGTGATGTACAATTATCCCAAATAATAGAAATAAAAGGACATTAGGTGTACGAGGTGCACATCGCAACTTCTGCCTGTGATGCATATGCAGAAGAGCAATTTAACCTTTTATCTTATATAATAGCTTTTGATCAATAGTTTCGTATATCATGACCATATCGTCCGCAACTTCATAACATATGATTACGGGTAAGAATAGGACATGTTATGTCACATTTTGTCTTAAATAAGTTTAACTTATATCACAAAAATAAAGTTTGAGCTTGGCCTGTTAACTTGTAATAAGTCGATTTTCAAAACTTGACCTGATATTTTTAAAAGTTTAGCCTGATCTATAAGTCTATTTAAAGACTTACTTTGTAAAAAGGTCTTTAAATATGTTAACAAACCTACCTTTAAATAGACTAATAGGCTTTTATATAACTAATAGGCCTAAGCCTTGAAATAGGCCAACAGACCTAGATCTTTAAATAAGTTAACAAGTGTATGATTTTTAAAATATTACATTAAAAATCTAATATTCTAATTCAATAACATAAGTCTAACAAGTCTAATTATTCAACAATACAAAATTATAACAAAAATAATTGGTCTCAGGCCTCAAATTATCCAACAACATAACAATATAATTAGATAAATCCTCAAAAGGCCTCAAGCCTCAAATTATTAACATTAAAACAGGACCATGACACAAATTTAAAAGGACTCAAGCTTCAAATTATCCAACAACATAATAATATAATTAGATAAATCCAAAAGGCCTCAAGCCTCAAATTACTAACATTAAAACAAGACTATGACACAAATCTAAAAGGCCTCAGGCCTCAAATAATCCAATAAGCAGTACCACAGTACAAGTCCACAATAAATATCCAACAACAATATAAATAGCATAAAATAACAACAAAACCTCCCAAAATGTAGCGATAAAGGTGCAGCAATCAATAAAGAAGTTCAAATCTTCAAGGTGATGATCTCTTCATGTTCGTACACCTTCAAAATAAATAAAATAAATTGTTATTAGAGCATATAATAAGTTAACAACTATCAAATTAAGAAAACTTACGAGAAAAAGGACTATGTCAAAAGAAAAAGTTTGAACCTTTTCCTTTCTCTTCAATCCATATTTGTTACGAAGCCAATCCCCACCGCATATTAGTGCTTCAATAGATTCTTCATTCAACTTTGAACGATATTCATCAATAACTCTTCTTCCAGCACTAAATGTGGACTCTGAAGTCACTGTTGAGATTAGAATGACTAGTATATCAGCAACCATCTTCGATAAGATCTTATACTTTAAGTTATTATTCCTCCACCACTCCAAGGCACTAAAGGAGTTATTATCACCATCAGGAATATAAACACCTTTCTCAAGATAAGCATCTAATTCTGATTTCATTGGAGGAATTGCTTCCTTTTCACGCACAAGACTTATGATATGATCAAATCCAGTGATAATTGAATATTTAGGTACAAACAAGGAAGAGGAGTTGCTACTAGCAGTATTCACTTCACTAGAGGATGACTCTTCCATACTCAAAGTTATGTACTCACTATATAGTTCTTGCAATGAAGTCCGCACCTTGTTCACATTCTCCATGGCAACTTCTTTAGGCTTATATATCAAAGGAAAACATATATCAATAATATGAAATTTGCACCTAGGATCCAAAACACTTGCAATGGCCATTAATAGATTGCATTCCCCCCAATATTTATTAAATTTTATTTTCATAGGAATTGTCATTTCTCTCATGAAGAGATCTCCATCCTCCACAACATTATTAATTACTTGTTTTACTCTCCATACTTCTGCAAGATACAAATTTGCAGTAAGATACTCACTGACTGAAATTATATAAGTGACAAGATTAATCACTTCTAGAAGTTGACAAACCTTTTCAACTTTCTCCCAATCCTTATGTGAAGGTGCATAATCATAATGTGGCTCTCTTTCTTTGTAAGCTAGAAAGACAATCTTAAATTTCAAAGCACTGGACAACATCTGAAATGTTGAATTCCATCTGGTAGGACAATCAATAACAAGCTTCCTTTCTTTCAGTCGCTTCTGTTCAACCACATCACAAAAAGCCTTTAACCTTGAATCATTGTAGTTGATATACTTCACACTTTCACGAATATTGTAAATGACATCCTTAATCCTACTAAGTCCATCTTGCACCAACAGATTTAATATGTGTGCACAACATCTAACATGAAATAAAGCACCACCAAGGACTAACTTTGTGCTAAGTGATAAGTTGTCTTTGAGATTCCTCAGACATGAGTCATTATAAAAAGCATTATCAATAGATACTGAAAATACCTTATTTTCAATCCCCCATGCTTTCAAGCACTTAAAAATTGCATCAGTCACATCAATCCCACGCCTTGGAGCAGGCACTTTCACAAAACTCAAAACTCTCTTTTGAAGTTTCCATTCCGCATTAATGAAGTGGCCAGTGATGACCATATATTTAGCTACTTGATGACTTGATTTTTGCATATCCATAGTTAAGTTGATCTTGCCCACACTTTTCAACAATGCCTTTAATTTTCTCTTCTCTGCTTCATATATTGCTAAACAATCAGCCCTTACTGTTTTACGAGACATTTTCTGAAATTCTGAATTTGCATATTGGAAGCCCTACATCCAAACTTCATCCTCAACAATGTTAAAAGGATGCTCATGGACCATAATAGCAGTGATAATTATTTCCCTCATCTTCTCATTAGAGTACCTAATACCGGGACTCACAAATGGATTTGTTCTAGTTGAAGGTTGAAATGGAATGATTTGTTGCTTCTTGTGTGTACTCATTTGTAACTTCCTTTGAGTGCAACTCTCTGCATGTCTCCTTAGATGGCTAGTGTTATATCCCTTCCCACTAATAGATAGTTTTTGCTTACAATATTTGCAGGCAGCTTTCTTCACACCTCCAGTAACTTCAACTTCATCAAAATCATTCCAAACCGTTGATGTTTTTGGCCTCTTCTTCTTAATGACACAATCCTCACGCTCTTGATCATGGTGACTTGAATCTGTTGCTACACTTCTTTCATTGTTGCCTTCAAGTTGACTTGAAATTGTTGGTGCACTTTGATTAGTGTCAATGTCATTAATAGGTTCAGGAGTAGATGAAATAATTTCATTACTCTTAAATGGAGAAGACATCATGTTAACCTGTTTCATCATAGGTTAATTAAATTATAGCTAAATAGTATAGGCAACAATATTAAAAGTAACAAACAATGCAATGTTTGATTATAACAGTACCTATGTCACAAATGCATGCAATACCTCAGGCTAATTATAGCAGTAAAACTTGAAGTTTCAGAAATCTGCACATTGTAGAGTGATCTTGATACTAATTAGGGAATTCATTAATATCACACAAGTCAAATAATCCTTTAGGACCTTTACGAGATAACCATGCATTGTTTAACTACTGTACGGTTAGCCAAACTGTGAAGAATATCACTTAATATGAACATGGCAATAGGAGATGATTTAAATATCGCATTCGAGAACAAGATTTTGGTATTAACTGATTCAAATCCTAGCCAGGCCCAGTAATACTAATAGCTTCTTTTATGTTTTCCAATTCACTTCACTAATTGTTTCTATGCTATATATTCATGTTCTGATTCTGAATAAAAAAAGGAACTTTCAAAATAGAGAGAAGATGCAAGTAGTAAAAGAAATGTGCATGCTTTATGGTCATTTCTTTTACTAATTTCCAGATGGAGAATCCGCAGCTAATGTATATGATAGAATCACAGGTAATAATAAATCAAACTCAAAATTAAAGTAAGTAAAAGCAACCACTGATGTAGCAAAGTTTCATGTGGTAGCCAGATTTAAAATTACATCTATTTGTTTTGGAAAAAAAATTAAACTAATCTCATTTCCTTCTTGAGAGATTGAGAGGCAGAGATGAGAGATCCAGAGACGGAGACATACCTGGAGGTAGAATAGCGGCGCACGGGCTAGACGGTGGAGCAGCAGCGTCGCGGCTAGAGGGCTTCGGTGGTGGACGGAGACGGCGGCATGGGTCGCCACTGGCGGTCTGGTCTCTGCCTCTGATGGACGGGTACGACGCAAGAAGGGAGTTACAGGATGACGCAGGAAGCCAGGACGGGACGGCGCAGGAAGCCAGGAACCACTGAACCAGGAAGGAAGTAAGGGGCGAGCGGATGGACGACACAGGAACTAGGAAGCTAGGAAGAAGGCCTTACGACAGGACGGTGTAGGAAGGGACTAAGGGAGTAAGGGATTCAGAATGGGATAGTTACTAAGTTAGGTTTTACTTTTTATTTTTTATTAAAATTTAATTAAAAAATATTAATATATTATAATAAATTAATAATTATAATAATTATAATAATATATATTATATAATATTTAATTAAACAGGTCGGCCTATCAGACTTAAAAAACTTGTTAGATGACCTTAAGCCTAACCTGTTATACTAAATATGCTTTTAAAAAAGCTTTAACCTAACTTATTTGGTAGACAAGTCAGGCCAGACCAGGCCTCAGACAGGCCAGGTCACAGGTCCCTGACGGACGACCTGACCTATTTCCATCCCAACATATGATTCTATTTTGAGTGATTTATGAGAGTCCGTAACAGTTTCATGAATTTAACACATATGGGTATCAATAATTCCAAATGAACCTATCTCAAGTTCATAACCACCAATAGAAATATATATAAGCAAATGGCACTTCAAATATTAAAAGGAAGCTATTTACACGTGCTGGGTGTTGATACTCAATTTTGTCCATAAAATTTTTATTTGTGAATTAATAATTGTATTAAATGATGCTTTAGTACAATACACTAAATTCTTTTTTAAAGGTTTTATTTACCTATATCTTATTTTGAATTATAAATATATATAAATAATAAAAATAAAAAATATTTATAATAATAAATAAAGGACCTAACCCACTCATCCATCCACCCACTAACCCACTCATCCACTCACTCATCCACTAATCCACCCACTAACCCACTAATCAATCCACTCACTCATCCATCCACCCACTAACCCACTCATCCACTCACTCATCCACTAATCCACCCACTAACCCACTAATCCATCCACTCATCCACTAATCCACCCACTAACCCACTAACCCACTAATCCATCCACTCATCCACTAATCCACCCACTCATCCACTAATCCACCCACTAACCCACTCATCCACTCACTCATCCACTAATCCGCCCACTAACCCACTCATCCACTAATCCACCCACTAACTCACTCATCCACTAATCCACCCACTAATCCACCCACTAACCTACTAATCCACTCACTTATCCACTAATCCACCCACTAACCCACTAATTCATCCACTCATCCACTAATCCACCCACTCATCCAATAATCCATCCACTCAACCACTCCACTCACTCATCCACTCAACCATTCCACTCCATTATCACCCCAATCATCTCAACCACCCTATTATCTTCAACTACTCCTTCACAATTACTCCTCTATATAATCCTCACTCATCTTGAACTTCAGGATTTCCCACATTCTCATCATCTCCACCATCATCTCCATACCCAACTCATCATTTTCTTCTTCAAACTCATCACCTTCCATCATCAATATACACACATTCACTTCTCCACTCCAAGCTCTCCAACCTTCAACTTCATTTTCCATAACCTTCACCTCTCATCTTCACTTTCCATTAACAATCCCACACCGCAAACCACCACACCTACCACCCTCACCATCTTCCTTACCGTACCTTCCACTATCAACATCACAACCCCAATCATCAATCTCAAACAACCACCATCTTTCATCTTCACCTCCACCACCATATACCACTATCACTACCTTACTCCATAATCTTCATAATCACCTTCAACTCACCATACTCATTTTCAATACCATTATCCACAAACCTTTAACCACCATAACAACAAATAATCACAAAATACCACCTTACACCACCGACATCGTCGAGTTCTGTGCCGCATAGATCTGCTCCGCCAACTACCATAGGTTTTTCCGTTCTTGTGAGAATATTTTCTTTTGGTAAGTTAGAGTTAATCCATTGCTGACAAATTTGATTTTAAAAGTTTTAAGTTTCTCTCTTAATTAAAATCAATCAACCCACAACTATTTTCTAAAGAACTACGTGACTTTGAGTTCCTCATTGCACCCGAGGATACGTAGGAGCAGAATTCCAATTCTGTCAAGCCAAAAAAATAAATTTTCATAATTTAGTTGTTTCTTTTCTTTCTTTCCTTAAAAAATAAAAAAATAAAAATAAAAATAATAGTTATAAAATCTTTTTAAAAAGGGTAAAATAAAATAAATACATTTGAGATTATTAAAATTTGCACAACTAACTTAAGGTACCGTTCTTGTAATGGGCAGTGTAGGGTGCTAATACCTTCCCTACCTGTAATCGACTCCCGAACTCAAACTCATTTTTCAAAAGATCAGTTTTGCCTATTTTAAGGATTTTTCTAATGTTTTCCCAAATTAAATAAACATTGGTGGCGACTCCATTGATTTTCAAATTCCAATCTTTTATCGGTCGTCCCGTCGCGATTTCGGTTGCGACAGCTGGCGACTCCGCTGGGGAAGTTTGATGAGAGTCAAGCCTGTTGTTGTTAGTTGTGCAAGTTATTAATAATTTTTATTTATTTACTTTACCCCTTTTTATCTTTATTTCTGTTTTCTTACTTGTTTGTGAATAAATTTTATATGATATTTTTATGCAAATATTTGTTTGGTATTATTTTGTGTCCATTTTGACATGACTTACTTGTATATATTTTGAGTTTAATTGTTGAAACCTTAGGGTAGATGATTGTTGCTTGGTTGTTGTATATATGCTTTTACATGTTGGGGGGGTAAATTGGTCTTTTTAAATTTTGGTATAGGTTTGTATGCTCCCTCACATACGTCACTATCGTTTACCTCACACACAAGCTCTATACCCGGGTTCAGTACCTTGTAGGATTAGATAGAGGGCGAAGTAGTGTTGCTTTGAGAGACCTTTGGTCTCCGAATAGGCACATGAAAATCCCTCACTCAGATTGAACTCTTTCCGCTTGTAGCCTATCATGGGTGAGGATGGAGGACTCTTGCTAGCCAAAGTGTTGGTGACAGTAAGGGACAATCTGGGGACTTTTTAGAAGTTTAGATCTGTCTTGAAAATCTTGCACTGATAGATTGAACATAGTAACTTCCAAAATTAGAGTCATGACATTAAGGAAATCTAACTTCTAAGGTTCCACCTGATTAGGGCACAAAGGGAGCATCATTTTTTTATTTATCTTTTTCTCATAGAAATAAAAAATAAATAAAAATAATCATTTTGCATTTTCATTCATTCTTGCATTTTTTTTTTTAAAAAATAGTTCTAAAACAAGAATCATCATCTTGCATTACATGACATTCATAACTTTTTTTTTTAAAAAAAATTATATCATGGCATTCATGGCATTCATAACATTTTTTTTAAAAAATAAAAAAATAAAAAAAATAAAAAAAATCAGCTGCATCAGTAGTCAATACTTCGCATACATGCATGTTGTTCAGTCTATATTGATAATTACATACTCATATTATGTTTCTCCCAAGTAGAAGGGTAGACACTGGTAGAAAGGCAGCTTCTGCGACACCCTTACAAGACTTGTTCCCAAGTTAGGATCATGGATGAAAGAGAACAAACTCAAGAACTGAGGAATGAGGTGAATCTGCTTAAAGATCAAATGTCTAAGATGATGGAAATTCTACAATCCATGGAAGGTATAAGGAGCACAGATGGGAATCCCTCAGTGGCAAACAAAGGACATCTGGCCGCACCTCTTCGCCCTCCTGGTTTCTCTCCAACCTCTATGCAATATCAAGGCTCTAATCCTCAAGGAGTTGTGATGCCACTCACCGTTTATCCAAACAACACAACTCAACCTGTTGTCACCAGTTTGCAGGGAACTCAGGCTACACAATTCCCAACATATGGCCTTCCTCCCGGGTATGTACCACCGTTGGCCACAAATCCCCTTGATAATGGCACGTCAGCAGTAACACCGATCTCAAATCCGCCAAATACTACTGAAACTCAGGTTACTCAGCCAAGTGCTAATGAAACACCTCAAACACAACACCAATTTCCCTTCTTTCTTCCACCGTATAGTTTTCCTGCCAGCTTTATACCACCACAAGCGACCAATCCCCCGGACGGCAGTAATCCCGCTGCTAACTCTTTGAGCACAACTCAACCACATGCTCATTACTTTGGTATCAGTGGAACCCCACCATTGCAGCATTTTGTCCCCACTTTCATGCCACAATACCCTTTGAATTCTTCTGCTGAAAACTCTCAGTCCAAAGAGAAGTTGAAAATCCTAGAAGAGAGATTACGGGTCATTGAAGGAGCATGTTGTTATGGTATCAGGGATGCTACTGAGCTCTGCCTTGTTCCAGGCGTGGTGATTCCTCCGAAGTTTAAAGTCCCAGATTTCGACAAATACAAGGGGACCACTTGCCCAAAGAACCATTTGACCATGTACATCCGCAGAATGGCTTCCCATGCTCATGATGACAAGCTGTTAATCCACTTCTTCCAAGACAGCTTTAATCTGGGCAGCTTTGAATTGGTATATGCGTCTTGAGCGAGCCCATATAAGGAGTTTCAAGGATTTAGCCGATGCCTTTGTAAGGCAGTATAAATACAACATTGACTTGGCACCAGATAGAATGAAACTACAAAGCATGTCTAAGAAGGATGCTGAGACCTTCAAAGAATATGCTCAAAGGTGGAGGGAAATAGCTGCACAAGTGAAACCCCCTTTGTCAGAGAAAGAGATGGTTAATATGTTCACCGATACACTTCACATGCCATTCTATGATCATATGATTGGGAATGTGTCATTGAATTTTTCAGATATCGTGATAATTGGTGAAAGGATTGAGAACGGGATGAAAAAGGAAAAATTGCATCAAATGGATGATGAAGAAGCAAGTTGAACTGGTTAAGGGTGGACTTCAAGTCGAATGGATCAATGGGTTTTCAGGAAAACTCATGGATGACAACGGCTACCTAAGCAGTAGTCCAGCAAGCAGTGTCATATGTTTCTAGGTATGCTCATCTGTGATATGAGCGAATGTTTGGAGTGGTCAATCAGGGGCAACCTTCGAAAGTTCAACTTAGTGGTGATTCATTCCGATTTTGAACTTAGGTAAACTTTCTTGAAGCATTAATGTAATGGATTTGCATGGTTCTCTCAGCATACCTTGTTTCATTTTCCTATGTTCTTAGCACTCGTGTTCTTGTCATGTCTTTCATGTCTTTCTTTCTTTTGCTTGCTTTCTTTTGGTTCAGATCCTATGAGACTCTTGTGCTAGCAAAAATTTGATGGTCATGAAGCTCCTATGTGCATGTGTTCTTTGTAAAAACAAAAAAAAAACAAAAAAAAATAAAAGAGGGGTGAAAAAAAAAGAAAAAAAATAAAAAGAGCAAATAAGTAATCACTTGGTGTGTGTTATCCTTTTGTCTCTAAATTAGATTTTTTGAAAATGAGCATTCAAGATTTGAAATGAAGATTGACCATCTTTCACTATCCTTTATAAGAATTCATCGTTTCTTTTCATTATCTCTCGTTGTCCCATTTTGAGCTTGTAAGTTTTTTTCAATAAACCCTGGACAAGGATCACCCTTACATTAGGGGATGACACAAGACAAAGGTTGATTGTCATGGTTACTATTTTGAAGCATAATGAAAAAGAGAAAGTGAAGAAAAATTGAAAGGAACAGAAAGTAAAATGGAGAATAGTAGGAGAAAAAAATATATTTGAAAGCGCAAAGGCAAGTGACAAAGCTTAAAGTTTGAACAAGGATCCTTGGTCCCATTTAACCTTTAAACACTTATTTGAGCCTTATATCTTTCATTTCATAACCACTAGCCTTGACTGCATTACAATCCTTAAAAAGTCCATTCTGATCAATGAATGATTGCCTTTAATTTCACAAGTTTTTAATTTTGAGACAAAAGGGTTGTACTCATACAAGTATCTAGTGCATTGTTCTTTAAAAAATAAAAAATCTTGGTAGACTGAAAACCCGCAAGGGCAGTCTAAAAAAAATGAAAAAAAAATAGACTTACACTAGTGTAAGTTTTCACCGTATTTTAATCTGGCCCTATACTGGGGCAATTTCCCTAGCTCGATTTGACTTACACTGGAGCAAATCTTTTGATTCAATCTGGCTCTGTATTGGGACAAGTCTCTATCCTTTTCAATTTAATTCTAAACTGGAGCATTTTTCTAGTTTGATTTGGCTTCACATTGGGGCAGAACAAAAAAAATCTCAAGTTCCCCCACTGGGATAATTTTTGTTGTCAAGTGGCCTACACTGGGGCAGTTTTGTTCTCAAATGGTTAATTTCTTTTTTTTTTTTATACCTTACACTGGGGCAGATCTTTATAGATACCTGATAAAAGAATGGTCGTGATGTCCAGTTGTCAAGTAAAGATCAATCACATCCAAACTGGGGCAAAAATCCTTCTGGCATTTGTACTATTCCATTTCGTGTGTCTTTTTGTGTAGTCATACTCCCAAAGTCAGTCAAGAAATTACTCAATTAGTAAATTTTTTTCCTGTTTCGCTTTTGAATCCATGCATATCTGGTACATGATGTTTCAAGTTCGGTGAACATGAGTCCAATGGTACAACTTCACCATCTGATGGTAATTTCTTGTTGAACAACTCAAGCCAAAAGAACTCCAAAATTTCAATCAATGAAGGAAATGACATCCTCAATGAATAATTCAGATTGAAGTGTGTCCGGTGGCATAGGAATCTTTGGAGGAAGAAAGTCAGAAGCTTCTATGCAAGCCACATCTAATGAAGAGAAATTTGAAAAAAAAATGAGACTGGCAATGATTCCCTTTTTGCAAGAAGCGTTTGGCTCATCGCTCATTACACAAAGTTCTTGGGCTCAAGGCCCACTGCATAAAGTTTTCTGGCTCAAGGCCTTTTAAGAGCATTGATGAGAAAATGAAGAATGACCAGGCAAATCATAAAGCAAATTTCGCTACTGTTCAACCTTGATCCTGCTATGGGAAAAAGTTCTTAAGGGTGTTGTGGAACTAAGAAGCGATCCAGCTAAAGCTCTGATGTATCAATTTATGTTTACCTAATTTGTTCATGAGAATTTCTACCATAGGACATCCATTGCATCATGCATCATCTCAGGCATTATATGCACTATCCTCAAGCTCAACATCCATTGCATCATTATGCATCCATTACATCAAGAATCAACTCAAGCATCACATGCATATAAAAAAAACAAAAAAAAACCTTTTTAGCTCTCAAGGCCTTATGCCTATCTGCCTTTAGTCTCCGGGTCCCTGTACCTATTTGCATTTTCCTTTCCGGGTCCCCGCACCCATCGCTTTAAGTTTTTGCCAAGCATCGGCGGATACCCGACTCCGCAAGCTTTTTCCCTTTCTTGCTTTAAGTTTTTGCCAAGCTTCAGCGGATAACGACTCATAGCTTTTTCCTTTCCCGCTTTAAGTTTTTGCCAAGCATCGGCGGATACCCGACTCAAGTAGTTTTTCCCTTTCCCGCTTTAAGTTTTTGCCAAGCTTCAGCGGATAACTGACCCGCATGACTTTTTCCTTTCCCGCTTTAAGTTTTTTCCAAGCTTCGGGATACCCTGACCCGTGTTTCTCCCTTTCCTACTTTAAGTTTTTTTCCAAGCTTCGGCGGATGATAACTGACTCATAGTTTTCTCCCTTCCTACTTTAAGTTTTTTCCAAGCTTCGGCGGATACCCGACTCCGCAAGCTTTTTTCCCTTTCTTGCTTTAAGCTTCGGCGGATACTCGATTCCGCAAGTTTTTTTCCTTTCCTGCTTTAAGTTTTTGCCAAGCTTCGGCGGATAACTGACTCATAGTTTTTTTATCCTTCCCGCTTTAAGTTTTGGTCAAGCTTCGGCGGATAACTGACTTCTCAGTTTTTTCCTTTTCTTGCTTTAAGCTTCGGGATGCACTCATGAGTTTTTTTCCTTTCTAGTTTTAAGTTTCATCAAGTTTCGGCGGATATCCGACTCATAGTTTTTCCCTTTCTTGCTTTAAGTTTCATTGCTTCGGCGGATAACTGACTCATAGTGGCTTTTTATCTTTCCCGTTTTAAGTTTTTGCCAAGCTTTTTTCCCTTTCTTGCTTTAAGCTTCGGCATGGATACTGACTCATAGTAAGTCTTTTATCTTTCCCGCTTTAAGTTTCATCAAGCTTCGGCGGATACCCGACTCCACAAGCTTTTTCCCTTTCTTGCTTTAAGTTTTTGCCAAGCTTCGGCAGATATCCGACTCCGCAAGTTTTTTTCCTTTCTTGCTTTAAGCTTTTGTCAAGCCTCGGCGGATACCCGACTCCGCAAGCTTTTTATCTTTCCTGCTTTAAGTTTTTGTCAAGCTTCGGCGGATACCCAACTCCGCAAGCTTTTTTCTCTTTCCAGACTTTTTTAAGTTTTCATCCAAGCTTCGACGGCACTCTACCCCATGCAAGCTTTTTAAGTTTTCATTGCTTCGACGGCACCCTACCCCCAGAAGCTTTTAAGTTTTCTCAATTGACGACGGACACCCTACCCAAGCTTTTTAAGTTTTCTGTCAAGCTTCGACGGCACCCTACCCCGCAAGCTTTTTAAGTTTTTCATCAAGCTTCGACGGCACCCTACCCTCAAGCTTTTTACACTTTTGTCCAAATTGACGGATACCCGACATCGCAAGCTTTTTTACTGCTTTTTTGACCTTTGTTTTTGCGTTAATCACCGCTTTCTTAAAAAAAAAAAAAAAAGAGAAAAAAAAAAAAAAAGGAAATGAAAATTTTCATGGACAAAATTGAATCAATTCCTTTGCTTCCCATTTATTCTAAATGTAAAGCAAAGGAGGCAGCAAATTGCCGATACTCAATTTTGTCCATAAAATTTTTATTTGTGAATTAATAATTGTATTAAATGATGCTTTAGTACAATACACTAAATTCTTTTTTAAAGGTTTTATTTACCTATATCTTATTTTGAATTATAAATATATATAAATAATAAAAATAAAAAATATTTATAATAATAAATAAAGGACCTAACCCACTCATCCATCCACCCACTAACCCACTCATCCACTCACTCATCCACTCACTCATCTACTCACTCATCCACTAATCCTCCCACTAACCCACTAATCAATCCACTCACTCATCCATCCACCCACTAACCCACTCATCCACTCACTCATCCACTAATCCACCCACTAACCCACTAATCCATCCACTCATCCACTCATCCACTAATCCATCCACTAACTCACTAATCCATCCACTCACTCTCTCACTAATCCACCCACTAACCCTACTAATCCCACCCACTAATCCACTAATCCACCCACTAACCCACTCATCCACTCACTCATCCACTAATCCACCCACTAATCCACCCACTCCACTCCACTAATCCACCCACTAACCCACTCATCCACTCGCTCATCCACTAATCCACCCACTAACCCACTAATCCACTCACTTATCCACTAATCCACCCACTAACCCACTAATTCATCCACTCATCCACTAATCCACCCACTCATCCAACAATCCATCCACTCAACCACTCCACTCACTCATCCACTCAACCATTCCACTCCATTATCACCCCAATCATCTCAACCACCCCATTATCTTCAACTACTCCTTCACAATTACTCCTCTATATAATCCTCACTCATCTTGAACTTCAGATTCCCCACATTCTCATCATCTCCACCTTCATCCACCATCATCTCCATACCCAACTCATCATTTTCTCCTTCAAACTCATCACCTTCCATCATCAATACACACACATTCACTTCTCCACTCCAAGCTCTCCAACCTTCAACTTCATTTTCCATAACCTTCACCTCTCATCTTCACTTTCCATTAACAATCCCACACCGCAAACCACCACAAACCACCACACCTACCACCCTCACCATCTTCCTTACCGTACCTTCCACTATCAACATCACAACCCCAATCATCAATCTCAAACAACCACCATCTTTCATCTTCACCTCCACCACCATATACCACTATCACTACCTTACTCCATAATCTTCATAATCACCTTCAACTCACCATCACCATACTCATTTTCAATACCATTATCCACAAACCTTTAACCACCATAACAACAAATAATCACAAAATACCACCTTACACCACCGACATCGTCGAGTTCTGGTGCCGCATGACTGCTCCGCCAACTACCACAGGTTTTTCCGTTCTTGTGAGCATCTTTTCTTTTGGTAAGTTAGAGTTAATCCATTCTTGACAAATTTGATTTTAAAAGTTTTAAGTTTCTCTCTTAATTAAAATCAATCAACCCACAACTATTTTCTAAAGAACTACGTGACTTTGAGTTCCTCATTGCACCCGAGGATACGTAGGAGCGAATTCCAATTGTCAAGCCAAAAAAATAAATTTTCGTAATTTAGTTGTTTCTTTTCTTTCTTTCCTTAAAAAATAAAAAATAAAAATAAAAATAATAGTTATAAAATCTTTTCAAAAAGGGTAAAATAAAATAAATACATTTGAGATTATTAAAATTTGCACAACTAACTTAAGGTACCGTTTTGTAACGGGCAGTGTAAGTGCTAATACCTTCCCTACCTGTAATCGACTCCCGAACTCAAACTCATTTTTCAAAAGATCAGTTTTACCTATTTTAAGGATTTTTATAATGTTTTCCCAAATTAAATAAACATTGATGGCGACTCCATTGATTTTCAAATTCCAATCTTTTATCGGTCGTCCCGTAGCGATTTCGGTTGCGACACTGGGTTCTTGAATAACCGAAATCCCATTCGTGCATAAACTTGTAGAGTGTGTTTGAAATGAATAAAAATAGAAAATGATTTGATTTGATTTAATTTAAATTGATTTGATTTGATTTAGAAATCAAATTTTGTGTTTGGAACTTTAAAAAAAAATAGGATTTGAATTGATTTATAAATCAAGTTTTGTGTTTGGAATTCATTAAAATAAGAATTGATTTGATTTTATTTTATTATTTTATATTTTAACCCTTATGAGAGGTGGTTAGAGATAGTTATTAAGGGTAAAATAGTCTATTCATTTCAAATCAAATCAAATCCTAACAAATTCTATCAAAATTAATGGAATTTCTAAAACAAAAGGAATGAAATCCATGTGATTTTAGAAATCAAATTATTTCTTATTTTTTAACATTTCAAACATAAAATTTAATTAAATTTAATTTACAAATCAAATCATTTTCTATTTTATTACATTCCAAACGCACTCGTAGTTCTTACAAAATACAAAAGAACGAAATTGATCAATGAAGGAGATAATTTTCACAAATCGGTCCTTAACCCAGAAAGAGAACAAGACAAGTCGAGTATATCATTAAGACAAATCCTTTGCGGAAGAAATAAAATTGGTCCCCAAATCAATTCAAAATTCTTAATTTAAATATTACGACAGGTATGTCCAAATTTATACGAAGCCATAATCAAGATTAAACCTGTCTTTAATATTAATTGTTAAAAATTTTATATCCACAAAAATAAAATTAATAGATTTACCTTTAACTTTAATTTATGACATATATATAAACTAATAAATAATTAAGATTTAAGATATAGATATAAAATTATTTTATACTAAAGACAAATCACATCTTTAAAGAGATATCATAAGAGAAATATAATTAAGAATTATTATCATTATAAAGGAGAAAAATTACTCTAATTCCTATGTACAAAAAATCATTGTGATCTCAATGGGGTAACTACAATACTTATTAAATGAGAATATGAGTTTTCCTTTATGTTTATAATATGTGTTAACTTATTTATCATAAAAAATTTATACACAAAACTCATAAATTCAAAATAATATTATCTACAGGAGTTTAAGTGTTTATAAGAATTCAATAACAAAATTAATCACAAATAAACTAAACTAATAAATTTTACACAATATTTGATATTCAATTAATCTGAATTTTAAAAAATAGATGACTATACTAATCCATACATATTAAAAAAAAAATCTAACATGATGTTGGGAAGGTGTATGACAGACAGTGAGTTCTTTCTTCAAGACATTCTCTCGGACAAAACACAAATCAAACTCCATATGCTTTGTGCGAGCATGTAAGGCAATATTGTGAGAAAACATCTTGTATTGAGATTTTCACAGAAGACCATAGGCTGAGAGGATTGACAGTTCAACTCTTGTAGCAGTGACTAAAGCCATGTGATCTCTGCCACTGTATTGGTAAGGCTTCTGTCAGTTCTTCATCTTGCTACAATTGTCTGTTTCTTAGACCGCCATGAGAATTAAATTGTTTCCCAAAATGATAAAAGACATGAATATTGACCAATTTGCATCACAGTATACATGGAGAGTAAGGTTGGTGGATTTGGTAAAATGAAGACCAAATGTTGAAGTACCATTGAGGTATCTAAGAATACGATTGACAGCCTTCTTGTGTTCCTCAAGAGGCTGTTGCATGAAGTAACGCATTTTTTCACAGATAACCATATTTTTAGTCTTGTGATGGTGGCGTACTGCAAAACCCCAACACTGGATCTTGTACCTGTACAAGTGGGGATTTTAAATTCAGACCAAATGGCATTGGGGTTTGCGGCCTTCTTTCTTCTTAATAATTCTGCCAGCATCTCTGCAAGTTACACAAATTCAAAACAGTTCAATCAAAGTTGAGAGATATAATGCTTCCAAGTTCAGACTGGTACCAAGGTTGACTATGTCATCTCAAAGCCTTTTATTACTGACCACAACGGGTTCCGATCCCTTCACACTTTGCTGAAAAGGCTCATGTTCTCTGAGGCAAAATCTCCTCCATCCCATGACCATTATAAGCAACTCACCCACAAAACAACAATTTATCAGGAATTGAATTCAATCATAATGGTGAATGAATTCTCCAATCTAACCATTCCTTAGTGCACTCCTGAAACGAGTAATTTCGACTGGGACAAAAGGTGAACATAATTCACTAACCCCTTCACAAAGGAAGAGCCATTGTGTACATTTTTAACTTGTCACTGAACTTTATTTCAAAAATCACTGTTCAGATAACATCCAAATCTATTCATCATATGGTCACCTCAAACAAGTTAATGCAGAATTTAGACGTTGTGGCCAGTTCCCTGCTTCCTACATGAGCTTCTACTTTAACATTCAAATGCTCAAAAACGGACTTCAATTCTGGGCATATCAAGTCCAACTCTGCACTTTCAAAGCAAGAATCACATGAGCAAGTGACCAACATAACTATATCATCAATTTCTTCATACATGCAACAATCATAGACGCCACTACAACCCATTGAACCAATTTCAACCAATCTATGCCATTGACCATCACTTCCGCCTAAATTCCTGATTGGTTAGTGGTGCATCGATGCATATACATATGTTTTTGTCATTCATGTACATCATAGACGAATCTAAATGACACGATATAGAGTCACACTTCTTAAATATTATCTTAGCATCCATTTTTTTTTTCATTTACCACTTTTGTCGTTCTTCAAATTTCAACTTACTCATTATTTGGTTGTGCATTATATTCATCTTTACTATTGTTTTTGTAAATTAATATATCAACCGCGTTCGAAACTTGGTGCATATTAGATGAAGCCAGGGTGGTGATACCCTTTGCTTGTTGCATTTTGGCCTTATTGATCCGTAATGTACTTAGTTTGAGATAAGTGGAAGCTACCATCATAAAGGTGTTTGACTTAATTCTTAGGAAGTAGTGCAACTTCCTATGGTCTTTGAGAGAGAATTCTTTGTTCAAGCTGTTGATCAATGCTTTGATGTAAGAGGTCGAATTTTCCAGTGATGAGAATGCCATCATCAGCACATAGGTGTTGTAGCTTTGGGTAATGTGTCTAATGAACAATGATTGATCACATTTCCTGAAAGTGAACCCAAACTTGTAGAGAGTGTGTGCCAGGTTTTCAAATCAAGCTCTTAAGCTTGTTTTATACCATACTGGGCTTGTCTAGCTTGTAAACGAGGGTCCCATATGCCGCTTCAAATACACGAGGTTGAGCCATATGTACTTCAATAACGTTACTTATACACCTCATTCTCTACAATCATTCTTTACATTTTCTTTTTATAGGAAAAAGGAAGAGAAAGAAGAAAAAAAGTGAATTTCTTTCTTATCATTTTTTTCATAAAAAGGAGGGGCAGAATTAAAGTGTAGAAAAAGTGGTATATAAATAACATTATTGTATATACTTCATGCAATTTGCTATTGAGAAATGCAGTGCTCAGATCTAATTGTTGCAGATCTAATTGTTGCACACACCACTGCCTTGACAAAGCTAAATTTAAGATAATTCGAATGGTGGCAGGTTTGAATACTGGAGAGAATGTCCCTGCGAAATCAAAACCATGCTGCTGATACAATCCTTTAGTTACAATGGGAAAAAAAAGTTGATATAGGTAACTTTTTCCTATTCCGAAAAACTTGTTTATAAACAACATTCTTTGTAATTCTATATGGATTTTTTCTTCATCATCTTAGAAAAGAATTTTAATTAGTTGATACGTTTTAATTTGTTGAAAGATCCGGTGAAGTGCAACAACTGGTGCAACTTTCACTGCATAATTGAAGGAACTTTGCCTTATTGCTACTGAATTATTACAAGAAAATATTTGATACACATCTTTTAAGCTCATATTACTTCATATTTGTATGAGGTTACGGAATTAAAATAAAAATATGTAAAAAATAATGGGAGATTAACTTTAATCAAATGATATATATATAGAGGGGGATCGACTTACACCAGTGTAAGTCTTTTTTGACTTACATTCATTTTTAACCATTAGATTCACTTTTATCTAATGACTGAGATTATTTCATTAAAAGTAACTATTAGATGAAAGTGAATCTAACAGCTGAAAATGAGTGTAAGTAAAAAAAAACTTACACCTGAGAAAGTTGATCCTTCCTCAAACATGTGTATATATATATATATATATATATATATAAACTTTACTCATTATTAAATTTGGTATGAAGATTGCACCAAAAAAACAAAAAAAATTGGTATGAAGAAAAGCGAGCGTGGTTGGCAGGATGGTTGGTGCGAAGTAATTACAGGTACACTACTAGTAATTAATCACAGTGGAGTACCACTCTGATTTAGGCCAAAAAAAAAAAAAGTTGCATAGCACTCATTGCATGTGAATCATTAATTAATATAATAAAAATATATAAAAAGAGAGTTTTAATTTATAAAATTATATTGAATGACAGTTTTAAATTGTGTGATAAATATTATTTGAATTTAAAATTTAATATTATCTTATTATAAAAAGAAAGATTAAAGGGACATATAAAATATTTTCTTAATTGTTATATCTAAATTATGTTACTAATAAAATTTGAATTTAAATTTGAATTTTAATATTATTTTTTTAAGAAAAATTAAAGAAAAATATAATTTATTTTAGAATTCTTTCTTACAAGTATTATTTCTATGTTGTACAATCAATAACTCATTATAAATTTGAATTTAAATTTCATTGTTATTATCTTATTAATGCAATAATAATGTTTATATATATATATATATATATATATATATATATATATATATATATATATGTAAGTATGAAAACTTTTTTGAGATTTTTTTATAGATTAAACAAATTTTTGTTATGATATCAAATAATACTATAATATATAGAGATAAAGTTAAGGGAGTTGGTTGTAACCACAACCCCTAAAACTCAAAATACTTTTTCAATATTTTTTGAAAATTTGAAAATATTTTTAAAATTTTAGATATAAATTTGATATTTGACATAGTAAAAAAATAAAAATAAATATTTGAACTTCAATGTAAAATTTTTGCATCACTCATGATCACTTAAAAAAATTATTTTTTTTTATGATAACAACATATTTATCATATATTATATTTAAATATTTTTTATAATCCCATACATTGTATGGGGGGTGCTATTCTAGTTTTAGTTATTTAAGAGAAATGTGTGATCAGTTAAGATAAAATTTCTTTTTAACAATGTTATTTACATATATTTTTTTACAATAATTTTACCACTTTTTTTTTTTACATTGTAAAATAAGAAAAATATTTTTTAGTACACTTTCTATCCTCAAAAAATGTAGGTGTATGAAAAAATTGTGTGCAAAATACATTTTCTGATTCCTTTTTAAAAAAAACTATTTGGGACTTTTTTTCTTGTTTGTTATAAAGATTGTCTAAAACACTATTTTCCATTTGCATGAGAAAAATGGTAGATGCATGCAAAAAAATGTCAGCAAAACTTTTACAAAAGCTTAAAGGAGTAGTTGAGCTTCAGTCATTGCTCTAAACTGAGCTCAAAAATTTTCAGCCACTTTTTTAAGCTTTCGTGAAATTTTCATCTAGCACTTCTCTTTGCATAACTATTCACTTCTTCATCAACAAAGTATTGATGAAGATCAACAAAGTAATGATGAAGATATGAGAGATTTTTGCGATTTTTTTAATTAGAGAAACAATTTTACATGTTTTTTGGTACACACAATTTTACAATTTTACATTCCCTTTCTTTTTGGTGAATGTTAGTTATACCCTTTAATGACGTTAAAATTAGATGCATATCCCCAAATGAAATTTAGCTGCAGGGTAATTATGTTTATATTGATATATTTGAATGACAAGTGCAACTTAACCCCGATGATTGAGGTAGAAAGATGAGATTCTGACTTTAATATCGTGTAAAATTTTAATTTAAAATTAATTAGTATCAAGTAAAATGACTCAACATATATATAAATTGCATCTGAAAGATTGAATGTGGGATCGAGAGCTTAGACTTTTTGATACCAAGTTAGAAAAAGAACAATTATAATTTTATGTATATTTATGAATAATTGTATATACGAGGTTTATCATGTGAGATTCCAATTTCCGTCACCTATTCCGCTAAGCTCTTTATCGCTTATTTCACTAAGCTCATCTGTTTCGTCTAGATATCTGTAGAGTGGAGTGTTAGAGTTTCACATTTCTTATCTTAATTTTCGAATGTAGTTTATATATTTATTGAGTTATTCCTTTTGACACTAATTAATTTTAGGCTAGAATCTCACACAAACAAGTGTTAAAATATTAAATTATTGGTGTTTAAAAGACCACCATTCAGCATTCTCTAAGCATCAAGAACAATCCCAGGAAATTAAACAGAGAAGATGTCTAGTGAGGCATTGACCAATGATCAGCTTCATGTGGTTATGTTTCCATTCCTAGCATTTGGTCACATTAGCCCATTTGTTCAGCTATCCAACAAGTTGTTCTCTCATGGAGTACGCATCACTTTCTTGTCAGCTTCATCTAACATTCCCAGAATCAAATCAACCCTTAATCTCAATCCAGCCATTGACATTATCCCCCTTCAGTTCCCAAATGGCATAAGCAGCACTGCTGAATTGCCACCTGATTTGGCTGTAAATCTCATACATGCACTGGACCTTACTCAACCTCAGGTAAAGTCCCTTTTGTTGCAACTCAAACCCCATTTTGTTTTCTTTGATTTTGCACAAAACTGGCTCCCAAAACTAGCTTCTGAAGTTGGCATCAAATCTGTTCACTTCTCAGTCTACTCTGCCATTTCTGATTCTTACATTACTGTGCCTTCAAGACTTGCTGATATTGAAGGAAGAAGCATCACTTTTGAGGATCTTAAGAAACCCCCACTTGGGTATCCTCAGAACTCCAACATTTCCCTTAAGGCCTTTGAGGCCATGGACTTCATGTTCCTCTTTCGAAGATTTGATGACAACCTAACTGGTTATGAGAGAGTTTTACAAAGCCTTAGTGAATGCTCATTTATAGTGTTCAAAACTTGCAAGGAAATAGAAGGAACCTACCTAGATTACATAGAAAACCAGTTTAGAAAACCAGTTCTGTTAACTGGTCCACTAGTCCCAGAGCCATCAATGGATGTGCTAGAGGAAAAGTGGTCTAAATGGTTAGATAGCTTCCCTTCCAAATCTGTCATATTATGCTCCTTTGGTAGTGAGACTTTTCTTAATGATGATCAAATCAAAGAACTTGCCATTGGGTTAGAACTCACTGGTTTAGCATTCATTTTGGTTCTTGTTCTGGACCGAGATCCGGGATCCCGACCCATGGGATCAACCCGGCATGCGCATCACCGGATTCCCTCCAGCCGTCGTGGAGGAAGACTGACGACACGCTTCGGACCACGGGTCAAGACGCATGAGCAGGTGACCATGGCTGACTAATCTACGCTGAGGATAAATCCCTAAATATGCGTAACTGCCAATCGTCAGCTCACGATATTGTAGGATTTATAGATATCTCAGATGGCTAGATATCTTCCTTATATTAATCCCAGATTTATAGGGATATACCCAACAATAAAGGAAAGATAATCATCATTAAGATATCAATCCGATTTATCCGCATCCAAGATGAATCCCTTTAGGATTCTCGCGTATGCTCCTATAAATACCAGGCCAAGCATCAAAGGTAGGCATCTCCTCTGATATACAAACTATTCCTACTGTGCACGGTCTAACTTGAGCGTCGAGTACCTTTTGCGGTGTACCCACCCACTCGCACCACCGCACGCCGCGTGCAACGAGGAATCCACCGTATCGTGCCTATCTCGGTACCCTCCGAACTTACTTCGAACATTGGCGCCGACCGTGTGGGAAACTATAAAATTCTAATCCCACCCAACCATGGTGAATACGAGGCAAAACTCCGTAAGAGACGCCGCTCAAGTCTCACCAACCAAAGACAAGATCCCGACATGCAACGTCCACCACCACCATTACCTCCGCTATGGGCTCAAACCTCCGCCGTGAGAAACCAAACGCCCGACCAGAAGCCGACGTGATGGGCACTCCACCTCCTTTTCGAGAGGAGTCTCCTAACCCATCGCGCAGATTCCCGTCGTGATAGACTTGAATTCCCAACCCGAAAGGCGGCCGAGCCTTCAAGGACGCACCCGTACACCGGCGACTAGGAAACCCGAGCAACGAGTTCGACGATCGTGCATCACACTCCGAACACACGCACCAATCTCGGCTTCTCAACGCCAACTCCAGGATATGTTGCAACAAAGATATGGATCTACTCAATGACCAGTTTAGAAGATTGGAAGACTTGCAGCGCGCCATGCATGAAGATCAACCAGAGCCACACCGACGCGACAGACGAACCGATGCGGAAAATAATAGGACGAGGGCCCATGACGATGAGGAAATTCCTCATAATAGGCACAACAATCGGAACCAAGGAACCGTGGAACAACTTTTCTCTGACCAGCTCATGGAATTCCGGGTTCCGAGAAACTTCAAGTTTCCCCCAAACCTCGAAATTTACGACGGGACCACGGACCCTCAGGAACACATCAATGCCTATGAGCAATCCCTATGCTTCTACGGCGGATCCATGGAACTGTTGTGCCGAGCCTTCCCTCTCTCCCTCAAAAAGGGGGCCCTCAAATGGTTCACCAGTCAGCCACGGGGGACCATCCTGGATTGGGCCGACCTCAACGGCGTTTTTTCTGTCTGCAATACACCACGAGCAAAGAACAGCCAAAATCCATCGAATCCTTGGCCAAGATCCGCCAGGAAAGGATGAAAGCCTCCGGATTATGTCGACGTTTTATGGTGCGCTTGCGCCAACGTAGAAAACTTTGAAGACAGAATAGCCTTGCATTACCCCGAAGCGGTCTCCCTGGATAGGCTCGACTTCTTCAAGTCCCCGGCAAAGAAGAAACCGACAATCGACCGACTTCCAAAAACGTTCCGAGAAGTACGTTTATTTGGAAGAGGCAACAAAGACCACAGGAGGTGGGACAACAAAAGTGAACTTTCTCACCAAAAGCCCTACTAAAATTCCTCAAGGTCACGACCCCCAAAGGGAGCCCACCCCGCGAAACTATGCGACTATACTCCTTTAAACACACCCCTAGGAAACGATCTTGAGGGAAGTAATGAATACGGAGTTCCAGAACATCCCGAGACCACCCCTATCAGAAGGCAGAGGCAGAAGGATCACTCCAAGCATTGTACATGGCACAAAGCCTATGGCCACGATACAGAGGATTGCCATCAGCTGCGTGATGCCATTGAGTTTCTAATCAAGGCCGGGCGCCTGCAGCAGTATATCCTCCGTGCCCAAAACAACGAAGGTAGTGACAGACGCAGAGACAGTAAAAGACGGAGTCCGTCCCTCTCGCGCAGAAGAAAGACAAGAAGCCCGAGGAGAAGATCCTGACTCGCCTCAACGTAATAACGGGGACCGACAGGGCGGGGACAGAAACGCTCCCCGCCGTAATGATGATCACGCGCCGAGCCCAACAGACGATCCATACCATTGCCGGTGGTTTCGCCGGAGGAGGATCCTCCAACGGAGCCCGAAAGAAAGCCCTCGAATGGCGGTCTTTAGCGTAGCCCACTCGGATCAAGAACACAGCCGAAAAGAGGAAAACGTCTCCCATCACCTTCTCGTACGAAGACTACGGCGGAATAATCCCGGATCACGACGACCCACTCGTCATCTCCGAGTAATCTCTAACGCCGAAGTCCGCCGGATTTTCGTCGATCAAGGGAGCTCACCGATATTATGTTCCCGGGACCTTTACCAAAAATTGGAACTTCCGCAATCCGACTTGACTCCCCACGCCGGTGAATTGACGGGTTTCACCGGTGAGAAGATCACTCCGGTAGGATATTACGAAACCCATCTAACTCGGGATCATCAACACTCTTCAGACCGTGAAGGTAAAATTCCCGGTCGTGGACTCGCCCCTCGGCCTATAACATTATCCCGGGCCGTCCGTCCTCAACGCTCTCGGGCGGTAATATCCACCACTCACCTCGTGATGAAGTTCCTCAATAAGAACAATGACGTCGTCACTATTAAAGGCGACTGTGTTTCACGAGAAAATGTTATAACGAGAGTTTGAAGATTTGCAAAGTACCCCGACATCAAACCGCCCTATATCTACCCCGACTATTGACCAAGTCAATATTCGATGACCGAGTTGGACGTCGAGAAGAAATCCGGATACCCGACCGCAACCCGAAGGCGAACCGGAATCCCTTCAACTCGGGAAGGATCCCGGACAGTAACTAAAATCGAGCTCGTCTGGGCGAAGGAGAAAAGCAAATGCTCTCGAACTCTTGTTGAAAAACAAAGACCTTTTCGCTTGGACTTCTTCCGACATGCCCGACTCGATCCCAGCTTTATTTGCCACCTACTGTCGATTAAAGAAGGCGCTAAGCCGATCGCACGTAAAAAAGAGAAAGGTCGGACCCGAGAGACAACAAGTCGTCGAAGACCAGTGTTAAAGAACTACTAAACGGCAACTTCATCGAGAGAAATTTCCTATACCACTTGGCTTTCCAACGTGGTCCCGGTAAAGAAGTCCAACGGAAAATGGAGGATGTGCGTAGACTATACCGACCGAATAAAGCTTGTCCCAAGGACCCATATCCACTCCCCAATGTGGACAAATTAGTGGACGGATCCTCCTGCTTCGGATGGTTATCATTTATGGATGCATATTCCTGGATACAACCAGATTCCCATGTACGTTGGAGATGAAGATAAAACCGCTTTCATTATCGATAGGGCGAGCTACTACTACAAGGTCATGCCTTTCGGCCTGAAGAACGCAGGAGCCACCTACCAGAGGATGATGAACAAGGTTTTTGAAAACCAAGTAGGAAAAATGCTAGAAGTCTACATAGATGACATGATAGTCAAGACCCCACACGCCGGATCTCACACGGCGGATCTTGAAGAAGTATTTGCCCAAATCCGGAAATACAATATGAGGTTAAACCCGGAGAAATGCGCTTTCGGGGTCCAGGCCGGTAAGTTTTTGGGTTTCATGCTAACGCATAGAGGAATTGAGGCCAATCCGGATAAATGTCAGGCCGTCCTCAACATGAGGAGTCCCCGCAACGTCAAAGAAGTACAAGCGACTTACGGGGCGCATACGGCCTCACAAGGTTCTTAGCCAAAGCCGCTCACAAGTCTCTCCCCTCTTCAAATTGCTCAAGAAGGGAAGAAGTTTTGAATGGACTCAAGAGTGCGAGGACGCCTTCACATCTCTCGAAAAACCTTTTGTCCTCCCCCTATCTTGACAAGGCCTGACAATGGGAGACACTTTACTTGTATCTATCCGTCCACGACGAAGCTATAAGCTCAGTTTTGATCAAGGAAACCGACGAGGGACAGAAGCCTGTCTATTTCGTGAGCAAGGTCCTCCAGGGGCCTGAGCTCCGATACCAAAAGGTTGAGAAAGTCGCATTCGCGCTCCTCATTACTGTAAGAAGACTTCGACAATACTTTCAGTGCCACCCTGTGGTAGTAAGAACCGACCAACCTATCCGACAAGTACTACACAAACCGGATCTGGCCGGGCGAATGATTGCGTGGTCGATTGAACTCTCAGAATTTGGGATTACATACGAACCACGACTTGCAATAAAAGCCCAGGCGTTGTCCGACTTCCTGGCAGAACTTACAACAGTAACGCGACCCAAAGAAAGCCTCTGGACCATTTTTGTTGACGGATCGTCGAACCCCAAAGGAAGTGGGGCCGGGGTGATAGTCGAAAATTCGAGGATTTGACTTTGGAGCACTCCCGAAGTTTGAATTCCCAACTTCAAACAATCGTGCCGAGTATGAGGCCTCAGTATCGTGGACCGCTAATGGCAAAAGATTTGGAGGCAACACGGATCAAACTCTGCAATGACTCCCGGCTAGTAACCTCTCAAATCCGAGGTGACTATCAAGCCAAAGAGCCCTCCTACGAGATACTTGAGCAAGGTCGAGAACTTCTAAAATGTTTTGAAGAAGTCGGATAGAGCACATCCCAAGGGAACAGAATCGCAGAGCCGATCTCTTATCTAAACGGCCAAAGACAAAAAAGCCTTAGCAACAATCGGTCCGTAATTCAAGAAACCCTTTCCCAACCCTCCATCACGGATCATATCATATCCCAAGTGGAGGATCATCACCATCTTGGATCACTCCTATACTTGGACTATCTCAAGCATGGAAAACTGCCGACGGACCCGAAGGAGGCTTCCAAGTTAGTAAAGACGTCGGTCAGATACACCGTTTACAACGGTCGACTATACCGGCGTGGCTTCTCTTCCCCTCTTCTAAAGTGCTTAACCCCCGAAGAAGCAGAGTACGCCCTAGCCGAAGTACATGAAGGAAGCTGCGGTCACCACTTAGGAGCCAAAGCCCTAGCCCAAAAGTATTAAGGGCATGGATTCTATTGGCCGACGATGGAAGCAGACTCTCATGCGCATGTACGAACTTGCGACAAGTGTCAACGTCATGCAGATCATTTTCAAGCCCCTTCTGAAGAACTGTCCACGACGTCGGTCCCATGGCCCTTTTACCGGTGGGGTATGGACATCCTAGGTCCGTTCCCCCAGGCCCCGGGCACTTTAAATACTTGGTGGTAGCAGTAGACTATTTTACTAAATGGATCGAGGCCGAACCCCGATCACCATCACCTCGGCCCGACCCGTTTACTTGGCGCCACATCATCACCAGTGTTCGGCATACCGGAATCCGTAGTCACAGATAACGGAACCCAGTTCAAAGACAAAGCTTTTGAGGAGCTACTAGCTGGTCTGAAAATAAAACACCACTGCAGCTCCGTCGAGAACCCCAGGACGAACGGACAGGCAGAGGCTGCCAATAGAATCATCATGCGAGGCTTGAAAAAGAGGTTAGACGAAGCCAAAGGGAGCTGGGTCGAGCAACTTGACCATGTTCTCTGGGCATATCGGACCACCCCCCATTCCACGACGGGAGAAACCCCTTTCAAGCTGACTTATGGCTGCGAAGCCATGATCCCGGTGGAAATAGGGGAACCTAGCTGGCGATACCAACAGTTCTCATCCGACAGCAACCCCGGTCTAATCAGAGAGGACCTGGACTTGCTCGAGGAAAGAAGAAACGTAGCCCACATACGGGATGTCGCCCTCAAGCAGAAGACAGCTGCCAGGTACAACAAGAAAGTGGTCCCGAGAAAATTCCAGCCCGGCGACCTAGTCCTCAGAAGAGCCGACATAGGAGGGAAAAATGCCTCCCAGGGAAAACTGGCCCCCAACTGGGAAGGCCCCTATCGTGTCGTCACCAGTACGGGTAAAGGAGCCCACACATTGGAAACGTTATCTAGGACCCCGGTCAAGAACTACTGGAATACGGACAAACTAAGGAAATACTATAGCTAAAAGCCCATAGCGGCTCAGCCCTTCAGAGGAATTATCTTTGATCCGTTCTTGTTTTAAATAAGCACGCTATGTATAGACTCTGTTCTCCCAAGTTCAGTAATAAAGTTACTATTCCTAAAACCGCGATCTAACGCGTTGCTCTAAAAAATCGACAGGAGACAGTACGGATCATATGTACACACTCCTTCCTTATAACTAAGCCAAGAAGGGATCCTAAAGTCTATACGATTATTAGGATACTTATCCCGGGCGAGGTTGAAAGCAATGCTAGCGCCCTGGACAAAAGGGCCTTCGCGTAAAATGCCCTAACCAGGCGCCACTCTCACCTATGTTCAAATTCCAAACGCTTTCCGTAGCAAGCACTGGAATACGGATTAAGGTTTCATTTCGCCTAAGTCTAAAATTTCTATAAGCGTTAGATTAAAGACCAAGGCCTCTTTCTTACCTAAGTCCCAGGGAATACCACTCAATTAATGACATGAGTGAAGGATCCTGGACCATGGTTTTACAACATAAGAGCTTTTCTAAGCCCTAAGATAACAACTACGAAAAGGGCGTTGGACCCGTGTCGGACCATGAAAAACGAAAATGAATGACCAAACAAAGTAATCAATTATAAAACCCCGAACACGGGGTAATTGTCCTTACAAACAGTAAAACCTCACGTAGGGGGTAAAAAAAAATAGTAAAGGGGGCAGTTCAAACGCCAGCTTCTTCCTCCTCCGGGACCTGAATAACCTCTGGGTTGCCACCAGAGCCTTCGCGGCTAAAGCTTCGATGCATACAAGCCGACCCTCATGAAATATCTTCTCTCGAGGACACACCCTCCAAGATAAGGTCGACCCCGGATTAAAGTGCTTTGGATTTGCTTCACAAAGATTTTGGAACCGCTCCTCCCCAACGTTTCCACCACTCCATCCGCTTCCTCCACCTCCTTCTCAAGCTCCGCCACCTCGGCCCTAAGAGCGCCAATGCTTCGGTCGGCTTCAAGTTTCTCGACCTTCCTAGCAGCTTTAGAGTCCGCCAGCGCCTTTTCCAGCTCAGTGACTTTATCCTCCAGTTCGACGGCTCTCACTCTATTGTCCTCACTGGCTTTTAGGGACGCAACCAACTTCTGCTCGGCCTCCTCTTTTTCTTTTTTCAAGGTCCTCACGCTCTGCCGACGCCTGGCGATCAGCATTCTCGATGGTAACCTCAATGACACGGATCTCGGCTGCCGCCCGAGAGCCTCGTCTCTCGGAGCGCGCGGCTAAGGTTTGGCCCGGACCGCTCGGCAATATGTTGCCTCACCTCGCCACTCAAAAGCCGCCCATCTATGAAGGGCCCGGGCTCAGAGTTCCCCGTGATGATCGGCAAGAAGTCTGTCATTTCCCTCTCGCCGCCCTCCGACGACCGGCCATCATGCTCAGGACGGCTCTTCGACACCGCCTTTTCGGGACCTGAGAAGGGGTTGGGGATCCCGGCTCATCCTGCTCCCCAATGGCAAGACCCGGTCGGATGATTCCTAATGGCTGTGGAGGAAGAGGCCGCGGTTTTCTTCCCTTTCCTCCGGTTTCTTGAAGACCGCAGGTGTAACCATGGAAGATCCTGACGTCATGTTGCTAACGAATAAAAAAGCGTAAACAAATTCACCAAGACATCTCGAAACATTGATATATGAAGACAAAGCAAACTCCTAGGGACACACTAGAAGCATAAATGCCCTAATTCCTACCTAACAAAGAGTAAAGAAGATCATCACCAGGAACACAAAGGACATCTCTAATGTTGATGTTCCCATGCTTCTTCGCATATCGGGTTATGAATTTCGTGGTCCTAAGTTCTTCGGGGTCGAGATCTCCCTCTTCTTTTTCAATCATGCCGAGAGGCACGCCCCAGCACCTCGGCGTCCAATAAAGAGGAAACTCGGTTCCCCATCCGCTTAAGGAAAATGGATGACATCCTCCTTGGCTTTTATCTTGAAAACGCAGTCTTAAACCCTTGAAGCTTTCTTCGAAAACGTCAAAGGACTTGCGACCAAGCCGGGATCGGATGACAAGCCAGCTTCTTTGCCTTAGCGTCCCCTGGGTGTTTATTCTTGTATAAAAATAAAAAAAGGTATTCGCCGAGCACTTGAGGCCCATCAACCGACAAAAGCTCTCGAACGATATGATGTAGCCCCAACCGTTAGGATGGATCTGTGAAGGGGCCACTTGGAGAGTACGGAGTAAGTCCATTTGGAAGTCAGAGAACGGCATCCTCAGTCCTAACTTAAGGAAGAGCGGCTCGTACAGAACATGAAATGCGAACCCTCTTCCCTAGAACATACTCTCTCGTTCCGGTTCGGACGGACAACCTCGAACTCGTCATTTCGAGCCTTGTCCACGGTTAACTCCAAGGCAAAGAGGGACTCTCGAGTACGGCTTCTCTCGAAAACCTAGATTGACGGTCCCATACGTCGTCCACCACCCAAGTACATACCAACCCGGACCCCGCCGTACTCGAACCGAGATCGTCCTCCGCCGGTCACGGCATCGTGAAGTGGGGCCGAACCCCACTTTTTCCCTTTGGCCATGGAAACCTTGAGAACATTCAAAGAAGTCGGTGAAAAAACGTCGAATCATCAATAGTTTCATAGATTCGCACACGGGGAGAGCGGGGTAACCCTAACCTCCCCTACCGACCTTCTGTCCCACCTAAATAAAACATTCGGGGAACTCCTCCACCGCGCGGGCGCGGCGAAGATGGTGCCTCGTGAGGTGACCGCATCCACCTAAATTACTAATCCCTATTTGAAAACAAGCATAACCAGAATATATAGCTACTCTACTTCCCGAAAAGCGCAAATGACAAGAAAATAGAGAGAAAGCAACTTACCGTGTGAAACCGTAAAGCGAGAAACTGCGCTAGAACAATGGAGAAGCTACGGGAGCCAAAGCCTTGGCGAAGGCTGCATGGTGCTTGAAAACAATAGGGTAAAGAAGACAAATCTCGACCCTTATTTATAAAGGGTCTATCAAGGGATGAACGGTTAGGGGCATTCCCATCCCTCCAATGCAAATTCAAAAGGTGCTCATCATGGCTCGCGGAGCTCTAGGCACGTCCCTCCAACAAAATCGCGACACGTGGCCCACGCAGCAGAAATAGCAGTTGAAAGGACGGTTACACAGTAATCTAAAGCGTTGTACGAATGTTGGATGAGAACCCGGGTTGGTACCACGGATCCCAGGACCAATTAGTAGTTCTTACACTACACACGAGATGCTAATTCCGAAGTGCGGAATCGGAATAACCCCGGCAATGTCTTTATTTGGTTTTTACTGGGATAAGCGTTGGACTCATCCCGGCAGAATCACTTCGGCGGAAAAATCAAGCAGAAATATAGAACAAGTTCAGAAAAAGAAAAACGTATATTGAATCATTCTCATTCCATACATCGTCATACAACTGAATAAAAGGAAAAGCAAAATCTTGAGAGAAGGAAGGCATAAGGAAATTCCGGAAAAGGGGGCAAGTATCTTCGGCCACCTAGCTTGTACCCCGTCCACATCTCCAAACCGCGGTCTCTTGAAAAAGTGGATAGGCATTGCAGAACATTGACCAACCGGGATCGTGACCACGGAAAGAAGGCCAATGCTCTTTGCGCGACCTATCCACGACCCAATCAAAGACCGAGATTTTCTTGCGCTCGTAGGAAGGGGCCCGGCCTCTCTAGCTGAAGAACCCTCCGCCGGTGTCAGCCATTCCGAGTTGTCTCAAGTCAGGGAGCAGTCACAGCGGGTTTTCTACCCCGGAATGCACCGAAGCCACTCCGAATAGAAACCCTCTCGCTCACTCGTCCTTCTCCCACCTTCTCAACGGACAATGGGCGGAAGCGGATACCCGCTACTTCCTTGAAAGCAAGTCAAAGAAAGCAGACCACCCCAAGTTGCTCCAAGGGGTTCTCACTCCTTTGGCTAGGCGTCCTCGCATTTCCACCGTTACTACGAAAAGACCGGCCCGATGCTTTCAAGTAACCCGCCGAGAAGATGGAGAGAGGAACAAGGTGTGCTCCATCGGGTCCCCATGCAACGGAGGACGGAAGCATGATTCCATCCTAACAACACGTAGGGTCAGACACTCCCATGTACGCCGGGATAGAAAGGCTTCCGCCTCCCCAAATGCATAGCAACCCAGTTTTACGCCAAGATAGAAAGACCTCTTTCGGAAAGAAAAAACGCTCGGAGAAGATCAAATATCTTCAAGGACTTTGGGAAAAATAAGAGTATGATTTCTATAGACGATGAAGCTCTCTTCACAACAGAGGAGAAAGAAGAAAGAACTACACTCAACCCCAGGGGAAAAATCATCTCTACGCGATGGTAAAGAAGAGCATGCAAGCTCATGAAGAAGTGTCCAGTACTTATAGCATGAATGAAGGACTCTGATTGGTCGCGTGAAGGGTGACCTGATCCCATGAAGTCAGCAAAAATAAATGTTCAGATCTCTGATTGGCCATAAAGATAGGGAGCAGTTAAGGAAATCCTCACGAAACTAACGTTTTCTCTAAAAAAGAATCGTTATTTCCCAGGAATCTTTATATCCCAATAAAGTCCATGTATCGCTTTCCCGCAGAATCGCAAGTGAAGTCACCAGAGATCACATTCGGGATTCGCATTGAGTATATCTTCAAAGCACTCATCTTTGGAAAACAAGTAGCTTTTGCTCATAATTAAGTAAAACGAGGACGTCGGTAATAACTTGAGGTCTAACACCTATCCCAGGTAAATTGCTACGTCACCCATGTGGTGGTTGATCCATCTCAAACTTGACTCGGGTCCGTCTCATCCAAGAGCCAAGGGGCAATCGTTTCCGGACCAAGATCCGGATCCCGACCCATGGGATCAACCCGCATGCGCATCACCGGATTCCCTCCAAGATCGTGGAGGAAGACTCACGACATGCTTCGGACCACGGGTCAAGACGCATGAGCAGTGACCACGGTACCGACTAATCTACGCCGAGGATAAATCCCTAAATATGCGTAATCGCCAATCGTCACCACGATATTGTAGGATTTATAGATATCTCGATGGCTAGATATCTTCCTTATATTAATTCCATTTATAGGGATATACCCAACAATAAAGGAAAGATAATCATCATTAAGATATCAATCCAGTCATTTATCCGCATCCAAGATGAATCCCTTTAGGATTCTCGTGTATGCTCCTATAAATACCAGTGCCAAGCATCAAAGGTAGGCATCTCCTCCGATATACAAACTATTCCTACCGCGCACGCCTAACTTGAGCGTCGGAGTGCCTTTTCGGTGCGTACTGCCACCCGCCGCACCACCGCCGCCGTGCAACGAGAATCCACCGTATCGTGCTATCTCTCACTCCTCTCGAACTTACTTTTGGCTTCTAAACTTCCCATCCAATCTAAATGCCCAGGCTGAGTTGGAAAGAGCATTGCCAAGAGGGTTCTTGGAGAGAGTGAAGAATAGGGGAGTTGTGCACACTGGTTGGTTGCAGCAGCAGCTTATCTTGAAACACTCAAGTGTGGGGTGCTATGTGTGTCATGCTGGCTTTAGTTCTGTGATAGAAGCTATGGTCAATGATTGCCAGCTGGTGCTGTTACCTTTCAAAGGTGACCAGTTTTTCAATTCTAAGCTTATAGCAAAGGATTTGGAGGCAGGTATAGAGGTGAATAGGAAAGAAGAGGATGGGTACTTTGAGAAAGAGGATATATTGGAGGCTGTAAAAACTATTATGGTGGAGGGTCACAGAGAGATAGGAGGGAAACACATAAGAGAAAATCACATGAAATTGAGGAAATTTCTATTGAATAAGGAAATTCAGAACAAATTCATCACAGATGTGGTTGCCCAGTTGAAGTCTTTGGCTTAGTCTAGCCCCTTCCAATGTTGAAAATAAAGTCTACTTGAAAGACTTGTTCATCTGTTTTTTCTTTTTCATTGTTTCTTCTTTTTACCTCCCCTTGATTTATGTTTCCTTTCTCTAGCACCTGCTGCTGTTGTAATAAAACGCATTAATGTATGGGACTTAAAAGAAATTTGATAGAGTCGGTTACTTTAATTTTTTAAGCGTGATTTATATATTTGTTAGATTATTTTATTTAATATCAATTAACTTTTAATTAAAATATGACATAATTAAATGTGTGCTTTCATAATTTGAAGTCTCTTTGATTGTCGTATCTATAATGGCTCCAACATTTCCAATCGACATTGTATTTATAAATACAATAACTTCTTTGTTTTTTTTTGTTTGCCAGAAGTAGGAAATGCATACAGGCTGAGAACAAAAATACATTATGGCTTACAACAAACCCCAACTAAAATGAAGAAGAAATAAGTTCTGGGGCTTTTAATTTGTTCTAGATTTTCAAGCTTATGAGTTATGACAAAGGGATAAGACATACGTAGGAAGAGAAATGATTTATCTTCTTACTTAATCTTTTTATTAATATTTTTAATTATTAAATAAAAAAATATTAAATATTTTTTATGTTTTTAAGATATTAGATGTATTTTTTTATTTAATATTTTTTTATTTAATATTAAGATGATTATTAAGATGATTAGATAAGATAGATATAGTATTATTCATGTAAAAAACATTTGGCAACGTGGCATAATCTCAATCATTCCATTATCTTAAAAATATAAGGATAGTGCTATGAAGAACTCGAGCTCTCATACGCTCAACGCTTTTCTGTCTGTGTTTAATTTTTTTTTCATTTATCTGAGTATCTATAATTTTTATATTCTTATATTAAATAATATATATATTTTTTATATTTTATCTAATACTATTTATTATACATATTTTTTTTTATTTTTTCTCACTCAACTATATCTATTAAAAAAATATAAATAATACTTATATTTTTTTTTTAAAAGTGTAAGATGATCTTTATTAAAATAACTAATATACAAAACTCAAAAACCAAAGCTTCATTCAATGGTTAAAAAGGCTCTAGCATCAGTGAGCATGAGCGTTTACGAGCACAGTCCAACATATAAAACAAAAGAGAAAAAAAAAAGTAGTAAGCAAGAGGAAAAACCTCAAATAATTTTATCATGTTTTTAATTAACATTAATTTTCACATAATATTAAAACATCTTCTAATTGTAACATGAGTTTCAATTAATTTATAATTAAATGTTTCAATAGTTTTATTTTATTTTAATATTTTTATTAAATATTTATATATTAATTTAGTTTTATGTGGTTCCACCAATAATTCTTTGATTAATTAAACTAATAACTTAATATTCTTTTCAAGTTAATCACCAATCTGAGTTTTATAACACTACTTTGGATATGCCCATCTTGCTAGCAACCTTGCACCACATTGTCCATATTCTCTCCAAAACAGAAATATTCCTTACTAGGGGCTGGTGGCTTAAAATATTGAAGGGCGTAAAGTCAACTAATAAAATGAGACCTGTTCGAAACTTATTAAATATAATTTAGTTTTTTAATTTTATATGCATAAAATTATTAATTAATTTATTAGTTATTATTATATTATTAATATTTTCATCATATTATTTTTTAAATGAATGATATATTAATTAGAAAATATAGTTTTATTTCATTTCGAATATAATTTTTTTATAAAAAGATTTTCCAATATAAATTTAAAAAACTGATATTTAAAACATATATTAATATCATTATACTTTTATTGGTTGAAAGACTTTCTCAACTGTAGGTGCAACAGTTATTACAACGTCGATATGGATAAATGAATGCACTTGGCCTTTTTCCTACAGAATACAAAATTTTTGTTTGTAAAAAAAAAAAACCTTGGAAAGTAGAGGTGTGTTTAGTTAAACAGTTAAAAGTTTGATTATATATGATAATCGATTATTGTATAATTTTTTTTTATAATCGATTATAATTGATTATAATTGAATCAATTTTTATGTTTGGATATTATTAATTTAAAAAGTGATTTTAATCTAATCTCAACTTCGTTTAGATGATATAAAAAAGAATTATTTTTATGTATTAAATTATCAAAATAGGTATAGAATGATTAAAAAAATTATTTAATTAAGGACAAAATGATATTTACATATCAAAATATAAAGAATAATCTATGTTTTAAATCATAAGTTTCAATCTTCAAAGATTATAAATTTAGTTTAAAAAAAAACTTTTATTTTATATTGAATTTTATGTAAAAACTAAAATTGATTTTACCAAACATAATTAAATATTGTTAAAATAACTTTTTTCTCAAAAAAAAATTAATCTAAGTTAAAATAATTGTTACCAAACATACAGATGATTGGTGTCAAGTGATTTCATTGAAATGATGATTGTACATATTCCCTTTAATTGGTGGACAATGTTAGTTTTCTAGGCTCTGAAAAAAAAAGTGTGTAGGACCATTTTACCGAAATAAATATAATTTGAAATATAGGTGGATCAACACCTAATTAGATTTAGAAGAGATTGAGTACAATGTTAAGTGGATTATACTATGAGAAGGATAAAGGTTTAAATTTTAAAAATGTCATTTATGAGAAAGCTCTAACTAAATTATTATATATGTGCCTAAAGTGGTTAATCTTATACTCAGAATGTGAAAATATAAAAACAAAATTTTTTTTAAAAAAAGAAAAGAAGTTATTATAAATGACATGTCAATGTAGTTGATGTAATGCTCTTAAACTGTGTCAGTCCACTTGATGCAATCTACTTGGAAAAATAATCAGAATAAAATATATAATAATATATTAGTATATATTTTTAAAACAGCACTATTTTTTTTTTTCAAAAAAAACAGCACTGTTTCCAATGGGGTTTTAGGTAGGGCACCTGTCTTCATATCTGTTAGTTGTATGTGCAGAGGGTCCATCAACATTACTACAGAGGGCCCAGGAGTTGAATGCTTTTCCCGGGGATAGGTCACGGTAAGAAATTCGTGAATTACCGAGAATTATATTAGCCAAAAAATTTAATTCTTGGTAACTTTTTATCCTTTTAAAAAATGTTTGTTAAAAACAAAAATTTACCGGAATGTGCTAAAAATTATTAGCAGATTTAGTTGCTGGAAAAGAATCATGGATTGTTAGATCACAACATTTTATGGTGAAATACATGTCGAAAAATGTCTGTTACATAATCACTATATAAATGATTTTAAACAGTTTGTGATTTGGTTATTCTATCAATTTTTGTCTTCTATTAATAGTGAAAATAATGACTTTAATAATAATATTTTTACGTAATTAATATGATTGAAAGTTTGTGTATTTAAAACCATTTCACTTCTTATGATAATGAAGATAATACTAGGTAACGAGATATATATAAAAAAAAAATATTACGAATTATAACAATGATTTTACACGATTTTATAAGTAAATTTTTCTGGCGAAAAGAAACCTCCTAGTGAAGAAGTCAGAGAATAAAAAAGAAACCAAAAACAAAGGAATTTTTGTTTTTTATCAAAAGTGATGATATCAATGACAATGACATTATATTATAATATTATGGAGAGAAATACTTGATTAATATTATGTGCTCAACATTATTAGAACTATGATATTTGATTGGGTAACCCCAAAACCATTACCCTTGTTAGTGACATAGAAAGTATATGTTTACTTGCAGTAGTATAATGATATTTAAAGAGTAGTAAAAAAATTTAATATAAAAAAATTTGAACGAGAGTAAAAATAAGATTTCGAGAGTGAAGATAGTGATAAGTGAAAACATATATATTTATCTTATTAAATGTAATACAACATAAAACTAAAGGAAACACTATCCAAATTTAATCAATCAGTTAAGAAACTCGGAACGTCAATATAAAAAAAATCAATTTTCTTTTAAACTCTTGAATTAATTGCGCTCGTGTTTAAAATTTTTTTGTATTAGTTTCTCTCCTGGTGAATTGAAATACCAATCCTAGTCGCTATAATTTGAGAAGCACAATTTTTTCAAAAACAATGTTTGTTGTGAAATATATCAATCATCATCATTGTCTTCAATGGTTAAATATAACAATTTTATTAACATTCTTATGCACATTCTTCCAGACAATTGATGATAATTAAATCTTAGAGAAGTCAACTCATATGCCTTCTCCAATTAAGAAATATGGACCATGCAACTTCTTTAATTTATAGAGATCTCTATATTGAATAAGACATATGTGTAGAACTGTACAATGTGGCTATCACCAAGCATAAGGAAAAGTACAATAATATTAAGAAAATTCAAGTATTTAACTGTTGAAGACAATGGTGAAGATTGATGACATTACTTAGAAAAAAGAAAATAATTCTTGAATAGTTGCCAACTTTCTATCCTAACTCACTAGGGGAGATCTAATATGAAAATCTTTTAGCACGAGCGAGAGCAATTTATTAAAGATCAAAATAATTTTTACTTTTCCTGATACTGATGTTCCTAATTCATAAACTCATTAATTAAACATAGATAGTCTTTCATAGAGTTCTAATGGTATTCCATTTAATAAGAAAAATACATCTACTCCACTTGTCATCATAATCACTAACAAAACCCTAATCATATCTTCAACCAAATATCCCTAAAATTATTTTTCTCTCAATTATCTATTCTCTAAAACATGATGGATGAGTGCAAGGATACACATGCTTTTGGTGTCACTAGCAAGGACAATATTTTATGCACTACTCACTCAACTTTCTCAATCCCAATGATGTTGAGCTCACGATTTTATCTAGCTTATCCTTCCCATGATACTATTTTATAACGTCATTTTCGTTGTTGAAATCACTTTTTATATCAATATCGTCTACTTTCGATTTATGTCTTATTCTCCAATTGTTCCATCATGCGATTACTATCAGTTAGAAAATCTACTTCTAAAAGACATGCAAAATTATTTTTTTAATCCACAATGTTTTTCTGTTTTCTTTTCTTATATCACCCTACCTCTCCTTATCATCATAAGAGGTGGACTTGTGTCACTACTTAAAATTTTTATCACATTTACCTCTTGATAATCTTATCTCTAGAGTCATCATCCTCACTACTAGTAGATGACAAAAGATAAGTTAATTGAGCAATCAAATTCCGGACTACTCAGAGCCACTTAACCTATCAATGCAAAACTAATATCGTCAAACTTAAGGTTTAAAGCTTCCTAATTCTGTAGAGTATTAATTATTTCATCAATTCAAACACAATAGCATGCATGTAAATAAGTGTTAATAACAATAACATATATTACTATATTACGCACTTCATATCACCGTAACAGAAAGTTATTACATATTCGTCGTTCCTCTTAGCGAATTATCATAAAAAATAAGTAAAATGAAGAAACACAATCTTGTATGCAATTAAATTAAAATCTTTTTTTCTATTATTTTTATTAAGTTTTTTTAAAGCCAAATGTAAAATTGATTAAAATAGCCTTCTTAGGATTTTTCTATGAAAACTTTGGAGAATTGAAGTCACATTTTGAGTTACAACTTGAAACTAACTTAAATGAAAGTGACTGTAAATTTTAATAAGTGCTCTTCATTTAGATTTTTTTTTTGTAGATTTTAGAAGATAAGGGTCTTGCTTTAACACCTAATTTATTTGACATTTCCTATTTTAAGTCAGTAAACTTCTTAAAATTTATCATTCTAATGAAATTAATAAATTATTATTAACTTAATTAATTATATATATAGTTCACATTTTCACTTTCTTTTATATTATATTGCATTATATGATACATTATTAATTTATTAAAACTTAAATTAAAATCAATTAATAATTATTTTAATTTAATGTATAAATTATTAAATTAATTAATTAAATTAAATAATTAATCAATCTCTTCACTTAAAATTTTAAAATTTTAATATTCAATATTTCATATGACTAATTTATCACAGTTTTTTAATTTTCAAATTAGCACAATATTAGCATATAATATTATATTATTCTTTTAAAAAATTAGTATTAGTCTTATGCAATGTAAATTTATTAATCAAATCATATAGCAACATAATAAAGAATTATCTATCATACCGGCAAACAAACACCAACGAACACTACAAAGAAAAATGAAGTTTTGCCACAGTTAATTCGTGGCCAATTTACAGGAAAAGCGTGATAAAAGTATGTTAGCCATAGTTACTAATACCATAGCTAATCATGACATCACCCCAATTTTAACTGTAATTATTCTAACTATGGTAACATTAATTTAGCTACGATTACTGTCCTAATTCGCCATTGTTGTAACAGTAGGTAATCATTATAGAAGAATGAAAAAAATTCAAAAATAACCATAGTTTTAACCGTGGCTAATTTACTGATAGTTTTCAGTTTGAAAACCGTGGCTAATGCTATTTTTTTGGTATAATTTGTTGATATTTTTCATAATTCCCTTAATATTAGTACATATTTGAAAAATTAAATATAATATTAAATGCAAAATCAACACTGCATTTGTTTTTTTGGTTCAACTGCCATGTTATTAACATATTTGATATGTTATCAATAATTGTACTAGAAATTATCAACAATGTAATCAATGTTACAACCTACCTCTAGGAATTCTCACCCTATGAAGCATAGTACAATCTCAACATAAATGTCAATGTAAAAACAAGGACAGCCAACACACAAATCATACCATGAGTACAAATTTGACACCCAACACAACCCCATCATGTTAAATAATTTTCTTTGATAAAAGATCATGTTAAATAATAAAACACCTTTGTTGTCCTTCTTACACTATCTTGAAGCTGTTGTAGAGGTCTCACAAGCTCTGTTCTCAATTGTATCTACTCACTTGATTTATCTATTGATATAAAACAACTTGCAAGTGCAACAACTTGATGATGGTCAAGATCATTAAAAGTACCTAATGGGGAAGCGAAAATGAAGATAAGAAAAAATCAAATTATGTAACATAATATAATGCACACTACACAAAGAGCACAATGGAGAAATGTATAAAGGCAAATTTGCTAAACCCAACTAATAGAACCTAGTCTTTGGAGAAATTTGAATGACAGTATACCATACATATAAATGTACATTCAAATATACAGATAAACATATATATTCAAAAATTAAATACAATATATATACATACATACACACACACACACACAAATATATATATATATATATCTGGTGAGAAAAGTATTTATTGTAAGAGATGAGATGAGTGAATTTTGATCATTAGATCTTACATGAATGGTCAAGATTAGAACATAAATGCATGTGACTTTTTTAAGTAATCTCATGACCTTTAAGTAACTTTTAACCTTGACCATCCATGTATGATTGTATAGTCAAGATTAAAAATTACTTAAATATCATGTAACTACTTAAAAAAGTTACGTGCATTTATGGTCTAATCTTGACAATTCATGTAAGATGTAACATCCTAAAAATTCCGTATCTCTTAACCAGTAATTTTGACAGTTAACAGAATTTTACTGTTTAGTAATTTCTGTGTACTGTAAAATTATTTTAATTATTTCGTGAGCGTATTTGATCGTTTTGAGTGATTTACTCTGTGTCAAGAAAATAAAAATTTTCGGGCTGGGGAAAAATTTACGTAATTTAATTTTTACCGTTAGGTTTTAATTATTTTACGTAATCTGATTCGATATTTGTGCGTTTTCTAATATTTGTGATTTTTGTGGATGATTATGAAATTTTTTTACTGTTTGTGGGCCCAGGGGGTGTATGTGGGCCCAGGTGGCCATATATGGGCCTAGGTGGTTCCCGCAAAGTGAAAATTTTTTTACGCATAGAAAAATTTGTACTGTTTAGACAGAGACAAGAGATCTTACTAAACCTGAATCCTAAAGCAGTTTTAGAAAATTTCTCAGATCTTGTGTTTAGTCTTCGTATTTAATTATCTAGGCGATAAAAATACAGTAAAAATATTATTCGTAGGGTTATAGCAGATAAAAATAAATATTATACTGTTAAATTAATATTGGTGGTTTAGATATCCACCATTGATTTAATCAACGGTGGAGACCTGATCTTGATTTAATCAACGGTTGAGAAACAATCTTAATAAAGAAGTATTGGATGTTCACCATTGATCTAATCAATGGTGGAGATTTAATCTAGACAAGCTTAATAAGGAAGACTTTGATATCAACCGTCGATTTAATCAACGGTGTAGAATTGGTCATATAAAGTGGCATTGACCATTTATAACTATTGGATTTAGATTTAAATCAAGGGTGGAGATTTAGTCTTAAAAAATGACAAAGACCATTTATGACCATTGGATGTGGATTTAATCAATGGTAGAGATTTGATCTTATAAAGTTACAAGGACCATTTATGACTATTGGATGTGGATTTAATCAATGGTGGAGATTTGGTCTTCTAAAATGGCTATGACTAATTATGACCCTTGGATTTAAAGTTTGAAGGAACAATCTTGACCCTTTATTTTGGAGACACATCTAATGGCTAGAATTTCAAGTAGAAAGATCTAATTGCCTAGATTTAAGTCTTCTAACTTAAAGTCTACCTTAATCTTAACCATTGAATTAATCAATGACCTAGAATGCTCTAGATGGTGGCTAATTATGATGACAAATAATTGAATGCATTATGAAGAGGGGGGGACGATTTTTGGTGGCTTAAGAGAGTAGCAAAGTGGAAGACCACCATTATTACTCATTCTTGGTCTTTCTTTGTCAATTTCAAGAAGCTAACACTTCAAAAATTTCTCTCCATTTCTCTTCTCCTCCATGTTTCGGCCAAGCACCCAAGAATACCTTCCATCACTCTTTAATTTCAAACAACCATATTTCTTGAATCCTTACCTTATTCTAAGCAACTTTCATGTTGGAGACTTTCTCTAAATCATTCATCTTCATGAACTTTCTTCAAGATCAAAGTTATGGGGTATTTATGGTGACGTGTAAGAAAACTTTATTTCTTCTCTCTTTTTCATGATCTAAACCATGTTTGATCCATGGTTCTTCTTGTTCAAGCTTGATTTACTAATAAATACATGTTTTGTTTTGTATTTAAGAAGCCCTTGGTGGTGAAGGACTTGGAAAAAGAAGCAAAACAAAGAGCTTTTGATGATCTTCAAAAGGTAAGAGGGAGATCAATCTCACCAACCAAGTATGGTGGTGAGAGATGGTTTTATATTTGGTGGATGGTGAATCCATGTGAGGATTCATATCCATGGTCTTGTAATTTATTTGTGGGTATTTATGTGCTTTAATTATTTGTCTATGCTTGGTATACTTTGCATGATTTTATGGCTTTGATAGTATGCTTAAAATATGTATGATAAGTATATGGCATGCTTGTAGTATTTATGATGAAATATGTATGTGTATGTCATGATGTGTTGATGGAAAGGAAATCAATTTTTGGCTCCAATGGCCAAGGGAGAAGGCTACGGTTTTTGATGCCCTTAATTAGGGTTCATGTTGAAATTTTTCAAGAATAAGGGAATTGATTTTTGGGTCCCTAGAACATGGTGAATTTCGGCCAAGACACCTCAAAATAGGTGTTTACAAATTAATATTTTCATGAATGATGAAAATAGATGATTTGAAGAGTATGAAAAATAAACAAAGGGTTTGTTTTTCAAGAGAACAAGAACACGGTTTTTGAGGATTTTTTATTGATTTATTTTGTGTACAAAGATCCTAAGTATTTTTCTAAACATTGAGTTTTAAATGAAAATAACAATGTTGATTTTAAGGATTTGCAAAGAAAGTGAAAAAGGATTTATAAAGAAAATGAAAATGGATTTGCAAAGAAAGTGAAAAATGAAAATGAACAAATGACTTGATTTCAAAGACCAAGTGTTCACGGTTTTTGTAAAAGATTTTTAATGGTTTTGTTTGTATAAAATCATATCAATTTAGAAGGAAAAAAAATATTTAATGGTTTCAATAGTCATGTCCACGTTTTTGAAGGCTTGTAATGCCTTGATTTTTATGAACAAAGTGATTTTCAAAGTGGAAACGTAACTTGATTTAATACTGAGGAATTTGGAAAGGGAATCGAGTGTTTTATCAGCTTGGAGAATAGAAATTTTTGTAACGGAAAACAAAGAGAGGTTGAAAACGTTTGAATTTCAATTTATTTTGAAGAAGACTGATTTTGGAAATGATTTGGGAAAAATGAAGAATATAATGGTGTTTTGAAAATTTACTAATGTATAACTTATTTTCGAGTTTTGAAATACGTTAGAAAATGTTAAGTTTTGAAACATTGATTTATATCAATGGAAAAGTGATTTTTGTGGATTATATTTTGGAAAAAGATTTCTTGGGTAAAGAAATGTGGAAAAAGATTTTCTTGAGTAAGAAAATGTAAAAAATGAAATGCAAAGTCATATTATTTTGATAAAGGTTGAAAAAGAATTTTTGAAGGTTAAGAAATATTTTCTGTAATGAAATTGTGATGAAAAATGTTTTACGTATCTTAAAAACGTGATTTTTAAATTACACTGAATTTGAAAAAATGCGTTAAAAATAATATTAATTTATTTAAGTCTAAAATAATGTTTGGAATATTGAGGAATATTTTACGTGATTGTAAATTGTTGAAAAATATTTTACGTATCTTAAAAACGATTTGAAATACATTAAAATATTTCTACGCGATTTGAAATACGTTAAAATATTTCTACGTGATTTGAATTACGTTTAAATATTTTACGTGATTTGAACTATTATTGAAAAATCACTACGTGATTGAAAAGTGATAGAATATTTTTACGTGATTGTGAAAATGACGGAAAATCGTTATGTAATTTGGAAAGTGTTTTAAATATTTTGAGAATGATGAAAAATAATTTACGCGACTTAAAAGAATGATTTTTAAGTTACGCGATTTTGAAACAGTGAAAAAATACTATACGATTTGAGAAACGTATATTTTTATGCGATTGAAAAAAATGTTAAAAAATTAATACGTGGTTTAAAAGTGCAACAGAATAGTTGCAGCATTTTGAAAACGTAACAGAAATGTTACAAAATTTTGTAAACGTAATAGTAGTGTTACAGTATTGTGAAAACGTAATAAAAACGTTTTGGAATTTTAAAAACGTAACAAAAGTATTACGGTATTTTGAAAATCTGTGAAGTGTTGTGGAATTGTGAAAAACGTAGCTTAATGTTGCTATGCATTTTGTGAAAACACGACGAAAGTGTTTTATAACTATGAAAATGTGATAACATGATTTTTTTTATTGAAAGTACAAAGATCAATCTTGTTGAACCAGGTGTAATGAACAACTTATGTATGAGAAAATGACGAGTTTTGCTTGTGATTGGTATTTAGTGCATTTTATATGCATTGGAAAGATATGCCTGTAATTGGCATTGGTGCATTGTACATGCATTGGAAAAATATGCGTTGAGGTATATGATTAAATTGAACGAATGAAATTGAAAAGATTTGGCTCTTGTGGTTGGACTTGCATTGATATATTTGTGCATTGTATAAAATATAGCTAATAAGCTATTTTGGCCCTTGTGGTTGGACTTGCACTGATATATTCGTGTATTGTATAAAGTATAGCTAATAAGCTATTTTGGCCCTTGTGGTTGAAGAGGGAATGAGAATTGATAGTGAGATCTATGATGGATCTTGGGGCGTCAAGCGCGTGATCGACCATGGATATTTGTCTATGGGCTAAAGGGTTTGGACCATATGCCACTTGGCGATCATGCATCATTCTGTGCAACGCATTGACGATACTGCACGACAAGAACACGATTCTTTTCAACGACTGAGAGATTGTCTGTGGGTTTAGGTAGGGCAATTAACCAGAGCATTCTTCTCGAAATTGTGAAAACCTCCATGGAGTTGTTTTTGAAAAACTGAGTCTATGTGCGCATGCATGAAACTAAGCATTTATATCTATGTGATATATTAATTGAGGAATATTGGCTATGATAATTGTTCTGTTAAGAAATACTTGGATGATGATAATGATAATCATGTTGATGACTTTATTGTGATTATTGTGTGATGATAATAATGTTAATGGCATGATGATGATAGTTGATTAATGTTGAGTGCATTATTGGAATTTTGGTATGATATATATGTATGATATGCTATTTGTGTTATCTCTGTGCTATCATGTTGGTATTGGTGTAGGTGATCTCACCTTCTTTTATGTTGTCTTCTTTGTGTCTGTATTGTTAAAACTATACTGATAGAAGGAACGAGTTGTCTTAGACATAACGGGTGGTAGATATTCTGAGATTGGTGACAACATGGAGGAGTGGTCACTCAGGACTCGTTGGTGTGTAGTGTTAATAAAGAACAAATATCTGATGCATCAAGATGGATACAAGAAGGAATAAGTATGTGAAGTTTTTATAGTTAGTGTTGTATCGTGCTATTAAGTAGGACCCGTAATGGGGTTTGCTACTGTTAAAAAAAAAGAGTCTGTTACTTTTATATTTCTCTTTAAATTGTTAAATATTAATTAGTGTCAATATTGTATATTACACAGTAAATATATTTTCAGTAATACTTATGAATTTCAGTAAGTTTATGTTTCAGTAAAGAAGAAATTTTAAAACTCACATTTTATAACTCAAACCTTGTGCGAGCCTCTTTTCAGATTATGAGTCGGGAGTCAGACATGTGATACCCTAAGGAGGGTGTTACATAAGATCCAATGGTCAAGATTCACTCTCCTCACCTCTTATAATAAACACTCATTTCACCAGATATGCTATATATATATATAACAATCAAAATAAAAAAAATACATGCAGGTGAGAAGCCATGCACCCACGTTCCATGCACCATGTCCACCCACATCTGGGCTACATGGGCCATCAACCCCGATGGCACCCATGGTCGGAGCTTAAGCCCTCATAGCCTTGAGGGGCAACAACAATTAGCGCCTCGTGGTTGGAGCATTATCTGTCGCCTTCTTAGCCACATCGGCCAAACCCGGCGGCTGGGGTTGCATGGGACATCAACAAATGACACCCATGATCGGAGTTCAGGCCTTGTAGCCTTCAGGGGCAACAACACCAACTCGTGGTCCTCATGATCGGAGCTCAAGAGAAGGATGCCAGAGAGGAGATGAGGATGGAGGCACCCATGGTCGTGAGCTTAAACCCAGAGGGAGGAGGCGGAGAGGAGGGAGAAGATGTGGTTATGATGAAGAGCTTGATCTCGACGATGGAGGGGGAGAGAGGACAGAGAAGAGGGAGGGGAAGGAGAAGAGAAAACGACCGCGGAAATGGAAGAGAAAGGAGCTTGACACCACTTTTAAAAAAAAAATTCCGATAGATCAATCAGCTAGAAAATTGTTTTGATGAGTTAATTTCCGGTGGCTAATCGGCCAGAAACTTCGAAATATGTAATCGATTTGTTACCCAAGTAACCTCGAGTCTTATTTTTGGCGAAAAATTTACCAAAAATTGCCTGGTGCACCTCCTCAAAAGTTGGAGGAATTTTCCACCCGAATTAATCAGCCAGAAAATTTAGAAAAACACAATCAATACATTTATTAGCGGATTATTTGTTGAAAATGTAAAAAAATTCGTGGCAGTTTATTTTTCTAGCGGATTATTCCACCGGAAATTTATTATGTTTTATTTATTATTTTTTTCTCAAAGATTGATTTTTCGACTAAAGTATCTGTCGGAAATTATCAAGATTATCAGTGACAATGAATCTGCTAAAAATAACCACTGCTAAACGTCGAATTTCTTGTAGTGGGGTGTGCAAAGCTGCTCCTAAGATCTCACACTTATACTTTGCCAATGACAACCTCATTTTCTCAAAATCCATTTTGGATGATTGTCAAGCCATTCAAAATATTCTCAAGTCCTACGCCAATGCATCAAGTCAGTGTTATACATATATATGGGTGACAATCAATGTGTTAATTTTGATAAATTTTCAATTTTGTTTAGCTCAAATGTGCAAATGGTTATCAAAAATCAGATTTGTCAAGCATGCAATAAATGCGGTGGTGTTTTTTTGAAAAATATCTAGGCTTGCCATCTATAATTTGGAGATCAAAACATTATGCTTTCCATCTGCCCAAGAAATTGAATTCTGCTATGGAGACTATGCTGGTGACGAGTTTTACCTATGTGGTGAAAGTTTGAATCTGTCTGCCATTTGTTCACTATATGTGAGTACTCAAAAGCTGTTATACAGGGCTATGGCTTGACTTTGAAGCCTTCTAGAAGCATAAGCAACACGGGATTGGCTAAACTATATCCAACAGGCCTTCAGCAACCTGCCACAGGAAAATCTCGAGCTCTTAGCAATGGCAGCAATGGTTTGATCTTTCATTTGGATGGAAAGAATTAAAGCTTGGCAAGGTAGAGAAACAAAGAAGTACGGGTACTTCATAATGTCTGTCGTACTCGTGTTGAATACGTATTTAATATTATACTTGATACTTGATAAATATTTATTTAATTTTTTAACAAAATTCGTACTACCGTACCATACTTGTGTCGCATCTGAAACTTGTGTACTCGTATCGATGCATCGTAGTAGAGAAGTGAAGGGGACTGCCCAAGCTGCTATGCAAACAAAGCTAAATCACAGTGCTTTTCACGCAGATGCTGATGTGTTCGCAGAAGAGCATGTTTTTGGTGTAGGCATATAAGAGAAATAAGAGAAGTAAGATATACACATTGTGATTCATTGAACAGAATGAATAGCTCAATGTTGATGATACACTCGGTGCTATTTATAACAACATTATTTCATAACTCACTTTGATAGCTGTAATAACAAACTATTTACCAACTATTAATAACTAATTAGCTAGCTAAATAACTAACTGACCACATTCTGTAATATCCCCCCCACAAGCTCAAGAAGGTTGACTAACAGGAAACACCTTGAGCTTGTCTCTTAAGACCTGAAAATGAGAAGGAGATAAAGGTTTTGTGAAAGAATCAGCTATTTGATCAACGCCAGGAACATGCAGAACTTGTAGGTGCTTAGCAATCACTTTTTCTCTGACAAAATGAATGTCCAATTCTATGTGCTTGGTTCTTGCATGTAGAATAGGGTTGTGAGTGAGATTTACAGCACTTAGATTATCACATAACAGTGTAGGAACCCGAAAAGGAATCTGCAACTCTTTGAGCAGTGACTGAATCCAGAGAAGCTCAGCAGTGGTGTTTGCCATACTCCTATATTCTGCCTCAGTGCTGGACCGAGCAACAAGTTGTTGCTTCTTAGAGCTCCACGAAACCAGATTGGGACCAAGAAAAATACATGAACCAGAAACAGATCTCCTGTCATCTTGATCTGTGGCCCAATCTGCGTCACTATATGCACGCAGAGAAAAAGGTAATCCAGGCTGAGAAGCTTGCAGCAGCAAACCGTGATCAAGAGACCCTTTAAGATATCTGAGAATGCGCTTAACAGCTCTCCAATGCGACTCCAACGGCCGAGCCATAAACTGCGACACTTTATTAACACAGAAGGCAATATCCGGTCTAGTTAAAGTAGCATACTGCAGCCCACCAACAATAGATCTGTACTGGGATGCATCAGGCAGAACATCAGTGTCATACTTGCTTAATCTGCAATTACTCAACATAGGAGATGAGATACCCTTTGAATCTTCCATTTTAGCCTTGCAGAGAAGGTCTCTAATATATTTTGACTGATTAAGCATCAGAGAACCATTGGATAAATGCCTCACTTCAACACCCAGAAAATAATCAACCTTACCAAGTTGTTTCAATGCAAACTGACTATACAATTTATGAATTAGATCTTGAATTATAGAGGGGGCTGATCCTGTAATAAGAATGTCATCTACATAAATCAAAACATAGATGTATACGCCCCTTTGAGTGTAGACAAGAAGTGATGGATCACATCTACTCTTGACAAAACCAAATTGTAACAAGACATTGGTAAGCCTTTCATACCAGGCCCTAGGAGCCTGCTTCAAACCATAAAGAGAGCGATGAAGTTTGCATACAAGAGATTTATCCTGATTTTCAAATCCAGAAGGCTGAACCATGTATACTTCTTCTTGCAAAAAGCCATTCAAAAAAGCATTATTCACATCAATTTGCTGGATGTCCCATTTATTTGTAATGGCAAGGGTTAGAATCACTCTAATAGTGACAGGTTTGATTACTGGAGAAAAGGTTTCTGAAAAATCAAAGCCTTGGGCTTGGTGAAATCCTTTGGCTACCAACCTAGCCTTCAACTTGTGCACTGAGCCATCCGGGTTTTCTTTGACTCTAAACACCCAACGGCAACCAATAGCCTTTCTATGAAGTGGTAACGGAACTAAAGGCCATGTATTATTTGACTGCAATGCTTGATATTCAGCTTTCATTGCATCAAGCCACTTGGGATCGGATAAGGCTTGTTTCACATTTTTAGGTTCAGCACATGACAAATATGCTTTAGGCTTAAGACTTCCAGTTTTGGCCCGAGTGATCATGGGATGTGAGTTATGGTTACTGATTATAGGAGGAGCAGAACCTACACCATGAGCAGAGATATGGACAGAACCTGTATCACGAGCAGAAACAGGAGAACATACAGTAGGAGATGGAGTAGGTTCAAGACTTGACTGAACAGAAGGAATCAAATCTGAACTAGAGTGAGCTGAATCAGAAATATTAGAGAAATTGGATGGCTGTGTAACAGAGACAATAGGAATAGATGCAGATAAACCTGGGGAAGAATTTATAACTGAAGAGGCAGTGGAAAACAAGTATGGAAAAGGAAACCTTACTTCATTAAAATTGACATCTTTGGAAATGTAAATTTTTCCACATGGAGCTAGACATTTGTGGCCCTTATGTTGAGGGGATAAACCAAGATACACACATTCAACAGATCGAAACTGCAGCTTATTCTTATTATAAGGTCTCAGTAAAGGAAAACAGCTACAACCAAAAGTCCTAAGCATGCTGTAATCAGGAACAGTACGATACAGGGCATGAAAAGGAGAAGAAAATTGAGACAATGCAGCAGTAGGCAATCTATTGATTAAGAACACAGCTTGAGTGAAGCTATGATCCCAATATTTGATGGGAATAGATGCATGTGACAGAATTGTCAAACCCATTTCAACAATTTGCCTATGCTTGCGTTCAACAGTTCCGTTTTGATGAGAGGTATGAGGACATGTTAATCTATGCTGAATACCCAAATCAGTAAGACATTTGGTGAAGGATCTAAATTCCCCTCCCCAATCTGATTGAAATGCCTTAATTGAAGATTGAAACTGATTCTGAATCAAGGCCAAAAACTGCTTAAAAGCAGCCAAGGAGTCAGACTTTTGTTTAAGAAAATATATCCAAGTGAATTTTGTGAAGGTGTCAACAAATGTAACATAATAGTTGTATCCACAAGAAGAAGAAAAGGGGGCAGGACCCCAAAGATCACTGTGAACAACTGCAAACGGTGTAGTGTAAATAGTTTGAGAAGAAGGAGCATGAAGTTTATGTGCTTTACCAATGCAACAAGCACTACAAGTATCTAAAACATGTTTATTCAGAAATGGAATCTTACAAAGGTTGAGTATAGTTTTTACAGCATTAGAGTTTGCATAGCCTAACCTAGCATGCCACTGAGAAAAGGTATTTCTATTTGAAATGACATTAAAACTTTTGCCAACAGAACAAGTATTTGCAACAACAGAATTATTCAAAACAGAAGCAGGATTATCTATAACAGCAGAACATGAGACTTTAGAAGTTTGAGGAAGAATATGAAACTGCTTGAACCGATATAGGCCGTTTTGTCCAAGCACACCCTCAAGCAACACCTTGTTAGATGCCTGACATTTAACAAAACAGTGATAAGGATGGAATTCAAAATAAACCTTGTTATCTTGAGCAAACTTACTGACTGAAACAAGATTTTTAGTTATGTGAGGGACATGAAGTAAATGGTTAAGAGACAAAGATTGATTTGGACTAGAACTAGAAGCAACTTTAGAAAAGCCTATGGATTGGATTTGCAAACCTTGTCCATTGCCCATCACAACTTGATCTTGTCCATGAAAAGGATAGCTGTGAGTAAGGTTTTGAGAATTTGCAGTGAGATGATACGATGCTCCAGAATCAAGATACCATCCTTGAGAGTCAGATACAGAGGGAGCACGTAACTCAGGTGTATATGGTGAATATGGAGACAGTGCCATATGTGCTGTAGGCCTCATAGCAGGCTGCATAGGTACTGTTATTTGATTTACAGGTGCTGCCATCACAGGTGCCATGTGGTGCATATTGGCAGGAGCAGGAGGTGCAAAGGAACGATCATATCGAAACCAACACTTAAGAGCTTCATGACCAGTCTTGCTGCAGAGTTGACAAGTAGGGCGGTGTCCTCCTCCTCGGCCACGACCACGGCCACGGCCACGATATCCACCACGAAAATTACCAGAAGTGTTGCCAGAATTATTAGCATTGTGAAACCCAGAGTTTGCAGAATTACCAGTGTTTTCAGAACTGGAATGAGCAACATTAGCAGAAACGCTTGGAGATGCAAGTTCTTGTCGAAATTTTTCAAACTGCGCTTCTTGGACCATAAGCAATGACTCTATGTCTTCAACCGAAGGAGAATCTAAGCGGCCAAAAATCATCATAACAAAGGAATTATATTCTTCAGGAAGCCCTTCCAATATTGCATCTATGTGATCTTGCTCAGTTATCGTATCACCAACAGCAATTAATGAATCAACAATTACTTTGATTCTAAGCAAATATTCAGATATAGATCTCGATGCCTTTTTAGTGTTTTTCAATTCAGATCTCAACTGTCTAACCCTTGCTTTTAACAGAGAATGAAAATGCTTATGGATTTTATCCCAAACCTGGTAGGCGTGTTTGCATCCAAGAACTCGAGGAAGAACGCTATCCGAGAGGGAAGCAAGAAGCCAGGTGAAAAGGATTTGATCTTGAGTCAACCATTTTTGATACTCCTCTGAGATTTTATCAGCAAGACGATCTTCGTCCGTAGCATATCGGAGCGGTATTTGAGGGTTTAAGACGAACTGATGAAGATTATGCGCCGTGATGACTCCGTTTACTTGCTGACTCCACATCAAAAAATTCTTCTCATCAAGTTTTGAGGAGATTGCATGCGTGAGACCAGATTTCAACGATGTAATCTTGATTTCTGGTGTAACATTCTCAGATTGCACAACATCTTGTGGACTGAATAAGGATTTAGTCATGATTACAGCTTTAGAAAATAGAAATAACACGAGAAATCGAGATGAATCAAATCGAAAGGAAAATAAGAGAAATCAAGATGAAGCAGAAGCGAATGCCCGAAGACTCGATGATACCATATAAGAGAAATAAGAGAAGTAAGCTATACACATTGTGATTCATTGAACAGAATGAATAGCTCAATGTTGATGATACACTCGGTGCTATTTATAACAACATTGTTTCATAACTCACTTTGACAGCTGTTGTAACAAACTTTTTACCAACTATTAATAACTAATTAGCTAGCTAAATAACTAACTGACCACATTCTCTAATAAGGCATAGTAATTAGAAACTGGCATGGAAACTTCATGGCTCCAAAAGCTTAGAAACTTCGAGGCAGTGTTAATGCTCATAGAGTAGAGCTTATCACTACAAAGGAGGCTCTAATCTTTTGCATGGGAGTTAGGCTTTAGGTGCGAACATCCATCTTGAAGGGGATGCAAAATAATGTCTACAACAACAATTTGGATGATTCGGTGGACCTGTCTCATAATGATTCCATTCTCCATGACATTTTTGGTTTAGCATCTTGGTTCTCTGGTTTTAATTAAGGCTCATTATGTCCCGCGATCTTGTAATTCTGTGACTGAGTTTTAATCTTTTCATGCCAACGGTGTTAAGCTTGGCATTTGGCTTGAAGAGCCACTACAATGTATTGTTGAACTTCTTGCTTCTAATTGCAATAATGAATAAATTCACTTTGGAGATCAATGTATATATTAGTATGATTTTTTTTTCAAGTAGATTTTCTTTTCACACAAAAAATCTACTTGAAAAAAATATATTATAGAATGAAATATACAATATATATTAGTATATATTTCTAAGGATAATACTATTTAAATAATTTTTTTTTAAAAAAGACTATTTTTGTCAAACAGCCTTTATATTTGCGTAATGGAAGCCGCTTGAGTTAAAGTGATTCTATTACATTAATTTTCATATTTGACCTATAATATATCCACGATACGAAACATTAGAGCACTCATGTGCTCGTATCTAATATTCATTGGACGAAATGTCTTTTATAAGATAGGAGATTTTTTAAATTAATTTTTAATTAAAAAATCATATTATTGTTATTAATTATTATCGAAACTTGAGCTGTGCAATAGCAATGTGCATATATTAATATATGTTTTGGACCGGATTTTAGATATATGAATTTGGAGTAACTCGATTTGTTAAGTTGATATCTTAATGTTATTGTGTGTGTGAAGTAATTTAAGTATAAGACGTGACTCCTTCAACTAAAAAAAAATATTCATAACAATCTCACGAAAATAAGGGATAAATTATAAGAAATAATAATTTTCATTTCTCAAAGAGACATCATTCATTATGTACGGAATAAAAAGATTCTTCACACCTAAAAAATATTCATATATAAAGATACTAAGCAAGATGATAAAAATATAACTTAATTCTCAATTTAACACATTTTTTGTTTGAACACCTATTAATTTAAGCGTTAAAATATTTTTTTACAGGTATTTACTTTCTCACTTCAACGTTATTGTTACTGCACCATAAAAAAAACTATCATATTTTACCATCTTAAGTAATCTTGAAAACTCAATTCTAAATATAACGTACATAATTGAATGCGCTTCGTCTTTTTTTATTTTTACCAAAATAAAAAAATATGTTTGAATAAAAACAAGCTTGGTAAGTAGGTAGGATGGTTGGTGTCAAATGATTCTAGTGAAATTATGAGTGTACGTTCGCGTGCATTTTGTGGACAATTATGACTGTACATTCGCTTTCATTTTGTGGTCAGAGTTTGTTTTCTAGAATCTAAAAAGAAAAAAAGAAAAAATAGTATAGAATATAGATGGATGAACACTTATGAGAATGAACTTATTATAAATGACATGTCCAACTTACATGTAACCAAACGAATTAACCAGGAGTTAAGTTTGAGAGAGTGGCTTAACCAATAGTATTGAAGTAACCTATTCTTACTATTTTTTTATTATATAAAAAAATATTATGTGTTTAAAAGGCCACCACAGGCCACTGCCATCAAGGCCTATATGAAACAATCTTATTGAACAGTCTGGAAACAACGTAATAGATCAATTAGGCAAAGATGTCTAGTGAGACTCTAAGCAATTGTCAGCTTCATGTAGCTATGTTTCCCTTCCTTGCATTTGGTCACATTAGCCCATTCGTGCAGCTATCCAACAAGTTGTTTTCTCATGGAGTTCGCATCTCTTTCTTGTCAGCTTCGTCTAACATTACCCGAATCAAATCAACCTTCAATCTCAACCCTGCCATCCAAATCGTCCCCCTACAGCTCCCAAATAGCATAGCCAACACTGCTGAATTGCACCCTGACATGGTTGGGAATCTCTTTCAAGCACTTGATTTAATGCAACCTCAGGTAAAGTCCATTTTGTTGGAACTCAAACCCCATTTTGTTTTCTTTGACTTTGCACAAAACTGGCTCCCAAAACTAGCTTCTGAAGTTGGCATCAAATCTGTTTCCTTCTCAGTCTATTCTGCCATTTCTGGTTCTTACATTTCTGTGCCATCAAGACTTGATGGTATTGAAGGAACAAGCATCACTTATGAGGACCTTAAAAAACCTCCACTTGGGTATCTTCAGAATTCCAATCTTTCCCTTAAGGCCTTTGAGGCCAAGATAATCTTCATGATGCTGTTTCAAAGATTTGGTGAAAATCCAACGGGTTATGAGCGAATTATGCAGGGCCTTAGTGAATGCTCATTTATAGTGTTCAAGACTTGCAAGGAAATAGAAGGTCCCTACCTAGATTATGTAGAAAAGAAGTTTGGAAAACCAGTTCTGTTTTCTGGTCCACTTGTCCCAGAGCCATCAAGGGATGTGCTTGAGGAAAAGTGGACCAAGTGGTTGGATGGTTTCCCAGCCAAGTCAGTCATATTGTGCTCCTTTGGTAGTGAGACATTTCTGAATGATGATCAAATCAAAGAACTAGCCACTGGATTAGAACTCACTGGTTTACCATTCATTTTGGTTCTAAATTTCCCATCCAATCTAAATGCCCAGGCTGAGTTGGAAAGGGCATTACCAAGAGGGTTCTTGGAGAGAGTGAAGAATAGGGGAGTTGTGCACACTGGTTGGTTGCAGCAGCAGCTTATCTTGAAACACTCAAGTGTGGGGTGCTATGTGTGTCATGCTGGCTTTAGTTCTGTGATAGAAGCTATGGTCAATGACTGCCAGCTGGTGCTGTTACCTTTCAAAGGTGACCAGTTTTTCAATTCTAAGCTTATAGCAAAGGATTTGGAGGCAGGTATAGAGGTGAATAGGAAAGAAGAGGATGGGTACTTTGAGAAAGAGGATATATTGGAGGCTGTAAAAACTATTATGGTGGAGGTTGAGAAAGAGCCAGGTAAGCACATAAGAGAAAATCACATGAAATGGAGGAAGTTTCTGTTAGATAAGGAAATTCAGAACAAATTTATCACAGATCTGGTTGCCCAGTTGAAGTCTTTGGCTTAATCCACTCCCTCACAATGGAAAATGAAGTCTACTGAAGAATTGGTCTGTTTTCTTTGTGTTTTTGTTTTCACTTTTTAGCTCCAGCACCTACTGTTGTTGTAATAAGACTTCATTTCTATTTTCCTTTCTCTAGCACCTACTGTTGTTGTAACAAGACCGATTAAAATGCTTGGGAGTTAAAAGGAATTGAATGCGTGCTTACATGGTTTGAAGTCTCATTGAGTCTCATTGATTGTCGTGTCTATAATGGCTCCAACATTTCCAATTGACATTGTATTTATAAATTTAAAAACTTCTTTGTTTTTTTCTGGCAGAAGTAGGAAATTGCATAAAGGCTAAGAACAAGAAAACATTATGGCTTACAACAAACCCCAACTAAAATGAAGAAGAAATGAGTAAAGTTCTGGGGCTTTTAATTTGTTCTAGGTTTTCAAGCTTATGAGTTATGACAAAGGGATAGGACATACGTAGAAAAGGTTTGGCAACTCGAGCTCTCATACGCTCAACTCTTTTCTGTCTTTGTTTAATTTTTTTTTTTCATTTATCTAGGTAACTAATATACAAACCTCAAAAACCAAAGCTTCATTCAATGGTTAAAAGGCTCAAGCATCCGTGAGCATGAGCGTTTACGAGCACAGTCCAACATATAAAACAAAAGAGAAAAAAAAAAAAGTAGTAAGCAAGAGGAAAAACCTCAAATAATTTTAACATGTTTCTAATTAACATTAATTTTCACATAATATTAAAACATTTTTTAATTGTAACATGAGTTTCAATTAGTTTATAATTAAATGTTTCAATAGTTTTATTTTATTTTAATATTTTTATTAAATATTTATATATTAATTTAGTTTTATGTGGTTTCGCCAATAATTCTTTGATTAATTAAACTAATAACTTAATAATATTCTTTTCAAGTTAATCACCAATCTGAGTTTTATAACACTACTTTGGATATGCCCATCTTGCTAGCAACCTTGCACCACATTGTCCATATTCTCTCCAAAACAGAAATATTCCTTACTGGGGAAGGGCGGGTGGCTTAAAATATTGAAGGGCGTAAGGTCAACTAATAAAATGAGACCTGTTCTATACTTATTAAATATAATTTAGTTTTTAATTTTATATGCATAACATTATTATTTAATTTATTAGTTATTATTATATTATTAATATTTTCATCATATTGTTTTTTTAATTAATTAGAAAATATAGTTTTATTTCATTTCGAATATAATTTTTTTATAAAAAAATTTACAATATAAATTTAAAAAACTGATATTTTAAACATATATTAATATCATTATACTTTTATTGGTTGTAAGATTTGCTCAAGTGTAGGTGCAACACTTATTACAACGTCGATATGCATAAATGAATGCACTTGGCCTTTTTCCTACATAATACAAAATTTTTGTTTGAAAAAAAACAACCTTGGTAAGTAGGATGATTGGTGTCAAGTGATTTCATTGAAATGATGACTGTACATTCCCTTTAATTTGTGGACAATGTTAGTTTTCTAGGCTCTGAAAAAAAAAGTGTGTAGGACCATTTTGCCGAAATAAATATAATTTGAAATATAGGTGGATCAACATCTAATTAGATTTAGAAGAGATTGAACACAATGTTAAGTGGATTATACTATGAGGAAGATAAAGGTTTAAATTTTAAAAATGTCATTTATGAGAAGGCTCTAACTGATTTATTATATATGTGCCTAAAATGATTAATCTTATATTCAGAATGTGAAAATACCAAAAAAATAAAATAAAAGGAAAGAAGTTATTATTATAAATGACATGTCAATGTAGTTGATGACGATGTAATGCTCTTAAATTGGGTCAGTCCACTTGATGTAATCTATTTGAAAAAATAATCACGGAATAAAATATATAATATATATTAGTATAAATTTTTAAAATGAAAAAATAATCATATATTATTTTTAATAATATATGTATTATTTATATTTTTTTAAGAATATAATTAAGTGAAAAAAATAAAAAAAAAAATATATGTATAATAAATAATATTAAATAAAATGTAAAAAAAATACATATATTATTTGAAATAAAAATATAAGATTTATTTTTAAAGCAGCATTAATTTTTTTAAAAAACAGCACTGTTTCCAATGGGGTTTCCGGTAGGGCCCTGTCTTCATATCTTTTAGTTATATGTGCAGAGGGTCCATCCACATTACTACAGAGGGGCGAGGATTTGAATGCTTTTCCTGGGGTTAGGTCACGGTAAGGAATTCGTGAATTACAATCATATTAGCCAAAAAATTTAATTTTTGGTATATTTTTATCTTTTAAAAAAATGCTTGTTAAATATAAAAATTTATCGGAATCTGCTGAAAATTATTGGCAGATTTAGTTGCTGAAAAAAAATCATGGCGTGTTAGATCACAACTAAGTATGGTGAAATATTTGTCAAAAAATGTATGATACATAATTACTGTATAAATGATTCCGAGCAATCTCAGATTTAAATATTTTATTAATCTTTTATCTTCTACTAATAGTAAGAATGATGACTTTAATAATAATATTTTCAAGTAGTTGATATGATTAAATGTTTATGTATTGAAAACGGTTCCATCTTTTATAATAATGAAAACAATACTAGGTAATGAGATATAAAAAAAAAGGAGAAAAGTATTGCGAATTATAACAATGAATTTACATGATTTTATGAAGTAATTTTTTTGAAAAAAAGAAGTCCTATGGTGGAGAAGTTAGAGAATAAGAAAGAAATCAAAAGTAAATGAATTTTTTTTTATCAAGAATAATGATATCAATGAAAATGACGTTGCACTATAATATCATGGCGAGAAATATTTAGTTAATATTATGTGCCCAACGTTATTAGAACTATAATATTTCATAGGATAGTCCCAAGACCATTACCCTTGTTGGTGACACAAAAAACATATGTTTGCTTGCAGTAGTATAACGATTTTGAAAGAGTAGTAAAAAAATTTAATTTCAAAGGAATTTGGACGAGAGTGAAATTAAGATTACGAGAGTGATGATGGTGACATGTGAAAGCATATATATTTCTCTTATCAAATGTAATACAATACAAAACTCAAGGAAAGACTGTCCAAATTTAACTAATTAGTCAAGAAACTAGGAGCATCAATATATATAAAAAAAAGTCATTTTTCTTTTAAGCTCTTGAATCGATCGCGCTCATGTTTAAAAAAATTTTGTGTTGATTTCTCTCCCGATGAATTGGAATACCAATCCTACTCGCTACAATTTGAAAAACACAAATTTTCCAAAAACAATGTTTGTTTTGAAATATATCAATCATCATCATTATCTTCAATGGTTAAATATAAGAATTTTATTAACATTCTTATGCACGTTCTTTCAGACAGTCGATGATAGTCAAATTTTATAAAAGTCAACTTATATTCTTTTCCAAACAAGAGATTTGGACTATGCAACTTCTTTAATTCGAAGAGATCTCTAGATTGGAGAATCCATATAAGTAGAACTGTACGATGTGACTATCACCGAGCATAAGGAAAAGTGCAAGAATATTAAGAAAATTCAAGTATTTAACTGTAGAAGACAAGGATGAAGATTGATGACATTACTTAGAAAAAAGAAAGTACTTCTTGAATAGTTGTCAACTTTCTATCCTAACTCATTAGGAGATATCTAATACAAAAATATTTTAACACGAACGAGAACAATTTATTAAAGATTAAAATAATTTTTACTTTTCCTGATATAAACGCTCTTAGTTCATAAACTCATTCATTAAATATGGATAGTCTTCCCTAGAATTCTAATGATATTACAATTAATAAAAAAAATATATTTACTCCACTTGTAATCATAATCACTATCAAAACCCTAATCTTATCTTCAACCAAATACCTCTGAAATTATTTTTCTCTCAATTAACTATTCTCCAAAACTTGATAGACGAGAGTAATGAGACACACACTTTCGGTGTCATTAGCAAGGACAATCTTCTAGGCACTACCCACTCAACTTTCTCAATCCCAGTGATGTTGAGCTCACGATTTTATCCAATATATCCTTTCCACGAGACTCTTGTATAACATCAGTTTCATTGTTGAAATCACTTATTGTATCAATATCATATACTTTTGATTTCTGTCTTGTTCTCCAACTGCTCCATCATGCGACTTCTATCCGTCAAAAAATTTACTTCTAAAAGACATGCAAGTTTATTTTTTTAATCCACAATGTTTTTTGGTTTTCTTTTCTTATATCACTCTACCTAGTCGTCTCCTTATTATCATAAGAGGTGGACTTGTGTCACTACACTCAAATTTTTATCACATTTACCTCATGATAATCTTCTCACTACAGTCATCATCCTCTTCACTAGTGGATGACAAAAGATAAGTTAATTGAGCAATCAAATTACGGACTACTCAGAGCCACTTAACTTATCAATACAAAACTACTATCATCTAACTTAAGGTTTAGAGCTTCTTACTTCAGTAGAGTATTAATTATTTCAACAATTCAAACACAATAACATGCATGCAAATAAGTGTTAATAACAATAACATATATTACTATATTACGCACTTCATATCACTGTAACAGAAAGTTATTACATACTTGTCATTCCTCTTCGTGAATTATCATAAAAAATAAGTAAAATAAAGAAACACTATCTTGTATGCAATTAAATTAAAATCTTTATTTCTATTATTTTTTATTAAGTATTTTAAAGCCAAATGTAAACTTGTTTAAAATAGCTTTATTAGAATTTTTCGGTGGTAATTTTGGAGAATTGAAGTCACATTTTAAGTTACAACTTAAAACTAACTTAAATGAAAGTGACTGTAAAATTTAATAAGTGCTCTTCATTTAGATTTTTTTAGTAAATTTTAGAAGATAAAGGTTCTTGCTTTAACACCTAATTTATTTGATATTTCTTATTTTAAGCGAACAAGCTTCTTAAAATTTATCATTCGAATGAAATTAATAAATTATTATTACCTTAATTAATTATATATAGTTCACATTTTCACTTTCTTTTATATTATATTATATTATATGAAACGATATTAATTTAATAAAATTAAAATTAATTAATAATTATTTTAAGTTAATGTATAAATTATTAAATTAATTAATTAAATTAAATAATTAATCAACCTCTTCACTTAAAATTTTAATATTTCATATTTCATATTACTAATTTATCACAACTTTTTAATTTTCAAATTAGCACAACATTAGCATATAATATTATATTATTCTTTAAAAAAATTAGTATTAGTCTTACGCAATGTAAATTTATTAATCAAATCATATAATAACATAATAGAAAATTATCTATCAAACCAGCACACAAACACTAACAAATGACATTATACCACACACACACACACACACACACACACACATATATATATATATATATATATATATATATATATATATATATATTTATTTATTTATTTATAGGAGTGTATCTAGTGAAATGAGTGAATCTTGACCAATAGATCTTACATGAATGATCAAAATTAAAACATAAATGCATATGACTTTTTTAAGTGGTCACATGACCTTTAAGTAACTTTTAATCTTGACCATCCATGTATGGTTGTATGGTCAAGATTAAAAGTTACTTAAAGGTCATGTGACCACTTAAAAAAGTCACATGCATTTATGTTCTAATCTTGACCATTCATGTAAGATCTAATAGTAAGAATTCATTCCTCTCACCTCTTATAATAAATACTCATCTCATCAGATACGTTTCTTTTATATATATATATATAACAATCAAAATAAAAAATTAAAAAGAATACATACAGGTGAGAAGCCATGCACCCACGTTCCATGTACCACGTCCACCCACATTTGGGCCACACGGGCCATCAACCCCAATGGCACCCATGGTCGGAGTTCAAGCCCTCATAGCCTTGAGGGGCAACAACAACACCTCGTGATCGGAGCTTTATCTATCGCCTTCTTAGCCACATCGGCCCAACTCGGAGGCTGGGGTCGCATAGGACATCAACAAATGACACCCCTGATTGAAGTTCAGGCCCTTATGGCCTTCAGGGGCAACGACATGCCTCGTGGTCTTCATGGTCAGAGCTCAGGTGGAGGATGCTGGAGAAGAGACGAGGATGGAGGCACCCATGGTCGTGAGCTTGAACTCACTCAGAGGTAGGAGGCAGAGAGGAGGGAGAAGAGGAGGTTATGATGAAGAGCTTGATCTCGACGATGGAGGGGGAGAGAGGACAGAGAAGAGGGAGAGGAAGGAGGAGAGAAAACAGTCACAGACTGGCATGGAAACTTCATGGCTGCAAAAGCTTAGAAACTTCGAGGCAGTGTTAATGCTCATAGAGTAGAGCTTATCACTGCAAAGGAGGCTCTAATCTTTTGCATGGGAGTTAGGCTTTAGGTGCGAACATCCATCTTGAAGGGGATGCAAAATAATGTCTACAACAACAATTTGGATGATTCGGTGGACCTGTCTCATAATGATTCCATTCTCCATGACATTTTTGGTTTAACATCTTGGTTCTCTGGTTTTAATTAAGGCTCATTATGTCCCACGATCTTGTAATGCTGTGACTGAGTTTTAATCTTTTCATGCCAAGGGTGTTGAGCTTGGTATTTGGCTTGAAGAGCCACCACAATGTATTGTTGAACTTCTTGCTTTTAATTGCAATAATGAATAAATTCAGTTTGGAGATCAATTTATATATTAGTATGATTTTCTTTTCAAGTAGATTTTATTTTCACACAAAAAATCTACTTGAAAAAATATATTATAGAATAAAATATACAATATATATTAGTATATATTTTTAAGGATATTACTATTTAAATAATTTTTTTTAAAAAAAGACTATTTTAGTCATACAGCCTTTATATTTGCGTAATGGAAGCCGCTTGAGTTAAAGTGATTCTATTACATTAATTTTCATATTTAACCTATAATAATATATTATTATGGAAAATGATACGAAACATTGGAGCACTCATGTGCTCGTATCTAATATGAGAAAAATAGTCATATATCACTTTTAATGGTATATGTATTATTTATATTTTTTAAGAGATATAATTAAGTGAGAGAAAGTAATAAAAAAATATGTATAATAAATAATATTCAATATAATATAAAAATAGATGTATATACTATTTAATGTAAGAATATAAAAGTTATATCTAATATTCATTGGGCGAACTGTCTGTTTTAAGATATGAGATTTTTTTAATTAATTTTTTAATTAAAAAATCATATTCTTGTTATTAATTATTATCGAAACTTGAGTTGTGCAATAGCAATATGCATATATTAATATCTGTTCAGGATTGGACTCCGAATCTATGGATATGGAGTAACTCGATTTGTTAGGTTGACATCTTAATGTTGCTGTGTGCGTGAAATAGCTTAGGTGAAAGGCATGACTTCTTCAATAAAAAAATATATTCACCACGATTTCGCAAAAATATGGAACAAATCAATAATAATTTTTACATCTCAAGGAATATCATTCAACACGTATTGAATGAAAAGATTCCTCACATAAAAAAAATGTTTATATATAAAAATATTAAGTAAGAGAATAAAATACGATTTAATTCTTAATTAGACACTTTTTTTTTTATACACTTATTAACTTTAGTGTGAAAATATCTCTTACAGATATCTACTTTCTCACTTTAACGTTAATGTTGCTGCACCTTAGAAAAAACTATCATATTTTACCTTCTTAGGTAATTCTGAAAACTAAATTCTAAATATAATGTACATAATTGAATGCACTTCGCTCTTTTTTTTTTTTTTAACAAAATAAAAAACTTTGTTTGAAGAAAAACAAGCTATGTAAGTAGGTAGGATGATTGGTGTCAACTGATTCTAGTGAAATTATGACTGTACGTTCGCTTGCATTTTGTGGACGAAGTTTGTTTTCTAGAATCTAAAAATAAAAAAAGAAAAAAAAGTATAGAATATAGATGGATGAACACTTAGGAGAATGAACTTATTATAAATGACATGTCCAACTTACATGTAACCAAACCACGAGTTAAGTTTGAGAGAGTGGCTTAACCAATAGTATTGAAGTAACCTATTCTTACTATTTTTTTATTATATAAAAAAATATTATGTGTTTAAAAGGCCATCACAGGCCACTGCCATCAAGGCCGATATGAAAGAGTCTTATTGAACAGTCTAGAAACAACGTAACAGATCAATTAGGCAAAGATGTCTAGTGAGACTCTAAGCAATTCTCAGCTTCATTTAGCTATGTTTCCCTTCCTTGCATTTGGTCACATTAGCCCATTCGTGCAGCTATCCAACAAGTTGTTTTCTCATGGAGTTCGCTCTCTTTCTTGTCAGCATCATCTAACATTACCAGAATCAAATCAAACTTCAATCTCAACCCTGCCATCCAAATCATCCCCCTACAGTTCCCAAATAGCATAGCCAACACTGCTGAATTGCACCCTGACATGGCTGGCAATCTCTTTCAAGCACTTGACTTAATGCAACCTCCGGTAAAGTCCATTTTGTTGGAACTCAAACCCCATTTTGTTTTCTTTGACTTTGCACAAAACTGGCTCCCAAAACTAGCTTCTGAAGTTGGCATCAAATCTGTTTACTTCTCAGTCTTTTCTGCCATTTCTGGTTCTTACATTGCTGTGCCTTCAAGACTTGCTGGTATTGAAGGAACAAGCATCACTTATGAGGATCTTAAAAAACCTCCACTTGGGTATCTTCAGAATTCCAATCTTTCACTTAAGGCCTTTGAGGCCAAGATAATTTTGATGCTGTTTCAAAGATTTGGTGAAAATCCAACTGGTTATGAGCGAATTATGCAGGGCCTTAGTGAATGCTCATTTATAGTGTTCAAGACTTGCAAGGAAATAGAAGGTCCCTACCTAGATTATGTAGAAAAGCAGTTTGGAAAACCAGTTCTGTTTTCCGGTCCACTTGTCCCAGAGCCATCAAGGGATGTGCTAGAGGAAAAGTGGACCAAGTGGTTAGATGGTTTCCCAGCCAAGTCAGTCATATTGTGCTCATTTGGTAGTGAGACATTTCTGAATGATGATCAAATCAAAGAACTAGCCACTGCATTAGAACTCACTGGTTTACCATTCATTTTGGTTCTAAACTTCCCATCCAATCTCAATGCCCAAACTGAGTTGGAAAGAGCATTACCAAGAGGGTTCTTGGAGAGAGTGAAGAATAGGGGAGTTGTGCACACTGGTTGGTTGCAGCAGCAGCTTATCTTGAAACACTCAAGTGTGGGGTGCTATGTGTGTCATGCTGGCTTTAGTTCTGTGATTGAAGCTATGGTCAATGACTGCCAGCTGGTGCTGTTACCTTTCAAGGGTGACCAGTTTTTCAATTCTAAGCTTATAGCAAAGGATTTGGTGGCAGGTATAGAGGTGAATAGGAAAGAAGAGGATGGGTACTTTGAGAAGGAGGATATATTGGAGGCTGTAAAAACTATTATGGTGGAGGTTGAGAAAGAGCCAGGGAAGCACATAAGAGAAAATCACATGAAATGGAGGAAGTTTCTGTTAGATAAGGAAATTCAGAACAAATTTATCACAGATCTGGTTGCCCAGTTGAAGTCTTTGGCTTAATCTACTCCCTCACAATGGAAAATGAAGTCAACTGAAGAATTGGTCAGTTTTCTTTGTGTTTTTGTTTTCACTTTTTAGCTCCAGCACCTACTGTTGTTGCAATAAGACTTAATTTCTATTTTCCTTTCTCTAGCACCTACTGTTGTTGTAATAAGACCGATTAATGCTTGGGAGTTAAAAGGAATTGAATAAGTGCTTACATGGTTTGAAGTCTCATTGAGTCTCATGTCTATAAGTGCTCCGACATTTCCAATTGACATTTTATTTTGGACGACAGTAGGAAATTGAGCGGTGTTAAAAGATGGCAAAAATAATTTAAGCAAGATTTGATACTGTAAATGTTGTAAATAGTTGTAGTTTCGAAATTTCTATTTCATAACTCAAGGAGTAGGTTTTGTATTGGTTGTTAATGTTACTTTTTGGTAGATTTATGGAATTATGAATAACTATCTCTTATAAGAATAGGTCTTCTCATAAAAGTGTGTTTAATCAAGATCTATCTTGGTAGGATAATTAAAAGTTTTAAATTCAAGCGCAGCTTATTTTAAGTAGTAAATTCTCAAAAATTTGAGGTCGATTCACAGGGAATTGATGAATAAAAATTATTTGAGATAAGGAGCAGATTTGTCACAATACTAAAAGTGATAAAAGTTGATCACAGATGAAAAGGATTTGTTTGGGTTAGGAGATCCACTCTTGGTAATAAATTAAAAAAAAATTATTTCTTTTTATAAATAAATTGAAATCATACATAATAAAGGTTCTAATCAGAAGATTTAACATTCAAAATTCAATTAAGATTATACATGTAATCATATTATGATTTCAATAATTATCTATCAATACTTGTAAATGATCTCAAACATCCACTGTGCCAACGTCTTATCTACAATGAATCAAGATATTCATTATACAAGAAGAGTTTCTAAATTAATCGGAAACAACATACAATACGTATAAAGATCACATAAAAATATATCATTTAAGCACAAGAAGGAAATTAATCTAACCTCAACATATTACCAAGAGTTTCACAATTTCACCCAAGCAAAATAAAAATTAGTTACTCATGAATCAGGAAGAAAGAAAGAGGGAAAAAGAATATAATGAACATAACTTCAATTAAGAACAATAGAAAACTATACAGGGGAAACACTTAACATACAAACATGAAAGTAAACTCTAAGCTAAGCTAACACCATTAAATGATCAGTCTTTGCCTCCTTTTATAGAGTTAGAAGAGTTCAAAATGCCAAAAGAGATGATGGATGATGAGAACAAAATGTCAAAATAGTTGTTTGATGATGATAAATGGGTGAATTCTTGTCTCCGAAATGTTTCCCTTCTGAACTCATGGCATGCGTCATTTTTTAGCCAAGTGGTCTTCATGAAAGTTCTAGGAAATTGTCTTAACTTTCTACAGACACCGAGTTTAGCCAAATCCACCTCCTACAGCCCGAGATATGGCCTAATTACTGCTCATCGGTCAGGCTCAACTTCAGCTCATCTGTTCTGACTTCCAAACCCAATATCACCTTCAAAGAATTCGAACTGAATTTTGTGTTTTTCATGAAAGTTGTAGATATGGGTCTTAACCTTCTACTATCAAAATTTCAAAATTATTGAACTCCTATAACCTGATATATAGCTTAATGAGTGTATAGAGATCAAGCTGTCAGGTTCAAAACTCTAGATTTTGCTTCAACTCCAATTTGAGTTATCCAAACGTGTGTATCCAGTCTTGAGGCCTTCATGAAAGTTGTAAAAATTTGTCTTAACTTTAAAACAAGACCAAAATCACATCCATCGAATATTTGAAACTCAAATTATAGCTAATTTACTGAAAAAACTAAATAAAAAGATTATACAATGAATAAAATATATCTATCATGTATTTCTTCTTTATCAGTGAATAGTTATTAGAATTTATCTAAACTTTCCAACAAGACCAGAATCATATTAATCAGATAATTGTAACTCAAATTGTGACCACTTTACTTAAGAATGCAATCACCCAAATTAATGATAATTCAAGCAATAATTTCTTCAATGATCCAATTAAGCTTAATTTCATAAAATGTGACAAAATTAACTTAATTAAGTCAAATTAAACCTTAGAAATCTTAGTGAAAGGATTATAAAATGAATAAAATACATTGTTATTATATCTCTTTGATAATATCTTTTGATTGTCTATAAATAGGAGCACAGTCTATCACGTTATCACTTAGGTACTCAAATCATTATTTGACATGTATGAAAATATTATTAATGATTATTGTAATTCTATGATAGTTGAGTACTTATGATAGTTCATATTCACTTTAAGAATTACTCTTATAAGTAATATATTCCCATTTTCATAAATGGTCAAGTAAATTTTAGAGACACGTGAGCAAGAGATTAGGGAGTTCTTCAATATTAATAATTGCAGAATTCATAAAGTTTCGTTGTATTTTGAGAGTGTTATTACCTAAACCGATTAACAAACTTCTCACTCCAAAGAATTAAATAAAAAGAAAGAATTAAATTTCTTAATAAAATATGAATGCGTTGGACTACATTTTAATTAATGATATCAATATGAGAATTTATAAAGTATTCATTACAATATATTGATTAGTATTCATGAGATTGTCAAGCATTAATTGAATACTGAATTCATAATAAATATTAAAAATAATTAATAAAATATTTGACAACTCATTCTAAATTTCAAATTCTAAAAAAAAAATAGATTCCTTTAAAATTTTCCACCAACATTTATAATCACAAACCCTTACTAATATCTCTCTTAGTTTATTAATATCTAATCAATATATTTTCGCATGTTTCACAACATATATAATAAATTTCAGCAAAATTTGTAATTTTTACACTACAGGTAATGACGTACAAGGACAATGGATAAAGATTAAAGAACACACAGAAAACCGTAATATTAAATAAGAAAAGAGATTGCCAAAAAAAATGAAAAGAGTTTTGTTTTTGTCAGAGTATTTCCACAAACATTCTTAAAAAACTAATCCATCAAGTCCTATTGCAACTAAAAAATCTTCTTAACAATAACTTTTTTTTTTAAATTTAAACTTTAGTCTTTTCTTAAGAATGATTCGCTTATTATCATATTCAATCCTTATTGATTATTGCAATGTTTTTTAGTTAAACTGGTTATTGCAATGTTTGATAAGAAATTAGGATATCTATAATTTAAACATGTAAAATATGATGTTTAATCATCATTATCATTATCCTTATGTAAATTGACATACAACCATTAATTAATTATATTTTTGTTTCAAATTCCTTCTTAAATTGGGTTAAAATTTTTAGAGAGTTGATATATATTGTGACACCATAATCATTCAATTTTTTTTTCTCTCTACATTTTTCCTTCCCGTCAACAGTTCTCACAGGATATGTGTAGAATTGGTACTAATTTTTTGTGTAACTGACATTTCCCAAAATTTCATAATATGCATCTAACGTTTGCATTGCTTCTTCTATACGACCTTCCGCCCTAGGGCCATGCACAAAATATCTTAAATGAATATACAAATGCACAAATAGCCAGCAACCATATTTTTCTAGGTAACTCAGTTGAGCTGCATCACAAACCACACAATTCTCCTCTTGGCTCTCAGTCTCACAAACAGCAATTGGCTGTTGTCATCTTTGTAATCTATCTCCATCTTCATTTGCATTGACATATCTTAAACCTATTATTTTTTAAAATTATAAAAAAATAAAATTAAAAGCTAGGCTCTCTCACACCGAATTCTCAGGACATAACATAACTTCAACTTGGGAAAATTTTACAAGATCCTTAAGTGTTGCCAATATCTCAAGTGATATGATATAAAATCTAATTAATTTAATTTTATAATAACTACAACTTTGTAATCATTATATAACTGAGTTAAACATAAATTATCCATATTTTATATCACATCATTTTGAGGTTATTGGTATCACTCAGGATACGGTAGTGTTAACCACTTGAACTTGTTCTAGCTGCACTATACTCTCTTCTCCTTTTCCTGCCACAACTGTTGGGCTTTGGATCAGACTCTCCAGCCTCCAGAGGGAAATTCAATATGGCTTTACGACCCCTCATCCTGAAGGCAGCACAATCATAAGCCTTGGCAGCATCAATCTCACTGTCGAATGTGCCTAGCCACAACCTGCTCCCTTTCCTTGTGGGGTCACGGATTTCTGCAGCAAACTTCCCCCATGGCCTTCTCCTGACTCCTCTGTAACGCCTTTGCTCCTCACATACTGCTTCCTTTTTCCCTGACACCATTGGTTCAGGCCAATTGGACTTGTGTGTTTCCTCTGAGGGACTGTCTTCAATGGAGCTTTGGACCTTTTGAGAACTGAGATCAACAACTTGTGTAACTGCTTCATAACCAGGACATTCAAGTAAAGTGCAGAAGCTGCTTTGTTCTGAAACATATGAATCCAAATGAAGTTCTGATGAGGGTTCTTCAAGTTTTACAGGAATGAGATTGGTGAAAAAGGGGTCTGAGATATCCCCCAAGAGATATTGGCGCAGTAGCTCCAAAATTGAAGTTTCTTCTGCTGTTGTCATCTTTAAGAATTGTGGAAGTAATAGGAGGTTGAATTTGAGGAGGAGAGAGTGTGCTAGCAACTAAGATATATGTGTATAAGCCTGTCAATGGAAAAGGGTCCCCACTTTCTGATGTGGGATACATCAGAATTGATGATCTGGTTAATCATCTATTGATGGGAATGGACCCCTTTACACGGTTTTCAATCTGGGTTCTTCTGGACAGTTCATCTACTTATCCAAATTACATGGTCCTCGTCTTGGGTGCCCCACATTGAAGCAACGTAGTCTTTAATTAGACTCCCAACTTGGACCTTTGCATTTAGCAATAGCAACTGTTCTGTACTAGGGACAAATGACCGAAGTCAAGTAAACAAACAAGGATAATTAAAAACTTTGCAAATTGTGTTACAAAGAGGGGCCTCAAAGTTGCTTTTGGTTTGTATCTAGCAGGTGACTGTATACATTACATTGCAAGCTACAAAAGGTTGCTGTTTTTAATGGTTTGGTACATTTGGACCCTTATCTTCAACTTGTATCAAAACATTTAAGAACATTCATTTTGATACTTCAAACAAATCACAACAAAGCACCCTCTTAGATGTATAACTGATACACTTCCGCAGTGGTTTAGCCAAAACCAACAAAGAAGAAAAGAGAAGTAAAGTTGTTTTGTGCAAAGTGTCTCTGCAACTAGTACAACAACTTGATAGACATAAGTCAACACCGTTGTCTCAATTTCCTTAATTCCTTTATCTCTTTCTTTCTTTGGCTTTTTTTTTTCCTGCTATGACCCATTCCTATTAATTTCTTTTCTGATTTAATAAAAAAAAGTAAAAATAAGAAAATGAGGAACTTTACTTTTTAATTTTTTATCCACAATGCCTACATTAGAAATTGACATTGTGATTTAAGTTACAGTACTAGCTAGTAACTAGAAGTGTTATCATGTTATTCTCTTTGATGCTAACTGAAAGATTTTTTTTTTAATGCAAACCACTTTTTTCTTTACAAGATACATACTACAGCCATTAAATTTAGCTCTAGACTCTAGATATATTTCTGCAACTTCACTTTAGTCTCTTTAATTAACAAAATCACGTACATATATCACTTGGAAGTGGATCCTCAAGGATAATTACAGACTTAATTTTTTTTTTTGGCAAATGTTAGCATCATGACTAACTTTCGACTTAAGATCCTTAAGTTTAGTGATTTAAATGGAACTAAAACAGAAGTTGGTTTTCCCATCTTCAAATAAAACTTATATTTTTCTCATAAGAAGAAAGAAAGTTTTGTTTTAACATTTTTAAGTTTTTAAGCTATTTTTTTACTTAAAAGGGCAATGAATGGGGTGTTTTTGCAAGTTAAAGAACGAGCTCCAAGTTATATTAATAGAAAATATAAAGATATGCACAGAAACAAAACGGAAAGAACTATATGAGGAGACCTGTGCTTTTAGACAGAAATAGACAGGGAAAAAAAAAATACTTGATACTATATGGGTATAATAATTGAATTATGATCATGCCCATATATGAATCTATAACAAATTGAGGCACATTTTGTAAACTGCCCAATTAACAAGAAACAAAAAAAGGAACAGACAGCATCAGCCAATATATGTTAATGCATCATCTGAAGGCTAATCAATTCGCAGCAATAAGTTAATACCCATAAAACCTAGATAGAGGTAATATTCGTATTATTTATTTCTTCGATTATCTTTTTGTCAACTCTTTCTTGATCAGAGGAAATGAAACTAGGTTGATTTGTCGATGCAAGAAGTCTAGCCCAAATCCTATCTGTTAGCTTGACCGTATTTTGTCCTTCAGTCACGCGCTGCAACAAGATGTTCTCTATGATCAGCTAGTATACCACATAATGCGGGAGACTAAAACAAGCATATGAGAAAAGTAAGGTAGAATATTATCTCCAGTAACCTAAATTGTTAGTAGTTATATCACGTTAAAATTTTTGACAGTGGAAGAAAGTGCCAAGACAGTCCAACACATAGTCATACACACTTCATGGAAACAACTAGATATACACACTTCATTCCACTGTATAGACATCCGGTTATAATAAGAAAAGAAAAAGAATGTGGCACATTATAATAAGTTGATAACCAGTGTCAACTTAATCTTGCAAGGCCCTTCATAAGGTGTTTGTGTTGGATTTCAAAAAAAAAGCTTGAGTTCAGTTTTCTTGATAAGGTTGTGGTGTCAATTGGAGGAAGTGGATTCCATGATGAACCTATTTCCAGGGTTCAAACTTTAAAGAAAATTCATCAAACTCCTGGAACTTTCATTTTTATCAACAATCATGATTTTGGGACTGGCAATCTTTCTCTTCTTCAGCCTCTTATTTTGGTCCATCGTTCTAATATACTGAATAAATAGTTGGAAGTTGGTCCTTTAGATAAGTTCAGTTCTTTTACCCATAAGAAAATGTCGCTTTAACAGATTCATGTAGGGTATATTCCTTAATGCATAAAAAAATTAAAAGAAAAAACAATAAAAATTTCATATCTTGCTTATGTGTAGAAGATTGCCAACTGGAAAAGAAAACATTGCAAAAGGTTGTTGACGAAGAATCCAGTAGAAACAGCGGTGGATATTACGAAAGCTTCTTCAACCAATTAAAAATCAAAGCTACTCCTAGGCCTTATCCTAAAAAGGCTTAGTTGGTTTCTTAGATGATAAGTATGAATGCTGAGTCTGGATGTCATGCAATTCATTCAATGGCTCAATTCAATAGCTCTTTCATATATATTCTTCTCCACAACCCTAGTTGTTTAGTCTAAGAAAGTTTTCTAATGAATATAGTCAGTAAAAACTAATAACCAGTAGCTTGAACAGTATAGTACAGAAGAAAACATCAAGAGAAGATATTATAGTTAGAAAATCTAGAGGTTACCAAAATATAAAAATGTGTTCACAACACAAAATAATTAGAAACAAAAAACTAAGGTTGTTTGAACAGGGCTTCAGTAGCATAAATTTTAGAAATAAAAGTAAGTTACTGGAATTTAAACATGAGTTAATGAAATGAACCACTTACAGCAATTGGGATATAAGCATGTTTACTATTCACAGGCCCAACCGTGAAGCCAGTATATCCAGCCATAGCTCCATGAACAGCACTTTGAGCAAGAAGAGTACAGTAAATGTTGTCTGAGGCATTACTTGGAACAGCTCGAATCATGTATGTAGGATCTATGAGTAATACAAAGGAAAGTTTTATAATGAAGGCAAAAAATAAATTTCAAAATTTCAACAGATAAGTAAAGTAAAAAATAAAATAAAAATAAATTTCTAAACAAATCAACCAAGATTATGTTAAAGTAATAAATCAAATTAAACTATAGGAAACTCATGAATGTACCTATATATTTCATATTTATCGCCATCTTTCTAACCTTTGTGAAATGATCCTGTAATAAGTAATATGCAGATTAAGAAACAAACTGAGTAACTTAAAGGATGATGAAAACAATGTTCACAAACTCTAGAGAAACAAAAGGAAATGCTCATCGAACAAGAAGATTGTTGCATTTATTTGTACCAAATAGCTGTAGTTAAGGATGAGTCCAAAGTCCATATCCTTTTAAACACATTCATCATTCCTCTATTAAAAATTATAGTTATTGACTGACCTATCTTATTTGATACTATGAGAAACAAGCAAACATAATCAGAAAACAGAGCTACATTAAGAAGAGGGGTTGGGATAGCCGTTAGTCCACATTAACAAATTTCTCATCTCAAAACAACCTCACACAAGTGTCATGATTAAAAAGAGAGGGGAAAAAACATGAAAATGAATCTAGCAAGAAAATTACAAATGATTATAATTGATAATTGACATTATAGAACTGATCTATTTGTAATTGACATTATAGAACTGATCGATTTGTAAGTTAACTGATTCCATCAGCATAAATCTGGTTCTAAAAAAATAAATGCAAGACTGCCTTTGGAGTAGATATTTTTGCTAGGATCATGAATCTTAAAAAGTCTAAAACCAGCTCTGGAAAAGATTACCAATTTTCTGCAGTCGAGTCCATTAAATTTAAAGGTGTCTATGATTCAAGTTACTGTACACATCCAAATATTATATATCTAATCCCAATTTGTTGACTAGTACTTATCAAATCTTGCTCTATAATCTGATTTGGTCTTGTAGTCCAAATAATCCCGTACCATGATGTATCGGGAATAGTAGTTATTAGTGAAACAAAAATACTTGTACAAACCATCAAAGTAATTCCATCCCCAACGGTCCAAAGAGGAAAATCTTGGTAATATTCTGAACCATTCATGAACATCACAGCAAATATGATTAAAACGTTTATAGCTCCCACGTAAATAAGTAGCTGTGCTGCAGCTACAAAATGGGAGTTTGATAAAATATAGAATAACAGTGAAGAGAATACAAGGAAGAGACGAGATAATGCATCCAATACCTTGATCTTATCAGATAACCACAGGCCAACATCAAGAAGTAGCTTGTTCCCTGATGCATCCTTTCCATCTGCTGTATGCCCTTCTGCAGCAACATATTCCTGACCTGCTCCTTCTGCTACCACAATAACTAAATGTCCATTTTCTTTTAACCTATGTTCAATAAACTCAAAAAGCCCACCCCTTCCTTCCAAATAAAAGGGAGACTCTGGAATCAAGCAGCAATCCTGTTACAACTCTTGCTATTAGTAGGCATTCCTTTTCCTTTCTTAATATTTAGATAAAAAGATAAGAATTTATCAAGCCAAAGAAGTGTTTCATGGCAACAAGAACTCCTTTCGATCATTTAAAATAATCTTTTACATCATAAAAGAAAAAATAAAATACAGACAACTATCAAAGAGGTAGGAAAAGTCATCAACCAAAAAAAAAATCATATAAATACATCTCTACCCAAAAAAGAAAATACATGATACATCAACACGGTAAAGCTCTCCAATCCCACTGTGCATCTCACACGAAAGCCCTAAAAAGAAGCATACTGTTGCAGGCAGTACAGTAATCCAGAAGGAATTAGCTTAAAGATCAAAATATCTCAACGTTTTGTTAGTTTAGATTCAATATCAGGGCTAACTGTAATATCCCATAGCTTTACCAGATCATAATTATTTAGAATTATTAGGTTCAGTTTGTGTTTTACTGAGAATGGCAGTGCTTAGTATATTATATTTTGAGTCCTATATGTATTTTAGCAAGTTTATGTCAGGGTCTAAATTTAGATGTTTACATTACTTTAGTATAATATTATACCACCAATGGATTAGCAAGTACAAGAAAACATGTTCAAAACTATTTTATAGGCCAGAATGTAATATAACTTTACTGAAATGTCCAAATGAGGCCAATGTAGATTGTTTCAAGCAGTATAAAGATTTCTCGAGCAGACTCCATTCTCCCCCTTAGAAACAAAACCAAGTGGTTGATGCAATTTCATTAGAATCTTTGATTGCCACTTGACTTGTTATGCTTCTTTGATCCTTCCTTTTCTTTTCAGGCTCATGGAAAGTCTAGTTTCAGGCTCGGTAAAAATGTAAATGAGTCAGAGCTTCACCCCCTAATTTACTTATGGTTCACATTCTACTATTTTCTCTCAGCTCTACATCACCAATATTTTTGTGCATCTAGTTAGAAGATATTGAGTCCTAAAGCTTATGATCCATCAGATTTATTGATGACATGGCAAAAAAGAAGTAATGAAATACAAATTTTAAACTACCAAAAGATCAGTTCACCACCCACCCAACAACGTGATAATAAACAATAAATTCTGAGATAGGGCAAATGCCTTACCACATCTCGACTTGCCAAAGTTGCATACATGGCAATGAAACCTGCAGATGGAAGCTTGTAAAGTATATCTCTGAAAAGAGAAATAGGATGCTTAAAGTCATAATACCAATATTTCATTGTTCATATAAAGCTCCTATTCTGTCATTTCAAAAAATAAATTTATGGTTAAATTATTCTTTTGGTCCCAATAGTTTCAATGGATTCTTAAATAGATCCCTACAGTTTAATAGTTTTTAATTAGGTCCCCATATTTTAAATAAGTTTTCAATTAGATCCCTACTAATTATAAATTTTTTTAATTAAATCCCTGAAACTTGTAAGAGCAATACAGAATAGTTTGCAGATGACAGTAAACATCCATTAAAAGAATCTAACATGCATCAGCAAGTAGGGAACTATTTAAAAAATTTTAAAAGTATAGGGACTCTATTAAAAACTTTTAAACTATAAGGACCTATTTAAAAATTCAATAAAACTGTAGGAACCTAAACAGTAATTTAACCTAACTTTATTTGGAAAATTAGAAATAGCAATAAAAAAAAGAGAACAAAATAAAATGGAGTATTTGTTTAGTACTGTTTACCACTGTATCTGCCCATTAGCTTAACAATTCCAACTCCATTTTCAACACTTTCAACCTCCACATGTGCAGCGTTAATGGCTCTCTGGGCTTCTTCTACAGCAGTATCAAATCCAAAAGATTTGTCTATCACCTGAAGCCAAACAAGCAGAATACTTAAACAATGCTTACTCTGTCCAAATATTTATTTATATTTATAAAAAAAATATTATAAATGTTTATACAAACAAAAAATTTGATGAATAAATATAATATCTCCGAGTTAAGACACATGGTTGCGCACACACCTACAGAAACTTGAATCATACCATTAAAATATACTGGTATTAGAGTATTGTCAAATTCCTATATAAACAAGTAGATAAAATTACTGAATTACATTTGATGATACCAAGTCAAACCTCAAGTAAAATAATAAGCAATGTACCACCCAAACCTCGGCTGAAATTTTAAATTAATTAGAAGAGGACAATTAGGATTAAAATCTTGGTCGTCTGGTTGAAGAGGATCTTATATATTGTCAAAGACCAATTATACCATAAGCTTATGATGGTAAGAGAAGGCTCAGGAATGGTTTTCATTAATGAATCCAACATGTAGTAACAACAAACATGAGAGTTAGGTGGTTTAAGGTTGGGAGCCGTATGGATTTTATTCAAGGAATAGTTAGTCAATAGGACATTAATTTAAAATGGTTTGATCAATTAGATGAATTTCAAAGACTCACAAAATTAACATAGAAACTTAAGAGACAATACTTTTGACTTCTTGCTTCATGTTAAGCACAATTGTAAAGCACATTTGCACCACCAACATTTGCAACCAAAAAGCCACAAATGTTTTACACAAATTGATATCTTCCCCAATAAACCGTTTACATTGTTCCGCAAGAGAATAGAAAGATAATTTTCGCTTACGTAAACTACACAGAAAACATCAAATATATTATCAATTCATGCTCTAAAAAATATAACCCTACAGAATTGAAGGACATATAAAATAGATTTGTTTGTCTTGAGCATTGTTTTTTTCCCCACAGAATGAAAACAGGTAAATTACTGCAATGAAAAAAATTCAGTAAAATAAACAAACAAGAATATGTCAGTAATGATTTAAAACTTCCACGTGAGCAAAAGTTCAGAATAGATTATGACTAAGAACTTACAGCAATATCATTATCAATTGTCTTCGGAATCCCAGCCACAGCCACTTGAAGACCACGTTTTTCAACTTCCTTCATAAAGGGATGCTCATATTACATCATACCATAACAAAATTACATGAATGAGTAGTTTAAGACAATAATTAATTTCTTAAGAGAAATCAATTACCTCATAAATGAGTGCAGCTCCTTTTTGGGTACCATCACCTCCAATAATGTATACCTAACATACACAGATCAAATTTCCCTTAGGCTCAGATATTATGTCCGTAATCTATTAGAAAACTAAAGCTAAAAATTGAATAAAACTTAACAAGTAACCACCTGATTTATTCCCCGGTCCTCAATGTTATCAACTATCTTGTAGGTATCATGTCCTCCTCTAGATGTGCGAAGAAAGGTGCCACCACGTTTATGGATATCATTAACCACTTTAGGTGTCAATCTTATAGTATTTTTTGAATAAAACCCTCTATATCCTCCCTGAATTATTTCCAAGAGCAACATGGTGACTAATAAGAACTCATGAAATGATTATAAAAGAAGTAGAAAAACTATGCTCACAGATAGGTAATAACATTCAAAAGCTCAAAAAATAAGACACTGAAACTGAAATTACAATTATGATACCAAAAATAGATTTTTTTTTATGAAATATAAAGTTTAGGGTGAGGGGAGGCTATCTTCATTCCAAGACTAGGGCAAACCACTAACCTCAGCGAAAATTTATAGTGGTATTACAGATTGCCTACCAATGGGGGAACCCAAGATTCGAACACAAGTCATGATGTTTTCATAAGCAAACGATTGACCAGGTGAGCCAACCCCAGTTGGCCCAAATATAGAAGTTGATAAACTATAAATGATATTCCCTCTCATTCACTTTTCGCATAATTTTTTTTTATAAAAGAAGATTTCATTAAGGAAAGAAAATAAAACAGGTGGATCAGAAATTGTCATAAGGCTACAAAGAAACTACAAGGAGAGAATGAAAAGAGACATCAGCTACAGACAATTCAATCCCTTTCCATGTCAGACAAAGAAACACCCTTAAAAATCCATGAGCAAAAACCGACAGCAAAGTTAAGAAAAAAGTCCATCCCACAAAACATGTGGAGGAAGTAATTTATCACTAAAAAGTCTGGAACTAAGCTCCAGCAAAATACACCACTCAAAGTACCCAGAGAGTCTATGGGATGTTTGAGATTAATTGAGTTATTTTAGAAAGTGTTATCAAGTTCCATTTTGTTTATACTTTATAGTAAACATACCCTTTTCTTCCCTCAACATGACCATCTAAAAAATTCCAGTCAGTAAGACAACTATTTTATCAATGAAATAACCTATAATTTTCTTCCTTGAGAAATTAAAGTCTTCCTAGCAAAAATCATGCAATGCTACCCTCCTTTATTAATATAATTGTTATGATTTTGGTTTTTCGTTTTTACATTGGAAAGATTAAAAACCAGAAATGATTCGTTATGTATTCAACAAACAAAAAAATTCATATTATTATTATTTTTAAATTTTATCAAAAAAATATTATTAATTTTTTTTGGTACGTAAAACTATTATAAATTTAAACAAATAGTAAATATTAAGTATTCAATTAGCAAAAGCAAGGAGTATTATATTTTAAGAGATAGTCTGAATGATATAATTTTCACAAAACTCACCTCAATCCCAAGTATATCCTCAACACCATACAAGTTGTTCAAGCCACATACAATTTCCCTAATCACTGTATTAATTCCTGGGCATAATCCTCCACAAGTCACTATGCAAGCACGTACTTCTTCTGGCTTGAAATAAACCTAATATTAGAAGAGGGCATTATCAGCTTCTAAAGATTACAGATGGACATAGACATTTCCGTGTTTTGTACCTTTTCTCGAGGTCCTGCATGCCGAAAATGAACTCCTCTGGGACTATCTTTTTGAATAACAATCTGGACATCAAACCAGAGATAAGATAAAGAGAGGGACATCAATCATTGAGAAAAGAAAACCATCCATAAACAAAGGAGGAGAAGGTTGTGTCACGTACATTTTGTGCAACCACATCTTCCGGGCTCACAAAAGTTTTCCTTAAAAGTATAAAATAAAAAAAAATTCACATTAAAGTAATTAGAAGAAACAAAAAGTTTGGGAACTAGAACAAACCAGTAAATATAAGCTTTAAAGTTACATTGCAAAATCACATATATTTTTTAAAACAAATTGCAAAAAAGTGAACTCACTTGACAATTGAATAAGCTTGGCTCTTCTGCAATAGGTTTGGATATGACTGCAAAAACGGAATTAATGCATCATCAGAAATCACCTATATCATTAGAAGTTGGAAAGAAAAAACAAAATTCTTTATCTTTTTTGAAAAGAAAAATATTAATTAACATACACACCATAACCCTGTAAAAACTCTATATATCCAAAGGATCTTAAAATCCTTCCTTGAACCAAAAATGTCAAATATAAATTGAAAAAAGTTGCACTAATGAGAGGCAGACGCACTGCTACTCAAATATGCCAAAAAGCTGATATCAAAGCTGCCATGCATTCTCACAATGTAAGATCATTTGTATTAAACTTTGTGACAGGTCATTGGTATTATTAACCTTATTGAGAAATACTGTCCAAACAGAATTCCTAAGCTTTGATGGAGCCTTCACGTTCAAAAGGGCATCTAAAAAAGAGAAATTTTGTATAGTTGGGTTTGGAATTAAAATAAATAATTGAAAAAAAATTATCTACAAGTATAAGAACCAGAGAACTCCAAGACATCCTCCAATGAGGTAAAGTAGAACAATCCAAAAATTGAGGCAAAGTAATTGGCATAATTAGGATTAGAACTTATGACTGTGTGCTTATCCACAATCACATGCTTGTCCACAGCTAAACCAACCGTTGGGGCTACATTTGATTTAACTAAGCTAGAAGAAGTTACAAATTCACAGTGTACCGAAAAAAAAAAAAACTGAGTCTCTGTAAGTGATGAATTATGTTGGAAACATATGTAATTAGGTGTAATTAGTAGTACAACTGTTAGTCCCACATCATGTAAATTGTGTAATTAGTTATTACTTATTGAGTATATATTCAGCCTCCGTTGTGTAGTTGAAACACACGGTTTCTTCATATGTCTCTCTCTTTTCTCTCTTTCAACATGGTATCTAAAGCCTAAAGAGAGGCAATCCTATAACCGTGCACACCCGGTGAGCCTACTGCTCTCCGGTGAAAATTTTTTCGGCCAACCGTGTTTCCCTTCCGGTTTGCCAACCTTTCTCCCTTGTCGTGACGTCTTTTCGGCCTCTTTTTCTCCCTGTTCGCCGCTGCCGCCGCCGTCCGCCGCCTCCTTTCCGACCGCCGACCACACTATCGGAACCGTCTCCCGCCGACCGGCAGGACCCCAGAAGCCGAGCCCCAACGCGGCCGAGACGCGCCCCCACGCGCCGCCCTTCGCCGCTGCCAAACAGCCTCCGCGAGGCCCGTTTTCCTGCGCATGACGGGGCGTGAGCCACCCTCACTGGCCGCCGTTTGTACCGTCGTGATCGCCTTTCTCTCTTCTGTCTGGATCTGCCCTCGCCTTTTGTGTTCGTGACCGTTTGTGGCGACCCCCCCTTTTGATTCGGTGCATTCAGGTACTGTTTGGTTGTTGCTTACTGATCCATGGCTAGTTCTACCTCCTCAGCTAGCTCTAAGGACGTCCCGAAGGCTAAGTATGCAGATTTTTTACAGTGGTTTGCACAATGTAAGTCCTCTGGTTTCTCTACTCCAACAACTGCCTATGCCGACTTTCTGAAGTGGTTTGAGCAACGTCAGATCTCTAGTTCCACTGCCTCTGTTGCACATATTGGTACTTCATTTGCTTGTCTCTCTCGTTCCCCATCCATTGGTACTTGGGTTCTTGATTCTGGTGCAACTGACCACATTTCTGGTAATAAGACTCTTTTCTCCAACCTTTCTCACAATGGTTATTTGCCTGCTGTCACTTTAGCAAATGGTTCCAAGTCTCAATCCCAAGGGATCGGCACTACCTATCCCCTCCCTTCCCTTTCAGTCTCGTCCTTTATGTTCTGGGTCTCTCTTTTAATTTACTTTCCATTAGTCGTTTGACCCTAGGTCTCTCTTGATTGTATGATTACCTTTACTAAAGACTCTGTCATTCTGCAGGACCGGAGTTCGAGACGGATACTTGGCACCGGATGTGAGTCTCATGGCCTCTACCAGCTCTCCAACCCCTCTCGTGTTTGTGCTGTCAAGGATTCCCCTCTCACCATCCATGCGCAGTTGGGTCATCCTAGCTTTCCTAAACTCCAAAAATTGGTGCCCAGCCTCTCTAAGTTGTCTAGTCTCCCTTGTGAGTCATGTCAACTAGGAAAACACACCCGTAGTCCGTTTCCTGGTAAAATCAACAGTCGAGCGTCTTCTCCTTTTGCTTTAGTGCATTCTGATGTTTGGGGTCCTAGTCGTACTGTTTCTACTCTAGGATCCAGATATTTTGTCACCTTCATTGATGATTACTCCCGCTGCACTTGGTTATTTTTGATGCAAAATCGGTCTGAGTTGTTTTCCATATTTCAAAACTTTTATCATGAAATTAAAACTCAATTTGGTGTTCCTATACATAGTTTGCGTAGTGATAATGCCCGTGAGTATTTGTCTCAACCATTTCAATCCTTTACGGCTTCTCATGGCATTCTTCACCAAACCTCTTGTGCACATACCCCTCAACAAAATGGGGTTGCTGAACCTAAAAACCGACATCTCGTAGAAACAACTCAGACCCTTTTACTTCATGGTAATGTTCCTTTTCGCTTCTGGGGCGATGCAGTTCTTACTGCCTGTTATCTGATTAACCGTATGCCCTCCTCTGTGCTTGATCATCAGGTCCCTTACTCTATTTTCTATCCCCCATCAACCTCTGCATCCCTACCACCTCGTATATTTGGGTCTACTTGTTTTGTTTATAATCTCACTCCTGGTCTTGATAAACTTTCTGCCCGATCTATTAAGTGTGTTTTTCTTGGTTACCATCGGTCCCAAAAAGGTTATCGTTGTTTTTCCCCTGATCTCCGACGTTACCTCATCTCGGCTGATGTTACCTTCTTTGAGTTTGTTCCCTTCTTCCAGTCTCCTTCATCGACTCTTGAGCCTATCTCTGAGGTCTTACCCGTCCCTCTTCCTCTTATCTCTGTTGAGTCTGCTGCACCTCCGACCCCCTATGTTGAGCACACCACCACTACTATTCGTCCCTTACAGGTCTATCATCGTCGGCCACCACACACTCCACCAGAAGTTGCAGAGGTCAATGTGGACTCTCCTCCGGTACCACTTCCTTTACCAGCTCCGGCACTGCCTCCTGACCCTCCCATTGCTCTCCGAAAAGGTATACGGTCTACTCGTAACCCTTCTCCTCATTATGTTAATTTGAGTTATCATCGCCTATCTTCTTCGCATTATGCTTGCCTTTCTTCCTTGTCTTCTGTGTCTATTCCTAACTCTCCAGGTGACGCTTTATCTCATCCTGGGTGGAGACAAGCTATGATCGATGAGATGTGTGCCCTTCGAGCGTGATAGTACTTGGGAACTTATTCCTCTTCCTCCCGGAAGTCTGTGGTAGGTCATTGTCGATGGATTTATACGGTCAAGGTTGGCCCCGACGGCAAGATTGATCGCCTCAAGGCTCGTCTGGTGGCCAAAGGATATACCTAGATTTTTGGCTTGGATTATGGGGATACTTTCTCTTTGTGGCGAAGATGGCTTCGGTTAGACTTTTTCTCAATGGTTGCTATTCGCCACCGGCCCCTTCATCGCTTGGACATCAAAAATGCTTTTCTCCATGGTGATCTAGAAGAAGGGTTTACATGGAGCAACCACCGGGGTTTGTTGCTCGGGGGAGTCTTCGGACTAGTTTGTCGTCTTCACAAATCTTTGTATGGCCTTAAACAGTCTCCTAGGGCTTGGTTTGGCAGATTTAGTATTGTAGTTCAGCGAGTTTGGTATGACACGCAGTGAGGCTGACCACTCTGTCTTCTATCGCCATTCAGCTCAAGGGTGTATTTATTTGATTGTATATGTCGACGACATTGTTATCACTAGCAGTGATCACCATGGCATAATTCAAGTAAAACAATATCTTGGTCATCACTTTCAGACCAAAGATCTTGGCAAACTTCGATACTTCTTGGGAATAGAGGTGGCACAATCCAATGATGGTATAGTAATTTCACAGAAGAAGTATGCCATGGACATTCTTGAAGAAACAGGTTTGTTGAATGCAAAGCCTGTCGACACTCCTATGGATCCGAATGCTAAACTTTTACCAAATCAGGGGGAGCTATTCTCGGATCCAGGAAGATACAGAAGGTTAGTTGGAAAACTGAACTACCTCACTGTTACCCGTCCTGACATCTCCTTTGCGGTTAGTGTGGTAAGTCAGTTTCTAAATTCACCTTGTGATGCACATTGGGATGCAGTGATTCGCATCCTAAAGTATATTAAAGCAGCTCCTGGAAAAGGCCTCATCTATGAAGATAAGGGACATACTCAGGTCGTTGGATACTCAGATCTTGGTGGCAGGTTCTCCTATTAACAGACGATCCACTTCGGGTATTGTGTACTCATTGGAGGCAACCTAGTTTCCTGGAAAAGTAAGAAGCAAAATGTAGTTGCAAGATCTAGTCTTGAGAAGCGAATCATCCGAGCTATGGCCTCGGTCACTTGTGAACTCATTTGGTTAAAACAACTCCTCAAAGAACTTCAATTTGATGAGGTTATGAAAATGACACTCATATGTGACAATCAAGTCAAGCTTTGCATATAGCTTCCAATCCAGGTGTTTCATGAAAGGACCAAACATATTGAGGTTGATCATCATTTCATCGGGGAAAAGATTCTATCGGAGACATCACCACAAACTTTGTCAACTCAAATGATCACCAATAGCGAGATGTCTTCATCGAGTCCACGAGAGGTCCACGAATAAGTTATTTGTGTAATGTTTTTTGGTGCATATGATTTATATGCTCCAACTTGAGGGGAGTGTTGGAAACATATGTAATTAGGTGTAATTAGTAGTCTACAACTGTTAGTCCCACATCATGTAAATTGTGTAATTAGTTATTACTTATTGAGTATATATTTAACCTCCGTTGTGTAGTTGAAACACACGGTTTCTTCATATGTCTCTCTCTTTTCTCTCTTTCAACAAATTAAATTGTTCAATTTTAAAAAATCCTATGATCATAGGCTGAAAAGTTTCCATTTTCATATATTTCTCCAAAAAACCCATTAATTTGTTTATAATTATTGCCTAGCTCTAAATGATCATAGTGTGATTCTACTACAGTAATACCTCAGCTTATTGACTTGAAAATGTTGTGTGTATATATATGATCCATGCTAGTCCACAGAATCAGAATCAACAACATTATAGAAACAGTTTCAAAGCAAGAAATGTAAAATAGCAACATATTTTCGCGAAAACCACATGAAAACACAAACAGTACCGGCAAATCGGGAAGGAAATTGGTGAGGTGTGGGACGTCTTCGAGGACGAAATCGTCATTCTCCTTTTGATTCGAAGCCTGAGCAGCTGCGATCGCGCGATTGATTTGGCGGGAAAACGACGGCGGCTTCCGGAGAAAGATTCCGCGGTGGGAAGTGGAATTTCGGAGAAATCGCAACGGTTGCGGAGCGTTTGGATGGTGGGAAAGTTGAGGGGAAAATGGAGAGGCGAGAGAAAAGGGAGGAGGGG